>BDMB01000008.1:359967-1013868 GCA_016859785.1 Macrotyloma uniflorum | reverse complement strand
CAAACACATTCTAAAGATAATTATATATATATATATATATATATATATAACATTAAAGGTAATTACATTTATTTATATATATGACTTTCAATTTATGCTTTGAGACTAAGTTATAGGGTATCAATTAATATTTAATGTAATAGTTCAGTGACTAATATTTTTTATAATATTTTTTTTCACATGATATTATTTAATATTTATATTTTAGTAAATATTTATTAAAATTTGTTAAAAAATTAAATTATAATAATATATTTAAATTTTATAAAGATAAAATAAAATGAATTTTTTTATTTAATATATTATTTATTTTATAAAAATATATTTTATCCTGTTTTTATTTTAATAAACAAGTTATTACAAATTTTACATCTCTACAAAATATATTTGAGAATGTAAAAGTTGAAACATATATTAAATATATTACTTTTGTTAAATTTACAACTAGAGAGAAGGTTAAATTTTCTGTAATCTCAATATAGTAGTAATAATAAATTATCTTAAGGTTATAAGTTATATCAATTAATAAATTAATGTTTAATTAATTATTACCAAAAATTGTATAATTAATCCATCGTCTGTCACCTATTTTCTTATATTATATAAATAATATTTTTTAATATTAACAATAATGCAAATAAAAACATTAATTACATTAATTATGAATTTCACTTTAAAACATAAATTAAATACATGATTTCTCTTCACTCGACACACAAGCTCGTGCTACGTGTGAATTATAACGACTCTCACTAAAGGACCCTAAGGTAATTTCACAAAAACACAAAACTATGATCCATCATTATTGAGCGTGAGTTTACCGAAATACCCTTCTCTGTTGTTCCAGCTTTGCATGCATACCTTTGTCGTCACAGCGCACACTCACTGTATTTGTGTCCCTAAAAAGCATAAACCCTAAAAAAAAAATTAATATTAATAATTAACGAAATCTTAATAAATCCTCATAAAATAGGAAAATACGTTAAAGCACATCCACGCCGGCGTTTGACCGTTAAACCTATCCAAACAAAAACAACTCTCTCAAACACGAAGAAGAAGAAGAAGAAGAAAACGGGAGAGGGGTCACAAATTTCGCCTCCTGCTTCGGGTCGCGTTTGTTTATCCTCTTCCGACTCCGTTTCCGACCTGAGAGGCCGTAAAGAGAGACGGCGACGGCGCTGCCGGCGAAGGCCAGGACGACGTCGTTCGCCGGAAGAGGAGAACAATCGAACGCAGTTATAACATAAGGTATTTCAGTTTTTGACTGGATCTACTCAATTGAGATTTTTCTTTCGGAGACCGTTTCTGTTTCGGAGAGAGCGTGCGAGAAGAGATGATGATATCGAGAGGATTGTTCGGGTGGTCCCCGCCGCACGTCCAACCGCTCACACCGGTTTCGGAGGTGTCGGAGCCTCCCGAGTCGCCGTCGCCTTACCTGGACCCCGGCGCCGAGACCTCCGCGTCGCAGCAGGTGGAGGCGGAGGAGGAAATGGAGGAGCTCGAGGAGATCGAGCCGCCGCCCGCGGCGGTTCCGTTTTCGCAGCTCTTCGCGTGCGCCGACCGCTTCGATTGGTTCCTCATGACCGTCGGTTCCGTCGCCGCCGCGGCTCATGGCACCGCGCTCGTCGTTTACTTGCACTATTTCGCGAAGATCATCCACGTGCTGCGGATGGATCCTCAGCACGGCACGTCGCACGAGCAGCAGTTTCACAGGTTCACCGAGGTTAGATTGTGATTTTCATGTGCAAACACTACCTTTTATGGTTTTTCCCCCTTTGTTTAAGGCTCAGGCATTGTTTTGCTGTTGAGGTGTAATTGAAAGTTTTATTTATCGAATTCACGGACTAGCTCTGTTGCAATTAAACTTGGTTGGGTTGGTGCTGATTGGGCATGTAAGCTTAGGTTTTCTGTTCTGATAGTTTGATATGGTTCACTTGGCTAGCTGGTGATTTGCGAAGTTATTGTTAGGGTTTAAGCTATGTATATCAAAATGTGTCTCCCATTATTGTTGTTTTTGTGATCATGTTATCTTCTAGGCAGCAGGTACGGTTCTATTCCTTTTTCGGTTTGGTGTCTTGAACTAAATTGGTCAATATATTGGAACTTCCGAGGGTAGAAAATTAGAAAGTTTGCCTCACGATATTTTCTGAATCATTGTACTATGAAGAGTTCAAGATAATTGTTAGTTCTGATGATTTTGACCATTGCCTTGGCTGGTTATGAAAACTGACTACTTGCACTGGCTGAGCATTGCACTTTTTGTTTTCATAATTGCTTCTCTTGCATTGGTGCAATGTTGCTTTAGCTATTTGTGTAATTAATTTTTCATGGAACGTGTAAACCTTGTCTAGCCTGTATGCAATGATAAAGGTAAATTGTGAAGTACTTTTGAGTTATTTTGTTGTATCAGTTTGTAGTGTTAAATGAAATCATCTTCAGCCCTGTCCATAACAGTTTGTCATAAATAATTTCATTACTTTAGCAACATTTAGTTTGTTAAAACTCAATGGTTGATACAAGAGTGAGTCTCCCATGGTTAGTTGAGTCATGGAGCTACTATTTAAATCATGTATCAGACTGAGCTTTTGGAAGTGAGCTCTCTTCTCTGTCCCATTCTTAAACTAATTGCTTGAAGTGCATTGTAAGCTTACAACTTTTCTGATCTCATTAAATACAAGGGTGAAAGTGGGTTAGGATTTAACTGGTTAGCTTATTCTAGGGTGTATTGAAGTTTAGAAAAACTTTGAAGTTTCATCGAGGTTATGTTGAAGGACTTACAATTTTCGGAAAATAGGAAGGGATTTTAAGGAAAGTTACTTTTCTGTTTGACTGCTCTGGAAAGTACCTGTGGGAAGAGGGCTTTGTATTTGATATCTTTTGGGGAAAATTCAGACAGCCAATAATTTAGGGTCTTGATGGGATTGTTTTGCGTTGTTGTCTGCCAAGGAAAATAAATATGGGTAGAGTATAAAATTAAAGAGAGCAGGACCATGTACTGGAGAAACCTCAGCATCACACTTTACATCTTGATTTCATTACATGAGGGCACACTTGGATGGAATTTTATGCCATAATTTATGATGCTGTTCATTTTATTGAGAAAGCGTAAATGTCTTACCTTTTTAAATAGGCTCCTACTATAACTCATCCTCCACGGGTAAGGAATAAAGTATCCTTCAAGGATTTAGCCTATGTCAAAAAAATATCTTAACAAGACCAAATTTTATCTAAATAACACTAGCCCCATCACAAATTCAACCTGAGACCATGAAATGAAACCATTAGACTGAAATGCTTGAAGTTTCGTTCCCAGATAGGGTGGTTATATATTCTATAGTTCTACTTGTAATTTATCGTTTTGCTTGATTCTTTCTTTTTGATTTTTGCAACCGATGGTTACAATTTTGTTTCTCCTTGTCAAGAAGAATAAGGAGTGAAAAACAGGTAGGAAACGTAAGGAAGAGGTTATATATTGAACAAATGATTCTACTCCAGTATTTGTATTGAGAATAATGTTATTGGTTTCACAGTAGCACATACCCTTTCACTTATGCAGTACAAATTAGAACTTCCTTAAATCATAACACTCTCCTAAATTACCACACTGTACGAAGACTTCATCTACAGTTTCTGTGGCTAGTAGTTGCCTTTTTTTTGTCAGATTTAGATATGTTCTATTTATAGCCCATTATAGTTTCCTTGTAAATTGCCATATTCCTTCTGCTATATTGGCTTTCAGACGATAATAAGAGCTTAGGTGGTGCTAGCTATTGGGTGCTTTATGTACTAGTAACATTTACCGGGTTATTGTGGATAAGTAGCCTTAAAAGCTGCATATTTCTGTCTTGTGGTAATTGTTATCTGTTATACTTGTGTTGTAAGTAAAGCTTCAAAATACGTTCTACTTGTCTTGAGAGGGACTTTTAAGCTCCTGGAGGAGAGAGTGGAAGGCTTTTCCCATGCAATTGTTTTGGCTTTTCTACTATTTGGGAGACCTTTGAGATAGAAGAGCTCAAAATGCTGAAAGTCAGGGGATTATACTTTCCTCTTCATTAATGAACATGCTGAAGTTCTACTTTAATGTCTACTGTTGTCATGGATTATCTCAACTTTTTCATAATTTTGTTATTTGAAATTTTGAAAAGACGGAACTACAAGGCATTCCGTTTATGAATCAGTGGACTTTTGCTAACTTAGTTTTTTTTTCTTCTGCAGCTTGCATTAACCATTGTTTATATTGCTGTAGGAGTTTTCGTTGCTGGTTGGATTGGTAAAGTTAAATGTTTATTCAAATTCATCATGAGAAATGTGTTTTATGAGATGTTGTATTTTAACTCTTGTGCTATTCTGATGCTTTTCCCCTCCTGTTAAATAGAGGTTTCATGTTGGATCTTGACTGGAGAACGACAGACTGCTGTCATCAGGTCAAAATATGTTCAAGTACTGCTTAATCAAGATATGAGTTTTTTTGATACTTATGGGAATAATGGAGACATTGTGAGTCAAGTATTGAGTGATGTGTTGCTTATCCAGTCTGCCCTTAGTGAAAAAGTATGTCTTGTTTTATTCATGTGTATAATAAATTACTGTCTTTGAAAAAATAACTTCTCTTCAGTTAATATCTATGTTCATATATTTACCTGCTTTTGATGATGCAGGTTGGAAATTATATTCATAATATGGCGACATTCTTCAGTGGTCTTGTCATTGGTCTTATCAATTGTTGGCAGATTGCTTTGATAACGTTAGCGACCGGTCCATTTATTGTTGCTGCTGGAGGAATATCAAACATATTCCTCCATAGGCTTGCAGAGAATATCCAAGATGCGTACGCCGAAGCAGCTGGCATTGCTGAACAGGTTGTTTATTGTTTGAATTTTAATTTTGTTACGTTGAACCAAGTACTTTCCTGTTTTCTTTTCCTACGAGTACCCATGAGATAGACAAATAGATGAATTTAAGATGCCGTATAGTATTCTTCTGTGTCAAATTTTCAATGAGACCACCTTATCTATTTAAAATAACACTGTTACTTCATAGTTGACGAGTTTTAAAGCCGACTTCTGGAATGGTTCAACCTTAATTATGGGCTTTCACTTCTTTGGATGGTATTGTGTATTCATTTGTTCCTATTGGTGCCTTCTAACCGTATATCATATTGGGTCTTCATTGTTTTTGAGCTAAAATTGGACAGTTCCTTTCCTATAAACAATGAGATAATGACAAGGTCTTCTCTGGTTGAAATGTCTATATTATATTCAAAGCAGTAGTATAGGGAATGTAGAGTATCCTTCATTTCCTAAGGTGATTTGTTCTAGATTCTCTAACTTACATGAAAACGAAATTGTATGCAGTGAGTATCACAGCGGTTAAAATTAATGTTTTAAGCTTGTAGCTATTTTTGAAATTGAAAAAGAGCTATATTTTTGTTTCAATTATATATTGCTAATTCTTCTTTCTTGAGTTGTGATGTAGAATTTTAAGGTGAAAATATGAGATCAATTTACTGTTCCTTTGGCATGAGAATCCTTTTGGTATTTAGTGCGGAATTTCATTAGAGGGAAGAGAGAAAAAGTATACCTAGATAGGGAGAGGAGAATAAGATATTGTCCAAAACAGAAAATTCTAGATACAACAGGTAATATATAAACTAAGAAATTAAGCAAGACAGTCCAGTCTTTGCTTTTTTTGAAATTTCAACTTTGATGAAGTAGCTGTGAGCAGAATACCAAAGAGGCTCCTATAATAATATCTTATGATACTGATATGGCTGCTCTATTATCTCACACTGCAATGGAGAGTAGATCATCTTTAGTCCCATCTAATGGGAAGAGAAATTGATGTCAAGATGCATGGAATGGGGTCAATGAATAAAATGCTTCAAGATTTCTGCTAGTTGTTTTCTTAGAAGGATTATGAATATGCTGTCAAAGAATCTCAGAGTATACATACTTAAAGCTATTTATATTTTTTTCTTTATTTTTATCTTTATTTTTTTTGAAGTGGTACTGTTAAGAATGGTCAAGTGTTTTAGTGCCACCGACTCTCTATAGACAATTTCTTGTGTTGCAGGCAGTTTCCTACATAAGGACATTGTATGCATTTACAAATGAAACTTTGGCCAAGTATTCATATGCAACATCATTGCAAGCTACTCTTAGATATGGTATATTAATAAGTCTTGTTCAAGGTCTTGGTCTTGGATTTACGTATGGTCTTGCAATATGTTCTTGTGCATTACAACTCTGGGTTGGAAGATTCTTGGTTATTCACGGAAAAGCTCATGGTGGTGAAATTATAACAGCTCTTTTTGCTGTAATTCTAAGTGGATTGTAAGTATTATTCCCACCCAATTCATATAATTTCACTATATGTTAATTGTTTTCCTTAAAATTTCTTACTTTTACTCAGGGGATTGAATCAAGCAGCGACAAATTTCTACTCATTTGATCAGGGACGAATAGCTGCTTATAGATTATTTGAGATGATAACTCGGTCACCCTCTTCTGTTAATCATGATGGCACTGCCCCTGATTCTGTGCAAGGAAATATAGAATTCCGAAATGTTTATTTCAGCTATCTGTCCCGTCCTGAAATCCCTATCTTGAGTGGATTTTATCTCACCGTGCCTGCTAAGAAAGCTGTAGCACTTGTTGGCAGAAATGGCTCTGGAAAAAGTAGTATTATTCCACTCATGGAGCGTTTTTATGATCCTACATTAGGTAAAGAATTTCACCTTGATACAGTATGATTTTATAATTGCATTCAAAGTGCTATATTGGTCGTTTACAGATTTAAATTGATTTGCCAATCTGTGATTCAGGAGAAGTTCTTTTAGATGGAGAAAACATCAAGAATTTGAAACTGGAATGGCTGAGGAGCCAAATAGGATTAGTCACCCAGGAGCCTGCTTTACTCAGTTTGAGTATAAGAGACAACATTGCTTATGGGAGGGATGCCACCATGGATCAAATTGAAGAGGCAGCTAAAATAGCTCACGCACATACATTTATCAGCTCATTAGAGAAAGGTTATGACACACAGGTAAAGCTTGGGTCACAAGATCATGCTTTCTTTAGGATGGTGTTTTTAACTATTTCTTTAAGTGCCAATCAAGTTTTAATTTCCAAAACTGGTGCTTCTCTGGCTTTCAGGTTGGCAGGGCTGGTCTAGCTTTGACTGAAGAGCAGAAAATAAAACTTTCTATTGCAAGAGCTGTGCTCCTAAATCCATCAATTCTTCTGCTTGACGAGGTTACTGGTGGACTTGACTTTGAGGCTGAGAGGGCTGTTCAGGGGGCTCTGGATTTGCTTATGTTGGGACGCTCAACGATAATAATTGCTCGAAGGCTTAGTCTCATAAAGAATGCTGATTACATAGCTGTTATGGAGGAAGGTCAGCTTGTTGAAATGGGTACTCATGATGAATTATTAACCCTGGATGGCTTATATGCAGAGCTTCTTCGATGTGAAGAGGCAGCAAAACTTCCCAAGAGGTCTCTTAAACAAACACTAATTCCTTTGCCATGCATTATTATTTGTCTACCCATAATATAACATGGATCTCTTAAAATATTGGGATGATGAAAGTGGCAAGAGTTTGTTCAGAGAATTATTTCTTAGAATAATAAACTAATAATATTTACAACATTTTTAGGACATATGAATTGCCATTGACTACAGCAGTTAACATTTTCTGTTCGAATAATGTTTAAGATTTTCCCACTAGCATTCTCATGGATTTATTCTTTTAATGATCACCAGGATGCCTGTTCGAAACTACAAGGAAACTACAGGCTTCCAAATTGAAAAGGATTCTTCAAGTCATAGCTTCAAAGAACCATCATCCCCTAAAATGATGAAGTCACCCTCTCTTCAAAGAGTGTCTAATGTATCCCGACCTCCAGATGGTGTCTTTAACTTGCAAGAATCACCAAAAGTCCAGAGCCCACCGCCTGAGAAAATGCTGGAAAATGGTCAGCTATTGGATGCAGCAGATAAGGAGCCATCAATAAGAAGGCAGGATAGTTTTGAAATGAGACTTCCGGAGTTACCGAAGATTGATGTTCAGTCTGTGCATCGACAAATGTCAAATGAATCTGATCCGGAATCTCCTGTTTCACCTCTTTTAACATCTGATCCTAAAAGCGAACGCTCCCATTCACAGACTTTTAGTAGACCACATAGTCATTCTGATGATGTTTCAGTTCAAATGAGAGAAACAAAGGGTGCGCGTCATCGAAAACCACCATCACTGCAGAAGCTGGCTGAGCTTAGTTATACTGAGTGGCTTTATGCTGTGTTAGGAAGCATAGGAGCTGCTATCTTTGGCTCTTTCAACCCCCTTCTTGCGTATGTTATTGGTCTTGTGGTGACAGCTTACTATAGAATTGATGACACTCATCACCTAGAACGGGAAGTTGACAAGTGGTGCTTGATCATTGGTTGCATGGGTATTGTGACAGTAGTTGCCAACTTCTTACAGCATTTCTACTTTGGTATTATGGGAGAGAAAATGACGGAAAGAGTTAGGAGAATGATGTTCTCAGGTTCATAACTACTCTTTTGCAGTGTATTTCTTTTAAAAAATGTATACTT
The DNA here is from genome assembly GCA_016859785.1 of Macrotyloma uniflorum. Classification (NCBI taxonomy): domain Eukaryota; kingdom Viridiplantae; phylum Streptophyta; class Magnoliopsida; order Fabales; family Fabaceae; genus Macrotyloma; species Macrotyloma uniflorum. The sequence goes on along the minus strand of BDMB01000008.1, from coordinate 1,005,271 downwards.
TTGAACAGTACTTAACCTGTTTCTTTGATACTGCAGCCATGCTACGCAATGAAGTGGGATGGTTTGATGATGAGGAGAACAGTGCTGACAATTTGTCCATGCGATTGGCCAATGATGCTACTTTTGTGCGAGCTGCTTTTAGCAACAGGCTTTCCATATTTATACAGGACAGTGCTGCAGTTATTGTTGGTCTTCTTATTGGTGCTTTGCTGCACTGGCGGTTAGCACTAGTGGCTTTTGCAACCCTTCCAATTCTTTGTGTTTCTGCCATCGCCCAGGTTTGCACCAGCTGAAATATAACTATTTTGAAAATGGATATTATTAAATTAATGGACCTGTCCTAGATAAGTGGGATCTGTGAAATACAACGTGATTTTGCTTTCTGGATCTTTTAATTGTATGAATTAATGAATGAATAATTAGAATGATAGGAGTCTGGTTAATTTACTTTAATCTTTGCATAAAACCCATATTAAATGCAGTCTGCTTTAATATTGCAGAAATTTTGGCTTGCTGGATTTTCAAGAGGTATCCAGGAAATGCACAGAAAAGCATCTTTAGTTCTTGAAGATGCAGTTAGGAACATTTACACTGTTGTTGCTTTTTGCGCTGGTAATAAGGTAATGGAGCTCTATCGGCTGCAATTGAAGAAAATATTTAAGCAGAGCTTTCTACATGGGATGGCAATTGGTTTTGCATTTGGCTTTTCACAGTTTCTACTTTTTGCTTGTAATGCCCTGCTACTTTGGTACACTGCAATATGTATAAAGCGAGGTTATATTGAACCACCTACTGCACTCAAAGAGTACATGGTTTTCTCATTTGCAACATTTGCACTCGTGGAGCCTTTTGGATTGGCTCCTTACATACTAAAAAGACGAAAATCCCTCATATCAGTGTTTGACATTATAGATCGTGTTCCTAAAATTGATCCTGATGATGGTTCGGCATGGAAGCCACCCAATGTATATGGAAGCATTGAGTTAAAAAATGTTGATTTTTGTTACCCATCTCGGCCTGAAGTGTTGGTATTGAGCAATTTTAGCCTCAAAGTCAATGGGGGCCAAACAGTTGCTATTGTGGGAGTTTCAGGATCAGGAAAGAGCACTATAATATCTTTGATTGAGAGATTTTATGATCCAGTTGCAGGCCAAGTTTTCCTGGATGGTAGGGATTTAAAGCTCTATAACTTGAGATGGTTGAGGAGCCACCTTGGTCTTGTTCAGCAGGAACCTATTATCTTCTCAACAACCATAAGGGAAAACATTATATATGCAAGGCACAATGCCACTGAAGCTGAGATTAAAGAGGCTGCAAGAATAGCAAATGCTCATCATTTCATTAGCAGCTTGCCTCATGGTTATGACACTCATGTTGGGATGAGAGGCGTTGACTTAACCCCAGGACAGAAACAGAGAATTGCAATTGCTAGGGTAGTGCTGAAAAATGCCCCTATCTTATTGTTGGATGAAGCGAGTTCATCAATTGAATCTGAGTCAAGCCGAGTGGTGCAAGAGGCTCTAGACACGCTAATAATGGGAAACAAGACCACAATTTTAATAGCACACAGGGCTGCAATGATGAGGCACGTAGACAATATTGTAGTGCTTAATGGAGGACGGATAGTGGAGGAAGGCAGTCATGATTCATTGGTAGCAAAGAATGGTCTGTATGTCCGATTGATGCAACCTCATTTTGGTAAGACTTTGCGTCAGCATCGATTTGTTTAGGATGGGAGTATTTGATGTGAGTAATTGCTACTGATATTGGTTCATGAGCATAGTTTCCCTTTCTTCTTGAGTTGAATCGCTGGTGACTTCTGCATCTGAAGGGTTTTCCCACGAATATCAGGTGGAAATTGTGGGCGGCAATGGAATGACGGGGCTTCGATTAGCACATGGCATCAGTAGGCATAGGAAGAGAATACTGTAGGACAAATAGATGCGTAGGGAGTTAAATATAGGATTTCGGAGTTGGGTTGGTTTGTGGACTTGGGGGTTGAATTCTTTTGGAGGCAAGCAGCTTAGACTGGGTGTTTTCTATCCATGGTATTGATTTGTTTCTCAAGAGAGTGGAATCAACACAATTCTTCTGAGGTGAGGCGACAATTTTACTGGACTTCCTTTTCACTCTCCCCTAACTCAAGCGTGGATGATGAGCTTATTCATAACTGTAATTTTGTTTTCCTTTTTCAATTTGTGATAATTGTAGAAAATTCAGATCGAAGAGTTGTAACCTGTATATATATATATATATATATATATAATATATATAGCAATAGTTTGGAAGGCATTCCTTTTGCTGCTTGAATCCGGAGTGTTTTTCCCCCTTAATCTTATTAACTGCATTCTTAGTCTTCTATAACATTCATTTTTTCTACCTTTTTTTACTTTGTATAAAGATTAGAAATTCTGAGCACATGTGTGCCATCTAGGCATGGGGAGCTTCAGAGCATTTCATCAGCTACTTCGGGTCCAAACTTTCTTTTTTCTTTTTGATTGAGGTAATATGGGTGCTGTAGAATATTTCTTTGGTTCCATTACATGAGAAAATTTCCAAGTTGTCACAATCCTTAATTCATGCGCCTCCTTTAGCCTGGTTTGAGTTGAAGCTTCTTTTCAAATTTATTTTATGCACATTCGCTCTTCGAGTGTGACAGATGAAGAGGCTATTGTCTTTGGTTTACCGATTGTTATTGTTTGATTTCTTGATTCAGTATTTTAAATAGAATCAATCTGCACAACCTCACCAGCAAGTATAGATGGATAACATTGGTTTATTCTAAAATGTATTTTTGTTCCCTTTTCTCACTATCTAGAAATCTACTTTGGTTCAAAAGTCTATTTATTTTCATTTCAGACTAACTAATCGCTATAAAATCAGGTATTCACTATAAGAGGAATATTAAAAAATAAATAAAATTACTTCTTTTAGAAGTTAAAATCAATATATGTAGTGTAATTCTAATATAAGTTCTTTTATATTTAAAATTGATATGATAAGTTGATTTAAAAAAAAAATTATTCAAATTTTCCTTTATTATCTTCTGTCGTAATTATTTTAGAAGTTTATGCAAGCAAGATATAATTTCAAATTCTATCACTGCAAATATTTACTTTTGAAGGAGAAAGTAATAACTAATACCTAGAGCAATTTTTTAAACAAAGATATCCTTAATAGATTGGAAAATATAAATGATGGATGGTCCTGTCTACCTCTAAAATGAAAATAATTTTTACCATCCTTACAATTTTATGTAAAAGAAGTAATATTATATTTCCAACTAAATATAAGAGTATCTGTTTTAGGTCAAATGTCTAAAACAAATCACTTTTTTTTAAAGAGCCCTTAAAATGTTTCCTTTTCTTAAAATCCATCCTAGTTATCATAGAGTTGATTATAAAACACACAAAAGTATGATTTGTTATAAAAATTTGAGGTACAAATAATTTAAAATGAGTTATTTCGCTAGAAGACATTAAGATATGAGAAAGATAAATGTTATCTAAACAATTCTTTTTTTAAAAAGTGTATTTCTTTTTTGTTCGAGGTGGTGGTGGTGAGGTGTCTAAAACACAAAATAAAATAATATTTATATATGCATGTACAATACTGCAAACCTATGTCCTAACTGAGTTTTATTGAGAGGGGTAGGGATGTACAACATTTTCTTAATCTGAAAGGGAAAAAGGTAAACTCCTTTATAGAAAAAAAATACATAAATGATTATTACATTTTATTTTTGGATAATATATTTACATGTGTCTATTGTTTGGTAATTAAACTCAATGTTATTACACTGTGTATTTAAATAAAAATGATTACTACATTCTTAGACACAAATTACAACCTATCAGGCACTAAATAAAGATCAAAAGTAAAAAATCAAACATAGCAAGTTCTTATGGTAATCAAATATTAGGGTAGCCGATACTTTCGGATGCTGAAAATATTATGAAGCAAAACCTTTTTATAAAAATCCTTTGATCTCCCATTTTAGCTACATCACATCACAGCCACACACTCGGCAAAATTATGACTAACTCACCAACAAGTGGCTCCATCAAGACTAAACTTCCTAGTCCTTACAAGCTGCATGCTTTTTTGCATCATTGTGCAGTCTCACTGACCGTTTCCTTGGCCGTTAATTTTGGTGTTTGGAGTGAAAGCATAGCTATTACAGTTTGTCCTCACTTGTAACCAAATTGTACAGAAAATAAAACCAAGAAACACATTAAATTTTCTTCTGTTTCTTGAGGTTCTGATTCCTGAGCTAGCCAATAATAATGGCAATGTATAGAATGGCATTTGGGTCCCCAGGAGAGGCTGGCCAACCTGATGCAATTAGAGCAGCATTTGCAGAATTCTTCTCCATGATCATTTTTGTTTTTGCTGGGGAAGGATCTGGCATGGCTTACAGTGAGCACTCTACATAGTATTCCTTTCACTCCAAAATGTGTTTCACAAGCTTAGTTACATTGCATATTGGAATAATTTACTAAGAATTTAAAGTCTTCAGCTTATAATTTAATTGGGACTGTCATAAATTTTTAGGACTTCAGTGTAAAGTTTGTCAGATATTGGATCTTCCTTTTCTTTGCCTCTCCCAAGGAGAACCTAGTATATAGTCTAGAATCATTGTGTGTTTGCGGTTTCAATCAATCTCTAAATGACATAAAACTTAGTTTTTTAATTTATAACAAATAATTAATAAAATTCAATTACTAATCACATGAAGATTGATGATCATGTAATAATCTCTCCCTTTCTAGGTGCTTTAGATCTCTTTAAGTAATCGAAACTAAGATAGTTGTTTCAAGACAAAGTGGTAGGAATCACAATCACTTACATGTGGTAGTTCTGCATTTCCATTCTAGATAGTATTTATAAACTTTTAAACTGGAGTGGAAATTCTCAACACGATGTTCCATTGCCGTGTTCCTCTATTTTGATATTGTTTAGGCCAAACAGTGTGAGGATTTTGTGTAGCTAGGGAAATGACCATGAATTGGTTATTGCAGGCAAACTTACCAACAATGGACCTGCAACACCAGTTGGTCTCATAGCTGCATCACTATCTCATGCATTTGGACTTTTTGTGGCTGTTGCTGTTGGGGCAAACATTTCTGGTGGCCATGTGAACCCTGCAGTAACATTTGGTGCCTTCATAGGAGGAAACATAACCCTACTGAGAAGTATTTTGTATTGGATTGCACAGTTACTTGGTTCAGTTGTTGCATGCATTCTTCTCAAGTCTGCAACTGGTGGAATGGTAACCATTTAGTCCTCCTTCAGCTTTAACAATTCCACTCAATTGATAGTAACCTTTGCACTCATTTCATGATTGATTCTCAAATTTGTACATTGCAGGAAACATCAGGCTTTTCTCTATCCCCTGGTGTATCTGTGTGGAATGCATTGGTTTTTGAAATTGTGATGACTTTTGGCTTGGTATATACAGTTTATGCCACAGCAGTGGATCCAAAGAAAGGTAACGTGGGGGTTATTGCCCCTATTGCAATTGGTTTCATTGTGGGTGCCAATATCTTAGTTGGTGGAGCTTTTGATGGTGCAGCCATGAACCCAGCTGTGTCCTTTGGCCCTGCTGTGGTTACCTGGCAATGGACTCATCACTGGGTCTATTGGGTTGGACCATTCATTGGTGCAGCACTTGCTGCAATTATCTATGATAATATCTTCATTGGTGATGATGGTCATGAACCTCTTTCAAACAGTGACTACTAGATTTTCTTTATGGAAAATGTTAATGTGTGCTTCTTCTGCACTCCATATTGAGGAGTGAATAAATTGCTGAAGGTTTCTGAGCACTCTATGTTTTTGTTGTAGGAATTAAGATTTTCTTTCTTTGGTGTTGTAGAGATGAACAAGGAATTTCTATATGTAATATTTACTGTTAGACTAATGAATATGTCCTTTACATGATGAACTCAGCTATAATTTCTTAAATCAAATGAAATTTAATTTTTCAACCAACAACAATTTCACATGCATAGTGTTGTTCATTTAATTGAACCAAATTAAATTTCACATGCATTTGCACCAGTTCATTCATGCACACCTGCTAAGGAGTGACTTATAATACATCAAATAAATGAACCATCCGTACTATAATTGAATAGTTGCATTCATTTTTCTTTTCATAAAAGAAAATAGAAAAAAAAAAGTATGCAAAATGGTTTAATTAAAAAGAATTGAATGAGAATAAAAATCATTTCATTTATTATTAATAATTTTATTTATTATTTTAATATTATTTTAAGTATTTATTATTATAAAAAATACTCAAAATCGATTATAATATTACATAAGTAATTATAAACATAAAAAAATACATACTTAAATTATAATTTTAAATAAAATAATTAATTTAGGGTTAAATATATTTTTTTAAAATATATCCTTATATTTTTAAATTGGTTAACTTAATCATTCAAATTATAAAAAAAAAATTAATTTTAATATTTTTATACAATAAGTAAATATTATTAAGTATCATATTTAATTATAATAATAATTAAAAATACATTTTTTAATCTATTAAAATTAAAAAAATTAAATTTAAATATAAACATAAACTAAAAATATGTATTTTTAAAATTTAGATAAGAGAATTAATTAATTTAAAAATAGAAGAATAATAAAATACAGAAAGAAAAACATATATTTTCATTAATTAATTATATATATATATAACACAATTAATTATATTACATAATATTGTAAGACGATTTTTTTTCTCACATAAACAAATCACTATTCATCTTTAATTTTTTTTTTTTCCACATTCATTTTCTTCCCTTTTCATCATCTGAGCTAAACCTTAGGATGACCTAAGATTTTTCTTTTTTTCTCTTTTGATAAAAGCTACTCTTAAAATAATGATCAATTAAGAACCTCCTAAAATAGGCATTACACTTTCAACACTTTCATAAATTTAATTATCAAATTGTAAGAGTTTTTATATTTGTATTTAATTATAAATATTATTATGTATAGTAAGATTCTTAACTTTATTATTAACTATTTTAAAAGATAAAGTTAAAATAACTTCTAATTAGCTAGCAAAATAAAAAAAATTTGCATTAACCATGTATAAATTTGAGAATTTGTGATTTATTTAAAAAAATTATTTTAATAAATAAATATAAAAATTAATAAATATACCATTTTAGAAAACTTCAAACAAATATTTATATACATTAGCTTTCGATGATAAACAGCTACTATGAAAGTGAAAGGATAAATATTCCAATTACATCACATCAAAGTTCTTTGTTCTCAAAATCTATGCCAATAAATAGTATTTTCTATTTTTGAAATATAAATCTAAATTTTTTATAAATAAATCCACCAATATGAATAGATTTCGTGTTGTTTCATGTCAGAAAGAGACACAAGAAACAAAACTACAGGTACAATTGGAACATAGTGTCGGTTTCTTGTGTTATTTTTAAAAAAAGTTTCTTTTTTTTTTTTATATAAAATAACAAGTTTTATATATGTGTTTATTTTAAAATAAGTATTTTTTTGTTTGATTTAAGAAATAAATTATATTTACTTAATTTTTTTAAATATTTATTTTATTTTAAATTTTAAATATTTTACAACTGTTTATTTTGTTTAGGATGAGAGCCTATGTTATGTTATGCATTACCACTGAAATGAGATTCATTGCAGAGACAGTTTTCACACTCTGAAATGATGAGCAAGAATTGAGGCACTTAAAAGTGAACATGAAATGCGTTCTAGAAGAAACCAATTCCAAGAAGAGCACGAAATCGTCAGAGTCCATTTCTTCCATGAGCAAACTTGTTACTATCTTGACTCAACATTTCTGCCTTTTTTTACTTCGTCAATGCTAAGAAAAACAATAATAAAAATGAAATGGGTCTATTTTTCATAGCTACAAGTTTTGACTCATTTCGAATCAATAAATAATAAAAAAAAGTTTGATTTGTAATAGAATTTAATTTTAACTCATTTTAATTAAATCAATTTAATGAAATGAATTTTATATTTATCTTTTATATATATATATATTTTATTTTTAATTAATATAATATTTTTAATATTGAAACATTTAATTCGAACGTAAATTTATAAATAAATAATTTAACTAATTTTATAACAAATAAATTAATAAACTTAATCAAAAGTTACGATATTATAAGAAAAAGTAAATTTTTAGATTTAATTTATTATTGTAAAACTAGTTGAATAAAACTAGATTTACATCTAATTTTATAAATTTCATTTTTAAGTCATATGAATCTTTAATAAATTTAATAAGTTGAAAAATCTGAAGTAAAACTTTATATAAAACATAAATCACGACTTTAAGATGAAGATGAATTTGTCAGCTACTCATTCAATAGCCACCGAAATACACCAAGCTGGTGTTTCACACCAGACAAATCTTTTCATTTTTACACCAGAAAATCATCATTTTTTAAAATGGCCAATAAAATTTATTTGCTTCATCAAAAATATTAATGATGATATTTACATACTTTTTTTGATATTAAAGAATAATATATTATTTTTATATAAAAAAAAAAATTACGTGTTGTAATTAAGTCCAGTTTTAATTAAGGAAACAGCTTCAAACTGCATTTAAGAGCCTCCTTCAACAGTTTTTTTTCATACACCATTTTGTCACCACTTGGTTTTAAATTATGGTTGAAACTTTATTAATGGCCATTGCAGAAACCGTGAGATGCAGATTGATTGTGATATTACGACGTAAAATTATTAAAAAATAATTATAGAATTATTATAAATATTGGTGTTTTTTTGTACAAGTATATATGTAATTGTTATGTCAGATCAAGCAAGATCATACTGAAACAACAGATTCCATGGGAAAGGATCTGTTTAGTAATTTACCAGACGAAATTCTTGGTCGCATAGTTTCTTTTCTACCAAATGAATCAGCACTAGAAACCAGTCTTCTTTCTACCAGGTGGAGAGACCTGTGGAATGAAGCTGTTGTTAGATATGGAACTGAAGAGGATATCATAGGTGTTGTTGCAGGGTTTATGACAAGTTTTGAGGAGCTTGATCCATTGAAGCATCCCAGAAAGCTTCAATTTCACTTTGCTCAAGACAGTGTAGTTTTGGCAACTGTTGCAAATAACAGTAAGCTTATGCTTGATTTTTCCCCTTGGAAGGAAGACCTTCAAATGGGGTATGAGTTGTTGTTCAAGCCATGTAAGCAACACATAACCATCTACCAGTCTTTTCCTTCCACTTTCTCTGTCAAGACCCTCTATTTGAAATCAGTGAGTTGTTTCACCAGTGAGGTAGCTTCTTCCATTGTTTCAAATTTGGAGCACCTTGAGAACTTGGTGCTCATTGACTGCAAAGGTTTGGAGTCTTTGAGTGTTGAATCCACCTCAGAGCTTCACAAGTTAACCATCTTGGATTGCTTAGAGTTGAAGTCTCTCCATCTTAAAACCTCTAAACTCAAGTCTTTTTGGTACCGTGGACCTCTTCCTTTGATTAGGCCAGAATATCATTTCAACCTGAGTGATGCCATGCTTGATTTCAGACTAGGACTCAACTGTAGTGGTTTGAAGACCAAGGATTTTGATGCAACCCTATTAACTATAAAGAACTCTGAAGTTCTTACTCTGTGTAAATGGACTTTTGAGGTATGTCATGCTTGTTTAATTGCATATTTTTTGTAATTCTTTTATATACATTGAGAAATTGGAACATGGGTTGAACCTACTGCTTCTGTGCACATTTTTATCACCTAGCATATGCTTATGATATCAAAATTATGTGGTATAATTAACAGATAGTCATGCTCTTTAAACATATGATTAAAGTTTGATTCTTACATTCGTGTATATGAAAGAAAATTTGTTAAAATATGTTTGTTCCTTGAATGAGTTTCAATACTTTTAAGAGATTAGTCTCGGTTAGAGATACTTGGTTTACCTCCAAAAGCATATTCTATGACTTTGTGATGATGAGAAGATGATCAAGGTGTCTCATTTTTTAATTTTTCTGCAATGAACAATTTAACTCCAGAAAGGTTATCTTTTGCAGGAATTAATATGGCCATCGATTTCTCCTCTATCTGGGAGCTTCAAATTCTATAAATTACGAGAGTTAAGGTGGATTGACAACTATAACAAGAATGAATTCAACATGGAAGCCTTATTCTCCTTCTTGAAACTATGTCCTTCCTTGGAGCAACTTTTTGTGACTGTACGTGTCCTCCTTGGGAATTAATTGAACCTGTTGTTCTGCCTTAGTTTTTAAAATTTCTGACACAACTCATTTGTCACTAACTGATGTGCAGATTGATCCTGAAAGTTATTCGGCTGAAGGGTCCAATGCATGCTTAATGAAAGAGACTATATGCACTAAACTCGAACATCTAAAACTGGTAAAGTTTATGGGGTTTCCTTGTCAAAAAGATGAAATCTCATTGGCTAAAAATTTAATTCATCAGATCAAGGGAAACCTTCCAAAGATAAAGACCTCGGATGGGAATTTCTTGGATGCAGTGTTTGTGCAGTGATTTTTACATCAATCACAAGAAATCAAGATTTCTTCCAAATACCAAAGAAAGCAAAATTAAGAAAACAAGTCATGTACTAAGCATGTATTCAAGGTATTACAAATATATGTTCTTTTCTCCTATTGGCTTTATTAGTAGCCTTGAAGAAGGGGTAATTGCAGATTAAATTAATTTAGTTTTGAAGAATAAAAAACTAAGAGATAAAATCGTAGTTCAAAGATGTCATTCTCTCATACACTTTGATCAAATTCTATTTAATTTTTTCAGTTGTTTTGTAGGTCTTAATTACATTTGATTAATTTTTAACACTCTTATTTGAACCACAGAAAGAAAGTTTTGTAAGCTTTAAATACAGTCCCTATATTATAGAAAAGAAAGTCAACTATTATCAGATCATTATTGCACTGGTTGAAATATCTGTCAGATTTTGTTTCTGCAATGAACCATTGTAATGGAATAATTAATAGTCGGTTGAGTAGTCGGTTGAGTTGGTTTTAACTTTTAACTTAGAACAAAAATAAAAGGAAGAAAAAGGAAAAGTCACACAGAAGGTTACATCCTCTTTTTATTTCAAAGTGATTTGTATTTATAAAGTTTTAAGTCAAAAACAAATTTGTGATGAAATTTAGTATAATATTCCAACCCAATATAAAAGTTATGCTTTCCATTTTTACTTAAAAAGATGGTTTTAGAAGTAAACTTAATTTTATTTAAATTTTCATTTTATTTAAATTTTCACTTAAAATCACAGTTAGTTACCATCAAAGCTGCTTATGTTATTAATCACCTAATCTTAAATTTGATTCATGTGTGTTTAGTTTGATATTTGAATTAATGTTTTTGATATAAAAAATGAAAACTCTTCAAATTAGCTTCAATTTAGATGTGGATAAGATATCTACCTTTTCCTTAATTCATTATCAATCCAAATATAAAATTACAAGTCTTAAATTTTTAAGGATTCAAAAAGAGAACCTATTTTGGCTTCAATAGGATGGTATCCTTCAACCCCTCCAAAGAGTGATTTGGTTATCCTTAACATCTAAACGTGATTAATTGAAGAATTTTCGTTATCCTTCCACATCCAAACGTGCTTAATTGAAGAATTGTGGAAGGACAAAATAATACAAAGAAAATATGATTTGCTAGCACGGATTGAGATCCTTCAAGTTTGAAAAAGGAAAATTGAATGATTTGATCTAATAGAAGTTTGTAGCTGTTGAATTAAACTGAGTTTATGGGTTTTATATTGATTATAAGGGTAATCATTAAATAGTTGATAAATTAATTTTTTTATTAAAATTATAATAAGACATGTTAAACATTTTTTATTCTTTAATCATGAAAGAAAAAAATCTCCATTATTCTCTTTAAACTATAATGTGATGTTAATTTAATCCTTTAAATTATTAAAATGGTTCTTAAAATTGTAATGCATTAATCGACCTGTGTGGATAAACTTATATTCACCAATAATAACCGAAGCTTGATTTAAGAGTTCAAGAAAGCCTAGCCACTTGAATTTTAAATGACTAGTGTAGGGCTCAAGGCATATATTATATATTATTTGGGCTTAAGAGGTGAAGCAATTAAGGAAAAAAAAAAGTCTTCGTTTCTCAAGAAAACTATGCTAAGGAAAATTCGTAGAAATCGAAATATTTTGTAATCCAGTGAACATTGACAATAGATCCTTCTTGTTGCTTAAGCAGCAAAAGTTGTCTTCGTAGGAAGAATGAAATTTATCACAACGAATATTGAAGAGTTGGATAACATTGAGAGTCACTCACTAGAAATCCCGTAAACCAAGCTAATGTTAAACCAATTAGAATTCCTCATCACTATACATGTAATGCTGAACAATTTCCCAGCCTAGAAGAAAAAAAAATATATTAAAGAACACTCCTTCGAAGTGTGATATCATGCACTTCCGAGATATAAAAGAACTTGGTGAGGTCATTTAAAGATGCCACTTGTGCTGCAATTTTGAACGAAACGGTGGAAGAATTCGGCGTAGCATTGTTGAAGATAGCCATGTTTCTTTGCTTAAACCAAGCCCAATTTGATAGACCAATATGTATTCTTTGGGGAGTCCAAAAAATAGTATCAATCAGATCAAAAATAGATATCCATGCTTGTTGAGCGAAGACACAATCATGCAATCAAGCTTTGAACATGACAATTGCAAAGAGGAAAATGGTCTCATAAGTGAATAAGTGGCCGTTCAAATAAGGGGGTCAGGGGTTGTTCTCTAATCTAAACTATAAAAATCTATCGACTGCTAACTTTAAGTTTTCTTATATTAAATTTTTATTGACGACCAATGTGACAATATAATACAATCTTCTATGAACGAAGGAAATAAATGAAACGTATTTTACTTAATTAGCCATTGATTTAGAGAAAATCTAATTCGTCATCTTCTGCTGAGAGAGGATAGACGACGAGCTTACAAGCATTGTTCATCACCAAATGCTTGAGTCCTTTTGCCAATTCTGTACAGGGCCACAAGACCTGCACTTCCCGCAAGGTAGTCAAAGACCATACTTCTTTTGGAAGCTGAGTCAAGGATTTGCAGCTTCTGACGACTAAACGACGAACACGTGGCATTGAACCTCTGTCTACTTTCCACATTTTGACCTTGATTGCTACCATTTCAAACACTTGAAGCTGAAGGAACCCTCCCGTGGCACAATGCAGGTCAAATCTAGTATCATTTGTCTGAGATGACAATTTCAAAACTTGAAGGTTGGGAAGCTTTCCTAGCGTCTGCATGGCGGTGGAGTTGAAGAAACCAAACTTTGTGAGGGATATCTTAGTGATGTTTGACGGAAACACATTCGCATTTTGCGGGATCTCCGTAGTGCCAATCACTTTCAGCTTCCGGAGATGGCTCATGCGGTGGAGGCTCTGTAACTGTATACGGGCATTGCACTTGTCACGTCTTTCGTAATGTATACCCAATTTTGTCAACCTGGGGAATCTACGACTATCTAACAAAGATGCTGTGCGTGGATCAAGAGCCACGGTTGAGAGAGTTTGAAGATTGGGCATAGTTTTACTTTCTGAGGGCATGTCTGGAAGCCCCACAGGTCCAAACAACAGAAGATGCCTCAGTTGCTTAAGTTGCCACAATTCACCAGAAAAGGATTTTATAGGCGAACCTCTTAAATCCAAGGTTTCTAGATTCCACAATCTGCATATAGAAGATGGAACGGTTTCAAGATTATAAGAGTGTATTCTCAAGTACCTTAAATGGATGAGCTTCTCCAAATCAGTGGGTATTGAGTTAACATTCATCCGTCCTAAATCCAACACGCGAGCCAACCTGAAGCTCTTGAGAAGCCATCTCCAGTGGTTTGGCTTAACCTTGTACACCTCTTGCCCAAAGCATAACAAGGAACGGGTTCCCGAGATGTTGTAATCAGATACGGCACTCGAAGAGAAATGAAACAAAGTACCGTGGAGAGACAACTTACGGGGAAAACTACTGAGGGTTTGAAAATCAATCTCTCCACAAACCTCGAAGAACTTGTCGTCCCTGCTCTCGGATATGCAAAGGTCGCGAAGAAGATCGTGAATCCGACATGTTTTGACTCCCCCATCATTGGTTCTGCTTACCACTTGGATCAAGCTTCGATCTACCAGTTCATCCAAGTACTCTTCCGCAATGTATTCTGGCTGTGGTATGTCTTGGCTTCCACAAGTTTCTTGGGTTAATAACCCTTCAGATATCCACAACTGGATCAATTGCTTCACGGGGATCCTATAATCTTCAGGGTACATGCCAAAATATAGAAAGCAAGGCTTTAACCTCGCAGGCAAAGTGTCATAGCTGAGTTTCAGTATATCCTTCAGTGTGTTGTCCCTCCCAAGATGCCAATTCACATGGTCCTTGATTCTAGACCAATCCCTCGGCGACTTCTTGTTAGCCAAAATCCCTGCCATGACAATAATGGCAAGTGGCAACCCATCACAGCTTTCAGCGATCAATTTTCCCAGTGACTCTAAATCAGAAGGACACTCTTCTCCCCTAAAAACCTTCTTGGAAAGTAGCTCCCAACTTTCTTCTTTGGTGAGAAAAGGAAGAGTGTAGGGAGAGATTGGACCTGCGTGAGAAGCCACCTCAGCCCAACGAGTAGTCATCAATATTCTGCTTCCATTGTGGTCATCGGGAAACGCCCCTTTAACCTCATTCCACACTTGGTTCTGCCAAACATCATCCACCACCACCATGTACTTGCTTCTGTTTAAGCATTCTCGCACCTTCATCTTCAGCTCTTCATCACTTATACTAGTCTCTTCTCTTTTCTTGAACAAACTACTGTACTTGGAAGTGGACATCAAACACTTGAGAAGACTTAAGAAAAACTCCCTAGGTCGGTAATCATTAGAGACATAACCCCACGCGCGACAAGGAAACATGTTCTTGACTCTGTTAGAGTTATATATCTTTCGGGCAAGTGTGGTTTTTCCCAAACCACCCATTCCAATGATTGAAACAACTTTAAGACGAGAATCCGATACCATGAGTTTCTCAATCACAACCTTGGAATCGTGCACGAACCCTACCACCTCTTCTTCCTCCACCTCCCTTCTCTGCTTCCGAATCCGCTCTGCTTCATCTTCGGCGCCCCTCTTTCCACCTTCGATGCCGTATCTTTCTCTGTTCTCGAAGATCTCGTTGATTCTGGTCTTGATCCTATCGATCTTGACAGCCACGTGGTGAAGCATGAGCGCGTGATCCACTCCGCGGACGACGACTTTCCCGATAATATTCCTCCGGCTGTGTTTGATACAGTCGGCGACGTAGGTATCGATGACGTCCTCGGCTTCGTGAGCAACGTCTCTGATCTGGTTGACGAGTTCTTGGACCATGTCATGCTCTTTCCGCTTCCCTTGGGAGTTCTTGAGGAAGAGATTCATGAACTTCAGCTCGCTCCGCAACGACGTCACTTTGTCGTACACCCCCGTGAGAAGATTCGCTTCCTCCACGAGCAGCCTCGTCAATTTGTCTATGAGGAACACCACAATTGTATCCGCCATTTCTCTGCACTCAACAATTTCACTTCCAAATTATCCAAGTAACCGATCGTGTTGCAGCAACGAAGGTCAAAGTCGTCGCACACACTCACTCGTCAACACTTGTATTCATACTCCACCATGTCTTATCTCCATGCTACTTCAGAATCTTCTCCTTTCCCATGTCGTCATGTATGCTGTGTTTTTTCTCAGATATTTTCTTCCTCTCTTTTTTTTCAATTTTAAAAACTTTATCAGAAAACATTATCGAACTAAATCTCTGAAAATTAGAGATTAATTTCAACAATTAAAACTAAAACAACTAAAACTATCTCTTTGATAAACTAGATAAAAATATAGTGAGACCTTTATTATATATTTGTTTTAATAACTTTGTTTTTGTTTTTTATGAACTTCGGCCCACTAGCCCAATCATGTTACTGTGGTGGGCATGGCCCAATTCGAATAGTTGGTTCCTTTTTGGGTTGAACTTTGAGGCTACAAGTTCATATAAGTGGGCTCGACCCAGAAAAATTAAACCTGTTTCTCTGTTCATTTTCTTGGGGTTTTTCATAAAATATGGTTTGTTCAAACTTCATTGTTCTAACTTCAAAGATTTAACCACTGAAACAGAATTTTAATAATGATTCTTCTATTATTAGAATATAAGTAGACTTTGCTACTCTTAATATTAGTGTGCATAAATCAAAGTGTGGATAATGAATGAGTCCATGAGCATAGCGAAGAACTAGGATCACCATAAATGCAAAAATGAAAGAAAGTAAGAAAAGGAGAATTTATGGTGCAGGGAGGAGTATTAAATGAAGAAACAAGTCAAAGAAAGTAATGAAAGTGAAGATTAATGGTAAGTATGAATGCAATATCAGCAAAGCAATTTATTAACAATGGTCCCTGCGGCCAGATTGGTGCAGTTACAGTGGGTGTGTTGTTGACTTAGCCAGTGTTGCACTTTTCCTCCAACTTTTTCAAATTTCATCACTTTTTTTCCTTCACATTCATCTGCCAAATGGAAACTCACAACAAATCTTTTATATATATATATATATATATATATATATATATATATATATATTAAAAAAACACATTTTAATTTAAAAGAAAGGAATGAGAAGAGGATGAAGCAAACCCTAAATTTGCAGTTTCCCCAACCACAGAAACAAGGCCACGCATTTTGCTGTCGTTTTGATTACAATTTGTCTTCTCGTTTGAACGGCATTCATCACGCCGTCGTTTAAGTTTAATGTTAATTAGGTTGGAACCGACTCAATGTTAAAAGAAAGTATATAAGACTTTAATTTCTGAAAGAAAAAAAAAATTAAAACGAAATAATAATAATAAAAAAAAAAAAACCTACCTTGGTTGAAGATGCATGTACCATGCATTCAGAAAATTTGACTGAATAAAATTCAAATTATCATAATGTATTTTATTCCTTAAGGATTTCTTCATTAAATTATTTATATAAAGACTACAGTTAAAAATAATTTATACGACATTTTTTATTCCATAATTAATCTAGTGAAATAGTATTTTTAATATTAGTTTTATCAATTAAATTAATATAATTTCTCAAATAATAAGAATAAAAGTAAAAGGAAAAATTGTAATTATGTTATTGAAAAAAATATATAATAAATATATTTGTGTTTTTTTGTAGTAGCATGTTGACTATTCCATCTTACTAATCAAGTGGATTAAGATAATAATAACATAAGATTAGGTAGAACAACGTTTGATATATGATGTTTGGTTTTAGGGCACGTTTCAAAGAGGAAAGTCACTATGTATAGTATATGCTCCAAATTCTCTACTCAAAATGTCACAAATTTTAATTAATTTTTTATATTTATTCATGTACGAACGAAATCAATTCAAAGATTTGACACTGGAGGATCAAACCAAATATTTATAATAGTCACAGTTTGGTACGGTAGAGAAAAAAAATTAAGAACCATACTAACAATTGAACATTGAATTCAGAAAAAAAAAAGTAGAAGAATTTTTACTACTTTTGTTTATAAAAGTCAATATTTTTCTTTTTTCAATAAAATAAAAGAAAATATGTTGTTATTTGAATTTTGTCCTCTTTATATTCTTTTTTCTGATCCAAGCATATTCAAAACCATCATTGTATTTTATTAATTGTAATAGTGTGATGTATGAAAAAAAAAATTCAAATTACAAGATGTAATTTTTATCTAATATTATATTGTTTATTATTTTTTATTAAGTAACATTTAAAAAAATTATTGTTTTGATATAGATGTTATAAAAAAGATATATATAAATAAATTTATATCGATGTAATTTTTATTAAATGTTATATCATTTAATATTTTTTATTAGACATTTTCTTTTAAAATTCATCATTAAATTAAAAAAATAATTTTATTTAATATATGTATAATTTTAAATTAATATAATTTTTTTAATGTCTCATCTATCTATCTATGTATTGGTGGTGTAATGTATAATTTTTAAAATATATTCAAATATTAATATTTGATTATTTTATTAATGTTATTTAATCTTAAAATTTTAATTAACATGGATAATGATAATAATATAAACTTATAATTTGACAGCTGGATTATAAAAAATATTTTTTATATAAAAGTATTGA
Source organism: Macrotyloma uniflorum (assembly GCA_016859785.1). Classification (NCBI taxonomy): domain Eukaryota; kingdom Viridiplantae; phylum Streptophyta; class Magnoliopsida; order Fabales; family Fabaceae; genus Macrotyloma; species Macrotyloma uniflorum. Next base: position 987,053 of record BDMB01000008.1, on the reverse strand, counting down.
CGATGTAACATTTTAAAAATATTAATACCTATATAATTATATATATATATATGTGTATATATATATATAATCAATGAAAATTTGATATCATGCTAATTAATTAATTAATTTAGGTGAATAATCTATATGATATTATAGTAAAAATAACATATCAAGTCAAATAAAATTTTCGTTAACATTCAACCTATTCCTATATTATTTATTATCATGATTTTCACTCTTTAATGATTTTTTTTGAAAATTTCCTTGCTTATATTTTCCTACATCACACATATATTTTTTAAATCTTCATATTTTAATTTAGTCCCATCTAAATCATAATTTGAATTTCGAGACACCACCATTAAACTAATATATAGAAAAATTCATTTCTATAACTTTCTTTAATTCAAAGAACTTATCACCTTTTCCGTTTAATAACAAGCTAAAATTTTGATCATTGAGAACCATATCTCTGATTATTTTTCTTGGGATATTTCATTATTATATGTTAACAATGACAAAGTTTGTAGTTCTTCTTCCATGGCAACACAACGAGGTTTGAAACTTTGAAGATAACGATGCAAATTCTCTTGTTCATCGAAGTTTTGTGACGTTTCCTCAACACGACAAGTGGATAAGATAAGGATGAAGTAAATAGTGCAACACAGCCGCAAGATCAGAAAACGCATTTTCACTCAGAATGCATAGATTTTTCAACAGACGACATCATAGAATTAATATTAGTAGTGGGTTGTGTGAAACCTATTATAGTAAGAGGTCAGCTTCAGACCAAGAACTACAATTACTTTTAGGTTATTTATTAATATATATAGTAGGAAAACTTAGACCAAACTACTTAGATCCAAGGTGGACCAACACAGTTTTTGCAAGCTATGTACCTACTTGCTCATATACAGTACATAAATACACACACTATTTCTAGAATTAGAATCTTTTACCCTAAACTTGTGTTTCATTTTGGTCTATAAAATAACCCTTTCAACCTTTTCCCTTTTGCATGATCAATGTTGTGTAATCCACACAAGTCAAGCCAAAAACTATGGTTGATTGATCAAGGAAGGAAAGAGACGTGTTTATCTTTATTAATAGGGGATTTGAACTCTAACGCATCTCTTCTATATTGAAATTCTTCAAATTCAAATGTGATACTAGAAATTTATGAATAATTTAATAAAAATAGCAGTCCGAGAACGAAAATTTTATGAATTATCTGATAACAAACTGAGAAAACTTTAGATGTCACGATAAATCTTAGAAGCTTATTAGGATAGACTCTGACACTATATTAATAGTGAATTTGAAACATAATTCATTTTTATAAAATCAGTTCAGTAAAATAAGATTTGCATAATTTTGTATATATTAATTTGACCATACTTATAGACGATACAATCAATATAAAATCTCTAACCATCTTTATATATATTTGACTTAAATTTTGATTCAAATATCTATTAAAACCAAAAGTTAATTACACCTAAACTCAAAATACACGAAATAAAAACTATGAGGAGTGTTTCATTTGATAATTAAAAGAAAATGAGTAAGGAGAATTATTTTATGAAAGTAACGTGTGTTTGAGAAGGTAGAAAAGTTGAGAATTGAATTTTAAATGGAAGATCTAGATCTTAAGAAGCCGACACGGTTAGATAATGAATGAATGATTCAGAATTTCTTAATCGGTGTTTGACTATGATGTTGAGGCAGTTATGGAATTAATATAATGGTTACCACATATTGTGGTGATTTAATAAAAGCATTTCAACGAAGCATCCAAGAAAAACCTTTTTGTTAAATTTGTCATTTGCTAGGGTTTATGAACACGAAAATTCTGTAGCTACTTACATTTCTGAATCAAAGTCTAGAATGCGACTTGACTAAGCAAAACGATGAAATTAGAAATGAGAAAGTTTGACAGTTACTGTGATGGCGATAAAGATGATGACTCTCATCACAAAAGTCCACTGTTCTTACTTACGCTATTACGCATACACCATAACCCTAACCCTAACATGCTTCATTTTCTTATTTTCTTATTATCCAACTCAACTTTTCCAACCACATTTTACGTCACATTTTTCCTATTCAATTCCACTTTTAATTTTATCAAAATACAATAACACTACTGCATTTTATAAAAATTTTCCTATATTTTTTTTTAAATCTTATCAAATTTATAAAAAAAATGTAAATGTTTTCACAATAAATATGAATAGTTCATATAAATTAAATAAAATTTACGATAATTATCTTAAAATTTATAACAATAATATTTTAATCATTCAATAATATAAAAAATATATCATTAACCTCTTTTTACAGTAAATAGGATTGGAACTTGAATTTTTTCTATTATCATTAAATATTAGGGTCTAACCAACCTAATACATTATTTTTTTTAGCAAACTGTAATTTTAAACACTCAACTTGTATAAATAAATGAAGGATTAAAATTAAAAATTAGAAAAAGAAAATGAAAACAGCCAATTAGATTCCTAAATGACATGACAACTCATTGTCTTGTATTTGGTTAGGATTAGTAATTAATAACAAAATTAAAAGCATAAAACTAAGATGTATACTTTGATTATACACTAAACACTTTTTTTTTTTTAAAGTCTATGATTAAACCTATAAAATAGCTTAAAATTCATGTTAAAATGGAATATGATGATTCATTGAATGTACATAAATTATTATACACATATTTAAGAATAATTTTGTTTATACAATGTTAGAAATTGTAATATTAATTAAAAATGAAGTCGAATTATATTATATAGATGAGATATAAATTGTTCATCGAATTATAATATATAAATGAGGTATAAATTGTTCGACATATGATTTATGATTTGAGAAATCCTAATAATTAACAAAAGTAGTAAGGGAATGTTATGTAAAATTTTTTTCTAACAAATCATATTTAAGTTAAAAAAATAAAATCGATTCAAAATATAAAATTATATTTTACAAATTTCCTTAGTTGAAATTCACAAGGTTTGTGATTTTCTATGGTCGGAATTAAAGAAAGGTTCATTTTGTAGATACTTGGTGTGATGTAGCTTGTAGCTAGTAGTATCAAAAGTTGTCACCATCGTCAATATTATCCACAAAAAGTCCAAGAATTTGGACAAGGTTGTGTATGCTGTACAATTTGACAGAGTATCTAAAACCTGTTACTGTGGAATTATTAAATTTTGCAAAGAAATTTGAACTCTTTAGAAAAGACGTAACTGTGATAGAAACCTAGAAACCTAGAAACACTTGTGAAGCACATGGTTTAGTATATCTGTTTGGTCTAACTTATGTGTTCTTCTTTTACGCTTACTCAACCAACCCTATCTGCCAACATCTGTATAAGAGTTAAAATAAAATAAAATAAAATTCTTCTATGCATTTTAAATTAATAGTGTGAATCAAACAAATTGATTAAAGTAATAAATTACAAAACTTCTAGATGGCAGCTTCAAAGATTAATGTATTTCGATCTGTATTGAAGTGCACGGCACTAGGTATTTGGAAATTTCTTTCTAGACTTTATGCCCAACTACAATAAAATATTAATTTCATTTAATGTCTATGTTTATTTATTCTCCATTCTTTACAACATTATATATAAAATATGTGTTTTTGGAATCAACTTGATTAAATATTTTGCAAGGAATTGATTCAATGAGCATGTTTAACTTCATACCAAACGTTTAGAAAAGCAACAAGTAGTATAAAAATAAACATTTTTCTATTGTAATTTTTATAATATAAGGATTTAGAATTAGTTTTATCTTAAAAAGAAACATAATATTGTATTCTTTAATTACAAATAACATTTAATCTTGATAACCATATGATTGCTAAATTTAGCGACAGAAAATTTGATTATTCTATCGGTTAGTTTTAATTTTCTAATAATTATCAATTTTGATTGAAGAACAAAAATAGTAATAATATATCTAAATTTGGGTATTAGTTTAACAATTGAAATATTTTTTCAAAAACATTTGACACTCCTTAAATTTTTCTATACCTGAAAAAAGGGAACAGCATCAAAATAACTCATGAAAATCCAAAATGATATTTCACAAACTAAAACTAAAACCAGAAAAGACAAATTAAGAAAGATGCAACAATTAGTTTATGGTTATTAACCCAGACTAGTAGAGTGGAAGGTAGAAGAAGCAAAAATCTTTCATCATATCATTCATTAATTAGCTCAAATGGCTTAGTCAATGTCTCGAAATCTTCAAACAAAATTAGCAGAAGCTGTAAAATGGGTTGGTTTCTATTGCAGATACTTTTTCTTTGACTCAGAATATCATCAGGTTCTAATATGCTCAATAAATGAACAATTTTTCATAGAGTATGTATATGTATGATAAACAAATATATAGAGCATAGATTAAAAAACGAAACATTCATCTATCTATGATACACAAACTATACTCCCTAAGTATAATTAACAGTACTCAACAGATGAATCAATACAAATAATCAACCAAAGTAGTTGGTTTTCCAATCTTCAAAAACTCCAAATCATTCTCAAAGGGTGTCAAATTCAAATCCAAAACCACAACTCTCTTGTCGCCAACTTTGTTCTTCGTTGAAGAATCTGTACTGCTACCACCACTACTACTGCTTATAGTCGTGGAATTGTGCAGGCTTCCATTCAAATTTGCAGTTCTGTGTCTCCTCATGTGGCCTCCCAAGGCTTGCCCTATAGCAAACTCCAAGCCACAAATGGAGCACTCATGAGTCTTAGGCTTTGGGGGTGAATCATGAAGCAATTGACCTTCAAGATTATCTCCTGCCATCAACCTTGGTTTCTTGTGACTAGCTCTGTGACCACCAAGTGCTTGAAATGAAGGGAATTGCCTATTGCATGTCTTGCACTCAAAGACACGGTTGCTCATAGAAGAGCTTGAGTATGTGGCTTCAAATTCACCACCACGAGAAAACAACATCAAACAATTCGCCATGGTTAAACTGTCCACCTCTCTTTCTCTCTTCATCACAGATAAACAAAACAAAAGAAAGAATTGGTTTGAAGGTGTGGAAATGAATGTATGAAAAGGGAAAAAAGTGTTGGAATGGAACTCTAGGAGACTAGAAGGGCTTGGTATTTATAAAGGCTTGTTCTAGGTTTGGTAGCTTGAGAGTGTTGAACACTACTCTAATTATAGTTGACTTTTTTTGAAATATATAATTAATATTTTTTGGGTGAATAAAGACTGTGTTTGTGGACACGATTGGTTAAGATCTGAAAATAATGTTACGTAATATAATAATTTTGGCATAGACTTGAACATATATAAAGTTTATTATTATTTTAACATATCTTGAACATTTGATTAGTTACGTATGTACACACGAATTGGTGTCACAATGTGACATGAATAATGTGCAGATATGTTGCTACGGTGACTTTGATTGCTTGTGCAATAAGCAAGTGTGACTGGTGCAGCAATTAAAGCAATTAATTCGGATGTGCTGAAGTAAGAAGGGGTTACTGACTTAGGAGTTGTTTGGTGTGAAAGGAGTTTGGTGCGCCCACGTAAGCGTGACAGATTTGCTGAGCCAAACGAGACGGAAGGACTCCAACAGCGTTTTAGGATGAAAAGTGATATATGAACACTTTTTTTTTTTTAAACATCAGCATGATAATATTTATCATATATGTTTATTATACAAGTTTTTATAAAGAATTTTGCTCGTCAAATAATATATATATATATATATATATAAAAACTGATATAAATCTTATTTTATCGAATCGGTATAAATTAGATTTCAAATCCACTATTAATATAGTTTTAGAATCTATTTTAACAAGATTTTCGAGATACTATTAGACCACTTATAAATTTCTCGTTCTCAGACTGTTATTAGACTAATAAATTTCTCGCCATAAATTTTTAGTTTCACGTTTGAGCTTAAAGATGAAGGAGACGTGTTGGATATCTCACATCGGACCGCTATCGGACCACTTATAAATTTCTTGTTTTCATATCATTATTAGATCACTCATAATTTTCTAGTATTATGTACGAGTTTAATGAATCTTGACGTGAGGAGGATATATTAAAGATATCGTATCGCCTAAAGATATGATCAAATTAATATATATATATATATATATATATAAAATAGTACAAATTTACCTCATCGAACATATTTTACTAAGATGAGTTATGATTTAAGCCTACTACTAAATATAATTTATTGAGTAAAAATATAATACATTCAAAATTTATGCTATGAGAGAAAAAAAGAGTTTCCATATACATTTTTCTATTATTATGAGGTGGCACTACTATTACTAAAACTGGGTGTGTTCAAACGGAGGTGGAAAATTCTAAGGCAAAGTGTTGGGAAAGGTATGAAATTGGAAGCAGAAGAGGACCTGAGTCGGAAGCAACAGTACGTGAACGCTGAATTTCAAACATCTAGAAATCATGTTCCACGTTCAATATATAAAAATATAATATAAATTTAACATTAAACAAAATTATCTGTACGGAACCACAGAGATATAGTAGTATAAAACCAATATTGTCTTCTTTAATAATATATTTTAACTAAATTTTAAAAGTTGAAAGTGTCAATAGCAGTGTTCGCAGTTTAAATATGTAAAAATAAAAAGAAATAGAATATAATTTTAGTCGTTATAATGTGTTAAAATAATTATTATAAAAATAGATTTGGGATTAGTATTTGTGAAAAATTGTGAGTGTAAGTTGCAGTGGTAGGTTCCATATGGAAGGAGATAACGTGTTGGAAAAAATGTTTGCGTTAGGGATGAGTGGGATTTGTTATTAAAAGTATTTAATTTAATTGACCGACCTATGCTCTCTGTAGTAGGCCTGATCTGGACCAGGACCAGATAAGTCAATGGGCCTGATCCATCATAATCCATTTCCATCACTATTTCTTCGTCCCTCAATCTTCCAACTTCCATCTATATTCATTCACCCATTTTTCTTCCTTATTATCTCCCACCTACCTTCCAAGCTAATAGACATATTGATGGATACCTGTTTGGAAAATGGTATATTAACTAAAAATAAGACCGAATTATAATATATAAGTGAGGTATAAATATTATTTTTTGAATCGGTTTTGGGGTGAATTAAGTTTATAATAACTTTTTACATGATATCAGAATCTGATTAATAAGATTGTTAGGTTTAGATTCGACCACTTGTTAATATATTGAATCTTTATAATTTTTTGGACATAAATTGGACCACCTATTAATAAATTGAAGAATCCTGATGGTTAACAACATTATTAACTGATGCTATATAGAGTCTTATCGTTAGCCATACCAATTTCGTTTTAATATTTTGATTGTGTCTATCAAAATTTTGAGCTTTTGTATAAATTCATCCGATTCGATTTGATAAGAAATTATACAACTTTAAATATTAGATGTGATTAAATTATAAAAGTGTTGTAAGTGTTCTAAGAAATAATGATTTGTGGGGTTTGGATTTGTGTGATTAGTGAGTTTTTTCTACCTGATAGAAAGCCTGATTGGCCAAATCCATGTCAATGGATAAATGAAGGAATTCGACAACATTCTTCTGTAGAGCACCCACCACCTCCTTTAAGGTCGCTGAGAAGGACCTACCCCATTCATCATCAATAATTTTCCTTAATTCTAGCCAATTACTATAAACTGTTATTAGAATCTTACTTTATATTTTATAGAATTGTGTACAGGTAACTAATTGAGAATATATGGATTAGCTTTTAAATCCCATTATATTTTACAGAAGACTATGTAATAATTATAATATATATTTAAAGTATAAATAAGAATAAAAATTATGATATCTAACTCTTCCAAAAAAAACTGATTCAGATGAAATTTACCTAAACCTCACTTATATATTATAATTAGGTCTCATTTATTCAACATCTTCCTCTCACGAACGTGACTCGTTAATAGATAATCTAATTTAGGTCCAACAATCTTACTAACAATTAAGACTCTATATAACGGTTTGTTAAGAACTTGGTACGTACAATCAGGTTTCTCAAATCATATAAAAGGAGATCCTAATTTATTAATAGGTAGGCAAATTTAAACTCAACAACCTGTCAACTAAAGTTCTAAATCCAATAATCTTGTTAACCTAACTTTGATATCATGTAAAAATGATTATGGTGTTTAACTCATTCCAAAACCAGTTCAAAATATAAAATTTACTCTTACTTTTCGATTTATTTTTAATTAATATATAATTTTTATCATGATTCTATTCTATTCCTTACTGTAAAACGAGGAATAATCAGAAGTAAAGTCCAGAAGTATTACTAAAGAGAAACCAATATTGAAGTATCCAGCTACAACAATTACATATAGATTGGATTAATCTCAGAACTATTTCTGGATTTGGTGATACATCATTTACTGAAAATATCTACACAGAAGCTGCTGGGTCAATAATATCTTGATGTTTCACAAACACACGTCACTCTCATACATTTTTTACTAAAGCATAGTGATTGATATCATGATTCTGAAGTTTGAACACTAAACTCTGAAGTAATACACCACTTGGTCTAATTAGGAAGTGACGTGCACCCACTGAGAGCAGAGGGTGTAGAGAACATTGTACCTATCTCCATAGGAAGCATGAACCAAATATAAAAAACTGGTTTGTTTTTTAGATTACATTTTACGAAATCTGAAAGATTCCATGTCTGCAATGCAATTTGCCTTCTCACATGTTCTAATTCTAATGAAAAGTGGCTTACGTGCATGAGCCATAAACCATTATTCTATGGTTGAACTGTGTCCTTTTCCTGTGCTTACCCTAAATCATCACTGGTTTTGTAGTTTCCTCTTGCAAACTAATGGATAAACATATTATTTTATTTTCTCCAAAATTTTCTAGCTATAGTTTTTAGGTTTTAATGATTAAAATTGTTATAATTTCTTGTATATAGTGTTTAATGTAACTGTATTTTCTGAACTTAAGTTTGAGACTATCGATTTAAAGATAAACAAATTTCTACTATTAATTAACGTTGTTAGGTTCGAAACTTAAATATATTTTTATAATATGAGTGAGTTTTTATTTTAATTTTTGTAAAATAAATTTATCTGTTTTCAGTTTCTCTTAAATTAATCAGGATTCTTAATATTATATAACACATTCAACTAAAAATTTCAGGGGTGCATGTGTTCCTGCACACATGCCAATCATAAAATGCCACATCAGAATGTGGAACAAACAATTAACCTATAGAAAAACACCACGTGGCACATCATCAGATGCTACCTGATCAGTTATCCCTGCATTGTCTGCACAGTATACACGCCTTCCAAGAAGCTTAGGACAGTTCAGATTCTCCGAAGATGGAAACAGCGCAACGTAAACACGTGTACGGTGGATATTAGCGAGGCAAATTCGGCAACCCTACATATCACCGCACTATATCTCTGATCCACCCTCCCTCACACACTCTAAACCTCATTATTCGTAATCCCAAACACTTCGTTTGGAAGTGAAAAGAAGTTGCTATCAACGGAGGAGCGTCTCCACCGGAAAATAACCCTCTGGCGACAGTTCTAGTTTTGTGCTTCGAACCTCTTCTGTTAGCCGACGGGATCGCAGATTCAATCGATTCCGTTTTCTCATTCTAGGTTTTTTATTTTTTGCCATTTTTATTTTATTTTACATATATTAGTTCGATCAACATCGAATATTTGATTTGATGGTACCGCGGTGTTGATCTTGTTCTGGTTTTTGTGGAACAGTTGATCCAGTTCGTAGGGTTTTATGGTGTCGGTTTATTGGACTTACGGTTGTGATTTGCATTACTCACTGGGTGGTGGCACCGAGAATTGTTGAGTCAGATTATACATGTTTTGAAACATCAAAGAGAGAAATGGTAGGTTTAAGATTCTAATAGACTATTTGCATGCAAATGCCGGGTCTGATATATGATTTTGTGGGTTGCCTGGTTTTGCATGATGGTTTTTTTAGTACTCTTTTGTCGTCCTTTTTTTTTTAAAAATCATTTATGTAAAGTATACTTGAAATTTATGTATCCATTCTGGAGTTTTCTGCACTTGATGGTTTATTGGTTTATTCAAATTGTTAAGGGGGGCTTGATTTAGCAGTGAGGATTTTATAAATAGTTCTATGAAGCTGCGATTTAATAACTCGTACAATTATTGACTCTGGGTATTATATAGCTGATAGCTTATCTGGGGTGGGGAGGTGAGGGAAAATCAATTTCAATTTCAATTATTTCATGTTGAAAGCAAAGCAACACTTGTTGCTGCGGAAAAGTCATGCTTTTTACCTGGTTTCAGGGGAGCCACCAGAATTTTGAATGTATATCCATACACTCTAATAGTCAGTTACTGTATTAGGAGCTTACTCATGAACTAGCTTTTCTACTGCATCATGAATATTATTGTAAATGTAACATGTCAACATTTTCTGCAATCTGTTAAATGAATTCCGGATGTCATTTTGATAATGTTTCTATCTAGTGTTTTATAATGCAAGGTGTGATTATAAGGGGTGACCACGGGTCTGAATCAACCCATGAACCCAATCAACCCAAACCGAACTAATAGCAAGAAATTGATTTGGTTTGCTTCTCGGGTTGGAGAATTTAAAATCTGAAATACTACCATAAATCTACTCTCATTTCCCTTCTCCACTACTACTGCACCTGCTTACCACCAGCTTAAAGTCTCTATCCAATTCCTGCTTCCTTTAACTAAAAGTCCTAATCAAACTAAAAAGTAAAACCAAAGCTGAACTTTCTCTCTTGACTGCCATGGATACCAACTCCAGAATAATTTTGCTCCTCCCCTATGTCATGTCCTGCCTCCCTTCCCTGACTCGGATCCACCACAGAACCTTTTGCTTCATCTATAATCAACTGGGCTGCAGTGCGATGGAGCCCCAAACACTTTCTCCATCATTTGTTTTATGCCTTTTATGAGGATTCTTATTTTTTATTATTAGACCTGGCTACTCGATCTGAACAAATGCAAACAACATTAGGTCGGTTTGGTTTGGGTTCTTAACAAAACTGATAACGAATTAATTAAAATATCTCTCTAACCTATTTGCCATTGTCAACGTATCGTGTCGGATACATATCCGATACTTCCAGATATTTTTGGATACTCTTCAAATCCGTATCCAGAACGTATCGATTTTAAAAGAACGTATCTAGAGATTTAAAAAAAAATATATAAATATAAATCAGAAAAATAGAATAAAAAATAAAACAGAATAAAGATGAAAGAGATTTCTAGGGAGAGGAATAAGTGTTTGAAAAAACTTTTCAAAACTAGTTAGGATAAGAGAAAGGTTGTAATTGAATATGCTAACTTCTCATCAAAATCAAATAGTTTTTCTAAATTTGACTCGATTGAAGATAGGTGGATATTGGATTCTAAATCTTGGTGGGTGGTGCATGGTGCTGTTGCCCCTCTCCTTCAAAAGTTGGCATTGAAGCTTCTTGTACAACTTTGTTCGTCATCTTGTTGTGAAAGAAATTGGAGTACCTACTCATTCATTCACTCATTAAAAAGAAATAAGTTGAATCCTAAAATAGCATAAGAATGTGCATAATAATTTGTGACTTTTAGCTAGAAAAAATGAAGAATATAATGAAGGAAGCTTTAGGAGTTTGGACATTGGTGGAGATGCATGGAATGACTTTGATGGTGTTGAAAGTCTTAGGATGATAACATTATCTTTTGATGATCCAGAGATAGAAAATATCTTATTTCATGATGATGCTAAAGAAGAAAATGATTAATATTATTCTTATTTCTTGATAATAGACAATAATAGTTTAAATTTTTTATTTTATATTTGAATTTATTGAAGATAATAATTTGTTAATTTTAATTAAATATGTTTGATATATTCAATTTTGATAATATATAATAATAATATTCAATAACATTTATTATATTTTTTATAAATTAATTTATAAATTATATATATATATATATATATATATATATATATAATATATACGTATCCTCTCTCAGCGTATCTTATATTTAAGATATGATGAATCGCAGTATCAGATACGATACATATCTGTGCATCATAGGTTTTAAGCAAAACATCCAATTAGATGATAATAAATTTCAAGTAAACGAACAATTCAAAAGACATTCATATTTCAAATACATGACATCTTCAATATTAAATAAAAATTAAAGTAGGTGTTGCACAGAGGAAAAATAGAAGAGGTTGAGGGTCTAGAGATAGCAGAATACAAAACTAGGTCCAGTCAGGGATTTTTCAAATTCTAAAAAAGGGGGAGGAAATTTCAATTTTTGCCTCCCAAAAACGGTGTCGTTTTTGAGGCAAAAATGGATTTTAAAATCCTCACTATAGCTTTGCTACAACCACTATTTTGGCTGTGATTGTGGCCGTTAAGGCTGCTATTTGAAAATGCACCACACTACTGTTCAAACTTTTTAGCAAACCATGGCCACTCCGCACTGCTGTAGTGCACCATAAATAACTTTGGCTTAATTTTGTGACAAAATGAATTAAATGGAAAGCTTATGGCTTGGGCATTTCAATTATTAAATGAAAACATATTTTTTGGATGGCTATTCAATTTATACATAAGAAACTTTGGGAAGTATTGATCAATTGAAGCATGTTTAGGATAATTAACTTAGTTATTTTACATGACATGGAAATGTGGTTTGATTTGTATGATTAGTTCTGTTGGTTAAATTACTGACTAGTCTTCTGAAATTTGAGGTCATATATGGAATGAAGTGTATCATATCAGTAATAAATGATTGATTGAATCAGTAAAATTGTCTCTGTATATCAGTTTTGATTATTGGTTTCTCTGGTTTATATCAATCAGTGTACTTTTAGATGCGTTTCATGCCAATATACGCCATATATTCATTGGTATATTTCAGGTTTTTGTCATTTGAATATGCTTATAAAGAAAGCAGAGGAGCATATTTCAGATAAAAATAGGTGGCTATATTAAGTTTTTATTTTGGTGTCTTCAAAGAGGATGCATCAATTTGATTCACATAAAGGTGTTCCCTGACAAGTGTTAATAGATTATATTTTTCATATTGTGGAGTTAGCCTGCCCCAACTCAATGCGTAACGGACCCATCCTTTTCCGGTGCTTCCACTTGAGACTTCATCCTTGGTATCTTGATGGTCAGACAACCAGATGATAGAAAATAAGTGGAAGCAAAACTCAGGGACTTTAAATATCATCACAGAAAAATTAGTATAGGCAATTACATAGGGACTGAAAACCATAGGGTCTGTCCTCCTGAGGACTATTGCTTCTTGATGAGAGACCCCAAGCCTCATCTGCAATCCTCAACTATACAAAACCAAATGTTTATATTGCCCACTCTCTCCACTAAATTGTATGTGTTTGTGCTACTTCTGCGTCCCCTTAACAAATTCTCTTTCCTCTAACTGTCTTGGATTTTACAGAATATGTTTCACTTGAACACTTTTACCCTCTACTGGGCTGGGCACATTCCAATATTTGGAGGATCTTACAGCTTCTCTCTTAATACATTTTTCCTTAACGAATGAACAAAGAAAAAAGTAGCAGCTCATGTTCATAATATGGCATGCTCAAAATTGTGTTGAAAGGATATGAATGACTGTCTCTAAGGACCAGTACAGCAAATTATTTTTTGCATTTGTGATATCATAATAAGTTTTCTCAGCTGGAAGATTAGTGATATTGCTTTTAGTAAATGTATTTGACTAAATATCATGTATTAGGACTGGTTACAAATTTAATTTTCTGAATTTGAGGTTACATGTAGTGTGTTTGGGAATTGCGACTCTTTATATTTCTTAGTATTTAGAAAATTCCTAAAGTGCAATGTATTGATTATCTATGGGATAATCAATCTGGTTTTCTGTTTGAATGATCTTGATGCTGAATTTGTTTTAAGGATACTATAAAATGCTATATTAAAAGCTTAGAGATATTTCTGCCGTGATCTTTGTCTTTGTTTCTTCAACAGTCAGTATTTTTTTTTTTTCAATATTGCAATTTCTGTCAAATAAGATAAATATGCTAAGCTGTGAACTTTTGCAGTCTTATCAGCATAAAAGCTTTTGGATGCCACGGGATGCTGGCTGCATGGCTGAAGAAAACGTGGGATATGAAAATTCTTCCAGAATTGAACCTAAGCGTAGTCATCAGTGGTTTATGGATACAGGTGAACCTGAAATATTTAGCAACAAGAAACAAGCAGTTGAAGATGTTAGTGGTAGACCAATTTCAGGAGTTTCACACGTGAATGTTTCCCAATGGGACACCAATTCAGGATTTCACTCTGTCACAGGTCAATTTTCTGACCGTCTTTTTGGATCTGATCTTGCTAGGACTGTGAATTTGGTTGATAAGAATGTGCCATCTATTGTTAGTGGAAATATGAACATGGGAAGGAAGGATTTTGAGCATCAATATGGTAATGATCCTTCTGTGGGATTGTCAATATCTCATTCCATTGCAGACCCTTCATCATGTCTCAATTTTGGGGGCATCAGAAAAGTTAAAGTTAATCAAGTCAGAGATTCTGACAATTGCATGCCTGCTGCATCCATGGGGCATTCCTATAGCAGGGAGGATAATAGTACAATTTCAGTAGGTGCTGGCTACCATAAGAATGATGGCAATATTTCGTTGGGTCCTACTTATAACAATAGAAATGACAACACCATTGGTATGGGGACCAGAATAAGTAGTAAGACTGATGACAATCTTCTTTCAGTGGCTCACACCTTCAATAAAGGTGATGGGGGTTTTATGTTGATGGGCCACAATTATGGCAAGGGTGACGAAAGTATCTTATCAATGGGTCAGCCCTTTGACAAGGGAGATGGAAATTTCATATCAATGGGTCAATCATATGAGAAAGAAGATGGCAATTTAATATCTCTAGGCACCTCATATTCCAAGGGGCATGAGAGCTTTATATCAATTGGTCCAACCTATGGTAAATCAGGAGAAAATTTCATAACTGTTGCTCCTTATGACAAGGGTACTGATCATTTAATATCAATGGGTCCAACATATGATAAGGTGGATTCAAATATTGCATCAACAGTTCCATCATATGACAGAGGAGATTCTAGTTCTTTACCTGTGGGTCAAAATCACCATAAGGGTCAGAGCAGTACCATATCTTTTGGAGGTTTTCATGACGACTCTGAAGCAAATCCCTCTGGTGGAATCATTAGTGGCTATGATCTGTTGATAGGAAGCCAGAATTCAGCTCAAGGTTTGGATAGTCAGAATGATCTGACTGAATCAAACACTGAATCAATTGTAAATAGCATTCCAAAACCCAATACTAAAAATGATATTGTTGTTAAGAACAAAGAACCTAAGACAACAACCAAGAAGGCTCCTACTAACAACTTCCCTTCAAATGTCAAAAGTTTACTGTCAACTGGTATTTTTGATGGTGTTCAGGTGAAATATGTCTCATGGTCACGGGAGGTAAAGTGTGTTTTAATTTCGTCTTACTGTATTTCTTTCTGCGCTGTTGAAGGTTATATTTCATTTTTAACATTTTCAAGAATATGCTTGGCAGAAAAGTCTTAAAGGAATCATAAAAGGAACTGGGTATTTGTGTTCTTGTGACGACTGCAAGCAGTCGAAGGTTGGCATTTCAAATCACTAACATTCTGATAATCTGCATAACCGAAGTGATTGTGCTCATATGTTAAATTTTGTCATGAAGGCTCTTAATGCATATGAGTTTGAGCGTCATGCTGGTGCTAAGACAAAACACCCAAATAATCACATATACTTTGAGAATGGAAAAACCATCTATGCTGTTGTTCAAGAGCTGAAAAACACTCCTCAGGAGATGCTTTTTGATGCAATTCAAAATGTGACTGGCTCTACCATCAACCAAAAGAACTTTCGAATATGGAAAGGTAACGAGAGTTTTAAGGTTTGCTTAGTTGTTAAGAACACCTGGATGACCATGTCTTTACTTCATATCCATGCATAGATATAAAAATAACACAAATTCTTCAATCTTTTTACTTCTAATCTATTACCCCCCTTCTCAGCATCATACCAAGCTGCTACTCGGGAGCTTCAACGTATCTATGGAAAGGATGAAGTTATAATTCCGTCTTGAGTTCAATTTTCTTCTTGAATGTTCAGAACAGTGGTAGATATGTAATCTGTTCATAGTGAGTGATTGGCAGCTTGAGTTTAAAAGACCATTTAAAATTGAAAAGTTTTAGCTGATACTTCTTGTAGGAACTTGATTGTTTTATTTTTGGTAATGAAGATGTCTTTTTGTGGTTCAGTGCCATTCTTTCCATCAATTTGCTGATGTCTTGTCACCTTTGTAAAATTCCTTGCAAACCATGTTCCTTAGTGAATCTTTCAAGAGATTACATCCAATATTAGGGTTGTCATGTCAATTTTGCGGGTGGTAACCCATCCCATCCCATCTACTATGTATGAAGTTGACAATGCTTCTGTTGGCCATTGTGAGCTTTAACAAATTTTTTGCAGTATTTTATAGTTTTTACACTTAGGGTCTACGCCTCTAACGTACATCATAGTTGACACTGTTAACATCTTTCTTTCCTGTAAACTGCCAAGTGCTAATACTCTCCCCCGGTTGGGAACTCGTATCTAAGTAAACCAAATTAATATATGTTTAGATATCAAAATGACAAAAGTGTTTATATTTCAATATTTATATGAAATAATTAATGTTATTATTTTCAGGATCTAAAGTCTTTCTGTTGTACACTTTCGAATACGAAAATGAAACTCCTCAATTTTCACTTGCCAAATCATGGTCTCTAACGTCTGGTATCCTCACATGTCATGACAGTATTTACGTTCATTTCCATAAGATTGCCTGTAATTTTTCTTATCTTAAAGTTTTTTGCAGATCATCTTTTGTCAAAAATTGAAAACTCGTATTCAAACTGTATGTTTTTTCCTTGATAGATATTAAATAAACTTTACTTAATGTCTATAAGCAACATGAGACAAGATTTATATATGATAATGTAGAAGAGACATCACATTATCAAACCCCGTCTGCCTCAAATTTAGTGACTATGAAGATTAAATAAGGGAATTTATTATTTGGCCAATTTGCCTCACTTTTCCATGTCTTCTATTTTCTCAACAAAGCTTAGTAGGTGCGCCTTAGAGTAGGGATACCGCAACATCACAATGCCAATTCCAATATGATACAGGAGCTACTTAGCTGTCTGTTTGACCAAAAAAATAAAACACCCATTTTGGTAAGAGAACAAAAACGGATCTTGGTTGTAGCATATGAACCTATGCTGTTCTGGTATATTGTTGCAGATCCCCAATGTTGAATTGGAAACCAACGTTATCCAATTTTCTAGCAAAATACAATAAACACAATACATTGATCAAGAGTACATTATCAGACAAAGATACATAGAAGGTGAAAGAACCATATCAAAGTTGATTATGAATTTATGTAAAGAGAACATTTGAGGGAAAAAACTTATTTGAGGAACTGTTGACCATGATCCCGAGGCTATACTATCAAGTCATGCCTCTGGAAAATGAAATTACATTGTCAAAAAATTATTGAACATGAGTTTCCAAATTACACAGTATAACAAAAGGTATAAATATCAAAGCCTCAATACAACCAGTAATGCAACCACCTTTGCGTACCTCTTCGCAACAATGAAATAAAAATCTTTCGGCATTCGTATATTGAAATTTAGCTTAGCTGACATTTTGTAAGAACTAAAAAAACATAAAAGGTCAAAACTCAAGCAAATGTATGAAGTCATCTTCCTTCCACCAATAGCTCCTAATGTGGATAAACTAAACCAAATGCATTATTATCACTCTTAAAAAAGATGGATGCATCATCATGTGCAAAGGCTTTTTCAATAAGGGAAGTCAATTGGCTCTTGTTGAAGGGCTTTCTCAGCAATCTCAGCCTGCTCCTTCTGGTGAACCTTGAGGAAACCAGTGGCTGTGGCTGCAGATGGAGCACGACCAACATATTTCACATCATCATAACCTCCTCTATTCACAGCTTTCATTGAAGATACAAGTCGGGGCAAAATGTAAGTGTATCCACCCATGTTCATTGGCTCTTCTTGACACCAAACAACCTCCGCATCTATATAAGAATCAAAACAGAATATAAGATGTATTCACAAATAACATAAGTCTAATAAAAAATCTTTTTAAAAAGGTGAAAAAACAGATATATCCCCCTATTGCAAAATAGTTAGCCCTACTCAACAGCAAAAAGTAAAATTATCTCCCTGCGGTTAAAGACTATTTAGTAAATGATGCATCAATAAAGGTAGAAAATTTGAACAGTGTCTATAGCAGACGGACAAACAACAAAATTAGTTCGACAGATTACAAATTACAAATTATAACCCATTCAGGCCTGCAATAAAAAAATAAAAAACAGAATTCAAAGGAACATTTTCTACTTCTATAAATACATACTTGGATATCGTTTAAGCTCTCGTTGGACAAGGTCGTAAGGGAAAGGACAAAGTTGTTCCACCCTACATATTGCAACATCCTTTGCATCAACCTTTGCTCGTTGTTCATCAAGTTCATAGTAAACCTGCAAGAGATAGTTGCATTTTATAATTTCAAACAGCATATTTAAAAAACAATGGATATCCCAGACATATTTGAATGTAATTGAAGTAGGCTTAATATGGTTTTAATAAAATCCACCAGATGAAAGAGCATAAAAACTGGTTTCCAATGAGTACCACATACCTTTCCAGAGCAAAGTACTAATCTTCTAATACCCTTCTCAACATCTGAGTGTAAGTTTTGGTCTTTTATCAGACGCTTAAATCTTGTTCCCTGTTTGTCAAAACCTGGGTGGCCTTGGACATCATCAAACTCAGATAAATTTGACCTACAAGCCTTGCTACGAAGCAGGTTCTTAGGGGACATTACAATGAGAGGTTTCCGGAATTCTCTATGTACCTGCCACAAAAAAAGCAGAAGAGTATGAGAAAATAAGTAACATAACTTTAAGTGATGAAGCCACCATTAAACCAATTAATTGTAATTAAATAAGAGGACAACAAAGCTCTCCCTATCATAGAAAAACAAGAGCTCTCAACAGAGGAGACGGATCAGGTGGCTAAGAGCATGAAGAAGGTCAAAAGCGAT
Source organism: Macrotyloma uniflorum (assembly GCA_016859785.1). Classification (NCBI taxonomy): domain Eukaryota; kingdom Viridiplantae; phylum Streptophyta; class Magnoliopsida; order Fabales; family Fabaceae; genus Macrotyloma; species Macrotyloma uniflorum. The sequence continues at coordinate 967,842 of BDMB01000008.1, read as the reverse complement.
GATCTTCCTTCCTCCCAACCTCCTATAATGGTGTGGTGGAGGGCCCAAGGAAGACACCAAAGGACAATCATGAAAGAATTATAAGGATATGGTTTTAGGTGATGAAAGAGATCTTGATACAGGATGGTAGTTCAAAAGAAGAGCGACAAATGAGGAGTAGGCTGAGCAGTCAAACTCTAATGGAGAAACTTCTCCTCAAGATCTTAATTCTAATGATGATATTGAAGAGTACCAAGAGCATGCTTAAACTAGCAATGAGTTAGGTGTCATTTCATCTACTCATGATAACCATATTAGGGAGTTAGAAAACGATTTGGATATTTCTGGTTTGGCAGTAGATGTTGGGAGTCTCATATGAATATTGATCATAGACTAGTTACATAAAAGTATTTTTCTTCACAACTGTCGCAGAGCTGCTAGTAATGAAGTTCTATTATTGGTTGCAATATTCGGATATCCACTATCCAGATTTGCTAGTGATTATGGAAACTAGAACCACTCCCATGAAGGTTAGATGGGAGTTCTCAGAAGTTAGTGGTTTCTCTGGAGGGATTGTGATAGCTTGGAAATCTCAAAAGTCACTATTACACTCCTTCAGTATATGGAGTTTCAATATCTTCACCAGAAAGTGAGTTATGCAGGATGGAGATTACTTCTGTATTCCTGCAGTACATCGAATGCTACCTTTATGGGCCTTGGCCCCATTCATTACAGAAAAAATCCAATTTATTGATTGTACCAACCTGCCTCCTTAGAACATGGAAAAAATTAGCAGGAGTTGTGACATTCACAATCTGCAAATTACACTCTTGAATCTGCTTTCGAAGAGTTGGATCCATCTCAGGGATAACATGAGGGTTGTCGTCAGCCATCTGCCATGAAATTAGTGAACATTTGTTATTTCAATACTATTCAGATAAAGTAGGGAGATGGAGCACATATAAAAAGCAGTTTCAAAATAGGTAGCAAGGTAGCATTGTTTAAGATAATTGCTTGTTTACACAACAATCGAAATTTAACAAAGAGATATCTCTTTTTTCAGTTCTCCCTTTTGTATTATAGACCACAAGTCTGGTTTCAGTTTGAGTTTTGGTCCATCGACATAACCCTTAGCCTGTCTTAGTATACGAGATTAATAGGAAGAAGGCAAAATGAAGAGGGGGAAAGTGACCATTCTGTTTGATTTATAAGAGAATTAGCTTAAAAAAAGTGAGTGTACATTTTTTCAATCTTGGCAAGATTCCTGAGAAAGCACGGAGTTCCAAATTTCTATTTCCATACTTACCTTTCTCCACTTTTTGTCTCCTATTGATATTATATTTATAAAATATATTTTAAATGCCTAATTATTTGTTTAAACTTATTTTTTTCTCTTTACATTTTGTGTTCAACCAAACAAATGAGAGAAATTTACTTTTTTCTCCACTTTCTTTCATATTTCGCTCATAATAAATATTGTAATATTTTCTCAGCACTTCCTATCCATCCAAATTCTTTCAACTTTCTCTCTTTTCATTTTCTTTCTCAAACCATTTTCCTCGCGTACTATATTGTAACTATGCACAATCAGTATTTATAGTGTCTACATGAAACAATAAGAGCATGCATACTGATAAGAACCTTGGGAGAACCACACCACAAAAGTTAGTCATTATAGTTGGACAGCCAAAGGACTTGTCAACAAAACTAGAATCCCATACTTACAACATGAAACTTAAGTCTCATATCTTGCAATTGAATCTTAAACACACAACATTAATTTTTATATCACAGAGCCACTTAGTTCAAGTTAACATACAAAACACACCATAGTAGGATGAACTAGAACCACCAATATGCTCGTCATCAATCTCATCAACCAAAATATCCAACACAAATTTGCAATGGAGGGCAAACAATAGCTCAAGTAGGCAAGCCGATGGGACAACAGCTCAAAAGTATTCTCATAATAAATTAGAACATAGATTCAGAAAAGAACCTGAAGAAAGCGTTCCAATCTTGCACTTGAATGCTCTGGGCCCTGGCCATCATAACCATGAGGAAGTAACACAACAAGCCCAGTCTGACGGAGCCACTTAGCCTCACCAGAAGCCAAGAAATTGTCAAATATCACATGAGCACCATTAGCAAAATCACCAAACTGAGCCTCCCAAATTATCAGTGAATTGGGATTTTCCATTGAGTAACCCAATTCAAATCCAAGAACACCAAACTCAGAAAGTGAGCTGCATAATGTTTAAAAATTTTCTTAGATAACGGACCAAAAACAGAATCTAATAAATAATCGGTTAAATATATGTAACAAGCTTCTTTTTTTTTTCTATTCGTTTATAAATATTAACAAGCTTTTAATGTATCAAGTGGATTATACACTGCCATTTTTATAATATTTTAAGATGCAATCTTGACATCCAGAAGACACATAAGTGTTTAACACTTATAGAACAAAGACATGAATATGTAAAACACATTAGAGGCTAGAAAACTAAGTATATTACAAAGAAACAAAGTCCAACAAAAATTGCAGATGGTTTACAAAAAGTTTCGTATGAAATGTAATCTTTAAGGTATTATGATGCAAAGCTAAACTGATCTGGCATTTTCAATTATTTGAAATTAACAAGATAATAAATTCCATGGATAAATCATTATTGAGTGATCCATATGACATTCCTAAATGATCGATCACCTTTACTCTAGGCTTACATATTATTCCAATTTACTAAATACAATATATGAAATGCGACCCCACATTTTCTACACTACTGTTTCGTTAATTAATTCAAACAAAATTATATACAGCGCAAAAAAAAAAAAAGTCAAGCTACAAATCAAAACTAAACTATTATATGGGGGGAAATGGAACAATACATATTATACAACTATGATTCAGTAACTAGGATCAATCAATGAAACACATTTAGAAAGTGCATCAATAATGTTCAACAAAGATAGATTTCAAAGTCTAAAACAGCTATAACATACTACCATTACCAATTTAACAATAACATTAATCCAAAATTGAGAAGCTTATGCCTCATGAATGACTAAGGTAGAAGTAAAAAGTTGCCACGTATAAACAAATATTTTCTACGTATACAAGCATGCATAAGAGATTATAGTTTATAATCATTACAAAAAACCATTCTATTAATTAATGATCGGAAAACAGGGAATATATGGTAACTGTTAAGAGAAACAGTGTAATTGTAACTTTATCACGTACTTTTTAAGTTGTAACACCAAGAAGTCAGAGCCAAAAGGTACACAAGGACAAGCTACAGAGGTTTCCTATCTCCAAAAACCAGTACACCAGCGATATAATAGTAACAAAACAGAAACAGGCAAGATAATTATATGTAAATAGAAGAAATATTACCTATTGCTAACAGTGAACATCTCTTCATCTTGGTTCATTATAACATGGTCAAGGGGGCAATATTTATCCCCTGTTGTCTGATCGTGAACCACAGCATGTCGGTGACTAAAAGTTCCTCTTTCAACATCCTGACCACTTAATCGAACATGATTGCCTTCAATAAGCAAGGTGGCATAAGCAAGTGCCTCTGCAAATCCCCAGTCAATATCTTCCCCTGTTTCAATCATTTGAGCTCGTTGTTCATATATCCTCTTCACAGCTCTATGAGGTGTGAAATTTTCAGGGATGGTCGTGATTGCTTTCCCAACATTTTTCAAGATCTCTGGTTTTACACTGCATGGGATAGGCCACAGACTTCAGCGTTTTTGTACAAACAATAAAAAAGATAAGAACAAAAAGAACATAAATTTAGTGTACCCAGTGTTTCGGATACGTGAAAGCTGTTCAGGAGACTTGAAACCAAGCCAATATGCTGAAAGCCAATCTCTTCTTTTTGGAATGTATTCTTTGCTAGCCAAAAATTCTTCATTTAGAATTGATGTGACCTTCTTGTGTATCTTATCAATTTCTTCTTGTGACAGCTCCCCTGATTCCAAAAGCTTCTTCTGATAGATCTCAAGAGTTGATGGATGGCTTCGGATTACCTATCAACCCCAAAATGTTGCAAATTAATTAACTTGTCTAAAAGTAATATGCACACAAAAAGAAGAAAAACACAAAGGGCGAACCTTGTACATTTTAGGCTGGGTGAAAGATGGTTCATCAATCTCATTGTGGCCAAATCGGCGATAGCACACCAAGTCGACAACCACATCCGAGTGGAAAGTCTGGCGCCACTCAGCAGCAAGTTCACAGGCATGAACAACTGCTTCCACATCATCACCATTTACATGAAAGATGGGAGCATCCAAAGCCTTGGCAACATCAGTGCAATACTGCGAAGACCTGCCAGACCTTGGATCAGTTGTAAATGCAACCTGGTTGTTAAATACAATGTGAATAGTCCCACCAGTGGTGTAATTTGGAAGAGCACTTAAATGCAGAGTTTCATAGACCACACCCTGTCCAGCAAAACTTCCATCTCCATGAATCAACACACCCATGTTCTTGGTTCTATCCACATCATTTGCGTAATACTGCTTGGCACGAGTTTTCCCAACAACAACTGGATTGACAGCTTCCAAGTGACTAGGATTTGCCACTAAAGACAAATGAATCCTCTTGCCACCCCGAGTAGGGCGATCATACGAGGTCCCCAGGTGATATTTAACATCGCCAGTTCCAGTGTAGAGTCCAACTTCATCCTCAGGCTGAAGACCACCGCTAAACTCGCAGAAAATCTGCCGCAGCGGCTTCCTAACCACATTTCCCAAAACATTCAGCCTCCCCCTATGAGCCATTCCTATAACTATGCTCTCAACCCCAAGATCAGATGCCCTATCAAACATTTCCTTCATTCCAGGAATAAGAGTCTCTCCACCCTCAAGTCCAAACCTCTTTGCAGAGGTCCACTTTGTGGCCAAGAAGTTCTCAAACAAAGAACTCCAAGCAAGCCTATCAAAGATAGCCTCGCGCCTCTCCCTATTAAACTGTGTAGGAGTGGGTGTTTCAATCTTGTCCCTAAGCCAATTACACTTATGACGGTCTGCAATGTGCATATACTCATATCCAATGCTTCCACAATAGGATTGTTCAAGCCTTGTCAAAATGGATCTAAGGGTTTGCACGGGGCGGTTCTCGGACAAGAAACCAGCCATCCTCCACACCCCCAGGAAGAATTCCCTATCAAGATCAGCCTCAGTGAAGCCATAGAGTGCAGGGTCCAAATCCTCAGGGATTTCCCTTGCTTCCAGATTCAAGGGATCTAACTTGGCCTTCATGTGGCCGTTCACCTGGTATGCCCTCACCAGCAACAACAACCTCATACTCTCCTGAATTGTCTGACCAGAAATCCCAGGTGAGGTTGAGGCCTGCCCCACAAAGTTCTTGAAGAAATTATCCCATGACTCATCAACACTGTTGGGATCAGCCTCCCAAGCCCTCTGAAGCTCTTCCAAGTACACACTGCTAGTGCCATCCAAGAAACTATCAGTTAACTTTGAAAGAGGAACCGCACGTGGAATAGGCGCAGCTTGTGCCTTTGATTTGAAAACCGTACTGTGGAAGCTTCTGCTATGCGATGATGTTGACGATGATGGAAGGACCCTTGCCCTTGATACAAGGTATGTGGATCCACCCTTCGAAAGGGTTCTCCTAATTGCATGTTTTGCTATGCTTGTTCCAGCTCTAAACCATGCCATGCTTGATGATGATGCCTTTCACTATCACCAATACGATTCTATCGCCTCAACACATCTGTGACAACCATACACAAATACCCAGAAAACAGTTAAACAAAAAAAAATATTTTTTTTAATAAAAAATGCAGAAAATAAGAATACCAAGAAAGAGAAATGCGGTTTGCTGGAGAATTTAAATGGGATCGGGTGGAGGGGGAGAAAGGGTTCAATTGTGCTGTGAAGAAAATGGAGAAATATTAGGGTAATTGAAAGAGAAGAAGACCTAGTTGCGTTGAAGCGAAGCGAGTGAGAGAGGATTAAGAGTGTTATGCTATTTTAAAGGAAAAAATGGAAAATTCAACGCTTTGAATGGATTTAGGTTTCTTCTACCACGTTGGCTGCGTGTAGCATCGCTCTTCAACAGGAGAATGAATGTGCCTTCTCTGCCCCTTTCTTTCTTTTCTCTTACCCTTCTCCAATTTTCACGGGTCCTATTTTCACCCTTCTATTGCATAATCATTATTATTATTATAATTACTTACAAACAGAAACAGTTTTAATTCAGATAAACTTATTACAAAACTAATTTTTAAATAATTAATTTTGTTTAAATATTAAAAATAATTTTTAATATAAAAGAAAAAGTATACATAAAATTATTTACTTAAAATAATCATAAATTACAATTTTTTAATTCATTAAAAAAATTTCAATAAATTACAATTTTCGTATTATGTTGAATTGTGATAAAATATATGTATTTTTGTCGTCTTTCAAGAACAATTCAAAAATTCATTTTAAATTGACTTAATTGAACAAGAAATAAATTTGAAGAAAATAGAACAGGTATAAAAATATATTATGTTCTTTTTTTCTTTATTGATACTTAAAAAAACCTATTAAGATTATTCTTAAAAGCTATTGTTATATTATTCAAGAAATATTTGTTAAAAAATAATTATTTTTGTTCAAATATATTTTGAATCAATTCACTTCTTTTACAAGGTTAATATATTTTTTATTTCTAAAAATATTGTATTTTTTATGTTATCCTTATAAATTATATTTATTAATGCCCACACTTAAAAAAATATATCTCTTTTCGCAAATGCTAAAAACGTTTTTTTGCTAACATGTAGATACTGAAGGTGATCACTTAACCTTTTACCTATAAATTCAGAAAACGTAAGAAACATAATAATATTATTAATGAAATAATAGTGAAGAGAAGTCAATGAAAAATAAGATTATCATTTAAAGATAAACTCTTTCAGAAAGTGGGCAAAAATAAATAACTATTTTAAGAATGAATTAAACAAGACATACTAAATGATATGGTATGAGGCAAAAATATATTTATTAATGCCCGCACTTATAAACTATTCAAGCAATTCACCAAGCCAACCATGATCATAAGACCGTTTGGAATATTATTTGTAACAGATAAAAGTTTTTCTACTAATAATCAATCTCAATCCAATCGAAAGATATTTTTTTAAAAGTGAGTACAAATGAAAGAGGAGAGTCGAGTAAATGAACTAATCACAACAAATCCGACAACAACTAAGTAAGCGAAATTTGAAAACACTAACTTCAAAAACACAATCTTTGCAGATGGGAAATACAAGGACAAATACATGCTCCCACTTCTAATGGCATCAAAATAACTATAACACCCATATAAGGGCAAGTGGTGAATCTGCACCCTTTATCCGCAGATTCTATTTTTTTTATCATGAACCACAGCAAGCTGATTTTTGAGCAGCTAGACCCCCGCTGGCTGCCTGGTCTGGTTGGTTAATCTTGATAGTCTGAGGCTGAACAACAAAAGAAGATACTATCATCATTCAGGATTAAGAAAGAAACAACAATTCCATGCACTTCCTTCAAAAGTTAGAATGAAAACCCCCTTAGATATTCCCATTAGTAAGTTTAAAAAAACTAGAATTTGATGATGGCAAAATCTGTCTTCAGAAAAGAAATACAAATTGAGTTAAAATGAAAGACAAAAATGTAGACATACCTCGGCCTTAGAATCTGTGTCAGCAAGCCTTTGCTTAATATCTCTTGCTATTGAAAAGAAAACCTCTTCCACATTCATGTTTGTCTTTGCACTCTGCAAGAGATCTTCCATTGTAAATATAATGAAGTCACATTTTTATTAAATGATAATGTGATTATCAAACAAGCTTTACTCACGGTTTCAAAGAACTTGATACCATACTCATCAGCAAGAGCTTGACCTTTGGAGGTAGGCACAGCCTAGAGGAGAAAAAAGACCCTTTGTTGGAATACATGGAATATAAGCAACATTAATTTAAAGAGATAACCACAGAGAGAATATAGCAGTGAACAAATGTGGCTTGAGCAGAGTCAACAATATATCATCTGCTTCACCCAACCAAGTTATTAGAAGTAGATAGAAAAGGAGCCTCCGAGGTACATACCCTTTTACTTTCATCCATATCAGCCTTGTTACCCACAAGTATCTTATTTACATTGTCAGAAGCATGTTGTTCAATGTTGCGAATCCAATTCCTAATATCTTAACAGATAGAAGAAATAAACATTAAAAACAAAAGGAATAAAAAATGAATAAAAGAAACTTAATCATAAAAAATAATCATTTGTCCACATAATTCAACCTAGATAGAGAGAAAGACAGTCCAAGTTAAGATGAGAATGGGGAAAGTGGGGGGAAAGAAGAAAACACAATTTGAAGGGTCAGCTGCAGCTGAAAAGAAGTATATGAGAAATACTCTCATGCACTGGTCCATAAATAAGTAGAGAAAAATATCAGAAGAATTTGAATGTGAAGGAGATTACTGTTGAAAGATGCCTCATCAGTAACATCATAAACGAGCAAGATCCCCATGGCTCCACGGTAATAAGCTGCAAAAACAAGTATTGTAAGAAATATTTCTTCCATAAAAAAAAGAAGGATGCAATTAACGTAGGACATTTATCCACATAATGAACTTAAATGACAGTAACATTTAATCAAATTTATTAGGCAACAAGATAACCAGTCTATTAAACTAAAACATTGTCTTCTATGTAAGCGTAAAGGAACTCCATGTTCACTTTAAATTTATAGGTTATGAAATGCGATTAAACTTCTATGCCTTCTCTCTATATATATAACAAATTGAAATGCGTTTAAACTTCAAATATATTCAATTAGCTAGGTTGCAAAAGTCAAAACAAATACCTGTGGTAATAGTTCGGAATCGTTCCTGACCAGCTGTATCCCAGATTTGTAACTTTATGCGCTTGCCATCAAGTTCAATGGTTCTTATCTTAAAATCAATGCTGCCAAATACAGTATATAACATGGTCTTATTTCCATCAACAAAAATATATATATTAACTCGCGTGAAATAGACAGTAGACACATAATAAGCTATAGACTAAGTTGATACCACCCCTGACATGCAGCACGAAGTCTAGAAGACATTTCATTACAGGTGAAATGGGACAAATATTCCAGGAAGTTTTACTAATTATTTGGAATACAATATAGTCAAGTAGGACAAATATTATAGGCATCCTTATTATTGGGACCACAATATTGTCACTGACAATTAAAAACATCGATGCAAGAATCTGAGATAACACAAGACAGTTACCAGCAGATCCTACAGCATATTCACAAGGATAAGAATAAACCGGCAGATACTATTACTAACCCAATGGTGGTGATAAAACTGGTTGTAAAGGAACCATCAGAAAAACGCAAAAGCAGACAACTCTTCCCCACACCTGCAATTGTTAGACGAGATAGCTATTAAAAGAAGACAAAAGTTTAAGTGAAATATATATATATATATATATATAAAAAAAAAGACAAAACAAGACAGCATATCTATACGCCCAAATACATAAAACAAACTTCAATATGTATATCTGTATATTTGGGAGAGCACTGTCCATATATATTTTATATTTTGGAGAACTGTGATACTGGATGGAACTTGTGGCATATTGCAATTGGCACACTGATCAATCTGCTTTCTCACTTTCATTTTTTTAAATACTAAAAAAATTTTAAATTTCTAAAATTCTAAAATAACTACCAAGCGACCAGATTTTCAGAATTTTTTAGGTTTAAAATTTAAAATAACTACCCCTCATCAACTATGACTTATTTTATGGATTAGTTTTACAACTTCAAGATGCTAACATACATGCACATTTATATTTATTTATTATTTATGGGTGCATTTCTATGAATTACATACATATATCTATATAAACAAAAATGACAAGAGAAGTCAATGCTACCATGGTCATTAGATGGATTACTAAATTTCATAGGGTTATATCAAAAGGCAGATTTTCAATAAAAAAAATTTAGAGTAAATTATTTTTACAATAGTTTCTCCAAAAGTTTTTTCTGGTCTTCCTCTACCCCTTTTAATCAAACTAGATATCCATTTAAATTTGATCCCTTATTATGGGTGGAGTGTCTCACAAAGCGCTACAAGTTGCTAAAATAAACTTGTTTATCAAACTACTAATAAATTCAAATAAGCTTTTTAACTAATTAAAAAATCTAGAAGTTAATTTAAAGTGCTTGCCAAACATACTCAGTAAGTACAATAGCAATTATTGGAAACTAGAGTACCTCACAGGCACATCTAACGCATGTGGCACATGCTCAATGCTCACATATATAAGTTCGTAGCACATGTCATAGTTCATAACACTGACACAGTTGTATAGACTCGAGGTCCACCTTCGGTGCAAACTATAAACCTACTATTATATGAAAATCATTCGTGAGACACTATACTTTGCATGCTAGCCACTGCCACACATAAAACATATCTTCTCATTTATAAATCAAACATACACTATTGGATCCCCTTCTTCCTCTGAAATCTTCCAAAGAATTTCTCCTACAACCCTAAAACACCACCAGTTTATCTAGATCAATGATGTCTTGTTTCCTTATGTATCATTCAATTAAATCCAACAACAGGCATATAACCTCTAAAGTTGAGCTTCCTGACACAAAAACAAATTAGTACACAAGTGTCTCTTTAAACATTGTTTAGGCTTCCTTGGGTAAAATTGTGATTCCTCGCCCATTTTCTAATGCATTTTTTGTTTCAAAAACATAATAGGATTTGAATCCTTCTTCCTTCAGCATTCCAATAAACGCCCCCTCTACTTTGGCGTCTATTCCTTCACACTTCACAGGACTTTTTTTCGTCTTCCATTGTTTCTTCTTGCTTAGACTTCCAGTTCACATTTTGCTAATTTTAATCTAATTTGTTATGTTCTTTCTATTAATTCAACCATCATCTTCTTTTTCTGACTTCATTACTATATTACTCCTAGATAGATGGCCATTGTGTGTAAACTGTGACTTATTATTTATCATGAACTTTTGTTTTTGAGTGTTTATGTGTAGTATAAATTGTTCATTTTGTACTATAATATTTAAACTAGTGGGTACCACATTATCTTGCCATAGTGTTTTCAGAGTTGACCGCTACCCATGATTGATAATTAGGCTCTTTAAAACAACTTCATAGTGTGGCACACGAGCTTCATCCGTTTGTTGTGCACAATTCCATTCCACAATTGTATATTTCCTACATGGTAATATTACTGTGAATAGCTATCCCCCCAGACATTTTCTCAAAACTAACTATCTCATTGAACAACTTAGTACCTGTTTAGATATACTCCTCAATAAGCACATGTAGGAAAAGAAAATTACAAAGTAAAATGAATTAAAATTCTTCCAGAAATTAAAATAAAATTATGCACTTGAAACTCATTTGACTCCTCCAAAAACTGATTTTAACTCATCATAATTCATTTTAACTGTTAATTTTCTTCTCCCACGAGTGTTTATTGAGAAACTTATCCAACCAGAGCCTTAATATGCATGTCAAGCTATACTCTGCTCCATAAACACTTGTAAGACTTCACTGCCTATATCAGCAAGTGCCTTCCGTTTTCTTGGACATTGTCAAATATAGCAAATCACGTGCCAAAAGAAAGAATGCTTCAAGCCCTCAACAACATAAGCCCACATCACAGTTAGCAACCAAATTCCAAATAATAATAAAAAAAAAAGCCTTGAACATATAACAGCTATCAATCCAAGTTAAAACCACACCCATAATTCAAAACCAGCAACGAAGAGTCCCCAAAACAACCAACCACCTACCCTTCGGCTCGAGAAACAGAACACCCAAACCCCAGAAAAAAGGAAAAAAGAAAAAAAGCAGTAAGATCTGAAATCTGAAAGAAACCCATTTTGTTGCTTCCTTAATTTGTAGAGACAGAGAAAAAAAGGGGAGGCAAGAGATAACTAACCGCTGTCCCCAATAAGAAGAAGCTTGATGAGGTAATCGTAATCGGCACGTGCCCTCGCAGGTGGTGCTGCCATCGGTGACCACACAACAACAACACGCAAACTCACCAAAAAGATCCTCTCTCTCTCTCTCTTTCTCTGTCAGAAGAGAGGTGTTGAAAAAACGAAAAGGGTATGAGAGATCAAAGAGAGGATCCAAATGGGTTGGGTTGGGTTGGGTTGTTCTGCTTTTGGTTTTGGTTTTAGGAGAGTTTTGGGGTTCTTTTCTTTGTTTCTTTCTCTCCGCGTATACTGCGTGGCCCTCTCTCTCTCCTCTTTCTCTCTCTACACTGTCACCAGTTTCCGTTACTTTATAGATCTCTCACTCTATCTTTCTTTATTCACACTATAAACTATTTATTCATTTATGCAAAAACAAAGTGAGACTTTCCTTATTTTAATTAGTTTTTGGCTAAAATCATTGTGTTTTGATTCCTTTTAGAATTTTAATTTTATAAAAAAAGGTTTTTTAGTTTCATAACATAAAACCTAAAATTGAAATTGTTAAGTAATAATTGAAATTGTCAAGCATTATTAATAACCGATAATGTTGAAGAAAGAGAATGTTGGCTAAGTCACTTGTCACCTTCCTCCAATTGCCAATGGTGACCGAAGCTTGTCACTAATTAGATTAGATTACGATAAATAATTTGGCAAATAGTAGCAAAATAATTGTCATCGATTGTGATGTCTATTGCTTGATTATGTGATGAAAGAGACTAATTAATCTCAACATAATATAAAAATCTCAAAATCTAAAAAAAAAACAATAATCTTCAAAAGTCAATTTTGGATCAGAATTCATCTTTCTAGAAAATTAAAATAAACAAAAATTATAACCAAATAAGAAACTCACACTTTCAATTTTCATATAAAGACTTTTGCAAACAAAAATGTACACAAGCAACTAACTAATATTTCATGTCTTAGAATTAAACCTTTTGTTATAGTTCCTTTTGAAGATAAGACATGAATATGTTTGGACTAATTTTTTCATAATTAGTTTCAAGAGAGAAAAATAAGAAAATAATTTTTTATAAAATAAAATTAATGTATGCATAAACTAATTTTATTTTATTTTTTCATTTTCTATAAAAGTGTTTTAAAAGAAACCCATTTAAACATATTTTATATCAAACAAAATATTATATATGAATTTTTTATTTTTTTTTAATATAAGACATGCTAATCAGGTATAAAATTCCCATCAAATGAATAGCAATGAAGTTCACCTCTAAAATCTAAAAAGCCCAATAATTGCAACAAAGATAAGAATCACGGGTTGGTTTTTCACATAGTTTTACTCACACATGTTCTCTGCATTTTTTCTGTCAAAAATATTCCTTTTAAAAACTAGTTTCCGAAATGTATTTCTAGATATTGACACAGGTTTTAGAATTTAATTTTCAGAATGTAATTGTTATGATCTAACAAACAAACTTTAAAATTGTTTTTGGGTATTTAGCTTTTAGAATATCCAAACTATACCATGAAAAATAAATTCCAGGATATATTTTTGCATTGTTTATATATTCCAAAATTTTGTCTCCAAATATAATTTTAAGGTTCTGAAAACTAAATTAGACAATATATAGTGTTTCAACAATTGAAATGATGTTATACAGAATAATGTTTTGGTATTCTCTAATAAAATTCATATTTAAGCTGTCTTTTACATGTCTTCTTACCAAACATGAAACATGGTCCAAGGAAACATAGTACTTGTGGTTAATTGAAAGTTGTCATCTTTCAACTTTTGATGCAGACAAGGTGTTTGAAAGAATATGTTGTTAGTATTTTTGTGTAATTGAAACATAAATAAACGTGCCGTAAGAAAAACTACACCATAAATAAAACTATACCATAAAACAAGCTTCCATGTCTTCCGGTATCCTTGCATCAAATTAATCAAAAGAATAATGAACATTCCTTCATTACTATTTGCAACAATAAGGAGGAGCAAGTTGAAATAGAACCGGTTTTATGACATGAGTATAGTTTAGGTGAAGCTTCTTCATAATGACAGGCACTACACGTGATATTCAATTAATGAATGTTTATGGTAGAACATCACTTGAAGGATAATGTCACATCCGTACAAATCTAGATATGACTAGAATCATATTCCAAGACTTCAAAAACTTTTAGTTGAAAAGCACTTGAAAAATGGAAGTGCAAGAATCGATAGGTTCTGTCTCATACATGAGTTTAAAGTCAGATTATTGTATTAAGACAGGGTTTAGAATATTTACACATGGCAATATGGTACCCTATTTCATTGATTGAATTCGGATTTATTGATCCAAAGTCAGATTATTGTGGAAAATCGATTTATACCCTCCCAAGTTACGCTTACTTTTAAGATATTTTACAGAAAATAGAGAAGCACAAGATACTTGAGAAAAATAGACCATACTTGATATCACTTCAATATGAGCAACAGACTGGACAGAGTGCAATAGCAGCATTACCAAGCCGTAAATTTGAAATAAAAGATAAAGTAAATAATTTCAATTGTTTGGTGAAAATATTATTGGTTTATATTTTGACACACTCATGATTTATTATATATCTGTACTAATATCAGAAAGACTTAAATTATTTACTTCATCCTCCAAAATGATTGTACACTTAAGAGGATTGAGAGTGGGAGGACACCCTGGAAATGTCCTTTTTATTTGTTTTCACTTTTGGTCCTAATCTAGAAAAAGTTTCCAAAATATTGAAACAAACGTATTTCTTTGAAAATGAAAATCGAAAATGACTGAAGTGAACGTGCCCTTAAGTCAAAAACAAAATGTAAGGAAGTATCAGCTCTAATGCATATATCAGCAGACAACTACATTCAGAAGCTGTAATTGATCATCGAAATGTCCATGTTGTCTCTACTGATACTGAGGAAAAGGTATTGCCAATGATTCCAAATCAGTTGGTATTTGACAAAGCTAGCCCGCACAAAACTTACATGGTGAACTGCTAGCTAAACTCGGCTTCTGGTTTGAGGTTGAGGGATTCTTCTTACCAATAGTCGCCGCATGAACACAAACCATCCTTAAAATGATGAAACCGATTTGCATCCCTTACAATTATTTCCCTTTCAACAAGCTTTGATATAAGCTTTATTGCAGAGTGACAGTTCACACATGCACGAAGATTCTTTGTTATTCTAAGTGTAGTTCCAGGAGCAGTACTAATAAGCCCATAAGCAACAGCTATCCTCTCACTGTGAAAACTAAGATTCTCTACCTTCTCTTCATAATTCAGATCATGCAAAACAGATTCTGTATGTGGGACAAACCCAATCTCCTTCAACCTTCGTTCTAATATCTGAAGCTCATTGAATATTTCATTAGCCATTGGGTGTGACTTGTCACCTACATGAAATGCCTGCAGTTTCCCATTTATTTCAATTACACTATAACCAAGGTCCTTATTTAGTCCCTTCTCCCTCATTAGAACTCGAACGTGTGCAACACCATCCCACAAGCGGGAGGAAGCATAGAGATTAGAGAGTTGGACATAATGCCCTGTATTATATGGATCCAATGAGAATAGCTTCTTTGCAGCATACTCTCCCAACGTTACACAACGATGGATCTTGCATGCACTAAGAAGTGCTCCCCATACACTTACACCAGGTTGAATGGGCATTTTCATAATAAATGCACAAGCCTGACCCAGATAACCTGCCCGTCCCAAGAGATCAACAACACAAGAATAATGCTCATTGCGAGGCTCAATTTCAAAGTCTTTCATGCTATGAAATAGCTCCCACCCCTCTTTTACAAGGCCAGAATGATTACATGCAGTGAGAAGCCCAATAAAGGTAACATCATTTGGGAATACACTTGCTTGCTTCATTGCACAGTAAAGATTAATGGCTTCCCATCCTTGACCATGCAATCCATATCCCATAATCATGGCACTCCACATAACAACGTCCTTATCAGAATTACGATCAAATACCATGCGAGCAGATTCTACACTTCCACATTTTGCATACATATCAATGAGGGCGGTATTAACAAAAATGCAACTTCCAAAGTTACTGTTTCTCACATAGCCATCCATCCATTGTGCTAATTTGAGGGAACCAACTTGTGCACTAGCTAAGACTGCAGACCTCACAGTGACAGAATCTGGTTTAGTATTTCTTGAGATCATGTGAGAAAACAGATGTACGGCTTCCTCAGCATGGCCATTCTTTGCATAGCCAGATATCATTGCGTTCCACATAATCACATTTGGTGTTTTCATTTGATCAAAGAAAGATCTTGCAACTGTCACCATCCCACATTTAGCATATAAAGCTGTAAGTGAGATAAGCAAATCAGGTTCATCTTCAAGACCCATCTTGATGACACAACCATGAAGAGACCTCCCTTGCTCCAAATCATCTACATCAGTATAAGCCCTCAGAATGCTTACCAGAGCGATCCAATCTGGATTCACATCAGCCTTTCTCATTTGACTGAACATTCGCAATGCTTCCATAGATTCCCCATTCTGTGCATATCCAGAAATGATGGAAGTCCATGACACAATCGTTCTATGGTATAACCCATCGAACACCACTTTTGCCACACCAGTAAGACCACATTTAGCATACAGTGCCACAAGGCCATTCTGCACAAACACATCCGACCCAAACCCATATATGATTATCTGTCCATGAATTAGGCAACTCAAACCAAAATCTAATAACTCAGTACAAGCTTTAAGTACATAAGGAAAAGTGAATCCATCCGGATGGACTCCTGTCCATTTCATCCACCTATACATTTCAATGGTGTCCCTGAACATATTGTTCCTCGAATAACTCCTAATGATAGCATTCCACATAAACACGTCAGGGAAGCAAAATTCATCAAACAGCTTTCGAGCATAACAAATTTGTGCAAGATTCGAGCTCCCATTGACCAATTTTGTCATGAGAAACCCATTATGTTGCAGCCCATTGACAACTAACTGGTTATGTATCTGATCAAGGTGTCTCTTATGGGTAGATTTATCAATTAGAGACGCATAAAAAGAGTCTGAATTGACGCCATGATAATGGTTAACAGAATATTCAGGATGAAGAGCTGATGAAGAACAAATATATTTGACAAACTTGAGGACCAAGCATGTGGGTATTTCAGAAGTTGTAAGCTTTCGGTTTTTTGTAGCGAGGGGAGATAAACTAAAGAGTTTCCAAGCCATAGAATTGCGTCCATTATCTTTCAATGTTTGTTTGCAATTCTAAACACATATCAACAGATGCACTTCAATTAGACAAAATGGTGATCTAACCTATTCAATTTCTGGTTTCCAGCTTCTAGCTTCTTGAAGCTCGATGTAGTTCTGGTTTCTCTTTCCAGCCTAAATTACACTGAAGTGAAGCATTTAATCAAACACTTAGGCTACGTTAAAAGTGGTGGTAAGTAACAACAGAACTTGTTGAAGCATTTACACGTAGGCTATGTCAATGCTAATGAATGTAATCGATAATTTGAATCAGTAGTGGTTCACTCATGCGCCACGTTAAAACTGGTGCACTCAAGTGAGGTGATATAAAAAGAAATGTATAAAAGAAATATAGGTTTATTAGAGGAGACATATATATACAAACCAAAGAACAACCAAACAAACTATAGGGTAGGCATGTCAAAGTCAAAAAGAAAAATTTTAAATAATATTCTTTTATTAATATATATATATATATATATTAATTTATATATCAAATTATCATATATAAAATAAAATTAATTTTATTATATTTTTACTTTTTTAAAAATGAAGCAAAATTATCTGTTAACTCAATATAAAATTAGATTGAAAAAAATAAAGAATCTGTATAAAAATATAAACCGATTTAATATAATTTTTTAATTGGTCTATTAGAGCTAAACTTCTGTCATTCCTAGGAACACTGTCATTCCTACAAAGATGGAAGATGTGTTCACCACACATTTTGATGATCAAACCAATAGGGAGTGGCAAATAATAGGGACAAGAACTTGTTAGGTGAATTTGTGTTGGAAATCCCTGCAGCTTCATGGGGTGTGCCATAAATCGTAGTCTTTGAACTTGATGATGAGGGCATCTTGCATGTTTCTGCTAAGGAAAAATCCAAGGGAATAACCGAAAAGGTGGCCATAATAAATGAGAAAGGAAGGGTGTCAAAAGGAAAAAATAGAGAGGATGATCTTAGAGTTAGCTGAGAATATAAGGTTGAAGATGAGAGGCATAGGAAGAAGGTTGAAGCAAGGCTTGCATTGGAGAACCATGCATACAAAATAAGGGATGCTATAGAGCACAAGGAGATTACTTTGAAGCTTCCTCTAGAACAGAGGGAAAATATCAGTGATGAAATTGATTGTACCTTACAATGGCTTGAAGTCAACCAGGATGATTTTGGTCACATGATGAACCTTCCTTCTAACGTTTTGATTCAGTGATGGTGAAGATGATAGGGGGGAAGAATAATGGTGTTGATAGCTCAAGTAGTAATAACGGACAGACACAGAAACACTGGATATAATATTGTCCAAGTATGCTCTTCATGCAGTATATGAAGCTGTTACAGGCAACATCTTTGGATCAATTTGTTTCTACTTATTGACAGTTTGTGAAATTAATTAGCTAATAAAAAAATTGGATTGGATCTTAATGGGAGAAGCTTAAGGTAATGAAATAAATAGCTTGTTATCTTCATGAAGATAACTCAGATAATGTACAACAGATTATGAATGGTAATGGAATGCAAAATGCTCCATCTTCAAGATGAACTTGGAAGAAAAGATTGTGAGATGCTCATTAAGTAAAGGACCTCACTGATACACTTTTCAGATTATCATATGTATGTGTTGGAAAAAAAGAGTAAATGCAAGTAAATGATGAAATGATAAAATGTCTTGCATGTATTGAAGCTTTGACTCTAAAAGATGAGAAATATGGTCTTTTCGAGAATTTGGTATGTTGTTTCATATTTTCTGGGCTACTAAAATATTTTATCTTTAGAATTGCTCCACTATGATCACCATCTGGAAGGAGATTTTGGAAACAGTGTAGTTTTCTTTGAACATCAAGGTTAAGTTGGGATAATTTTACTTTTGCATAAGTAATTATAGAAGAAAACTTTTCATGAGATTATTATTTTTTATGTATACAGAATCTACTATTCAATTTCTTAAAGAGGAGTTAATTTTTTCTTCCATATAAATACTTACAGTGAAGTTTATCTTAAGATCATATTTAACTTAGTTTCTAAAAGTTTTAAAACTATTTAAAATATTTTATCTTCAAGTTAGCAGATTTAAATCCAAATGCTGATAACCTAACCCCATTACCCAATTAATAATCTATCTTAATCAGTGAAATTAGTTTACTACATATATCAAAACAGAAGGCCATTGAAGTATCTCTTTGGACCATTTCACATGGCACTCTGATCAAAGCTTGGGTAATAACGAGTTAAACAATGCTATTCTGATGCTTAAACTCAAAGTCATGATCAATATTAAATGTTACAAATTTGAAAATTCACTCAAATGAGAAATCAATGTTAATATTGAGAAATCTTACCCCAAATCATCAATCACATAGCTCTGATTGAACACCACAAATAAAAGAAACTTCATGTTTAAGTTAAAACAAGAAACCAATCAGTTTTGTCTTTTTTTTGTCTCTCTAACTTCTACATACTTCAATTAACCCAGTATTACAACATTTGTAATGTTTTTTCTTTTTATTCCTTGTGACAATTACTCACTGTAATTTATAAAAAAATTAATTTTACTTTTTTTCTTTACATTTTTCTCTGCAAAATTAGTCCAAAAATACTCTTAATATAAATCCTTAGTTGAGTAGGCCTTTGATTCCTTTCCTATTCTTACTCCAAAAGCTATATTATATGTATATGTCTATGTGTCACACTAATTAATACACACTTTGTCCATTTGTAAGAAGGCATTGATTAACCAAAATGAAGTCAAGCTTAGTTGAAAGCGAAATCAAACAGAAGACAAAATTAGCAGTTACTTTCTGCAATTCACACTGAAAACCCGGAACCCTCCCTTCTCCATTACTTAACCTGGCATGGACCCTTTCATACAATAAAAGAGTCTTGTACTCTCAAAACTATGCTTTCCTAAATAAATAAATTCCTTTCCTACACTCCACACAAATCACCTTCAGCTTCATGACCAAATTGTATAAGAGTAATTACCTCTTAAGTGGCTCAAATCTTTAAACATTCTCATTGGAAGGAAAGCAAGACATTTGCATCAGAGGTACCAAGTTGTATTTTGTTTTGTTATGTCTAGCCCTTCTTTCATGTATGAAATTCTAAAGCATCTTTCATCATGAGTTTGTCTTTTAGATTGTATTCTTCATTTACTTTGAAATTATTACTACATGAGTGTTTGATATTACCTTAGCCAATTTAAGCAATTTTGTGACTCGCTAAGGACTCCAAATACTGGTATACCAATTTAAAAACCTTTTTCTGTTCACCATGAATTTGCAGTGAAGTTTGACTGCATTTTATAACCTTTTGGGCTTCAAATTGTTTCAAATTTCAACCCTCCTTTGTGATTAGAAAACAAATCTGTAACCATAACTCTCCCTTTCCTATTCCTGAAGTGCAAAGTCCATCTTAATGCATCAGTAAGATTATTTTCTGAAGTTTAACTCCTTGGCTCCATCTATGCATGCAGTAAATAGTTGGTGACATAAACTATTTCCCATGTCAAGGAAATATATCCTCTTCTCAACATAGTCATTTGATTGAACTATAATCTTTCCTTCTTGATTGATCTGTAGGTGGCAAACATGTCAGAAGCTAGTTCTTATTCTATTGACATGGCAAAAATGAGAAATTCTCTTCTATCATCAGTTTCTTCTAGGCTTCACTGCTATGGTAATAAATAATAACATCAAAGCTATTAATTGCAAACGTTTTAAATATCTAAACTTATTCAGCATTACTTTTTGGTAATTCAGGAAAGGATGAAGTTCAGTTTGAAATTTTACAGGACTCCATGCAAATGAACATGAACGACCTAAAGTAAGTGAATTAATGTTATCCAAATATATATATATTTATTGTGCAATTTGTTTTTTATTGTGCATGTGAACATAAACGAATCAAAGTGAAGGAAGTAGGTACTATTCAAATTTGTTCTTTATTCAAGTTTCAGCAGGTTTAGCTTGCCAGAATCGTGAACATTGTGAAATCGGATTTTTCTATATTCAATATGTAAAATTATTCTATGTTTGGAACCATTCATTAATAGTAATTTACAGAAGACAAATCAACATGATCATTAATATAAGGATTCTATTAAAGCATAATAAGACCATTATTTTATATCATTAATTTATGTTTTTACTTTTTTTATTTTACATTAATTTATGATTTTCTAAATACCAATCAACATGATAATAATACAAGCAAATTAAATAGACCAGACAAGGCTTGTTCATCCAAGTTGCATTTGTTTAGCCAAAACGGGTTGAAAAAGTTCACATTTTCATGAAGTTTCGTACTTTTTTATAAACTAAAATTAACTTATATAGATTAAGAAATAATTTTTTTTAAAATTTAATATAAAAAAACTTTTATAATAATATAATATATACATAAATGAATTTAATTTATATAAAAATTAATTTTAGTTTATGAAAAAGTTAATTTTTTTTATAAAGGTTTATCAAGAAGTTTTTCAAATGTACCCTTAAAATGTCTTCTTTTTATGGCATCACTTATTTCATGTTACAGTATAAATAGCATTTTTCTCTTCAGTAACTTTCACAGCAATGGCTTCAACATGGAGTCTAGAATATTCAACAATGACAGCCAATTGGGTCAAGGAGTCAATACACAGCCTAGCCAGTCTCAGTCTCTGATTTATGACTACAATCATCACCTAGGTTTGGTGCATTTCCTTTTTTTCTACCTACTCTGCTTATTATATATATGATCACTTTTCCCAGTCCCAATGACTATGTTGAAATATAATTTTGTATCTTAGTGAAAACCATGAAGATTTCTAATAATTGAAGAAGACTTTGACAGGTAGTCTCTATGCCATCCCAAGCTTCAAAGACATTTATCAGCACTCATTGTTACTTGACAAAGACCTTTCTTCTCAATATGGAGTATGTCTATATTTGGCCTGTTGTAATTGAATCATGTCAATAGAAAATGGACTTCAACATTATAAAAATTTCCAACACGTGATTTCTTTTTGAGAAATTATAGTTCATAAAGGGTCAAGTTTCAAAGCTGCTTCAAGCTGATTAATAATCTGACTCAAATTGATTGCTGTTTTCAGTGGGAAATGCATTTGGAACTCTTAATTTGAAATAAATGTGGATTTTCAGGTATGTGGAAATAAACGTCCATTTGAGTACACTGACATGCCCTTGTGGAAAAAAATGAAAAGCAATACCAAAAGCAAAATTACAATAATGGAGCCCAAATGGCATCAAGCAAAACATGTTGCAGAGATAATCCCTCGGCAAGAAGTAAAATTAGCAAAGCTATTATTCTTTTGTGTTTATTAATGTTATTCTTGAGATAGCAATGAAACTTGTGTACTAAATATAACACGTCAAACATGAAGTTTCTATAAAGGGTTCAAAGAAACTTAATTTCATCAAATAGTAAGACTGTAAAAGAAAGACTCATGCTTCATTACTGAGTTCAATTTAGAATTTAGGCACTAGGTGTTGCAGTTAACGATAAGACTAAATCTTTTGTCCATTTTGTTTTGCCTTTAGTTGCTTGTGCCTGTGAGGAGAAATCTGAAACTTAGTGATAAAGTTACAACTCTACAAAAGCTGGTTTCACCTTTTGGCAAGGTAAGTGAATCATGATTGAAACCCCCTAATGAACAAAATAGTTATCCTTCATTTCTTACAAGTAAATAAACACCATCCTTTGAGAAATGACCCTCGGTTTCTGGATATCTGCAGACTGACACTGCCTCAGTTCTTCATGAGGCTTCTCTTTATATAAAGCTTCTTCAAGCACAAATCCGGGTACATAATTGATAATCCTTTCTCTAGGCAGAAATTATATTATCCAGCAATTAAAATAATAGAGTAAAATATAATCTAGCATATTATATATTTTTTTCAGTTTGATCTTAAATTTTAAAAGTTTCATTTTGATTCCTTGAAGTATCACCAAATCAATCATTATGTAGCTTTTAGTACTAACTGTTTAATTTTCCCTAAGGCAATGTCTTAAAATTTGTCAGATGTCAAATTTGATAGAAAAACACTTTAAGAGACTAAAATGGAATATGTTCTCCTTTGGACTGAAACTTGATTATAAGGAAAATTATTAGGTGATCTTAAATTGCCACCCAGCTATAGTTTCAATCAATATCTATTTTATAAGTAATTTAATTTTTAAATTTAAAATAAAATAATTGATGATATTTAACTTCATGTCGTACAATGATTGGTTGAGATCATTGACCTTATAGTAGTGACAAGGACAATCCAATAATTTCTCAATTTGAGGAGAGCATGACAACTTATTTTGAGATTACTCTAATTTACCTTTTTATTCTGGGATTGTAGACTTTGTTTCAGATGCTGAGCTTCTCTTACATTAACACAACTAAAGATCTTCATACTCAGGTTGATTATTATTTATAAGCTTTACAATTGTTTTCTCACTTAATGAATGCCAACATATATTCAACATGAAGGAGATGTATTACATTTTCTTCTTACTTATCTCTGATAATTTTGTTTCTTAACTGCAGTTGTCACATCAGGAATGTGGGGACAAATTGCAGGTTGACCTGAGGAGCAGAGGACTTTGTTTGGTTCCCGTATCAATCACAGAGAAAGTAACAATGGTAGACCAGATTCATCAGGCTTCAGCCTAAGAATTATTCACTCCTGAAATTTCTAATTCAACAATTGTGAACTGGATGATGCTGACAATGAACATAGTTAGGGACATTGTTCCTTTATAACCATGGTTGTAATAAGTTGGCACACAATTTTCTTAAGGATATCAATTTGAATATGTACCAGGCAATTTGATTACATATTTAAAGCCATAGTTCTTTTACATTTTTCACAAGAAATCAATTGATTACATATATTTAATTGAGTAAATTATAACAACTCTGAAATTTTTTTCAAAATACACTAATATTTTAATTATTATTTTTTAAATTCTATACAATCATCTTTGTTTTAAAAAATTATCTTGAATTGCTTTTTACAACATGATACATACTTCAAATTTTAAACATATTACATACTGCTGAAAAAAAAATGTAATCTGAAAAAACCCCAAGAAATGTTAATATAATAATATCTATTTAATTTACATCTACAAGGGTTAAACGCGCATGGTTGTCTTCAAGACATGGGACTTGAAAAATAAAACCAAATCCACATGACTTTTATTTTACAAGCTATCAAGCTTTTAGACACAATTTCATCTTAAACTATTTATTTCCACACAAATTTAAAAAGAAAGCCACAGCAACACAATAAGCTATAATAATAAAAGCCAACTTCACAGTATATAAATTAAGTCCCAATTATATTCCATTATCAAGTAAAATGTTCACTACCATTATAAAAGATCGTTGTATCTATATACTATAAGCTATAAGTTCTCAAGTTTCAATTGGTTCAATTTTTCTCATCAACACAAGCCCAAAACCACACCAGCAATTCTTTACAGCTAATCACAGTCCTTGAAAATTACATCGAATGTCAACCTGTCATGTTGAAGTCGTCCGATGACTGGTATAACTCGTAGTTCTCAGGTGCTTCCATTTTTCCAGTAAGATAGTCGCTCCCTGCAAAAGTTAAACAGTCTTGATTGCCAAATTCTTTGATCAAGAAAGGCTCGCTTATGAAGATACAGCAAGCCTTTGCTAAATTTCCGTATTAAAGCTAGGAAGGTAATTTTCACTACACCCAAGTTCCATTACTACACTCCATAGTCTAGCTAAATTCATACACAAGAAAATGAGACTCATTAAAATGATTTCTGGAGCACGAATAAAGGGATTTTTGGACAAGGACAGAAGTTAGATCAAGTTCTCCATTTAAATGATGACGTGTGAATGTTCTTTCCAATAATAAATAACTTGATGTATTGAAAATTGTATATTTACATGTAATTATCAACATAGATTTCTCAATTATAGAAGTCATGATGAGGAATGATAACACACATTTCTCAACACAGAATCGTGGGGAGACTTGCCTATCCTTGCAGAAACTTAACGAAATCTTCAGTACTGCCTTAAGTAACAATTTCTGCTGTAAGTGTTTTCGTGTATGCTATTCCAAAATCATGGCTGAATTAGATGAGAGGTAATTCAAGTTGAACGTGGTGAGGAAGAGATACTTAATGCTGTGATCATAGGCCTAGCAACAGCACTTTTAGTAGTCCTGTTAAAGTGGTCAAGGAGAAGGATAGGGAATAGAGGGTTCATGTAGACATTTGGGCCCTAAACAAACTGGATCAAGCCTATTTTAAGTTCCCAATTTACCACTGGATTGTTGGATAAATTGGGCCCGACAATATTTTCTATAAATTGGATTTGAAGTCAGGGTACTTCCAAATTTGCATGAGAAGATGATGTCCCAAAAAAAGTCTTAGAATTCAAGATGGGAATATGAAGGGGCTAAGGTTCCTCGTGTAGATTTGTTATTTAGAAAAGTGAGAAATAATGGGAAGATAGCTTGGCCACTTAAACAACTTGTATACAAGTTGTTACAGATGCCCAAGGGAAGTCAAGTGCATCCATAAATCAACAAGACAGAATCCCCGGGGAATTCTGGAGGTCTTTATGAAGTAGAAGGGACAAGGTGAGTTTTGAAGGGAGGAGAGTTGATTCAAACCAGTGGCCCAAAGTCACTAAAGTTTATGTGAGGAGACACCTAAGGGAAGGAGCACCTGATACACATGATTAAGTTATGAGAGAGGGACTAACTGACTAGTGGCAGTGTCCGTAAAGGGGAGCGTGTGGTACTAACGAGTGAGGGCATAAGAATCTGCAGCGAGTTATGGTGGGAGGAGAGGAATGGAGACTTAGAACCTTGCGAGAAAACTGGAGCTGGACCTCTCGAAAGCGTAGAGTGGTTTTTACCATACCTCCTTCAAAGTACAGCTACACTTAGGTCCCGGATCACCACGATCCGGCCTAATACTAAATAATAAAGAAAATTCCATTTGCCTTCTCATTGTAAATTGTCTACTACCTATCTACTCACTTCCAACTTATAACATTGGAAAACAATGATGTTCTTAACTTTATTTGATTAATATAAAGACAAGTACATGAAGAAAGGATAAGAAGTTACATACCTGGGTTCGATAGCAGCCCATCGAAAACTGGCACATGGTTGAAATTTCTAGTGGATCTTAAACTCCCATCAGACGGGAACACAGAATCTGGTTTGTTGGACTCTGGATTCTCAGTCAAGTACTGCAGATCATCATGGTTCTGGAAGCCTAAATTATCAGAAGGCCCTGCAGAAACACTGAGTTGGGACTGAAAATCATCTGCCTTTGTCTTCTTATCTTTGGAATCAACCTCGGTCTCTACTTCTGATTCACCATTAACACCAGGTGCCACATTCTGCTGCTTTCTTTTGGAGCGAGCTCGTCTGTTCTGAAACCAGTTATACACATTAGTCTCAGAAATCTGGCCGTGGTGGCTGAGCTCAGCAGTGATCTCCTTGATCTTTTCCTTGCTGGGAGTCCCAGTCCCCTGATCAAATATCCGCTCCAGAATCTGAAGCTGCATAGCCGTCGGAGTCCACCTTTGCCTCGAAGCTATTTTGTGCCCACCGGACCCCAACAATGGATCGCAGTACATATTTCCCAGTCTAATCCCTGACAATGAAAACACCAATGAAACAACTTTATAATTACGAGTAAGTAACGCATATACCATCAATGTGAAGGATTTTTACTCCCTTATCCCAAAAAAAAAAAATCATGTATGTTAAGTTTGCTGACGATTACAATACCTATCTTAGAATTTATACAAACAATGATTTCCAAATCCAATTGGTTGATATATGCCTCTTTCAATTCAGTAAACAGGTGCTAATCATCAAAATTGATTTTAGATTCCTTCATTAAATTACCTCATAAGTTACACTTGTACAATTTGGCAGTGACATAGTAGGAGAAAAACTTTAGGCAGGTAATTAAATGACACACTCATGATCATGGCTGAATTAGTAACAGTTTAATCGAAGCAAACTAACTCAGTAACATACATTGTAACTGATAATAACCAACTGAGTAATTAATTAATAACGGTGAAAGATGAATCAAAACCTGCGAGATCTTGGTGAGAAGAGATGGTTTTGTGCATCTCGATGAGCTGTTCGCAGATTGTTGCGTAAACGGCAATCTGTTTGCGCAGAGTCTCGAGTTGTTCGTCGGTCATCACTTTGACGTACATCATTTCGGCGTTCCCGTTCGGTTGCCAACGTTGCTTCTGCCACTCCATCACGTTCACCATCGCCTTCTCTCTGCAATCACAAGGAAACACGTGTCCACAATGTCTTTGTATTTATTGTTTATTATTTATTTTTAATTGAGAAGGGAGAACCCTAATCATGAAACGACGAAAACGAAAAGCAGAGACAACTAAGAATGGAAGAGAAAAAAAAGGTTTCAGTGTCTGACATGGGAGCAGAGAGCGTTGCGTTGGTGTCAGAGGCGTATTTTAGCACTTGCCAATACTCGAAGCTGTGTCGGCGGCGTACGATGCGGGGAGAGAATAAGAAGAAACAGAACAAGAAAGTCAGTCCCCAGGGATATTCTTGTCCAAAACAAAATATTTCACTGTCCCTAGCTCCAAGGTTTTCTTTATTTCGGGAACATTTTATAGATTTTGGAATCAAGAAAATATTTTGGAAACTTTCATGTTAAAATATAAGATTCATTCTGAAACTTTCATGATAAAAACAAAAATCAATTAAGTTTACTATGTTAAGTTAAACTCTATAACCGTATTTGTATATACAAATAATGCTGATAAAAATTGCAAACAAGTAAATTATCGGACAATAATTATTATAGATGATAGTAATGAATTGTAGACTAAGTTTAAAGTGAGCTAGGACATTTTTTTTATTCACCAATAACCCGATAAATATTTTTTCATCTTAAACACTATAAAGTTATTTATTTTTATTAATTTCTCGTTAATCATTTTCATGGTTTATAAAGATAAATAAAAGATTAATACATTAAGAAATATTTTATTAATAAGAAAAATTAAACTCTATTTGGTTGTGTCATAAATATTGTAGAAATATTAACAAAAGTTTCTTTGAAATTAAAGAATTAAAGAATGATACAA
Organism: Macrotyloma uniflorum; assembly: GCA_016859785.1. Taxonomy (NCBI): domain Eukaryota; kingdom Viridiplantae; phylum Streptophyta; class Magnoliopsida; order Fabales; family Fabaceae; genus Macrotyloma; species Macrotyloma uniflorum. Next base: position 939,450 of record BDMB01000008.1, on the reverse strand, counting down.
TATTTTTTATTAGATATTTTAATAATTTATTATATTACATAATATAATAAAGTTAGAAAAATTAACTTAAAAATGTTACATTGTCGCTTTTTCATATAACAATTTAGTAAGAATTTTAGTTAAATAGAATATAAGCTTATGTTCGAATTTTGTGTTAAATGTAAAATTTATGTTAGACAAATATTTAGTTGAAATTTGTAGACTAAAGTAAAACCATGACATATTAAAAATACAACTAGTAGTTTTCTGTACAGCATACACGTATTAGTTAAAATACATTAAATGATAATTTAAGTATACAAAATAAAGTCAAAAGATTTCATTGAAATTTTTTTTATCCATATATTAAAAAGTGGTGATTTTGATAATGTTATCGTTGAGATGCAATGGATTTTGTCTCTAATCTTATACTTCTTCTTTTTTCACATATTATTATTTATAACATAATAATATTATTATTTTATAAAATAATTGGATATGTTTAGCGAAACTTTCACTTCTAATATAACATACCTGTTGATATACTTCATTTTGATAAGACAATGCAACTAAATTTATGACATTTCATAAAAATTAAAACCAATAATTTTAAAATGGATGAAAAAAAAATCAATTTTAACCTTCGAGAAACTAAAATACATTTTATCCAAAATAAGTTAAATAAAATGAACGAGTAAGTTGATTTGTACTTTTGGTCAATTCATGAATTCTGTGAGTTAAAGCTGTTTGTGAGGGATACGAAACTCCGAAAACCTTAAGGAGAAAGGTAAATTTGTAATGAAAAGAACGATTGAGAACCATGACATTGAGGATGAGAATCATAACAGCCAGACATTCACTTCACATTCACAACAATAGATATCATCACCCTCACCATGTTCATTCCGATGCCTTTGTTATTTCTCCAACCACCACCAACATTCCACAATATTGCAACCATCATCACTACTACCTTCACTTTCTTCGTTCATGCAAACACTTGAACCCTTTGCTCCAAATCCATGCCCGCTTAATTGTCTCAGAACAATGCACCTTGGCTCAATCAACACCTAAATCAATCACGAACCCATCTCTGATTCTGTTGAACTCATTGATTAGAGCCTACTCTAGACTCCATCTATTCCGGGAAGCGATAAAGTTGTACCATAGAATGTTATATATTGGACTTGAACCTGACAAGTACACATTTACCTTTGTTTTGAAGGCTTGCACTGGTTCTTTGGACTTCCATGAGGGTGTTGCCATTCACCAAGATATAGCTTCCAGAGAGTTAGAGTGTGATGTCTTTATTGGGACTGGACTTGTTGACATGTACTCTAAGATGGGTCACTTGGACAGTGCAAGAAAGGTATTTGATAAAATGCCCGTGAAGGATGTTGCTTCCTGGAATGCAATGATTTCAGGGTTATCTCAAAGCTCAAACCCATGTGAAGCAATGGAAATATTTCGGAGGATGCAGATGGAGGGTGTGGAGCCTGATTCTGTGAGCATCTTGAACTTGGCTCCGGCTGTTGCTAAATTAGAGGATGTTGATTCTTGCAAGTCTATTAATTGTTACGTGATTAGGAGACATGTACTTGGTGTGGTTTCTAATTCATTGGTCGATATGTATTCTAAATGTGGTGAGGTGAATTTGGCTCGTCGGATATTTGACTTGATGCAGGTTAAGGATGATGTCTCGTGGGCGACGATGATGGCTGGATATGTACATTATGGCTGTTTCTTCGAGGTGCTTCAATTACTTGATAAAATGAAACAACAACATATTAAGATGAATAAGGTATCGGTTGTAAATTCCCTTTTGGCGGCTGCAGAGATGAGAGACCTAGAGAAAGGGAAGTACCTTCATAATTATGCCTTACATGCAGGGATAGTTTCAGATATTGTTGTTGCTACTCCTATTGTGAGCATGTACGCAAAATGTGGTGAGTTGCAAAAAGCTAAAGAATTGTTTCTGAGTCTTAAAGGAAGAGATTTGGTTGCTTGGTCTGCTTTTTTATCAGCTCTTGTCCAAGCAGGATTTCCAGGAGAAGCATTGTCTATATTCCAAGAGATGTGGCATGAAGGTTTGAAACCAGATAAAACGATTCTGACAAGTCTTGTTTCTGCATGTGCAGAAATTTCAAATTTAGGATTGGGTAAGATTGTGCACTGCTACATTATTAAAGCAGACATGGAGTCCGATATTTCAGTAGCAACAACCCTAGTCTCAATGTACACTAGATGTGAATTATTTATGTATGCTATGACGCTATTCAACAGAATGCACTATAAAGATGTTGTGGCATGGAATACTTTCATAAATGCGTTTACCAAATTTGGTGACCCACGTCTTGCCTTGGAAATGTTCCATAGATTACAGTTAACTGGGATTCAACCAGATAGTGGAACCATGGTGAGTTTGGTTTCAGCTTGTGCCCTTCTGGATGACCTAGATCTAGGAAGCTGCTTTCATGGAAATACTATAAAGTGTGGTTTTGAATCTGACATGCATGTAAAAGTTGCTCTAATAGACATGTATGCCAAATGTGGGAACCTTTTCTCAGCTGAAAACTTGTTTCAATTAACCAAGCATGTAAAAGATGAGGTACCTTGGAATGTGATGATTGCGGGGTACCTGCATAATGGATGTGCCAATGAAGCAATTTCCACTTTTAACCAAATGAAATTAGAAAGTGTAAGGCCCAACATAGTTACATTTGTGATTATCCTTCCTGCTGCGTCAAATTTGTCAATATTAAGAGAGGCCATGGCTTTTCATGCCTGCATAATCCGAATGGGATTTATATCCAGTACCCTGGTCGGAAACAGTCTAATTGATATGTATGCTAAATGTGGACAACTCGGTTATTCAGAAAAATGCTTTCATGAGATGGAAAATAAATGCACGATCTCATGGAATGCAATGCTTTCAGGTTACGCAATGCATGGCCAAGGTGAACTTGCCCTCGCACTTTTTTCGCTTATGCAAGAGACCCGTGTCCTTGTTGATTCAATTTCCTACATTAGCGTATTATCTGCCTGCAGACATGCTGGTTTAATTCCAGAAGGAAAGAACATATTTCACTCCATGACTGAGAAGCACAATCTTCAACCCAACATGGAACACTATGCTTGCATGGTTGATCTTTTAGGCCGTGCTGGTTTATTTGACGAAGTTTTGAGTTTAATTAATAGAATGCCAACAGAACCCGATGCTCAAGTCTGGGGTGCCCTCCTCGGAGCATGTAAAATGCATTCCAATGTGAAGTTAGGAGAGGTTGCCCTCAATCACCTCCTTAAACTTGAACCAAGAAACGCTGTTCATTACGTAGTTTTGTCAGATATATATGCTCAATGTGGTAGGTGGACCGATGCCAGGAGAACAAGATCAAATATGAACGACCATGGATTGAAGAAAAATCCCGGGTATAGTTGGGTCGGAGCTCATAAACAAGGACCATCCCTTTCTGACTAGTGCCAAATCCCAACCACTGTTGATCATAAACAACCTACTTGCAAATAGAGAAGAACGTGTTATCACATGTTTGACAAAAAGAAATAGTTGTTAGCATTCTGATCATCTCACTTTTTCCGGCGAGGGGTTTGCATGATAAAAAATAATACGTATATTATAAAAGTTGTTAGTATTCTATTCTATGTATATTACATTTTTAGATGTAAACTTCCATCATTCATTTGATATTTTAGAATAAAAGAAATTAAGCTTCAAACTGCCTAGTGTGAGTATTATACTCTTTAAACTGTAGTAGTTGAATGCGAAAATCCCAAACCAGTGAAACTAAAAGTACAACTTAACATTGTCTTTAAGGAATTAACCATGTGTGGTAATCTTTAAGATTGAACACGTTCTTCTCGGTGATAATCAGAGTAACAACTCACAAACTTTACTTATGTCAAACTCAAATTTTAAAATTTCTAAGGAGAACAAAAGAGGAACGGGAATAATCTTAAAATTTGGGTTTAAGCGAAACAGTTTTTAGATAAAGTGCTTTTAAATAAGCATTATCTGGAGAAAAATTCTAAAAGCTAGATAAACTAATAATGTGTTTGGTTTTACTTGGTTTCACGTTTGAAATGTGATTTTCAAAAGTTATTAGTTATAACATTTGTTTAAAATGTTTTTTTTTTAATTTTTTTATATCATATGCATGTTTTAAAGCTTGCCACAAGTCAACAAATTATCACAGTAAAACGGATTTTCAGTATAAGCAAAAACTCAAAGTACACAATTTATTATCGACAGAAAAATGCAGCAAATATAAGGATTTGCACTGCATCAAATCCACACAACCTTTTTGCATACATGCAAACTCGGGTTTTTACTAGGATTTGTTTGAAAACTTAAAACAAAAATAGATAATAAACACTTGAAGTAAGACTCAGCAATGCTGAAGCATGATACATATATAGAAAACAAAAACAATGTTCAGAAAATATATTTAGCCTTCAAAAAAATGAATTACTTTGACTTTGCACTGCAAAAATAATAAATACATACATATAAACATTGTAGAAGGTTAGTTGGTCAAAACAACTCAAACAGCTTTCTCTTGTTCCCGCTGGATCTCGACGCCAAAAACGCCTTCTCCTTTAATAACATACTCGCAAGAACAATGAGGCAAATGAGGAGCGAACACAACACTCATTCTCCTCTTTCTCACAGACCCATCCTCATCACGCGATAAAAACACCCTCGAGTTAACACAATGGGCCCAAGCCAGGCCCAACGCAGGGCATACCCGTCGGCCCGACGAATATAGCCCACTACTCAAATTCCCAACCCTCACATCTCCATCTCCAATAAAATCCACAACCTGATTCGTCATCACCACCGCTAGACCAAATCTCTTCGCCAACCGCCGCAATCCGCCTGAGATTCCGAAGAACAGCGACGACCTGCGCCGGAGGTCCGATCCGGTGTTCTCGAAATCAGAGCGGAAGAGAGCCGCGATGGAATCGATGACGATGATTCGCACCGGCAGCCAACGAGACCGAGAGTGAAGGAGGAACGTCTCGATGGTTGGAATTAAGTGGAGAAGCTCTTCGGCCGAGTGGACGGCGCGAACGAAGACGCGGTCGCAGGGGTCGGGCAGGTCGGGGTGCGACGCGCGGAAGGCGCGTGAGAGTTGGCGGAGGCGGCGGAAGGGGAAGGGGAACTCGGTGTTGATGAAGATGGAGGAGGCGGAGAGGCCGCCGCGGTAGGAGGGGAGTTGGGCGGAGAGGGCGAGTTGGAGGCAGAGCTGTGTCTTGCCGGAACCGCTCTCGCCGACGAACTCCGTGAGAGAGTGGCAGGGGACTCCGCCGCCGAGGCAGCGATCCAGTACGGGACAGCCGGCGGTGCACTTCTCGTTGCGGTGGCGCAATAGCAAAAGGTTCTCCGGCTTCATCTCGCGAAACTGGGATTTGAATTCTCGCGGTTATAGTTAAATTACCATGAAATAACGTTTCGCTGTCTCATTTTAAACATCAAAAAAAGGGTATTAATAAATTTAATAAATATTAAGTCTTATCAACATATTCTTTAAAAAAATATTTTAAGAGTTTTTGTATATAATAAATCAAATTTTTCATTTTTTTCCCTGGATCTCAAGATATGATATGATAATATATTGCTTTTAAAAAAAACTCTTTTATTTGTTTTTACTTTAAAAAATAAAAAAAGTATTAGATCAAATATTACTTAATTCTTCACTATACCACATTATTTGTTGATGTTATCAGATTGAATTAGAATTTATATAATTAAAGATAAGAAGAAAATTATATCTTATGATTCTTCCTTCTTCATCTTTCATATGATGACTGTGGTAATTCCTGAGTTTGACATGTTAACACAACTTAATGTAATTTAACCTGAGATTATTGATTAAGTTGAAACAACTCTACTTCAATTGATTTATATACTTATGATAAAAAAAATTAGATATAATAATATATTTGAATTATGTTTTCAAATATGATTTTATCATTTTGTAAAATATTTTGAAAGTAATTTAAAGTTTTGAAATAATCTTGACAATTATCAACATAAATGCTATTAAAATAAGTTAAACAACTGATGTATTCTTCTTTTAAAATTAATAATTTTTCTATTTCCACTTAATTACTTCTCACCAAAGTTATAATGTTTGGAGACATTTTAAACCTCCCATCCTTTTCTTTTATATAAGCACATCACAGGTAATGTTTTATTTTTATATATTTTTTTATAATATAGAAGTAATTGTTAAGATACATTCATTTTTTATCCGTTAAAAATAATTAAATACAAATGTGATCTTAAAAAACCGTAACTAGCAGCTACGTATATTCGCTATAAAGTGGTATTATATGTATAAATAATTTTCTTAACATTTGCTAATGTCAAATTGGGTCCATAGCTCAGTGGTAGAGCATTTGACTGCAGATCAAGAGGTCACCGGTTCGAACCCGGTTGGGCCCTATAATGTTTTTCATATAAATTTCCTTTAATTTTAATTAAATTTTTAATTGCTTATGGAATAATCCAAGTCAATGAAATTTCCTAGGCATCATGGATTCTTTAAACTTTGATATTTAATAATTAAAAATATTGTTAATATATGTATTTATATTATTGTATGAAAATTAATATAATGATATAAAACTATTTATTTGTAATTAACTTAATTTTTTTATTTGATTTTTAAATTATTGATAATTGTATGTTGGCATATGAACACACAGAGATGTATATAAATTATTGATAATTGTATGTTGGCATATGAACACACAGAGATGTATATACAAAATAACCTTCTCGTCTTCATTCATTTTTTAATGATCTATCTTTCTAGTTAATTTTACCTATTGAATTATCAAAAGTTAAATAGTGAGAATTAAGAATAAATTTTTATTTTTTTAATATGTAAATCCTTATATATATATATATATATATATATATATATATTTTTTTTTTTATTGAGTATCTAGGGTAAAATCGTTTCAGGAATGACAATGAAGGGTCACCACATAAGGGAGAGAACGAATAGAAAAATAACACCAAGCCCAAGACCGTAGGTAATATTTTCTTTCATTCCTTCTGTCAAGTAACAATCTACAATCTTTTAAAATAAAAGTATCAGTCTACAAAATTGAAATATCCAAAATAAGATACCACACCATCTCCAGCATAATAATAATGTAGAAGAAAAATGCTAGTAACTCTAACTCAACTTTGACACTCTTTTCAACACTATCGGATAAAAATCTCATGTTGGTCATACACGAGATTTAGTGTTGCCAACACGAGATTTCACCTAATAATAATCAAATGTTAAAAAAGTGTCTACGAGTAAGTTACTAACATTTTCCCCGTGTGGTGGAATGACCTTCAAGTGTGTTGATACAAATTTGTTTCTCTTTTTTGAGTGTAGAATTGGGAGATTGGAGGATGGAGAAAGGAGAAGGCATGCAACAGTGAAGTAGGCTAACATCAATTACAGGAAAAATGGGGGGAGGGGGATGGAAAACAAATAGGGAGACGGCAAAAGCAGAGAAGATTCACTACCTATACACAATCTAATTTGCCTGCACCTGAGAAGACGCCAGACATTCCCAATGTAGGCCTTATCTTATTTACCTTCCCGAACATTGCCAATAGGTTTAACCTCAAACTCCTGAAATTTCTTCGTTATCAGTACTACTGCTTCGAGTAGGTGGAAATGTTCCGGGATTGAAAAAATCATCTGCAAGTAGAGGCCTTGTGAGACATAAAGCAAAACTGGCATCTATTTTCCCATCAGCAATTATGTTGATCCTACCAACCTGACATCAATCAGTTCCTAAATCTTTAGTTAATCAAGTTCAATACCCCGTTCTTTTGCTGCATCAACAGCATCTTTTGCATCTCCACTGATCATATATAGCTTATAGAAGTATTTCCACAACATGATAGAAAATGGATACACTGATAGTGCCCTTCTATAAAACCTGTCAAATATTGCTCCAGTGCCCATAGCATTGTGCAAAAGCTCTGCAGCTTCCACCCAGACGTATTCTGGTGGTATTGTAATGGAATCTAAAATTGCATTTACTAGGGTTGAACAAGCCCAAAACAATAGACTGGCTGGGTTTGAGTCAGAAGAATTGTATTGCTTGATCAATAGCTTGCACACAGTAATAGCTAATTGGAAGTTGTGAGGAACGACCTCCATAATGGCTTCAACAAAATCCACCAAATGTTTGGGGTCACTAATAGTTTGGGGTATAAGAGATGAACCAAACCATGATTGAAGTATCAAATTTAGCAGAGAAGTGTCTAATGGAACTGGACTTACTATGTTACCAATAAGATGCTGTAGTCTTGGCTTCTTGATGTTGTCAACAAATTTTCTTGTCAACACCTTGGGGACTAGCAATGCCTGAGAGGAACCATCTGTATATAACTCCAAAATCTTCTTAATGGCACCATCAGGACCATCCTCCTTCAAGCTCGCCGCATCATAAACCAGAAACATCACATATTTTCTCATGCATTGCTCTAAACCTCCAAAACTAGCAGTACTCTTAGCCTTGTCAAAAGCTGTGCATGCGGCTATTTTATCGTTCTGGAAAAATTTATAGAGAGAGAGATTAAGAAATCCAAACATTGTATCTATCTGTTTATGATCAGCCATGGATCTGTCTGAAACAAATTTTGAATCCATTCCTAATGAGCCACAAGAATTACCACCATCGGTGTTCTTCATACCTCCATTAGGAAGATCTTGTACTCGCCAAATAGATTGGAACCATCGGACTGTAATTTCTTTAGCAAGATCAATTCTTTGACTGTGAAGGGCATTTTCAATATACTGATTCCAGATGCATTGGATACCAGGAACTTCTTTTGGCCATCTGTTAATGGCTTCCTCAAATCCCATGAAACTATCAATATCCTGTTTTTGTATTCGGGCTGATGCCAGGACCAATTCCAAGCATGAAGGATACAGCTTAATATATTTATCCAGCAAATCTCTTAAGCATTCTCTGCTATCAAGAGCAGCCATGCATCTCAGATGATTGAGAGCAAAAAGTTGAGCAGACCTGAGATTAACTTCACTTTTTCCAGATTCATTATAGACAAAAGAATCAATAGATTCAACAGCTGTTTCCACAAGTTTAATAGCCATATCCTTGTCATCTTCAGATAAATTGACAAAGGGCCATTCAATATCAAGGAGATCTTTCTCAGATTCAAACTTCTGAACTACAGCATCAGGAAATCTCCTGTAAATAACTAGGTAAATACAACAAACCCAGAATACACACTTGTCAGAAACTGTTAAGCAATTGAGTATATCCGAGAGTGATAGATGATGAGGCTCATTGGATTTTGTTGAAGTAGGGAATATTCCATAACTTCTTTCAATGGCCTTCTCAACATTCCCTGAAATGTATAAGCAATGCATCATCTGCAGAAAAAGGTCTAATATGCATGCACTTTCGTGTATTATGTCCTTGGGAGTGGCAGATGCATGCTGACAGAGAACTGAAAGGGCAGTATCATAGGCAGCCAATCGGTCATCAAGCTTTCCCTGACTATTGATGTACATGAGCCACAGCATATAAGATTCTTCACACAGGTTAACCTGGAAAACAACAGTTGAGTGTTTTCACAGCACACATTCAGTTCTCAAAAGGAAGAATTAACATGCTAACCAAAAGTTATAAAACCAAAATTGAAGTAGAGACCAAGAAAGATTACAAAAGGTTCATGCTTCTCAAACAAAATATGGAAACAAGCATTGCATTAAATGCTCTCTTATTTACATGGATAAAAGGTCAAGACTGAAAAAAAATACACACACACACAATAGCCCACTTTCCGAATAAGACTATTTGTCTTAATATTTTTTTAATTCAACCATTCACAAATCACTACCTGAATATACTTGCCAATAACTAGCCTTTTATAAAATGATACAGGTTCTAAAAATATTTAAAAATGATGGACTAATAGTTTGGGTGTAGAACTACAGTTCTCATGATATATAAAATGATGGGGACAATGTACTTTGGATTTGTATTTTTACTTCCATGAAGAAATAGAAGCAAATCAGAAAGGCATCACTAGTTATCACAAAAACCAAACCACTAGACCTATCAGGAATCTGGATAATAAATAAAGAAGTCTATCAGTAGATTTCCTGAGTTTACCATCTATAGTAAATATATTCTCAAAAACTCCCCATTTTCCTTTAAGAAGAGGGAAACATTCTCCGGCGGTACACTCTACAGAAAATTAGGAAGCAAAGAAAAACATACCGCACACAAGAACATGTCATCCTTATCATTTGGCTTCAAATTTCCATAGTAAATGAGTAGATAAACAATCCAGAGAACCACCGATGATGGATCGTTTTCCAGTGCTTTTGACAGTACAGATAGGGCCTGAAAAATCCAAATATTGAGATGGAAATACATGGACAAATTGTAACACTAACCATCAACTCAGTCCATATACAACTGTTACCTTCCTTAAACCTTGCACTTTATTAATTTCATGGTTGAGAAAAAGAAGAGCCATCTCAACAGCTTGTTCACTATCACCCTTAGCCTGCTTAATTTGATTTTAAGTATGCAATAAATAAATGGCAAGTTAGTATGAATAAAGCAATAAAAGGAATCAATCAATTTGAACAAAGGTATCAAAACCAGATTAATCACAGCTTTGATCAGGGAACTCCTGAAATACACTTTATAGCCAATAAGTGAAATAGAAAGTTCTCAATGAAACTGGAGGGGGAGATTTTCCTTTTACTAACAAATACTCTTCCACTCCATGTTCTCAAATTAACTCATTTAAAACTCCAAGAACTATAATGAATAGAAACTCTTTGGTTAGTTAATGAAGCTACACAAACAACCAACATATTACGATATATGTAAATGCACTTACATGCACAAATACAAATGGAAGTTTAACACTGGACAGAATTACTAAAGGGATAAGAAAGGACTGAATAGTTTTCACCCATGTAACCTAGAATCCACAGGGTAGAAACTTTGAATTTACCAGAACAAAAAGAAGTGTTCTTCGAATATATAGAAAATTAATTTTTTTATCTTGTTTTGCAATTAGGTCCCTCTATAGACACAATAAAACTTATGCATTTTTCTAAGTGTTCTCAATAACTCAAATGTATAATCAAATAAACTCCTAAAAATGATTCTACAAAACCAACATAAAATCATAAAAAATCAAAATATAATTACAGTTGACCCATTTTTGCTCACTTCTGCATCTGAGTGATAACCTTGGAGTCTTAGACTGAAACATAATTAAAGAGATAATAATAGAAAACCAATAGAAGTGTAATAAACATAAAATAACAAACTAGTTAAAAGCAACAAACCCCAGCTCCACTTCTCCAATGAAAAGAAGACAATTGTTTGTTCCATGCCCCATGGAGCTCTATGCGTTCATTACCACCATGCAATAATGGACCATCGGCAGGTAAAAAACCATTTCCAAGCAGATTTGAAGTAGCTAAAGTAAGGGTAAAATGCTTCTGCCAACATTGAGCATATCTATGTGCCAAAACAGGTTTATATGCAAATTGATCTGCTTTCAGAGTATCTAAACCAACAAAGTAAGTTGGTACAATCGTAGCTTTGTAACACTTGGGAACTTTTGCCACACCATTACAGTTCTGTTGATGCAATGGTAATCTCCCTTGACAATCTACCAAAATAGTCTATAAGTCTTCAGAAAAGAAATCTAAACAACATATCATAAACTATTCAAAGTGGCTGATATTGAAATGAAATCATACATCTTAATTAGTTATTAAATTCCATTTATTAATATTCACATCTGCTCATGCAGATCTAATAGTCAATGGGGAGTTACAGCATTTGTTAATTGTCATATCAATACACAACATATTAGATTTCCCAACAACGTGCTTAAACTTTGATGAAGAATAAAGAAACCACTTTCATGCGTTAATTAAGAATTTTAGTAGTTTAATATGAAATTTGAATAAAGAGGATTTGTTGATTAAATGCCTATAAAGCAGTGACATCAGAGTGTAAATTAGTAAATTCATAAAACAATTTATATACAACATCTTATATCTCTATCACATCTCATATTTCTCTTGTCTCTCTCATTGCTGTAATTGCATTGTATATTTGGCTGTACAAATAACATTTCTTAAAATCCAAGCTGACATTAAGTACTATTTTTTCAATTGTACCCTTATCGAAAAAGAGAAAAATAATAGTGTATGAAATGTCAAAGTAAAAAAAGTTAGGAAACTACAAATAATTTTAACAAAAATAAGGCGATTAATTAACTTTCCTCCTCAATGCTACATCCAATGGAAAATTTTATTTAACATAACTTCCCATTATAAACATCAGTATTTCTGATGCAGCTCCAGATTGAAATGCTCTAATAATTGAACTATTATAACCCAAAACACAACCTGGTACACACACTAGATATAAACTTTATAGCCGATGCACTCTTTCTTACACAGTATTGTTGTTCATTAACCTACTTATATCTTACGTGCAAAGCTTTGGAAAGCACCCAAAGATTATTAAAAGAATACCACGTGGAAATTTTCACAGGGTTACCTTGCATGACAAGGATGAAAACAAGACAAATAGGTTTCAAACAGTAACTATTTTTCATACCTGCATTATTAGAATCAGTGTTCTGAACGTTTTCATCACCATAGTCCTTAGCATGTTGCCAGGGACACTCATCGTTGTTGCATTTTCCTCGCAGCTCATACATGCAAAGTGGCCAGAATGGATCAACTGAAGAACTGTAGCCATAAGAGCTATCATCTGAGAGTAAATTTCCAATAGTTGCTAACACATTGCTACATTTTCTTTCATCAGAACTGAGGGAAGTAACTTTTTCATTTCGACCATCATTAGAATGAATAAACATATTTCTACTCTGTAATTGATTTGAATTGAATGGAAACATTCTTCTCAGCTCACTGAATGCACTCCTAAAAATCAAAGGTGCTATGTCAATTGTATTTGTAGACTGACGACCTTCACAAGTCATATCTCCTTGAACTCTTGAACCAATGCTGTGGTTGACAATCAAAGAATTCTCACCAATGTTTTGCTGACTTTGATTCTCGCTCACATCCACAGAGACACTCCTTTCATGACTCTCAATGCCTAGAGTTATTGAACAAAATATTCAATAATACGAGTGATAAACATGCAAGTTCATAAAAAAAACTTGATTCAGTAGAACTAAAAAGGCCTGTCAAAAAAAAGTAGAACTAGTATATAATTCCTCACAGTTATGGACCAAGAGTAATTGAACAGAGATCTATATAATTGGCCAATATCTAAACATGTAAATAGCTAGCTACACTGCAATTGACTACATAGTACTTCTACATGTTTGGAATAAAAATATATTCAACTTCATTATTTGAGAATCCCCTTGTCAATTTTTTTCAGTAAGCAGGCATATTGTTTTGGAGAATATGAAGTTTGTTTCTTATTGATATTTTATTAGAAAAGCACAAATTTCAAAAACTTGATGAGCACACATAAATTCATCCACTCAATCATAGCCTATATGCATTTGGAGTACCGCCATAAAACTGAGTGACCAATTAGCGACAATATATTTGTCTTCAACAGGCACCTTATAAACAATTTCTATGCAACACTGAAAGGATCACATGGATTCAATAAAGGAAACAAATTGTCCTCAAAACCAACACCAACTGATATGAAAACCTTATCATTGAATACATAGTATAGATATTCTAAGCACATTCATTAGAAATAGCAAACAGAAGACATAAATTATAGTAAAATATAAGCACCAAAAACAGCATTCATATTGAACTGATTTTAACAGAGTAAGTCTTACATTGACTACACAAGTATACAGACTAAGATATCTGTTTTATTTTTGGGCATTAACAGCTGATAAAATTTTAATAATCCAATATGTTTGGCACCATAGATAAAATATTTTGGCAACGATATAGAAAGTGACTGCAGGGGAGAAGGGCATAGATAAGAGGATATAAATTGTACAGTTTATATAAGCTACAGTACAATAACTCGGGATTCGTGATCAGCAACACAGACTTAACAGTTGTATCTATATAAGCAAAACAACACCCAGAGCACACTTATTGAAGAAAAAGAAAAACCTTTAAGATCATTATCTTCTGGCCTAGAGTGTGGAACAGCAACATTTTGATGCACCTGGGTTTTCTCAATCCCAATCTCATTTTCAGCTCCTCGTTCAGCAGCAGGCTCTACATCATTACATGAATTGCTTCTCTTCTTAGCTCTTGTCCTGAATAGTGCAAATAATTCAGATCTTAATTTTGTATCTCTATCTACTAATTTGGAAACAGGGTCTTGTTTTCTAAGATAGTCAGCATCAAGATGATTAGAAACATGTCCAGATGGAGAGCTCTCTTCATTTTCATTAGCTGATGTACCTAATTCATCCGAAGGAGAGTAAACTTCATCTGCAGCATAATTATTCCTTTGAGGCAATGGCTCTGATGTACTGGCATCTGGGTCACCACAAGGTTCAGACCCTAAATTTGCTCCATTCACATGGTGATTGGATGTATTGGAATGCCTATTATTGATCCCTCGATTATTAGAATCAAAACTGGGATTATTAATATCATTATACTCAGCCTGCCTCTGACAGCTTGAAGTTGGCATTTCATATCCAAGTCTATGAAAGTAATCCAACTCTATATCAGGATGTTGGTGCTGCCCTGAAGGCCAAGAGAAGCCAGAACTGTTTAAAATCAAAGATCGTAGCTTAGCTGAATATAATTCCCTTTTATGATAAAGATTGGTGCATCGTGCATTAGCCTCGAGCAAAGACCTCTGAGCTTTAAGATAAGCTTTAAGAGCATTTCTTTCTTCAATTTCACATTTGTGCCTATGATCTTGAGCTTCCTCCAGTTCCTTGTCTATCAATTCTTCCCTACCAAAATATGACTGTAAATCTACGTTGCTATGCTCTGAGGCATTTACATTGCCGTTATGATTCAGAATAACTGTATTGTTTAATGCTTCCTGCATGAGAGAGAAGAGACGAGAGAGTCAAACAAGATGAAAAATACAGAGGACTATAATGTCAGATATATTATAGGCCTCTTTCTCAATGTTCAATACCAGAAATTTACTCAGGGAGGAACTTCATGGATAAATAAACCCTACACTATTCTGCACTGTTAAAGCAGAAGAAAGATATCAAGAAATTCAAAATTAGATTAGAAACACTGTTGATCTTATGACCTACTAAGACCTACACTGTTTTAAGAACAACAATGAAAAGAGGCACAGCACTTACAAATTCAAAAAGTTCATACTTCACATATAAATCAAAAGCAGAGAGTCAGTCTAGTATGAATGAGCAAATGATGGAGCTTTCAGTGAAATCACCAAGAAAAAAAGGCAAAATGTCATGTAAAATAAACTATAACTCACAAGATTTGTCGACACAGTATTGGAACTCATATTTGCTGGCACTGCATTTTGGTTCAGAGCAACACCAGGGTTCACCAGCCTACTGCTCTTCTCAATTTGATTGCAACCATAATTGACATCACCTACACAGTACAATAAGACCATGAGAAATTATAAACAGAAAACAATTTAAAAATGCTTGTTATGCTTACCCGTTATTTTAATCAAAAGCCAAGTCCAGTAGGATTGCACAGTAATATTTTACACATTCATATGGCATGGCTATATGATTTTATATTTTGACTAAAAATACGTGATATCAAATTTGCAAAGGCACATGGAAGCTCCTTTGCTTAAACTTGTGGCTAGAATCTGGAGATATTATAATGAAAATACTGCATCATAAAAGCTAATGGGGTTGTTGAAAAGATAAAAACAAAATCGGGAAACATTTGTTGAAATTTAGGGATTTAGGAATCTAATGAACAAGTAGCTTAATGAAAACCTTTCTTCAATTTCTAAAATCCAGAATAGTACAACAAAGTTCATGAGCCAATTTGCAGACCAAATTGGTTTAAGATACAGGTGTTATAAAGAAAAAGTATTTACCATCTCTTGTTCTACGAGGCATATTTTCTAACGGGTTGTCAAGATGATTGTCAGGTTGCCTTTGTGATACAACAGTTTTTGGCTCTGCTCTACATAATGGAATCTCTTTTTGGCCACTATCAACCTTGTTTCTCTCCTGAGGATAATAGTTTTCTAATGAAGAATCTTTCAGCGGCAACAAAGATTTAACAGCAGAAACTTCTTGTTGACTATCAACAGCTGGAGAGATACCATTAGATGTGCTAAGCTTCATGCGCTTCCTATCTGGCTCTGTTGGTTCCAATTGTGCCGGTCCTGAGGAAACAAGTGTACTTTTTCTAGCCATTAAGTTCTTTGGGTTCATGGTACTGTGGTCCCTACCCAAAACTGAAACACTCTCCTTATTTTGCTGGGCCGCCTTCAGCTTCAGTTCACTTTCCCGAAGTGCAATCTGATGCCGCAAATCCTGAAGTTTATTGTCATTTGACACCAACCCTGGATCCCGTCCACGCTCTCGGATAGCTAAATTTTTGTTCATTGGAGTGAAATTTCTAGCTCTTGATCCTTGTACTAGTGGCATGGATCCAACACCCTTAGAATTGGAACCAGGGATTTTGGTCATTGATGAGACAAATGTGCGACTGAAGGATGATCTCTTGGGCATTTCCTTGGGTAAACTTGTTTGTTTTAACTTGTTAGACTTTTCCAAGGATGAGTTAATCGTCTTTATACTGCTGTCTAACCTAGATGCTTTACCTTTAGTTTCATGGTCACTACCACTGTCATCATCAGAGAAGCTGATTACAAGATTTTTATTAGTGCCAACATGACCAGTCCATGGAGAAGATTTTGGAGGTAATAGGTTCTTTTTCAAGTCCTTCTGTGTAGTTGGTTGTCTGTTAGTTTGCAACTGTACATTACTGGAGCCTGTAAAATATTTCCATAAAAATTTACCCTCTAGCCTGTAAATGATTTTTGGAAGATGATGTGCACAGTATACGAAGAGTAAATATCCTTAATGCACAAAAAAACACCAATAAGGTTTCAAAGAAAAATACATTAAAACGCTCTTATCCAACTTGTAAAACTAAAGATCATGAAAGCAAAATCATAGATACATATATAATCAGATAAACCCATTTCCAGATCTTGCAACGGTTCAAATAAAGTTTTCAAATCCATAAACCAGACCAGTAAGCCCGGACAAGTTATATATACCCACGGGGAGTTCAAGATGATGCCAAAAGAGATGGGTGGTGCTCAAAGTAGAAGAGATTGGTTTCAACTATTCAGTTAACCCACAGCTCAAGGCTGATAGCGCACCCAATTTTCCCTTTCATAGAAAGTTAGCAACACTCACCACTCTGAACTCCAAGTGTAGTCTTTTGCACTAACGGAACAGAACCAGTCCCAACAGCAGGGGTGGATTGCACAGTAGAACTTTCAAGGTTATCCTGGTGCACACAAATTACTCATCAACAAAGAAGACAACATAACACATTAAAATAAGTAAACAAAGAAATAATAAATTTAAATTGGCAAGAAGTCAAGAACAACACGCGCAATCAGATTTCCACACTCTCCCATTCTCGATATCAACTGCTTTATCCAAAACAAAAAACAAAAACAAATAAATAAACACAAAACCCTACTCTGCATCGTTCACAAACAGGAGAGAAACAGAACTGAGTATGTTCTCTGGAAACTCTTCAGATCTACAGCAACCTTGATAATTTCACTAGCTAACCAAGGTAAATTACCGAGTTCCGAATTCAAAAAAGAAACAACAAATAAATAATTAAATAAAATTATGTGACTAAGAGACGAACAGAACAAACAGCGGCTGAAGAAGAAGAAGAAGAAGAAAGTCAACGATTGTATCATATGAAAAGAGAGCATCGGAGAAGAATGAAAAAGAAAGAAACAAGATAGGGTTTGGTGAAGAAGAATACGTCAGCATCGTCGTCGTTGTCGGAAGAGAGTTCGCCTTCCTCTCTAGTTTTGGGAGGAAGCGTAGGAAGGTCAAGATTCTCCGCCGCCGCCGTGGTGGTGCTGGTGGAGACTCGGTGGTTAACGGTCTGGTCCATGGTGTGGGCGTTTCTCTCTCTAGAAGTGAAGAGTGGCGAAGAAAACACAGAGGAAAGGGAAAAGAAGAGGAGAAGAAAACGAAACAACTCCGGGGCGGGGATTTGTAGAATCTGAAATCGCTATTATGTCCTCATTGCGGTTTTGGGATCACGTCATGTCCCTTTTTGCTTACGCAACTCTTTTTTTATTTTCACAAAAAAATATTCTTTTTCAAAACAGGGCCCTAGCCTAGGCCCAAAAACATTTCCACAGAATTCTTAATTTGATTTCTTTTCATCATTTAAGGAGGTTTTTTTATATAATTTTAAAAAGGAGACTACATGTTTTTGTAATTTAGAATTTTTTTTCCTTTATTTTTTAAATTTAATTTAAATATCATTTAATTTAAAAACATTTTTAAGGTATTTCCTTACAAAATATTTCTATCACAAAATAAAGGGTCTCTTGTAAGATCTTATTTATTGGAAAATTGTCGTTAACAAAAACTAGGCGTAAAAATGATCTTTAAATATATAATTTAATTGTCAATTGAGAGATAATTTGAATCACTATTTATTTTAAAGTTACAAAACTCACAATTTGTTTTTATTATAAAATCAATAATTTAATTTTTATACAGAAAAATTAAATAAGTTTATTACAAAATTTAAAAAAATATCATTGTTATAATCAGACAAATATGAAAAACCAGAATACATTTTAAAAGAAAAAAAAAAAAAACAAAGCAATCACCACCCCACAGACAATCTTCCTCGGAAACGGAGACAGAGCAGCGATAATATCTTGACGCATTAATAATCGTTGGATGAAATATCCGACGGATGATATCATGAAAGTGTGTTTTAAGTTAATTTACAGAGAAAAAGTACTAACCGTTGATGAAGATCTGACGATTGTTAACTGCCGAACTCGAATGCGTGGAATGGCGAATACACAGCATATGGATCCTTCTTTTCTTCTTCGTCTCACTCACTGCACCATATTCAAATACTGAGTAGCACAAAACACGCTTCACACAGACACTGCACTCTTCCCAAAACCCTAAACACTCACTTTTTTCCGACGAGAATGGCCGCCGGCATCGACATGTCACTCGACGACATTATGAGGCGCTCCGCCGAGGCGGCGGCTTCTCGCCGACGATTCACGTTTATTCGCAAACCGGCCAGAATGACGCCGTATCCCGTCCCGCCGCTGGTGAGTTAGGTTTTCATTCATTCATTCGTTCATTTCTGTTTTCCTTATTATTACCGTGACGAAGATAAGAGAGTGTTAGTGTTTAGTCACCGTTTTGATTGTTAGGCAAGGCAACACGGAGTGATTCCAGAAATGTTTTTTGAAGATGACGGTGCCGCTATGATCGAAAGTGGCACCAAACTCTTTATATCTAACTTGGACCATGGAGTTTCAAACGGTGATATCAAGGTATTGTCATCGTCCTCTATACAAGAAACTCTCTCGTGCTTTATTTTCTCCCTCCTTTGTTCATGTTTTCTTTAAATTTGTTGTGATCCTTTTTTTCCTCTTACCTTTTCGTGATGCTAGTAGATGTTTTTTCATAATGATATTACAATGAAGTTTTGGGTAAAACTTGGTTTAGGTTATTCAATTTTGGGTCAAAATTGGTCGTGCTCCGTGTACTTGTATTTTTTAGTTCTTTTTATTGATTAATTTCGTCCCTCAACCTGGTGTCTTATGTTCCATGACGAGAGATGAAATTCCCAAATTGTCTTATAAGAATCAAAATCAAATAGAGATAATTTTTCTGTCTTTGTAGAACTCTAAAAAAAAATTGTGACTAGAGAGATATTTTTTATGTTTTTTGGTCTGCAAATAATGTAAAGAATTGAAAAATCATGTATGACTTTTACAGCTGCTGTTCTCGGAAGAGGGTGAATTGAAAAGATACTCCATTCATTATGATTCCAATGGGAGATCAAAGGGAACGGCAGAAGTTGTGTTCATGAGGCACTCTGATGCTTTATCAGCCATCAAGAAATACAACAATATGAGGCTTGATGGAAAGCCATTGCAAATTGAGCTCGTTGGAACTAGTACTCCTGCTGTTGCCCCGCTTTGTCAAAATAACTTACTGGGAAGACCAAGTGATGCGGTTTTCAGGTGTTTAATTCTGATTCTTGATCGTTTGAGCTTCTCCGTTCTATATATTTCTTCATTATCTAGTCTGAACATTGCTGCTGCTCTCTTTTTACATGAAACCACAGGTTATGTTCATTTTAGGTCATGAGTAAAATTAGAAATTTAATTAGTTATTTTTTCCGAGTATATGAATATTTCTATGAAATAAGGGGTAAATGTATGTGGAGTTTGGAGCCACGTGCCCTAACATGTTACTATGACAATGCCGTAAAATTGTGTTTATACATGGTCAGATTTTATCCTCCAAGTCACCTTTCATAAGTAACTTCTCTGTTACTATTTTGCAGTAAAGGAGGAAGAGTTGGAGGTAGGGAGCTCCAGAATGAATTTGTACAGGGCCACCTTCCAAGGGTTCGTGGAGAGGAGAAGGGCTATATTCGGAAGTTATATTTCAGAGATCATGATCAAGCCTTGGAAAGGTCTAACCGCAATCCGAGAGGCCACTCGAAAATAAAGAGCAATAATAGAAAAGTGACTGCTAAAGATCTTGATGATGACTTGGAGAGGTATCACCTAGAGGCTAAGAAGATAAAAAAACAAAATGGAAAGTGAGATAATCATTGATAGCTATACGACTCGTATTTTGAGTAAATAGGTCAGAAAAGCATAGTAATATGTATGGTGCTCTGATTTCTAATCTTTGTTGCAAATTCGGTTTTAGTGTGGGTTTATTAGATGTGCAGTTTGATTAAAAAAAAAATTGTTGCAACTCCCGTCCGACCGGAATAAGTATACAAGCTACTTTGAACATTTTATGTTTTTATTTTCAAACGATAATAACTAATGAAGTTGAAAATACGTGTGGTTCGATATTAGAAAATGTTTTAACAAACAGGTCAAAATTTGAAAATAAAAAAGTTCTTTCTTTTGTTTATTTTCAGTTTTTTATATCACAAGTAATTATTTGACTTTCAAATAATTGAGATAAAGGATTTTTACCCAATCATCGTCTCCTTCAAACGTGATGACGGTAACTATTACCAACTTCAGAGCTGCATTGCAAAGTCAAATAAGAAATTGAAAAGGTATATAAGAAGTAATTAAAAAAAAGGTTTGAAACTTAATATAATCAAA
Source organism: Macrotyloma uniflorum (assembly GCA_016859785.1). NCBI lineage: Eukaryota > Viridiplantae > Streptophyta > Magnoliopsida > Fabales > Fabaceae > Macrotyloma > Macrotyloma uniflorum. The sequence continues at coordinate 918,096 of BDMB01000008.1, read as the reverse complement.
ATAAGAATTATTTGTAAAAATAAAAAGAGAATATTTTCGCAAAGCAAATACCTATCCGGTAGCTGACTTAATGTTTAAATAGCCTGCACTCACATTGTAGGACAAAATGTGTAATAGGAAATCTGCGTTGGGTTTTTTTTGTCCTATATTTATTTTGAAAATTATTCTTATTTTTATACTTTTTCAAGGGATTAATTTAGTTTTTATTTTATTTTATCAATTTTATAACAATAAATAAATTTTAATAAATACTATACTTAAGTATAAATAATAATTAAAATTATATTTAATTTTTTATCAACTCTATTAAAATAAAAAATTATCATTAAATATTAAATTTAATATAAAAAATAATTAAATTAATATATTTTTAAAAATTAAAAATTGAATTGAATATTATAAAAATATAAAGATTAAAAATAATTTTTAAGATAAATAAAGGAATAAAATTATATTTAAGCTTTAAAGAAAATTAAGGTGAAAAAAAAAAACGATTTTCAGTCTTCACATTTGTGAGGTAGTGTTTCAAACTTTTGTGATTCTGCATATAGAGAGGCTTGTGTCACTCTATCACTTAGAAGTGAACTAACTGGTTCCCCTTCTCCACTGTTCAAGTTGCCCATGTTCTTTTTCAAATTCAGCTTTCACATGCCCATTCTCTTCAATTATATACCTCCACCTTCTTTCTCATCCCTTAATCATCTACTTCTCTTGTAATAGTCTCCATCCCCACAATTCACTTCCCCTTCATGGGTCAAAATTGTTTCCTTCGTCTCAGATGTAGTTGATGGTGACAAAGTAGGAGTGAGAGCAGAATGTGGAGATTGGTGTATCCCTCTGTAGATTCATTGATTGATGAATCTTTAGAGGTTTGATCATGACGACATCAATGGCGTGGTATGACTGTCTGTGGTTCAGGTCATAACAAACCAACAAACCCATATTTTGTTGCAACCAAAACCTCCCCAACTAAAAAAGGCACATGGTCTAACCCGGTCCAAAAATATTGACCAGTTTACATCAGACGAGAGCCTTTTGCAGTCTGAAGCCAACAAAAACTTGAGGGTTAGTTTGTGTAAGAATTATAGACAGGGAATTGGATGAAATAAAAAATCTTGCTTTAGCTAATCACTATTAACAAAATGAAAATTTGACTAGAAAAAAATAACATGCAGCAACATTTTTTTAGCGAAATAGCTTTCGCATAATATTAGTCATGCTATCCAAATTAGTTTGAACAATCTTCATAGTCATCTGTTGTGAGGGATTGTTATTATTTAAAGTATATTGTAAATATTTTATCCTTATAACTATTATTATACTTACCAAGATATTAAACACAAACGTTTACATTGTGGCCAAAACTTTTCGTTAGTTGCAAATATATTAAAAATATGAAATCGTGAAGGATTATGAGGGGCACTTAGATCACAAACAACCATTTCCATCACAAAGCCCTGTATACTGTATAGGTCATCTACATTAGTACATATTAATTTCTCAATTCATGTTACAATTTTCGCAATAAAGGTGGGATCAAAAGGGGGAAAAAAATCAAAACAACATATTTACAGAAAATGAGAGCAACTTGGATGCCTCTAAAAGTAGACATCCCATGATGCCCCCCTATCAAAGGATTTTGTTGGACCTGTGATTATATTGACAACGCACAAAATTGAGTTCTTCCCTTTTCCCATGAAAGGTCCTGTATGCCAATTTAAAAAAGCAAGCATAGAGGCAGCCTTCATGAATGAAAAAAAAAAGAAAAAAACTGAAGAAGGCTCGGTGGGAATCTAAGACCTGTACAAGAGAAACAATCATATGTAGTTCTGCACACATTTTGGATGGAAACTAATGAAGCCCGCCAGAAACTGCATGCACACAAAATGATCATGTCAAAACACGTCACAAGATTTTGAATATCAGATTTTAGCTGGTGTATTGACATCTACTTAGGCCAGAGTACTAATCATCTCGACTCAAGACAAAGTAGGTGTCAATCTCCCCAACAAAGCAAAAGAAAGAGGGAGAGCAGTGCGAACCTGGTGGCAGGCCAGGATTTTCAGCAGTTGAGTCAAAAACAGGGACATTCAAAATTACCCCTTCACAGAACTCTGGCTTCCCCCAGTAGTTGAAATACATGCAGAAGATGAAGGCACGATGGCAATACAAGTATACAACATGGCTCTCCAACTAGTGATATCACTGAAGAGATCAACAGGAATTGATGGCATGTAGTACGTTTCCTAGTTCTCTTAATTACTTCTCAAAGTAATTAATTAATATTAAGAGTTCACTCAATTCCACTGACTCTCTTTCTCTGGACACAATTGTACTCTGCAATGTTGACAATCAATCGCAATTATGTTGCAGGAATGAAACATACGTATGTCCTGGATATGTATTTCAATCTGAATCAATCCATGATGGAAGTTTTTCCACCGAATCAATAGCGACAATTCCTCAAACCAATGCAGATGTCCTACCCCATATAATATAGCCTCCCAGAAGGTCATGTTGAAGATCACAGGTCAATCCCAAGATCATTTGCCAGTTGAAGTATGCCACACATTTGAAGATATGGATTCTCTAACAGTTTTTCATTGTTACTCTACATTGCAAACACATCGTGTAATCATAGTCATTAAGTAATAATAAATATTAAGTTCACCAAAAATACTATATTATTAAGAAAATCACAACAAAATAAAACATCTAGAAATTTTTAAAGTTACTTATATTTGGAGAATATAATAAAATGGACTGCATAAATTCCCTGGAGATTTTTTGTAAAGACCAACTAGACAGAGATATGAAATTTTTTATCCAAATCAATTTAATTTTTGGCTAATTACTTTGTATATGCATGACAAAAAATAAATAAGTTCATTTAGCTATCATTTCTGAGCAAAATTAATTTCTAAAAATAATTTTTAAGTAAATCATTATTCATTTATAATTGATTAACTTCCCACTTAATTGAATTGTTGAAAAATTTCTTTTACATGGACATTTTAGTTTTTTTTTTAAATATATGACATGTACATGTATGTTTATTAATATAAAAATTACATATTAAATAACCAATTTGGATCAATATTAATTTTGATAAAAACAAGTAGGAGAACTTACTTTTAATTCATGAGGATAGACAATTGACTTGAGACTACATTAAGATCTAGATTATTGGGACAATATTTTTTAATTCATTATAATAATAATTTTAATAATTTCAAAAGATATAAATTATAATTTCAATAGCTATTATAATCTAACCCAATATTAAATGCCCGCGCATAGCATGGGTGCAAATACTAATTTGTACTGGTAAGTCTAAGCCAGGTACCAGTATTAACCCATACCAACATGACTAACAAATGACAGAATTTGGATATGAAGCTCGTCAAATGCATGATTAATATTGAATCTCAGCTTTACTAATAGTATGGACTTGAAGCACGTCATTAAAGAAACAATGAAGGTACCTGTTGAGCCTTAACAAGAAGATTCTGAAGCATGTGTTGATATTTCTCTGGCTTCTCAGTCATCATTCGCTGCAGCAATGAGAAATTATTACAAAAGATGTATATATATATGGATCTTACACATTTTCAACACCAAAAATCAATTAAAATTCATGCCTTCAGAAGAAAAGCAGAAGAATAATATGCCACTCTTGAATCTGTGTCATCCAAAAGTACCCTGCAAGATGCAAGAAATTCATGCTTTATATATCAATGTATAAAGGTGATGCAGTAGGAAAGCCAACTAATTCAAAAAGAGCAAAGACGTTTGGAATCACCTAAAGAATTGTTCCTGGCCCACCTCCTGGAAAGCAACAGGATCTGCTGTGCATTTACCAATAAGTAGTAGAAGAAGTGTGGCCCGAATATCAGATGTGGCCCCAGGCAGGTTTCCTCTTCCTTTACTTCCAACAGCAACACCCAATGCAATATCATCTGTTGCTGCTCCAGCCAATTGAATTAGTGGCCAATATAGTATGGCAGCAGGAACACGAGCAATTAATTGCATTGGGACAACAGCTCGTCCTTGGAAAAGAGTTGCCGTTGATGCAGTCTCGTGATCCAGGTGGTAGTTATTATGGTAGCCGGATCTCCTATTAGCTTCTTCCTTGTGTTCATCCCAGTGGAAAGACTCTTGTTTGACAACATGATTATCACTATCAAACCTTCTGATAGAATTAGTGTGATTTAAATTTCTGCTGTGATGTACATCATCTCCATAGGGCAGAGCTGCAGCTGGAGGAACTCTTAGGCACAATTGAGAGAATAGTATGTCACACATCTGTTTAGAAACAGAGAAATGTGTTGAGCACATAGGGTAATGAATGATAGGTGAAGCAATACCTAAACAGAATGCTCAAACATTAAACCAAATAGAAATTCTGCAAACATTCTTTCAAGGAATCATATAAACAATTTTTTTATACAAATTATTATTCTTATAAATCTGTAACAATATCAACAAATTTTTCAGCTACAAAATTTTCTAGAATAGTAGAAATTTAATTTATTATAAAATGCTTCTCCACTCAAAAAATAACACCATTTTAGATCATATCACAAAATCACCCTCTATCTGCAGTTTATTGATAAACAACGGATGAGTAAAAGTTCCTTAACAATTCCTCAAACAAAATCCAATTGGCAAAGCATTCTGTTCTTCCCTTTCTACGATAAGATAAACAACATGCAGATTTGCTTGCTACTTGTTTAAAATTAGTGCTGATTGCAATTAATGTGGATGTCATACACAAGATACGAGTGGGATGGTTAGAATGGAAAAAGTCATTGGGGATTATTTGTGAATTGTGATCAGAAAGTATCTACAAATCTCAATGAAAAGTTTAACCATACTGCTGCACATCTAAGTATACTCTGGTAGTGGAAACTAGGGTTTTAAGGGAGGAAATAAGACAAAAATGTGGGGGTAGCATAAATGACAACGAAGGATGTATGTTAACTAAAGGATCCAATACAAAATGATTGTATATGAATGGAAGGGGGTTGGCTGACAGAGCCATGACAGCGAGATTGGCCTCCGCAGCTATATGCGAAGATCCTTCAGCAGGAGGGTGTCTGGTCCCTTCCGCCTACTCTCGTGTTTGCCATGAAGAGGACCATCCAAATGGACCTACGGATGAGATCTGAAACTGCTCTTCCTGGACTAACTGCAAGAAAACTAACTAAGAATGAACCTGGGTACACTCACTTTAGAGTAGATTCCTTCGGACATAGATGTGACATTGATTGAGGAAAAGATAACAAAAAAACAGTTAAGGTGGTTTAGACACATAGGGAATACTACTGGAAGAAGAAGCACGAACAAGGAGGGCAATTGTATTAGTCGTGTAAAAAAGAGAGACCAAGAAGGCCATTGGATTAAGTAGTCAAGAGAGATCTCATAGTTAAACCTCCAAAGATTTAGACTATCTGACAGAGACTAATGGTATCAAGTGATCCATCTAACCAACTTCACCTAGTGGGATAAGGCTTTGGTTATTTTGTAGTGTGGATTGCAACGCTTTTACAGACACTTAATGTTACAACATCAGCATATTGTAAAAAAAAGTATGTTGAGTTCAGTAGTAATTACTTTCAGAATATTAATGCGATCTGTCTCATTTTTCTGAAACACCAAAGACAAAGCTCCACTCATTATGTCAATCACTGCATTGGCTTTCTCAAGATGCCAATCTTTCTTCCCATGACCCAGATCTCTGTTGCTTGATTGTTGCATTTCATGCTCATCTAACAAAAATTTGCATCTCATGAGAAGCCTTTCAAGGACAAACAAAAATCCCCATCTAATGTAGTTGTATTTAGACTTAAGAAGGCCACACATAAGTAAAATGGGTAAAGGAACATCTGATGTATTTAAAGAATCTTGTGCTCCAGCTTGAGCAATTTTCTGCTGGAAGTATGTGATACTTGACCATATATTTCCCTCTCTTTCTCCACTAATTTCAGAAATAAGTAGATCCCCTAACCAGATATATCCATTTTGACGGTAAGAAATTCTTTCAGAATGAAGAAGAGAATGTAAAGTGGACCACGAGTGCTTTGCCTGCAAACCAATGCCATTTCTCAGAACCACACCTTCCATACTTTCCAGAAACTTGAGAGATTTGGTTATCTGATTCATATGAGAGAACTCTTTGTCCAAATGGGTGAATGTACTTATCACAGCATCAAATTTCTCTGCTACAACTTCCAGTAGCTGCAAATATTTGAAAGAGATCAACAAGATACGAAATGAATATATAGAAATTACATAATGACTTATTTTAAGCCAGATATATGAGAAAATCTATTAAAACTAAAAGCGGACAATAACTTCATAATCTTTAATAAAGGTATAGTGAATGCAAAATCAATCTATATTTGAACTAAACAACTGAATACTATGTTTTGAATTAGAGCAAAGTGTAAAGAAAATGCATTTGCAACTCAGTGAAAGCAATTAATTGCCTGGCCTCAACCTTCGATTGAAGAAGTCATTTACACTAGCAACCAATTATATTGCAAAGAGAAGAACAGAATAGGATCGAGTAACCTTAATGGATAAAACAAATACATCTTTAATTTTGGCTACCAAAAAACCCCCTCAAATTAGAAAAATTAATTTAGATGCGCCATCTACTGAACAAGAATTCACAATCACCATAATAAAACATAAATTTTATGAATATGTGTGATTAAAGCAGCTTCCAGAATATTGTTGATGCCATCTGAAGCATATATAAATTTAACAAGTCTAAGACAAAATGACAGATAAAATTATAACTTTATTGGAAATTTTCATTTTACAATTCATAATCTTGTGTTTTGAGCAGTAGAGCTTTTTCTTTTTGATGAAGATATTGCAAATGCCTATATACAAAAACATGAGAAACACTAGACAAACTGTTTCACATGTTTTCTCCAGAGCCCAAATGGTTAAATGTTTACCTGCCTTCGCAAACTAATCCAAGTTGAAACTTTTTTCTCTGTATTTTACAAAGAAACCAATCTTGCAGGTTGTTGACATTTAAAGAGGCATTCAGACTTATTACGTCCACCAAAGGAGAGGGGAAGAAAAGGAAGGATTAGAGAGGCGCCCACTAGAATCATGAAAAGTAGTAGCCCTTAAACTGTTAAAACAACAGATAAGAAAAGAAGTACCATATTTAGTCGTTCACTGTTGGGATATCTGGACAGTGCTGATGCGATTGATCTTCTCAGAATCTCTCCAATGCCTTCTACCCCAAGTTTAACAGAAATATAAAATGCCTCAGGTGCATTTGTTTGAGCAAGCAGAGCAGCAAGAGGTTGGATCTCATCATCACTATATTCATTGACTCCAGTAGCAATGCATGTTTCATTTATTTGATGCAGAATGTAATCAAAAAGCACTGAATACAAATTTTTCCTCTCTTCTCTTGAGTTTGCTAGGGAATACTGCATTCAACATACCAAAAAGCAGGGGGTAATCATATAATTTGAAACTAACACTGTAAGTAGGACATTGGTTTAGGGCTTTATCAACATTTTATTCTCCTGTGAAAAACCAAAAAGCAGGAATCTTAACAACTAAAGAAAATGATTTGTACTGGGCACATCAAGCAATCACAATAACAAAAGCCTTATCCAATAAGAGCACTCTTTAGATACAAGCTAGAAGTGCTTTTGAGAAAGGTTCTTTTTCTTTTCCTAGTAGAGATGCTCCCAAAAGCACTTCTAAGTTTGTATCCAGAAAGGTTCTAGTATCAAGTAATCACAACCCTAATGACAAATTGAAGCTTTAAAATCTCCAAATCAAGCAACGGCAAGGTCTGTATCCAGTCCATTGCAGTCATTAGCTGAAGTCCACAACCACCAGAAGATGTGTAAACATCATCAGACAGAAAAATAATTTATCTTTTAAGTTTTGGAGCAGGACAGACCTGTTTTCACAAAGAAAACAACTGGCTTTCCGTGTAAAGGTCTTGTCCTGACAATTTATGACTTGGTCCATTATGATATATAAGTTGTACTAAAAATCAGACTTCTTAGGCAGTAATTTTGATAATGGTGATTACCTTGAGTCTACTTTTTCATAATCACATCTTTCTTTGCCATTAACCCATCATGTCAACCAACCTCATTCCTGTTAAGGTTAAATTTGCAAATCCAACAGCCCAATGTGTCACAATCTTTAGCTTCAGTTTTTTTTACAAATCATTTCAAGTATAACTTCCCAACACTCGTTTACAAACCTAAAACCAATAACATAATCTGAAGTGGGCAACTATACCATTTCCTATACTAGTTTTGTTATTTCAACATAATAATAGATGTGTCGAATACTGAAAAATAATGATCATATATCACCCATAATATACTTGTTTTTTGACAGATTCAACAGTACGAGGTCAACTGATGAGATAACATGTTGGGCCTTGTTTATGCTGTATGGATACAATAATTACACAAAGCAGTACTATTGGTAAAATGGGAAAAAAGTATTAGTGATGGTAAAATCAATTGGAGGTATATCAAGATTGAGGTTAAAAAATATGCACACCTCAATAAATATAAATTGAACTCCTCCGATCAGATCAAGTTGATCCACAAGAAACTTTGGTTTGCCGGGTACAGACTTAGCAACTTCAGGAACTTCATAAAACATATTGGTTAACATGGAAATAAGCTTACAGTGAACTAATTCTGCCCAAGAGTTCTCCCTACTGATTCTTACAAGTGCCTTCAAAACCTATCAGCAGATTGGAAGTAACTAAATTAGACAGCTATATCATAATGACATATATAGCATTAACAATCAATAACAAATCAGTAAGTGAATAGCTATGCATTAAAAACTCAAGATAAAACACCCGGGATTTACAGACTCTTGTAGTAAGAATTATTTCATGACTCAGATGCTTAAGACTACATAACTTACACGCTGCCTTAAGCCCCTAAATGGAAAACAAACTGTACTAATGAATAATGAAAATACAGTATCGAAAAACTAAAGAACATCTACAGTACAGAACCGAAAGTACTACAACCTTATAGTTTTTTTGTTTTAGTTCCTCAAAAATTCTAAAACATAATCCAATAACAATGTTAAAGAAATGGACAAAAACAATGCATGGATAATTTTTTTAGAAACAAGATTTAAATATAACAAATGAAGCAAAAATATAGTAGGGTGATGAGAAAAAACTCCCTCTTAATCAATCTTTCTTCGTAAGTTGCAAGCTATTCAATAATTCCAGTCAAACAGAACAAATAAAAGTTAAGTATTTTCAAGTGTCCAGCCTTTCTAGAATCATTCGGGGGTAACAAGTATAAGCAGAAACTGTTCAACCAAGAAGATGATTGTGTGACTAATACCGAGAGACCAAAGATTGGTTCTGGTAAAGACAAAAAATTGAGAGAAATACCAGATATACTGGAACAAAAAAGATGGAAAAATAAGTTTCTTCTTTAAAAGATTGGTTTTGTTGATGACAAAAATTGAGAGAAATACCAGATGTACTGGAACATCAAATGGCAAGGAGGGGGTGCGAGATTGATAGAGCAGAAGATAGAAATGGAAAACTGAATGATAGGGAAAATCAAAGTGAGACAATGAAGATGCATATTCTGGGATAGCAACTATGAGAAAACTGGCACCAATCACTTGTTCCCTATGGATGGCTATGGCTCATAACAAAGAACAAAGGGAATAAAAGAAATAAGATGTCATGAGAATATGCTCTCCTCGCAATACAGCCACTGTGAAAGCATTGCTCACAAAACCTCTTAATCTTGTTCTAGTTTCCAGTTCTCAAAGCATCTGCATGATCCCTTGCTTTAAAAGATGTTCGAAACAGGCTCTACTTCTTCCTTCTGTGACACTATTTTTATTTTTATCTAGTTTACTTAGTGGAAAAATATTAATTATTAATCCTTTACTTGTTTGTTTTGCTCAACAAAATGTCCCCCATCACCAGTCTATCACTCTCTTAAATAGAAGACTTAACATCCATAGATTTAAAATAAATTCCAAATTCAATAATTGGCAAGCATACTCTCCCCTGACTAAAAAAGAAGAAAAATATTTAGTCAACAGAATGTGGTATGAAATAAAAATGAAATTTCCATGAAATACAGGTAAAGTCAAATAGGAGAGGAGGATATTATTTCTCACCCTTATGTCAAGCCCTACTAAACGGTTTCTCCAGATCATTCCTCTATCACAGACAAAATACAGCAAACAGCTGAGTGCAGATGCCCAAACAGATTCATCCTTTTCTTCAGACTGTATAAAGCAATTGATCAGCACAAATAATTATTTATAACAACAGCATGATTAAACCATTATGTTTGAAAAACAGAAAAAGTAGACAGACAGATAACATAATTATCTTAAAGAACATTCACATGAAATAGATGATAAAAACTTTTTCTTCATCCACCTAAGCAGAATCAATCTGAGATTGTATTTTGAAATAAAGTACAAGATATGTGATCGAAACTAACACAAACCCACTCAGACACACGAGCATTACCTCAAAAGATTCTTTTTTTAATTATTTCAACAGTAATTATTTCATCAGTCACTTCCACTATCAACTAGTATATCAAGCATTAAGGTACCACCTATGACTACAACAATTACTCTTCAAATTTATTCCACATTCGAAAGAGTTAGCCCCATGTTATACTCTACAAATTTAAAAGAAAACATTGATTAGAACATCTTCAGGTGACAGTTACTTCTGCTTAATATAACTAAAGGATATTTATTTAGTTAGAATGTGTACAAGATGGAAGGATGAACCAGTGGCACATGTACATACAGAGAATTTAAATCCTAATTTTTAGTTTATACAGTGATCCTAACAATTTAGCAGTCTAAAGGGAGATATGTATGACAATGGAAATGGATCCCCATGTACAATTCTTCTGTCTATATCTTAAAATGACAAGGTCATATTAGGATCTAAAATGCTAGTATCCAAATATTTATATTAAAACAACTAGATTACTAGATCATATAAGCTTTGACATACACTTCTATGCAATATTTAACAAAACAGTTTCTTGATGTGTATGTGTATGCATGCATTTATGTATGTATCTATCATACTCTAAAAGTCAATACCTTTGAATATATTATGATGTCATCATTGAATTCGGAAGTAGAACTTAATTGTACAGATGGAGAAATCATCTAGAAACATTTGACAAATCTGATAAAAAAGTTTTATTTCTAATCATACCAAATATTTTATAAAACAGCATCTGATAGACCAACCATTGCTTACGTACTCCAAAGCACATGCTAATATTACTACAAATCCATCTAGCATTGCTATCTAACTTTTAAAACATAAAATAAAGAAGCGAATTCCCAATCATAATGCTGGCAAAAAAACATGCAATCTTGTCTTGTAATTTTATATTTTCAATCTATTTAGAAATGTATCGTTATAGTTCTTCAATGGAAACTCATTTACACTATATCATGTACACAGAGATTAATATATAGTGACAAGTGTTGAAGATTAAATATTGACACCAGTCAATCAGATGATCCCAGCCAAGAAAAATTATTTACAAACACAAGCAAAGATTTTGTTCAACAATTTCATTTTCTGCTCAATGATACCTGAACAAGAAGAAGTAGTATCTCATACAGAATATTTAAAATCCAAGACTCAAAATTATCAAATGCAGAGCGTCTATCTGATTTGTTCTGTGAACTTGCTTTTCTGCCTCCTTGCACCATAACTTGAGTGTCACTGTCATAATAGGATTCTTGAGAATATTCTTCTTCTATAGTGGAAGCATCATTAGCAATTATCGGTTCTAGGAGATGTGCATGAACCCCAAGGTTTAGAATTAAATCAAAAGCACGAACCCTGCAAGCTGTTTTAGAAGAACTAAGCATCTCCTGAAAGATGCATTTCAAATAAATTAGTACCCAAAAATATTACAGATAGCAAAGCATAACAGAGAAAAAGTGCTTTATTTATGCATCACCTCAAGCATAGAAAGAATGAGCGGAGCAGCTGTCTGAGAATTTAAAACATACCTGGAAAATAATATTTCTATGATCATTACATATTGGCTTGCACAACAATGTAAAACCATAGAATATGAAAAAACATACTAGTTCAATCAATCAGTTGACCGTCTGTGGTTAAGCAATTTGGCACTTAAACATTATAATTTTGCTCAACATTGAAAAGCTTTATAAGTTTTGAAATACTACATAGCAATATCTCGACAATGCTTTTATGTAAGCATAAATTTGTAAATTGGTTATCAAATAACCCAAACCACAATAAAATGGACAGTTGCAAAATACCAGTCAACAAGTTATACATTCATACACCTCTATAAATAAAAACTTGTGCAAAAGAATAGTTCCTTCAATTGCGAATGGCACACACCAGTTTCCCCTTTGATAATAAACAAATTTTCAATGACATTTGTGGAGAATATACAACGTTAGGAGCATGATTGTTGAATGGCTACTCATACTCTTTGCAAATTAGAGAGTTCTATCTGTTTCATGGCTGATCCTACAGTTTGCTGTAGGTCAAACAATGTTAAACTCGTCTATTTTTCGTCTCCATCTGTTTGCACGACTAGTTAAAACAGCTTCTAAGCATGGCATTCCTCAAATTGGTGCCAAATTGCAAGAATTCCTGGCTCCTTTTGGAATATATTTTTACTTGGGGAAAGAGAATCAACTTCAATAAAAAAATATTTTCTAATTTGAAAATTTAACTTAACTATTTCTGTAAAAATAAGCAATAATCCCACATTTTTCTTCAATTTTGCAATACCAAACCCTCCTCTTTTCTCTACTCAAAATTAATTCAGCTCATCCTAGTTTAGATGTTGTGAGATCATGAAACTCACAAAAAAAATATATTTAGATCACAGAAATCAGAAATATACAGTACAACTAAGAGAGAAAAATTATTCAGGGCTAAACAGATGGTAACCAGAAAGGAATAAAACATAAAAAAGACAAATATTAACTGAAACATACATGTCAATAACTAGTTTAATAAGGACGCTCACAGCCACATCCGTTGATGGTTTTCCACTGTTATTACTTAGTCTAGTTGAGGCCCTGACAACATTGGCATTTGGGATAGAAACCTCTGCACAAACTGCAGCAATAACATCATGTACCTCAGTAGGGTTCAATCGCAGAGGTTGTTGCTCACTGTCAGCATAAGAGAACATTTTGTGAGATGACACACAAATAAATTAACTATTAACAAGAACACTATGATAAAAGAATTGCAATTGAGAACTGATTATATATGCAGAAAATGTTAGGAACCAAGGAATGAAAAATGAGAAATTTAAAAAAACAAACAATTTTATTGAACAATTGAGATAAGAGAAAGAATTCCCCCTCAGCGGTTTCTACTCCCCCCCTTACCCACAATTTATCTAACTGATCTCCACCAACTAACTGCTCTGAAAGTCCCTAACAGTTTTTCCTAAAAACAATGTTGTCCTCTAGGTGCAAATGAGAAACTCAACTTGCATGAGAATTCCTGCTGGTCATCTCCCCACAATGCTTCTCCCCCTTTGTGTATCACAATCTCCCCAACCTAGTTGATCTCTAAATTCCCCAAATTTCCTCAATCAAAACACTAAATCAAAGTTGACACACAAACCCCTCCCAATTCAATATTGGAAGCATTCTGTTTAAGAATCTAAAGCAGTAGACCGCATTACCCCCCATACTAATGAATGCTGACAGAACCTTCCTGAGGCTTAATTTGCTGCCCTTTAAAAAGCATATCACTTTAGCAATCTACCCAAAAGGATCACAACCATCAAATGGGTTTACTCCATTTTTCTTGCCCAAGATAGAACCTCTGGACCACCACACTCTAACCCACTCCCATACCAATTTTCCACAAGATGCTTGGACAAATGTGGCTGGCCATCCCCTTGAACAGGTTGCTCATCAGTGGTGTTGTCCTGTTCTCCCATTCTATACCTTATTTCTGCATTCACCTCCCCAAAGTTGTTCGATATAGGGTTTTAAATAGTGTGCTATCGCTGCAAAGTGGCCCTTGGCCACTATAGTCACTGCTGTAGCACAACAGTTAAGTGTATGTTGCAGTTGCATTAGCAGACGGAATAGCTACACTATGCGTGATTCAAAAATATCCCTCTAAATAAGAGGTAAGGGCCTTTAGGGGGGGCTATTATAGATATTTCATTTGCCAAATAATTTGTTGTCTTACAATATATCACCTCAGCCCTCTGAATGCCTCCTTCATCTTTATCCCCCCTCTTTACTTAACTATCGCCAACAGTTTTCCATTCAATTTTCTCCTCAAAGAGTGTGTGTAAATTTATAGAGAAAAAAAAAATTGAAAGTGTAAATCAATTATAAGGAAGCAAAACTAACAGCACAATAAACAAATACAAATCATATATACCATGTAAATCTTGGAAATCAATTAAGGATACTTAGAAGCTTTAGGATCAAGTAATAATTACTTAGAAAGAAATGCCACTATTAAATGAATGCATTTTTCTAAGCGCAATTTACCACAACTGAATGATAAAAAAATTCTGAATCCAAATTGGAAAGCAAAGACAGCAATTTGACTTGCAATGCAAGACCAAGTTAAATTTGTTTTATGGCATGCATTTTCAATCTGGTAAAAACAGGTGCAAACATTTGCTATCCAATTCCCCTGAACATTCTCTAGAGTCAAAATTATCTAAACCTGTAATGACGATACTGGAAAAGCTGTCGGGTTCTTGGACGGAATGTAATCACCGGAAAATCCTCCCTGTACAAAAGGAAGTGTTCAGAACAGCAAATCAAATCATGAAAAGCATTGTTGCATGCCAAAGTAGTGAGAAAATAAACAGATTTTACACATTTTGTGGGTAAAAAGAGTATGAAACTGTATAGAAGCAATTCAGATACTTATCACATAAGAGGTAATGAACCAAAGAGAACCCCCGTAAGTACAGAAAAAGTGCATATTAAGAATAAAAGATAGAAAGAAGAGGTAAAGAACAAGAGTACAAGAAACAGAATGAGTAAAGAAAAAAGTACAAAGAGAAAACCTGAATTTACAAAACTATTTCAACACGCCCCCACTCCTCCCCCCCAAATTTCCATTCATGAACAGCAATGTATAATTATAATTCTTACATTAAGAATTATTTTCATAGAGGGCTACAGGACATGACAATGTAATACATTTGTCTTTTAAAGGCTAATGTAAAATTCTATAAACCATTGCTTTTAAATTGTAAGCACTTCAATTTCACAATAATTCTAAACTATTATGAAGGTAATAGTTAAACTTTTTTAATATAATATTTGGCTCAAAACAACAAATTATGAAAGACTTGACATGGCATAAACTTAGATAAGAAAATTTAATAAGAACATAGAAAAAGGAAAATATCAGTGCAAGTTCATAGAAGAACATGCCAAATCTGACGAGAGCCTGGTTTTGTGCGTTTAGATGCTGTTATTGCTCTCAGATGAGGGCGTGCAGAGTCAGGATCAGTAATTGGCGTTACAGGGGATGACTGCAATAGCTGATCCAGGTAAGGCATATCATCAGTCCCAAAAAATTTCCATGGTTGCCCCTTCATCTTAGATTCAATGTCTCCTACAAGTAGAGCTGCTGCACCTATTTCTAAGAAACTATGTGACGTCATGTCTTGAGAATTCACAGCACGATCACTGCATTAAGACATGTTAAATAACAAAGTTAATTTCTGAAGCACTAGAAGACAATTGAAAACTAAAAGGTAAAGTGGAGACATAAGCTACAGTGGCCACTAACAGGACATCTAAACCAGCATAAAGCACAGATTATTACTTTTCAGTCCCTATAGATGATGACTGTGGTTCCTCAAGCCAGCGCCATTTCAGAACATCATGTGCAATGAACCCTAGTTCATCCATTTCATCAGCTTTTTCGATTTTCGATAACCTTGAAACAGAGAGAGAACTTGAATCCTTCTCTAGTGCATCTGGAACAATTGTGGAACTTTGTGTTTCTGGAATACTTGCGGGAGTTAACTGGGAGTTGAAGGATTTACTCAGCAAAGATGATAATGACGGCAGTGACTGTCCCAATGAAGGTGGTCCAGCAAATGAAGCTGGTTGAAAAAGCCGTTTAGGAATGTGTTGAGACACTAGTGAACGAACATAACTTAGTGACTTTACAAGTGCCTCAGAAGCAAAGGTAGATACAGGTAAAGGACATGTATTTGTGGATGTGACTGATGCACCAGATTGACGATTCAAAACTCGTGACCACGGCTGAGTTTGGTTAATATCACATTCAGCAATTATGGTTGAACAAAAACGATCTATCTGAAGTAATGTCTCCTCACTTGGTTTGTATCTGTAGTAATAAGTTGTGAATACTTAATGCATAAATAGCAACTATAACAAGATTGTTTATTGTCCAAGAAGCAGTCAAATAAGGAAAGATAGAAATTGCATGTTCCAGTTATTTTATGAATCTAAGTGAACAGCATTCAGTTAAGGAATAAAAGACTATTTAAAGAGACAGAAAATTAGCAAAATTGTAAAAGGAGTCACCAACCTCTTCCCGTGCCTGTGAGAACAGAGAAAATTTTGTTACTAAATCAGTGATTAATATAGGGAACAGTGAAATCCAGGAGCAGAAAGCCAACCCCCCCCCCCCCCCAACATGTGAACGCTTTATTTTTCTTCCAACATTTTGCATTGTAAAGTTTCTTTTTAGACAATTTTATCCTCCATTTGTACTTCTTTTCTATTCAATTAGACAAGGAATCTGTTTGCCTAAATACATTTTGTGTTTTTATCCCACAAAATTGGAAAAGGAATCTAACTGCCTAATTTTCAATAAAATTTAGGTGCCGCTCGTATCAGGAAGTGAGAGACCATTTGACCTTTGACGGACAGATATGGCAAAACAGGTGTCAAATGTCTCCTGTACAGGACAGATCTCTATCTTGTTTGTTAACTTTTTTGCTTTTATTTTATTTGCCAAAAGCAGGTTGAACTGCCAAAATCCATTTCAAAAACACTAGAACACATTTCAAAATGAATGAAATGAAACATCCGTCACATTCTTACTCTATAACCATCCGAGTTATTGAACTATAGAGCTTAGATGAGTTTTAGATACTAGAGCATCTTCGGATTAACTTATTTTTCTTTCTGAGTATGATAAAGCTGATAATCAAATTGTTCAAGAATCAGACTGAAAAGCCAGTTGAGTGTAAAATAATCAAAATTCAGCAAGCAGTAATTAACAAATAATGATAGGCATTGCCATGTCTTAGGAAATAGATATGCTAGAACATATTAATCTTTACACATAAGGATCTATCATATTATTCTATTAGTTGATTATTTTGAATTCTTTAATGTCCATTATTTCATATATAAGTAAATATATCAGAAACTTCAATACACATCAGGACAGTAAATTTTGAAAGAATGACATAGTAATGAAGCAACACGAGGTAACATCATGCTCTAGCATTTTTTGTGGCACGTTTAATCATCAACTAATAATCACCATTGTTGTTAAATAATGGACTTTCTTGATAGAGTTTACATCGCTGTTCTGTAAGATTGGTAAAATTAAATACTATCATTCCAATAAAATACTCTAGGAGTAGAAATTCAACTTCAGCACAAAGCATGCAAAACAGACTATATACCAATCACTTTTTGGCATTGCCTCTTTCTGGAATTTTATAAACTAATATAAAGATTGACATAAAATTGTGTAAATAAATATTTTATTGAAATAAGCAACATCGTAGTAACATGCAATGCAACTATAAGAAATGAGGATGGAAGACTCTAGACTAGAGTAATAGATGATGTCTCAAAATAGAAATCTGGTAAACTGTTGAGTATCAACTTATTTAAGTAACTGGAAACATACCTTAGGAGATACCGTTTCAAAAGTGCCACACACCTTGTGACTACCGCAGGACTGTCAGAAAATAGTGTCAAAGTTAGAAGCTTCTGGAATTTGAAATGGTCCACATAATGCTAACAGGGAAGGCAATAGAGAAATAGAAACAAGAGGTGCCTAACAGACACTAATACACACTAAGCAACAGTCTAAGTGGCTCGGCTGAACCAAATTTTAGTATAAAGTCAATTACAATAGTTCAACTACGGAAAACATTAACAGATTCATAGCAAAAAGGAACTAGATCTTGAATGAGATGAAAGGAAAATCAGGTCAAATAGCAGAACAAAATGAAGCTACAAGTAGATAATAAAGGGAGATCCTCTACATATAAAAGTTAGAATAACTATTATGAAAGAAAGCTTTTTTAAGATTAATTCTTCAACGAGAATATAGTTAGGAGTTTTCCTTCAACGGGAGCAGTTTTAGGAAATTTTCTTATTCCCTAATCTCTTTTAATCTATCATTTTCATTTTTAATTTAAATTGAATTTCATTTTTTCTTAAAGGAATTACCAATGGATAATGTATTGATATAAACTGTTTATCATATTTATCATAAATCTACAATATATCGTATATGGTGGCAAATAATTATTTAATTACATAAAATAAACTGTCTATCAAGTTTGTGATTTTTGTTTATCAGAAGATTTACAGATTTTGATCACTGGCAAAAAGAGTCAAAGAAAATCTCAGTCCCTGGTTTAATAACGACCATTCATGAAATGAAGTAGAACTAGGAAAGGTGGCATACGAGCTGAAACTTCCTGACAACAGACACGTTTTACAAATCCAGTCCTATCCTCCATGAAAATCAGTTTCTGCATATACTCTTATTCATCCTTACCTAGATTGCTTCTAAGAATTAGAACTCCAGGTTCAAGCAGCTGAGGTCCTAACTCAGGGCTACCCCCAAGGGGGGGGATTTGATGGCAGGACCTCCTAGATTTTGAGGATTCATGGAAATCCCATACCCATTCAAGACCAATTTTATGACTTCCACACTGAAGACAAGGTTAAATGGCTTGCAGGAACAAGTAATGTTAGCAAACCACCAACTAAACAGATATGTTTGAGGAAGAAAAACTAAGAAAGCACATAATTAGAGTCTCACTTGAGTAATGCATGCTGAATGTGCATTGAATGGAGAAGGGTTGTAGCCTGCACATGTGGCAGGAGGCATGGATGCACATAGGAAGACCCAGTTAGTCAGAGAAGTGGATAAAAGAGAGAATTGAAATGAAAGGGAAACCCAGGACTGATTCAAGGTAAATAGAAGGGAAAGAGGTGTCTCAAAAACCTAGGGTTATCTGTATTTCATTTTCATTTTTCAGTTTATCTTCTCTGTACTTTTCTGTTGCTGGTACTGATGATGATATCGGTAACAGTGATGATAATAATACACACTACATATATCATTATCTTATTGCTATCTTCCACAGTTTCCATCAATGTCTTAAAACAACAATTGGACAACAAGTGTCACAAACACAACACCATCCACATGAACAGAGGTGCATTACCTTCTTAACTATGAAAAGAAAAGACTAAATTCGCAGCTACTACCAAATCAAAATTATAAGGATTTACTCCACATCTTTCATCCAACAAAATTAGTTCACTTAGTGCATGACATTGTCTTAATAAGTATAAAGCAGAATAGTTATAGAACTATGGTTTTAACAAATCTAGAATGGATGACCAACTACCTCATGGCAAAGTAAATGAAACAATTACCTGCGCTCCCTCTCAGCAATAGTATGTTCCAGAATTGCATTATAAGCCAAGTCTGTGGCTGCAGGGGCTTTCAGATAGTCCTGCAATCATATATTTTAGCTATAAAATAAAAATAAAATTGGTAAAGTTTAGGCTTTGGCTGCTGTATATCAAATATAATGCTACGATAATTTGCAGTCAAAATGGGATTTGGTCATAGTACAACGAGAATGACAGTTATGCATGACATTAAAATCTGGCTATATTTTAAGCTACAAAATTATGTTGCAGATAGTAAGGAACCCCAATAATAGGAAGCTAGTGCTTGAGTAATATGCCTACATGTACAAATACTTGACTTACTACTGATAACAATCATATTTGTTGAATATAATATATGTTAGCAATCTTAGTACAGATGGTACAATAAATGCAAGAAAATATTGAATTTGACATCTGCATTACATCCCGTCCAGTAAATATTATTATTATCCTTGCTGATACACAGCCTGCATCATGAATTGAAAACAAAGACAAGAATACTCATTTATTTCAGACAGTACTTTTAAAACTTCTTGCACCTGAGCGTAGCATTACTCAGCTGTTTGAAATCTTTAACTTACAAGAAACAAAAGTAAGAAACCTTTATCATCACATGCACAGCATTACACAGGCATTTACTCAATACTAATTCTATAATTAACGGAAAAAAAATTATTAAATTTTCAATTATACTTATATGAGAAGAAAACAAGGGTGATATGCATAAGTTAATGTATAATAGCTCACTAACTTAGTTTTTCCAAAAGCTAATTTTAACTCGAAGAAGTTTAATTCATTATACTTTCTTTTATTTTTCCTACTATAAAGACTGAAAAGTTTATTCAAAGTCCAATCAGAACATAAATATAACTAGAAACCTTAAATGCTAAATAGGTAGCATACCCAGTAAGAAAGAGTGTGTACAGGAGTAATGCCCCTTCCCACAAGTTAACCTAAAACCAACCACACAACATTGACCAAATTACCCCTCCCCCAGCGCAGTAACAAGATTCGTATTCAGCTTAGTACGTAAAAGAAGCTAAGGCTACTCGATCCCACTTTCTTCCCCAACCACGAGGATAAATAACTTCCTATATACATAATAAAAGAAGTGAAAGAAATGGTAACTAACGTCCAATTTTTTAAAATAATAATTATAATAAAAAACAATTTCCAGCAACGGTGTCGTGCGAAATTCATTTTCCACATCCAGTGCGAAACACGAATCACGAAGCGGAAATGAGGAAGAGAGAAACCTGAAGAGTTCTAGAAGGTTCGTTGGAGGGAGAGAGAGTGGAGGAGAGGCAATCGGCGACGGCGCGGCGCAAGGGTTCCGGCAGCTTCTTGACTGCGGAGGATCTCAGGCGGGAGACGCCGATTAACTGCTGCGGCGGGCGCGAGGGACTGAAGCTGGAAGACATTATCGGATTCGGTTGGATTGGATTCGAAATCAGCCTCAGCGGAAGCGAATCTGGAAACGCGTTTGGAAAGAATTGCACATTTGAATTGTATTGAACGATTCTCGAATCGCAGAAGAAACGAAGGAGAGATTGCACAAGTGCGCGTCGTCGTCGTCGTCTCTTGCTTGTGTTAGTGAGTGCGTTTCGGTTTTGAGATTTGAGAAGGAAAAAAAAGGGGAAAATAAAATAAAATTCTTAATTTTCGCGAGTGTTGTATTAGCTGTACGTAGCGCCGTAGTTTTATGAACACAACACTTGTGACTGAGCTGGCATGCGCTAAACACTCTCTCTCTCTCTCTCTCTCTATATATATATATATATATATATTATTAAATAAATATTTTTTCTCTATTATTTTTGGTAAGTTCCGTTTCAATTTCAAATCACTTCCTCCTAGGGTTTTTTTTCTCCTACAGTACCACCCCTTTTTCATAGTTTTAGTTATTTCAAGTTAATATACATAAACTCAGAAATGCTTAATTAAAGTAAAAATTGTTATATTTTTTTATTCATATATACAAGACATTTTAATTAATTAATGAGAAATTAAAAGGTTCATTAGTTTAATTAATGACATTAAATTTATTTAAAATGTATATTAATTTAACCAAACGTTTTTTTTTTAATTATTTAAACTGATGATCTCATTCTTTTTTCATCTAACTAATTTTTCCCTAATTAGTATGTAAAAGACATTATGGTTGCATGTTTTATTTATTAATTTGTTGTTAGTTAGTTATGTTGTTCAAGTTTTGTGAAATACAGAAAAAAAAAAAGTATCTTATTTATTAAAATATTTTATTGATTAAGATTTTGATACAAAATAAAGGAATAAACAAAATCAACATAAAATAAAAGATAACAAGACAAAAAAGAATGGTTTTGTGAAAAATGTATTTGCTTTTAATAACAGAATATGTTTAAAGTTTAACTTTTAATTAATTAAAATTATTTTCTAACTTTTGCAATGTTACCTAGTTCAGAACAAAAATAAATAAATAAATTTATAAGTTCAATTAAAGTATGCAATATCTCAACTTAATTTAAAGTCCAATAAATGGCATTTATAGTTTACTCAATAGGACATTTATAAGGTAGAAAAAATTAAAATTCAATAAATGTCATCAATGGGTTTTTAAGAATTCATTTTCTGATTACAGGAAACAGTGATGCAAGCATGAAAAATATTAAATTTCAAATATTTTAATTTATTTCGGTCCATAAATATTTTAAATGAAGAATGCTAAAGAAATAAAACATTGCATGTATTATTAAAATAGACCAAAGATCACTAGAAAGGTAACCGTTACACATTGAACATCACTGAGCTATTGGACTTAAGATGGCCCAACATAATAAACAGGCCCAATTACAGAGTACTTATTAATACCCAGTCCAATAAAGAATACAAATTTAAAAAATGAAAATTTATTATTCGGACATTTTTTTATAACGTTAAAATCAGTTTTAGGTTATTGTTCTGTGATAAACATAAAACAATATCTTTCATTGTTCCGTAAATATTAGTTATAAAAAAATCAATATATATAGTTAATAATGTGATTTTAAAATAATATTTCTAAAAACTTATTGTTTTTTAAAATGTAGTTAAAGAAAAAAAAAACTCAATAAGATAAAAATATTAATTTTATTTAATTAAAAAGAGAAATAAAAAAATACTTCAATAGATTTCATTTGAATGAATGGACGGAAATAATCTATCTTTTTCATTTTTTTTAAATTAAATATTACCTTTAACATATCTTTTATTAACACAAAACAATATATTAAAAGCTAACGTAATTTTTTTATAATATGTGGTCAAATAATTTTCTTTTTCTTTTTTATTCAAAATAATGTATTTATAGAAAAAGTAAGGTTATTTCAGTACAAAAAAAATAAAAATAATATATTTATTATTGCTTTAGTACGTGAGCAATAACTTTAATCTGCAGACATTATGAATCAGAGTTAGTACGATTGTTCCCTTGAAGATTTAATTTTGATATAATGGAGAACAATGATGAGAAACAAAGGGTAGATGCTGATATGCCTGAAATTTTTGTTCTTGAAAGTTTATGTGAGAAGTAGGTGCAATGCTTGTAAACATCCCTGAAAGATCATTATGACTATAAGCTGTATCCATACATTTGTGTTTATTTTGGTAGGATTTTGGGATGGTAATGGTTTTGTTTCTTCATCTATCATACATTTCAAAAATTGTTTCTATATTGTAATTTATATACATCTTATCATATTGACTAGCAGAATTTGAAAAACTCAAACCAATGGATTAATCAAATGGTTAGATTCTCCTTCATGGCAAGAAAAGAACCAACTATTTTTCCTCCAACATCTGGGAACTCTTCCTGGTCCGGAAGGGGTCTAACCTTGCCTTTTCTATCAACTTCTACAGGGTATTTCATTAGATGCCCTTGCATTTCAGTTATTTCATTTGCTGAAAATTGTCTCCAGTTCATTTCTCCCATTGCTTTAACCCTCCTTACACATTCAAGACTCTCAGGTTGCAAGAAGCAGTCCTCAATTGTTCCTGTATGTTCTGCCCAAAGTGACATCCTATATCCATGGATCTACATAACACAGATTCACAAAGAATTGCTGTTAGGTTATAATACAGTGTTACATTGATGAATTCAATAATGTATTTGCTGAAAAATCAAATCAAATCATACTATTATCATTTTTTTTCTTGTGAATTAAGTATACCTGAGTCAGGATATGCATACAAAATCTCATTTCTACCATGCAAAATCCCATTTGATAACCCCAAAATAATACCGATGAGTGTTTTATTTCTGACTGCAACGAGTAATCTTCTGTATTTTAAACAGTGTTTTTTATGGCAGTAACTTACTCTTTGCTTTGTTATCTCACAATTAGAATTTCGTAGAGGAAAATTATATTTAATATTTTTACATGACCATGAAGCTATTTAATGAAATTCAACTTGAATAACACAAGTGAAACATGAATTTATTACATTAACTATATCAGTAGCAAAATAGTAATGTAAAAATCTTACTTGTCCGTGTGGATAACATTGTGTTTTTGCCCATGTATGATGAGGTTGATAGGCTCCCATTGCAATCTCACTGTCCCTTGTTCCTTCCATGGAGCGCTGGTTGATGTTTGCAGACCCCAATATCACATATTCATCATCAACTATCATGCCTTTTGAATGAACATAGATCATGAAACGTTGGCTATTTCGGCTAGCCACCTGAAAATAGAGCACGAACATACAAAAGTTTTACTAGAGCATTCACTAAATAAAGATTGCGTGCCCTTAAAAAATAAATAAAAACATTATAAAGAGTGTCAGGAAATAACATTCAGGACATTGAGTGAAAATTATCAAGACACTTAGATAGAACATTAGAGTACTATCTGATATATTACAACTTTTCTTGTTCTGATTGTCAAGGTGCATTTTACATTATAACATGTTAAACACCTATCTGGAAGCATTCTACCCCCTAATATTGGTATTTGGTTCTAGAGAAATCTATATGGACTCCTTGTGGTATGGTAGCAAAAAATGCAACTGGGAAGAGTGCAATAAGGGAAAAGGGGTTGTTAGTAACATACTTGAGGACTATTTGCTGGAGGAGGAGCTCCAGTCACACTATCATACGAATGGATGACCTCTCGATTCCCAAGACAGAAAAAGTTCAAATAATCTTGTGGAGAAAATGCTGCTTCAAGCCCTGCTTCAACCAAAGCCTTGTAAATGGTCTCATACATCATTTGCATTGTTTTATTCTGCAAAGTTAAGAAATTTCATATTAACAAATGCAATAACCAAGTACAAGCATATGCTATAACTTTTTCGTTTAGCATTTCACAACCACAAGTTTTGAACAGTTGAGTCTTACAGCTCATTTGACCGAACATAAAGATCCCTTAATTAGGAATAATTTAACGGAGTTCAAATTCTTTTTTCCTCTAAGCCTCAGTATTTGGAATGACGAAAGAACAACAATTACATGAAAAAGAAAGAGGACGATATTCTAGCTCTTTAAAATTATGATGGTCTTAATGATATTCTTTATATGATTTTATCACACTAAATAAGGAGATATTATATGATTTAATTCTTTATTTTTGTATCTTTTCTTCATAATAAATAAGAGTATTCAAGTGTGTATAAAATACATAATTACATGCAATCATTTCAATATGGTAAGAGAGTTTATCTTAATAAAGTTTGTTGAGCCTATAGTGCCACGGACCACCCATCTTTAGTGTAAGGAAGTGTTGAAATCCTACCAAACGTCATTAAAGTAGACTCTATTTTGGCAATATCTTTATAAGACGTGGGAATTGAGTTTTTCCAGTATACATCCTCATGTCTAACACTATTGGATTAGGTACATGTATAACATAGTAAGTGATCCTTTCGATGGATCTAAGATCAGGTTTGATAATATTAAAATAGAGTATACAAGTGGATTCAAAGCTCGCCTTTCAATTCGATTTTTAGGGTTGATTTAGGCCTAAACTACTTTCTAAAATGGTATTAAAGTAGTACCATCCTTTGTGACCTATTTTGTCACTAATTCACTATTAGGTTATAACTTTTTCCTTCGATGCAAAGATTCTAACTTTGTCACTTCCACTTTCTCCCTTGGGTAAACAATACTCGATGTAAGCATTTTTGCTCTATGGTAACCACCACACTCCGTAAATATCTTTTTGCTCTCTGGCAATTGTCATGCGCTCTAAAAACATTTTGTTCTCTGGCAGTAGTCTTGGCTATCGACAATTGTCATACCAATAGTCTTGGGCAATCACCGTGTGCTCTAAGCATTTTTTTTGCTCTCCGACAACTATCATGCCCTCTAAACAATTTTTCTTCTCCAACAGCAATCTTGTCCGCCAACAATTGTCACGCTCTCTGGCAACAGTCATGCTCTCAAAGCAATAGTCATGCCCTATAAGTATATTTTGCTCACTGATGGTCAGAGCACCCTCTAAATATTTTTTTGGTTATTTGACAATTGTTATGCCTCCGAACATTTTTTATTCTTCAGTAGTAGTCTTGCCCGACAACTGTCAGACTCTCCAACAAGACACCCACAATGCTTTCCAGACTTTTTGCAAGTCGTGTCCTCTGACCTCTAACTTGACCCTCAATCAAAGTCACCATTCTTTGGCAACCACTACACTGTTTGATTTTTGGCCAACTGCAGCCATGTGCTGCAAGTTCCTCGGCCATGTCATCTTCACACACTTACACCTAATCGATGGTGAAGCTTTGCTATTATTGACTTTATCAGCTCCAACAACCAAATGGTTGATATGTTCATTAAGTCTCTCAAGGGGTCCATGTTGATAGCATATGTAATAAACTTGACTCTTATGACATAAAAATTCCAGCTTGAAGAGGAGTGTTAGGATATGATTTGATTTCATTAAATAAGGAGATATGATATCAATTGTTAGGAAAATATCTTACCAAATATTTCTCATTATTAAATATTGATTTTGTTTCTTATTATTGTATTTCTTCTTCATTATAAAGAGTACTAGTGTATGTACAAAACACACAATTTACAAGCAATCATTTCAATAATCCTTTTACCAAAAAGAATGTTACTTATAAAAAATACATTATAATCCTTTTCAATAAAACAACCATGAACCACATAAAATAGAAGGATGGAATAGGAAAATGGTCTAATTTGATAGTGATAGAGCAGACATGCAATTTGATATAAGAGTGAACAATTTCAAATTAAAACCAATTCAATTGTTCAATCAAATCCTTGCCAAAATTAGAAGTTTGGCTTTCATCTTCTGTGTTGAATCATACCTGCCAAAATAGAATCCTTTGCGTGGCAGCCCCAGTTGGAACTCCTTCTGGCCACATGGGAATAACAACATACACTGCAAATCTTTCATTTGCTTTTATCTTTTCAGCAATCTTTAGAGCAATTTCCATTGGGATTAAGTTATTAGCACCTGCCAAAGCAAGAAAATTAGCATATGAAAGAGTTTCAAAATAAATGTGACGCACCTCATTAACAATGTCTTTTCCTTATTAGGCCAATAAGTAAGTGGAAGAGAACGTAGAAAAGATACATTTGATAGATGGACATTCCTATAATTTATTTTTCAACAAGTTTTTTTCTGCAAAGCCTGAAACAATATGAAGAATTGAACATTTATCTGTTTACTTTAGTTCTTCACGGCCAATTTTATTGTTCTTGTAACTCACCCCTACCTTAGGAAACTAATCATGGGCCTTAGCCTATAATTTGTGAAGCCAATGTATGGAATATTCATTTAGAAATATACAATTTCCCCCCTTTCAACTTGAAATTAGTAAAACAAACAACAGTTCCAATTCAACATAATATGATCTAGTAGTTGTAATATAGTTGTGTTACTTCTAGATCCATTGATGTATACAATCCAAAATGACATGCTGCACATCTAAAACATTTTTTTTCTATACATAATGCATAGGTTACTTGATTAAATTAGTTAAAGATTAAATCTCCAAGATGAATTCTGGTTCTGGATGATTTATCCGCACCAAAGTAGATTCAGTGTTATTTTATGTTCTGCATAATTTCCAGGACCGTATTGGATGCAATTATAAGCGACAATTATGATTAAAGAGGAGTTCCATACCAAGGTCTTTATGTTGACTCCAATTGTATGAAGAGCCGATAAAATATTGATTCTCGATATAAATGTAATGTTGTGCAGCTCGAATGGCCTTAATATATGCTGTATGTATGCTCATGTCAATCAGCACATTCTTTCCGCATACTAGGTTCTGTGAAAATACAAAAGCATTAATTCCACAGTACACATAGCACAAATTTGGTCAAAGTTTAATGGGTATACCAAGTCTAAAAAACAAAAATAGAAACACAAGGCCTTTTATTCACCTTGCTTGTTGCCTCTTTTGGATCCTTTGGAAACCGCTTAACCGAATTTGAATCAATTGATCGAAATATCTACATTCCAAAGTAAACAGAATCCATAATTTCATATTAGAGCAAATTAGAAAACAATTGCTTAGCATTATTAAATAACTAAATACCTGAACATGCCAAACTTCAGGATCATCTTCACCAACACTTGGAGCATCATTGATGCCAATAAAATCTGGAATTCTTTCCATCCTTAGCAAAGCATCATCATATGAAATTTTCAACTTTTTAATCCCGTGAGGTTTTGCAGCTTTGAGCCAGCGCTCCTCAAAGTTAGTTAAAACATCATAAGCTGCTGGACCATCAATTTTAGAATGCAAATCATGCCATGGCTCCCGCGGACAACCACCAACATTACCCTGTCATGAAATTTACTCTTATTATAGGAATTAATTTGTCTGCATATTTTAAATAATAATATTTAGAAATTGCATCTAATAGATTTCTAGCTACAAATTCTACCATGATATAAATATACCGCTGAACATTTCCTTCATACATTGTGGCTTTTATGGATAAATTTCAGTTTTGTAATTAGGGCACGTGAATATAAGTAACAATATTTCAATGTGAGCTGCAATATCACAACATATGACGATGAAAAATTTATCTTATAAAAGAATGGGTAAATAATTTTTAGAGCTGCTTCCGTTCATCCCATGCATATCATATCAAGAAAATGATAGAAAACTGTAGTTAGTCTTCAATGGAGTCTGAAATAGAGATTACCGTGAAAGTAGGGTTGTGGTAGTCATCCTTATGTGTTGTATTCAATGTTCTAAAAAGAGGGTGGTGGGGAGTATCATATCGCCCGTCACACAAATCAAGTCCACCAACAAATGCTATAATTTTTCTTCTATTACTTCCAGCATCGGCATCCACTATAACAGTTTTCTGATGATGTGTATATATCGTTCCAACTTCCTGATAAGAAGACAAAAAGTCAATGTTGAACTTTGAAACCAAAATTGTAGATGTGATAACATACCAAGAGATTCAACACAAAAAAAGCAGATATAACAGCTTCAAAATTGAATCTTGTCCAAAAGTCTGACCCATGAAATCTATAGTTTTAATTTCTCACTGAACACGGTGCACTGTATGAGGTTGCAATTATTTGGTGTGCAAAGTAATTGGTAGATAGCATAAACCATGAGTGAATTAAGTTATTCATTGATGTATCGATCTTACTATCAGGCACATGAGTTGTAGTCGGTATGTAAATGCATTTGACCGGTTTATCATCAACAAGTATGCAGAATAGTACACTTGCAGATTTGGTATATGGTGTTTTACTTTGTGTCATTAGACACTTAACTCCAGTGCAGTCATCACATTCACAATTATGCTACTATATAATTAGGTAAGCTACCAAATTTGATCACTCTATCAGCAGTAAATCAGAATACATTTGTTTAAATCCCAAAAATGCAAGGTTTAAAAGAATGACATCAAAGAGAAAGAATAGTGCCACATTATTTGTAGAGAGTTGATAATAAACTAATAAAAGAAAATTCATAAGTAGTTGTCAAAACCAAACCTTTTGCTTGATCCAGCTATGTCGTTTACCACTGCGAGGACAAAGAAGCACTTGCACTGAAGAGTGCTTGAAAAATCGTCGAGTTTCCTCATCATGAGTTGCCATGACACCATCCTGAACATAAAGTCCAAGATTGTCTCAAAAGTAAAGCTAAAAGGGAAAATCATAAATATTATATAAATAAAATAAAAATTCACTCAATAATCTTAATCTTACCAGAAATAAAGTAAACATCAGGTGTCACACATGAAAAAGTACAAGAGAATGAATTGATGGGTCACTTGTTTTACTTATATTACCATCTAATCCAACCAAGAGCATTGCCCGGTCAACTATCAAGTTAGTGTGACTCTCAAGACAGCTTTTAGGCACAGGATCCTAGTTACAGAATAAGACAACCCAAGGTATAAAATGTCCAAAGTCCAAATGTATACAAGTTTTACAGATATTCAACTCTGATTTATTAGCCATCAGCCAAGGGAAGTTTAGAAACAATTTTAATAATAGTTACGAAACTAGTAACAAGATAAATGTTTTAAGGAATCAATATCCCCCCTCTGCTGCTCACTTGCCTAACAACAAGTAGTATATCATTGTCTCTTGAACAACAATTCATTGACAAAATCTAATTCTTTTCATTTCTCCAATTCAAAAATAGTTACAAGTTGCAAAGTCCAAAAAGATATAAGAGGTGCATCTATGATAACAACATAAAGCAAGGATGTGCATGTGCAGACCATTTCTAATCAAATCCTACCAGCCAGTCCTAGCATGGCAATGCAGAGATATGTAACAGAAAAAAAAAGTTGTTTTTACTTACTGTTTTATAACCTAAAATGCTTCTTGATGTAGGATCATCCCAGATAAGCAGAAGCACTCTTACTCCTTCCTGTGACTTTGACCTTAGAAGATCACCCAAGGTATAATCTGAATAACCAGCAGCATCCCTAACCAACTTTACTTTGTGCCACACTGACCACCCTGTAATATAAATCAAACGCCGAGCTTGACTTATGGCATCAAAGATATCTTTCCAACACTTTCCATTCATATAGTACATCCCACTGTCAAGCAACACATTAGGGAGGCTTCCATCAGGAACATGAGCGTCTTGATACAGAGTAACGGTTCCACCTTTCCTCAAAGGAAAATACGTTCCAGGAACCCCGACATATTCAGGCCCTGCTCCAACTCCTTGATGATAAATGCTCAGCTTCTCCATAGGTATGTACTGAATGGATAGGCTCAGGACAGCACCTTGCTTACATGGCTTCCCATTATTATTCAGGATTGGGAAGACTCCTTCAACCATTTCTCCTGAGTATATTTGCTCCACTGGAATTGCCACAATGCCAATGAGCTGTGAACCCACAATATCACTGTCTTTAACAAGAAAGTGCACTTCAGCAGCATGATGTGCAACCGGAACATAGAAATGTTGCAACCAAACAGGATTTTCAGAGTTGCTAATGACATAAGTCCTCCCAATTACAGCATTGGATATTGAAATTGATACATAAGGATCACTAGTAATCTTCTTATTCATGGTACCTTCAATTTTATTGCTCACACTACCAGGTAATTTACCAAACATATCCCCCAAAGTTTTGTGAAACATGTCCATATTTGGAAGATTCTTGGCTTCATGGACCCATATATCTAAATTTCCATGGAGGAGCAAAACTCTCAAGGACCCTTTATTCTGAACTGGAACAATCTGCAAACTCTGACTATGCACTGAGTCATCAAATGAGCCAGACAAAGATGAAAGCCTAGAAGAATCCACCCCACTGGGGTAGGAGGATCCCCACCCGGAGAAGGAGTTATTCAAACTTCCATAAAACTCCTCTCTCTTCTGCTGCAACTTAGAAACTGAAGCGGAATGCATAAATGGTTGTTGCCCTGCAGGCGCAGGAGGTGATGCAGGAGCAGTTGGCTGGCCATCAGACAACTGAACTTTGCTCATAAGATCATCCAAAGGTGGATAAGTAGAACCCTGAGAAGGCTTGGAATTATCACTAGTTTGTGACACTTTACCTCCTGTAGTAGTGCTGGTGTTCTCCGGCCAATAGGGACTAGAGAAGCTATTGGTGCAGGAATGGATATCAGGAGCCGAATAGCTCTCCTTTGGTGGATAATAGTAATGAGGCGATCCATGTTGTAAACTGGCATGGTGTGAAAAGGAAGGCTTGGGAGAACCATGATTTGGTGGAGGAACATGGTAGGGATAGGGATAAGTGGGAGGATGAGCATACGATGGTGGAGGTGGGTGGGGAAATTCCACAGTGTGAGGAGGGGGATAAGAATACTCAAAATGGCCAGAATGTGAGGAAGGTCTAGGTGGTAGAGGCTGAGAATAGTTGAAGGAAGGTGAAGAAAGGTAAGGATATGTAGGATAAGGAACAGGTGCATATGGATCAGGAACTGAACCTGGAGGAGGAGAAGGAGGGTATGGCTGATGAGGGTTAGGAGGGTAAACATATGGGTTTGGATACCGGTATGGAGAAGATGATCCATAGTTATCCATCACAAAAATTCTCACCCTAGTGAGATAATATTATAGCTAAAATCACAATTTGATTCTCAACACAAAGGCGTAATGTTAGAAGACATCAAATTGGAGTCAATTAAACAAGAATGATGTGAATTGAATTTGAATCGAGACGACAGATAGAGATTTTAAAAAAGAGAAAAAGTGAATTACTGTGATCTTGGGTGAGATTGTAGCTAATGAAAATTTTGGTGGGTATTGGATCAAATGAATAAACCCAGTTCAATGGGAAGACCTTTTTACCTTTGTCCAAGACGAAGAAGAAGAAGAAGACGTTGAGGGAATGAAAGTCCAACGTGGAACACCAGCATGGGACGCTATAACACCTACCTGCTCTTACATTTTTCTCAGTTTTCATAGATAGGTAGATGCAACATTGTTCCACGTGGACAAACTTGAATAGATGTTATAATCGTCAAGGAGAAGAAAAATTTAACCCTCTCCAAGAAACACGACACTGAAGAACAAGGAAACTTGTACGACTTAGTAAAACAAAAACTTGCTTCAATTCTATAATTCTATGGTATCTTATGTTTTTTTGACATTTTAATATTCATAAACCTAATATATATTTATAGTTTAATAGCATTGGGTTAGACGAGACTACTTCAATTGGATTCTTGTAAGAAGAAGCTATATGATTCTCACTTTAAGACCAATTATTTGATTTTACTTTATTTTTATCAAAAAAGTAACTTTGTGTTTTAAATATTTTTCTTAGATTCTAGAATTTGTTCCACACCAGATTTATCAAAACAATTATCATCCTACATATCACATGTATTAAATTTTATCAAAATTAATTTATTCTAAATATCTTGTTCAAGGGTTCTTAATTATATATATATGGTATGAGAAAATTTTTAAACTTTTTTATTCTAAAATTTGGAAACTATATTTCTCATGTTTGATTTATATTTAAAGAAAAAAAAAAGTTATTTTCAAGAAACAGTGTTTACTTAACAAGGCTTAAAAAAATTATCTTAGTAATTGTGAAGTACCATATAAAAGGACACCATATAAAAATTCCAAAACGTGTATTCTAGAATAGTGAAGGAATCTTTAATCGGAACAGTTTCACATCTCAATGTT
Organism: Macrotyloma uniflorum; assembly: GCA_016859785.1. NCBI lineage: Eukaryota > Viridiplantae > Streptophyta > Magnoliopsida > Fabales > Fabaceae > Macrotyloma > Macrotyloma uniflorum. The sequence continues at coordinate 884,745 of BDMB01000008.1, read as the reverse complement.
TGTGTTATAACTAAATAATAAAAAGAAATTATCCTCACAAAAATAAATGAGAACAATACTTAATATATTGTTAAAGCTAGAAAGGGGAATACAAAGCCTATAATAAATTTTAGGATTACATGATTATAAAATAAAAGTGCATAAATGGATCATACTAAAACAATATCGAAAATAATTAGCAAGAAGAATTTAAATTCCCCTTTTCCACTATTGAACTTCCAGCAATGATGTAATGAGTCATCAATAAACTCTGTTTATTCAGATTTTCACTATTGCCAGGTCACTGCTATAGGACTTCTAACTTTGTATCTGCCAGATACCCAAATTAGTGACCCAAATGATGAGGTACCAGCAACTTTTGCTCCTCCAATTGTCAAATATGTAACATTGTAGCTCAATTTCTGACCCAGTTTTTCAAACTTCAGTTTCCTTGGTTCAACAGTAACTGAAACTCCATTCGGTTGTTCCACTTTAACTGCATAAGTAGTTTTGGACTTTCCAACATTTGTGACAACCCTCTTGTATGTCACACTAGCATTAAAGACACTTCTGCCTAATAGAACAGCAAATGAAGGGTAGTTCAAGTCGCCAGCTTGAAGAACTGCTTTTTTTGAACACCGAAAATTACCTCTTGATAGTAAAGCAATCTGGGAAGAAGTATAGTTTATGCTACAAAAATAATTTAGATAGTCTTTGGTGCTGATATCATATACTAACCCTGGATCGGAAGCACTTACAGGGTTAACATGGCCAGAACCAAATACAAAGGGGGTAGCCAAAGGTGAGGTATTAGAGGCCATGTCTGAAATTGGAGCTCCTTTGTTGTTCAATGTGTAAGCAGTAGTCATCAGAGCAGATTTAATGGCTGCTGGGGACCAATCTTTGTGCAAAGACTTGAGCAGTGCTGCTATACCACTAACATGAGGACAAGACATTGAAGTACCTGAAAGTATGTTAAATAATACTCTTCTTTTGTCACTAAGGAGAAAGCTTGGGCTAATTTTGGATGGCCAAGCAGCCAAGATGTTCACACCAGGTGCAGTCACATCAGGCTTAATCACATCTGGTCCCACTAAACTTGGTCCTCTTGAAGAAAATGCTGCCATCACTGGTGCTGGGTCCCCAAACCTTGTCCCCATAAAGGAAATTGAAGCTGTTGGTTTTTTAACAGATTGACTATAGCTTCTAACAATCTTACTTGCTGAAGCCCCCAAGGATGTTGCTGGCAAAATATGAGGGTCAGCAAAAAGCTCTTCTCCTTGATATTCATTGTTGAGTAGTATCATTCCTGCCCCACCTGCCACTTTCACTTCCTCTCCTTTCTCAGTTCTACCATTTATTCCTTTTTCACAAGCAACTATTTTCCCATGCACAAGCTTTGGATCAAGGGAGCCTCCAATGCAATACTGTGCTTCCTTTGTTGTACCTGCTGATTTGCCATAGACAAGGGGCAATTGGTTTGTCTTCTTACCTTGATATAAAGATGACCCTTTGAAAACTTGTCCATTCCCAAGCTTTACTTTTGTTGGAAAGGTTCGGTCGGTGGAGCTAGCAGCAACTGTCGTGATCCATGGAGCACCATTTCCAACTGTTGATGGAAAGGGGCCTGAATTGCCCGCAGAGCAAACAACCAAAACCCCTTTATTGGTCGCCCCAAATGAAGCTATGGCAATACTATCATTATAAAAAGGTTTGGAAATACTCCCTAAAGAGAGTGACAACACATCAACCCCATCAGAAACTGCTTGGTCCATAGCGGCTAATACATCAGAATTAGTACAACCAGAAGACCAGCATACTTTATAAGCTGCAATTCTAGAAGTATACATCATTCCAGTTGCTGTACCTCTAGCCTGGCCAAAAAAATTGGCATTTTTCACCACATTACCAGCTGCAGTTGAGGCAGTGTGTGTTCCATGTCCTTGGGAATCTCTTGGAGAAAGGTAATCCACTGTTTCATTGATTTTTTTTCCAAAATATTTTTCGTACCCCTTGAAATAGGCTCTTGCACCAATAAGCTTCTTGTTGCAATTTGAGTAAGAGAACTTGGTGCCTTTCTCACAAACACCTTTCCAATGAGAAGGCACTGGGGACAAGCCTGAGTCTTGGAAACTGGTGTGTTCAGGCCATATTCCTGTATCAAGAACCCCAATGATCACATCAGTGGCCAAGTTAGAAGCAGTCCAAAGTGTTCTTCCATTCCTTAGCCCAAGAAAGTGTGGGGTGTATGTTGTGTGGAGGGTTGATAGTTCATCAGGGATGGCTGAGAGGAAACCCTCAACTTGGTTCAAGTATTTGAGGTGTTTCTTTGAAAGATGGGCAGAAAAGCCAAACATGCTGGTTTCATAAACATAAAGGAGTTGAGGGACTAAAATCTCTTCTCCTTCTTCTTGCATTGAAGCTTCAGAAATGAAATCAATGATGGATTCAAACCATGGTTTTGAGCTGTCTTGAGAACGAATCGAGGCTTTGATCTTGGTTTTGTCAATGTGAACTATGTATGTCTGTTGATCCGCGAGAGCTATTGAATTTGTCACCATAAAAGCCAGAGATAGGATAAGTGTCCTAAAGATCATGATGCCTGCAAAAAATGAAGGGATTAACACTTCATGGCGGCTAAGGTCCTAAAAGAAATCCATAAGAATCTTCCACTCAAGAAAAATTAAAATATGAAATAATGTTGCACTATTTCGAAACTTTTATGGATTAGTTTTCTTTACTACTTCCTTTTGTTACATTTTTCTTTCTAAGAGACATAGTTTCTAGCTACGAATCGATTTCTAATATTACAATAGTGTACTTTAGGAATATAGATAATCAAAAGTAAGTTTTGCTTATATATGTATCCCAACTATACAATCCGGTGATAGAGATTGTTAGATTTCAACAGAGATCATAGACAGATTGAAGTAAGAGTCGGTTGTATAGTCTGTACCTGTACTGGGCTTAGTACAAGATCAGGAAGAAAGTTAATGGAATATGGATTGCTAATAAAATCGTCACATCAAATATTAAATAAGCACTAAAAAGTAAAAGTTTAAGTTTTAACATTATGCTTGCAACTACAGAAAAGAGTTTACCTTTTCTTTACTTGTCTTCTACTTCAAGAGTGCAGGCTTTGAATTAGATGACTTCAATCCAAAGATCTCCTAAGATATTTATAGAAATGGAGGGGCAACAAGTCTAACTATTTTCATGCAGTACCGGGTTATGGCTATCAGATACAGGATTTTTCAAAAATTGGGGGTATGGATATGTTAATATAAATTTTAAAATATGCATGTATGAAAAAATAGAACCAATATGGCTAAATCGTGTAAACTAGATATGAGAAAAATCTCATAATAAAAGGCTACTATGAATAAATGTTTAGCAACCAATATTATAACACCTGAGAATGGTTATGATGTCAAATTTTAATTGTTTCACTCATTAGTTTCTTTTACATTCTCAATAGTCTCTAAAGTTAAGTTCAGCTCGAAAAAAGTAACAACTTCAAGAGAATCTCACTTGAAATGAACCTCATTCATCTTCAAATGATTCAGAGTAACAAATTTATAATCAGTTATAAACATTCACAGTAAAAGATTTGAAAAAATTTATACTCAATGAAAGATTTGGAAGGTCAAGATCAGAATATTGTACACCACCAGTCTCTAATATACATAATAAATAGAGACAGATAACAACAACATAAACCAAAGCAAGTACGGTCAAAGAAATATCCATCTTTTTTTTTCACTATGGACTAATATGTACTCAAATTAAGTACTCATTTGACAAATATTTTTAGTATGCAGTTGGTGTTAAGTTTACAACATGCTTTTAGGAGCACCCATGTTAAGAGGTTTGCTGTCAAATACAGAAATAACTTTTTCAGTCTGTACCACATTCTATCAATCACTTGCTTTCGGTTTTTTCCTTTGGCACACTTTTCCCTTTTTAGAACCTTTTTATGTCTTATTTGTGACATTTGTAAACACAAGGTTGAGACAACCTTATGAGTCATGACAAATTTCGTGTGGCTTATCACAAGGGAAAATTTACTTGTATTTTGAGCTTTAACTAGACATTCATTAAAGCTTTCATTTCCAGCTTTTCCATTAAACAAATTTTCTAACCACTTTGTGAAATATGTTTTGCTTGTGATCTGATGTCTGCCATTCAGAAGGCTTCATGTTTAGTCTTTAATTATCTCCATAACTATTTGTTACTCAAATTTTACATGTAGACTTCATTTGGTTCTTCTGACTTATAATGGTAAGCATTAACTAATTATGATACCCATAAATGTACACCTAAACCATACACCAGTATAAATAATAGAAGGAACTGAATATATATTCGTGAACATTCACTGTAGCAGTACAGATACCTAACAGATCAAGGGGTTTCATAAGAACACTCTGCTCATTTATTGAGTTAGTTGAATCACGTGGTAGTTTGGTTTAGGCTAAAGATTTTAAGGTGAGACAAGTAGATTGGAAAATATTGAATTGAAGTTTTTGATAGTGATCTTGTTTCTCATTAACATGTTCACATTTCTTTCAATGCTGGTTTCATAATTATTGTTGATGTCACACCTAGAATTCACATTATTGCCAATGTCACGGCTAGTGTTCATTCACACTATTGCAATGTCACAGATACTATGCACAAGTTCATACTATTACCTATGCCACAGAGTGTTCATGATAACTTCATGTATATTACTCTGCCAATGTTTTCTGAGTAGTACATTTCAGCTATGAAAGGCTCGTTGTTGTTAAGGGACCACCAGTTTAAGACCTCAAGTTCTGTGTAAGGCATGGATTCAGGATTTTTCTGCACTCATCGAAAATTTGAAACCATTATGCTCTTTCAGTGTGTGGTTTTGTACTTTTGAGTCCAATTTAAGGCACTGCTTTTACCACTTTTTCCTTTCATTTTATCTGAACATGTTCGAGTTCATAATTAAGCACAATTGTAAGATTGTCCAGATTTATGAAACACATTCACTAAATAATTAATTGAATTTAAATGGAGAGACACATTAAATGTATATTATTTTGTACTTGTAAAAGAGGGCATTGCAAAGACTTTAATTATCATAGTATGTGTACGAGAAAAGTTAAGTACCTGCATGTGGTGGATCATGTGAGGGAGGACCTACATATTTTCACTACTAAAATCCTTCCAACATTAATTTACCACACTTCAAACTTTGTTGAGAAATGAAGACCTTAGATAAATTAAGTTTTTTTTATATAATTAAGAGTTAGATAGTTAAAATAAAATAAATATTTCTATTTATACATATAAAAAAATATTTGTATTTTCTAAAGTTAAACACTTTTCAATTTATCTTTAATGGTTTTTTATCAGTTATTTATCCTTTTCTTGATCTTAATTAAAAAGAAGTATACTTATTGATTGTACTTCGACATTCAACTTAATGTAAGATTTGGTGAGACTTCCAATAAAAACAATAATAATAAGAATGAATAATAAACATAACACTTTGTTTATAATAATATTTATAAATTTTACTTCATAAATTATTTTAAAATTTTTTTAACTTTCATTTAATAATGATAAATAAATTTTTAAAGAATAATTATATCGGTTTAATTGTTAATAATCTTGATTTAAGTGGTCAGTTATTTCTTCTTATATTAATTTAAATATAATAAAATATATATAAGATTATAAAACTAGAATAAAAGATGATAGAGTGATAGTAGGAACATAAATGAGATTGTGTGAATGACAGGTTTGTTGGTGATGCATCAATGAATGCTAGATATGGCCCATCAGCAACTATGTTCTACCAATAATACATTCACATTCAAATTCAAATTCACATTCAAATTCACATTCATTCAAATTAAAACTCTTGTTGGAAGAGATGAACTGCATTATTTACACCGACACAGAAACACACTTTCGGGTATCTCGCTATCTCTATGTTTTAGTTTACCTGTCTTGTCTTTTTCTCTTTTCTGTCTCTTCTTTAAAAAAAAAAATGAGGTAAAAAAACATTAAATTCTTTAATCTGTTTCTAGTGACACTTTCTATTAAATTGATTCTTAACTTCATTAAAAAAAAAATGTGATCTTTAAGGTTCAATGTGAAGAATAAGAACCAATTTGATGTGATCAACTCTTACAAAAATTAATATGACAATCATGACCAATTTTTGCATGACATAAACATAAATCCAACATTTCATTTTTATTCAAAATTAATAACAAACATATAATGAAATGTCAAAATGTCAAATAAGATAAAACTAAAAATTCTAACGTTTAAATCGTCATTTTTTGTCGCATCCGTGTAAACCGGGGCTTCATTTTTTAGATTTGTTTGATTATTTTTTTTGTAAAATTTGTACTGGAAGCATACTTTTTTATTATATGATAAAAAGTTATTCATCTTATTTAAAATGATCTAATGAGAAACTAAATAAAATATTGAATTATTTTTATTACCTTCCAATGAATGAAATAATAAAATAAAATTAGAAAGTGTAGTTTCCCTCGATTGATTTTGTTTTCTTCTAATTTTTACAAAATATATTTTCTAAGCTTTGTTTGAAATAAATTCTAGAGTAAAATCCTATTTTCAAGTTTATTATTAACATAAAAATGAAAATATGTTTCATCGTTTTACATTTTGTTAATTTTTTTATCTTTTTAATTTAATCATTCTGTGATAGTAAAAATCTATCATTAAATATTAAATTTATACACAAATAATGATTAAATGCATATACTTTTAAATTTTTAAAAATTGAATTTATCAATTTAAAAATATAAATATATAAAAAAATATATATTTTTCTTTTAAAAATATTTTATTTTTTTATTAAAGTTTTTTTAAAATATAATATATTGTGATTTTATCAAGTGATTATTTTTGTAATCGCAGATATAAATATTTTAAATAATATAAGCTGTTTCGATAATTATCAAGTGATTATTTTTTTATAAGAGAATAATTTAAATGAAAATGGGTTTTTTTAGATTACTGTTAAAAAATAATTATTTTAAATAACAATTAACGATTATTTTTTATTAATATTAAAGTTGTTATTTAATTGAGAAATAAAAATTATTCTAAATAAATGTTTGATAATTATTTTTTATTAATATTAATTGTGTTTTAGATTATAAAGAAATGGACAGAAGTGCATTAACACGGATTCCCCTAGTAATTAATAATATAAATAAAAAATAATTTAAAAAGTCAAACAGACTTAAAGTCTATAAGGCCCAATTATTATTAAAGTAGATGCGGCTTAAAGTATAAAGGCCCAATTACACAACACTTACACTTTCAGACAGCCCAACATTCTGAGAATTACGAAACGGCCCCTTAAATTATTATATTGAAGTCAACGAGTTTAAAAGGCTAAAAACTAAAGTCGCGAAGAAATAGTGTGTGTTTTTCTATCAGAGGTGTCTTCAACGGCCTGGATCACGCGACTCAAAAACACCTTCCGATTCTGAGCGTACACGTGTCCATCCCACCCTCTCTTTACCAAACGAGTGGCTAAGTCGACCGCAGCCTCTACGGTTTTATCGGCGCTGGAGTGAGCCGAGTCGATGACGCCGAGCCGAAGAGCCTCCTCGGCTGTGAGTTTAGCCGCGTTCATGACGATGTGGCGCCGAGCCGCGGGCGTGGCGACCTTGGCTTCGACGAGAGCGAGGAACCAGGCGGGAATGACGAGGTTGATGTCGAGCTCGCTCATGTAGAGGAATCCCCTGTCGCTGCGCATGAGGAGGTAGTCGTGGGCGAGGGCGAAGGTGTAGCCGGCGGCGGAGGCGTGGCCGGTGATGGCGGCGATGGTCGGCATGGGGAGCGTGAGGAGCTCGGAGACGACGGAGCGGTGGAGGGAGTCCATGAGGATCATGCGCTCTGTGGAGGACTGGGCCCATGCGAGGTCGTAGCCGTTAGAGAAGAATTTGCCGTGCGCGGTGGTGATAAGGGCGGAGGAGGCGGTGGCTTCTTGGCGGACGCGGCGGAGGGAAGATTGGATGGAATCGAGGAGAGTCGGGTTGAGACGGTGCTCGCCGTCGCCGGTAAGGGTTAGGATGAAGATGTTGCCTCTCTTCTCCAAAGTGCACATGTTGTTTCGATTGGAATGATTGAAAAATGGGGTTTTTCTCTCGATTTATTCCAATTTCCAATAGTTTTGATCTGGGGCTGAAGATCTTAGTGTGAGACCATTTTGATTTTTCCTCAATAATATAAACTGCTAGTCATCTTTGTTCCTTTTACTTTCATTTGTTTTTCATCTTTGTCTTCATTCAATGTTTTCATTAACAACGCACTAAAAAAAATATTCATTCAGTGTTGCACGCCTAATGACCTTTCTGCAACTCATTTGGATACGTCTCATGGTTGACTTTGAACAAAGTAAAATAAAAATAGAAATGTGGAATGGAAGAAGATGATCCAAGAAGAAAAAAATTTAATACAATGTGATAGGAGAAAATGCACTTTACCGTGTTAGCCCTTCTTTCTCCTATTTTGTTGAAAAGTTTCTTTGAAATCATATTGTATGACATTCTCTCTCTTCAATCAACAGAATGTTAAATTGGCTTAGTGTTATATTCAAAACTAAACTAGTTCCTTGCTAGTTCATTCCAAGCATCCAAATTTGTCAAAATAATAAATCCAATATACAGAAATTTTATCACTAAAGCGAGAAAAGAAACATAAGATCGTCTACAATGCTAAAATTACATGATGGTCATTTGATTATAAGCCTGCTACCTAAACCTTATTCAAAGAAAGCAAGTTGAGATTTAACAAAAAGGGATCAAAAGGCACACTGCACCATCGAAAGTGTTTTTCACTTGATACTGAACCACATTACCAGCCCATCAATGTCCTTCTAACTTTGTCCACAATCTGACTTCTTGTTTGGCTTCTGGTCAACGGGAAGTTGTGATTTTCCTCCAACAAAAATCTATACACTTCCCATTGGCGTTCTTGTGTTGAATGTCTTACAACTTCAGCCTGCAATAGAGGAGAAAGTGAGAAACAGCTTTTATTCAGAAACTGTTACGTAATTTCTTTAGAAAACATAGTTGTCACAATAACTAAGTTTTATAACATAAATACTTACCGAGAAAATGCATACTCCCAAAGCTTTTAAAGCTAATGTAACATCATAGAATACACGGGGCCTTCCCTTTCCAGACAGCTCCACAGGATTTGCAACCAGAAGTTCTGTGTCAGGGCCCCGGTTCACTATAATCACCCTCAAAGGATGAAGCATCTCTTCTTTTAAGCATGAACACAAGGTTTTCTGACTATCAGGATCTACGATTTTTTTCCCATCACTTTGCTGAACAAATAAGTCTATGTTTCGAAAGCCCTCCACGCTTGAAGAGAATCGACCAAAAGCAACCTGATTGAGAAATATGTAAACGACCAATAAGTAAAAGTTTAGCTATGAAAAATTTATGTAACAAAACATTTTGGTTAGAAATTTTATATGAATAAGGAATCCATCCAAGAATGATTCAGCAGAATAAGATCGACAGATTAAAAATGACAATAATCAAGTCCAAACTGAGTAGCAAATACGGTGAGACTTTAACAACATGTTCAAATGGTTTAATCTCAGCTAAGGTGGCTTCCTTTGATTCACTTTGATGTATAATGGTTCACTGGGGAGAAGCAGAAGGCCATGTGCATGCATAAATAAAGATTCAGGACAAAATACCTTAATATCAGAGTCTTTAGAAATCCTCATAATGTCATAACACAGACCCTTCTGGTCAACACACTGTATCTGAAGTAGGGTATGAACTGGGCTCAGTGAGTTATCCACAATAACAGTAGGTGTCTTCAGTGTTTTCATATCTTGGCTGAGGGGATGCAGAGACACCTTGTCTAACAGCTCAGAACTAAATAATTCTTCAGCAAAATCTGGTGGAAGAGAAGAAAAGCCCTGCAGATGTCCATATTCAGGCCCAGCCAATTGAAGTTCACTGGAGATACACCTCTCTCCTAAAGCGTCCATCAGATATTCACACACATAATCTTGCCTCTTTTTCGTGTGAAGCGATTCCCTGATTTATTATTTAAAAAATTACAAAATGTCACACAGCTATCATAAGCACCTAGCTACCCACAAAAATACAAGAGCAGACAGACGATTAAACAGTATATAGTCCATCCAAATAAAAAATTTATCATTTTACAATAATTCAGCTGAAACATGAAAAAATAGAGTATATGAAGTAATTAAGTCAAATGACTATTGACATAAAATGCGTAAGTTTGTGACAGTATAATTAGCCTTTCTGGTTGTCAAAAATCGGAACCTCAATCAACAGCTTCTGTATAAAATAACCATGAAGAGAAGAAGAAATGGAAGAAACTATAAAACAAATTTGTCTTCTTTTTCGTTTCTGTCAGAGATTGAACAGGATAGTTTGTAATATTAACTAAATTTCCTGGCCTTAGTGAATTCCCGGCAGGTCAAGTCCATACCATACCATATCAACAAATATATTTTTTTTTTATTCCATCAACATCATGTTAGAAATTTTGATACACATGATTCAATCCTAGGTTTCAAATAATAGTCTTCGCCTCAATTAATTCAGTGATCCACTCCAGTTCTTACGCACTTCATTATCACATACCCAATGGAATTGCAAATAGAGTGATATGATAAAAATAAATTTGGCTATTTTTTTGTCCAAACAAGCAAAACACGTTGATCTTTAGAAGCCACACAACACGCATATTAGCAGCTCAGAAGCTAAAGAGGAACTAATGCCCAATAGGATAGGAATATTATCCCCAACTCCGAGACCAATTTCACTGTCCTTCACATATGAATCTATTAAAAATAGGCTTTTTTTAAGATGAGCACTCTTCAAGTTTTATAAACTCTATTTAAGTCATATATCTCTAGTTGAACTGGAATTAAACTACCACCTTTGATGCTGCAATTAAAGTAATCCCTCAAGATACCTCAACTAAGGTGGGTTAGGAATGACCACAATTAAAGTGACTTTCCACCAGAATCAAAGTCCAATCTCCCAGATAAACTTTTAACTGACTTCCCACTTTCACAGACATATGTTATAGAAAATTCTAAATAAATTGAATGGTGTAAAGAAGAGCACCCAGCAGATGCAGAATACAAACAAGAATCCCATACTCACATCCCATCGGTGATAAAGAACATGTCTAAGACCCTGCCATCTGGGGTTGGCATCGCTTTGACTCCTTGAATAATAAGTTCAAGGTTGCACAGGATTTCATTAATATCTAAAAGGACATAAGAAAAATAAACTGTCAAAAACTGTACACCATGTGTGGTAACCAACCAAAAGAGAGAACAAAACAGAAACTATTTACCATGTAGCAACCCTTTTTGATCAACACACCAAACCTTGAACAGGTAAATTGGAGGCGGTGAAGGACTCGTGGAGAGTTGATTGAAGTGATAGGAAAACAAACATGAAGGGCAAGCTGAAAGAAGGCGAGTCTTCAAACTCTCCCAATCAACTTTGACCGATGCTGGATGTGGAAGAACCCAATACACGATGTAGCACCACCTTCCATCCGTGGAAATATCTGCACCACCATCCAATTAGCACATTAAAATAGCCACAACGACAAATCAAACCTCCAAAACAACGAAAAACCCAGTTTCAAATTTGCACATGACAGTTATTGTTACTTAAGGTATCCTTTACAGAACTACATACCAGTAAAACTCGAAACTCGAAACTACTAATTAAACTGTGTCATGAATAAACTCAACATCAAACTATTTTGTAAGAGCTACAAGTATCATTTTTTGTTTTTTCACAACCACCTCGTATGACAAAACTCACTACTCAAGATTTAAAAACTGATTACATATTAAATAACTTTATACTAATTTATCTACGAGCTCGTATTAAATGGTTGTAATTAGCAGAAAAGGCTGGTGGAAAAAACAGGATTTCCAAAAGAAAATTCACATAAGAGTAAAACTGATAAAGGTTTGAGATTTCTTGGATAAACAATAAACAAGAAGAGAAAAGTGAGGTACCAGCGCGGGTAATGCGGAGACCGAACTCGAGGATGATTCTGCAGAGATCACAGCCGAGACCAGCCTTGTCGGGGCAATTGACAGTGACGATGCAGGGCTCGTTTGGGTCCTTCCCTAACTGGATCACAACACCGTCATCCCATGGTATCCCCATATCTGCTAAATGGTAGGTTTAGGGAACAATGGCCACCGGGAAAATCATTGCCGGAGCTTAAAATGGTGGCCCCAGCCAAAGGGGTTGGTGGCTGAGGAACAAAACCGGAACTGTGAATGAACTTGTGGAGGACTGAATTGCACTCAGATAACGTAAATATATATGTGTCTGTGAGGATGCAGTGAATCCTATTTTTGGCAATTTAGAGAATTAATTCAAAAATATAAACGGATAAATATTTATTCCTTAATAGAAATTATTTCTAAATATTTGTATTTGTTTCCCAAAATTCAAATAAAGATAAAATTAAAAAAAAATTATATCAATTAAAAAGCTAATTAATTCCGTTTAATTTAGGAATAATATTTATAAAATACCTTTTTTAATTTTTTTTGCAAAAGATAATTTTGGAATGATATTGCTAATGAAGATGAAAGTATTTAAAATTATGTATATTTTAATTTTTTTATATAATTAAAATAAGATTTATTTTTATCATCACAAACTTTTTCATTATATTGTTGAAAAATAATTTCGCTCACGATAATGTAATTATTACTCATCCAACAAATTTTAAAAGTAAGTATCAAACAAAATTATTATAGCATTTATAAACATATCAATACATTTTTTTTTATCCAAAGAATAAAAATAATATATTTTAAAAATCAAACAAATTAGATTTTAAAATATTTATAATTATCTTTTTAACAAAATATAATCACGTTAATAACAAGATTTAAGCTTACATTATTACTTATTATGATAAACAATATGTAGCTTAAAAAAAACTCATCATACTAAATTAATAACAGGAATTATTATTATTATTATAAATTATTTCAATTTCATTAATAAAAAATTAGCAATAATGTAACTTAAAATATATTATTGATGATGAAATTTATGTCATTAAATTAAGTTGTTAATGCAATCAAAATTAGAGTTTAATGTGTATTTGATACACAAATTAAAGATATTTTTAACATAATGTTTCACATAGTTATTATAAAAATTAAAAATAAATATATTTTCCATATATAATGATTTTGTAATTAAAATACATGTAACATCATATTTCTCAAACTCATCACAAACACTATTTTCTTCAAAAGAAAATAAAACAAAACTCTTATCACTTCTTTTTATTTGTCATTTTCAAATACGTTAGTTGTCATTTCAAAAATTTAAAAAGCGTATTATTTTATTATTTTATTGTTTTATTATTTATATTTTTCATAATGGAAAATTAACAGTAATACTAATAATAAATAATTTTTATTTATTATTTAATAAAGCACAAGTCAAAAAGATAATGAAAATATTGTTTAAGGACAAAAAAAATATTATTTATCATTTATTATTGTCTTAATTGCATTTTTTTTGTCTTTATATATCTATATTCTACATCTTTAATCACTTAGGTTTTGTTTTATTTTTCTTAACCTTATCTTAAATCGAGTTTCTCAATTATTGTAGATATACAATTTTAGTCTTGAAAATGTTTTATTTGTGTTAAATGAATCTTTAAATATTATGATTGTGTAATTTTATTTTTCTTTTTATTAATTAAAACTTAATGATGTAGCCTTGATTTATGATATTTATGAAACATTGAATTTTCGTAATTTTCAAAATTTCAAGTCTCAATCTTCATTTAATAAATTTTTTATAAAGAGAGAGAAAAAATAAAATAAAATCTTTCTAAATTAAAATTAGTTTAAATACAAATTTTAAAAATTATATCAGAGAGTTTTTACGAATTGGTTGATCCATAAAATAGTTTTAATTTATAGAGGAAATGTTGTTATTTTCTTTTTATTTTTATTCTAAAAATCTTATAAAAAAAAAGTTATCCAAAGATAAATTTTAACATAATTAAAATTTAAAAACCAAAAGTACTCAATTATAAAAGACTCAATTAGAATTATTATAATAAGTGAATAATTATTACAAATTAAAAAATGCATAATAAAGTGTTTATTATTTGGCTGGCACTATATTCGTAATATTCAGTGGGACCAGATGAGAGGTTCCTGTTGTGTCATATCCACGTCAACACTCACTAGGCTCTGTTTGGCCACATCTTCATTTTCATTTATACACACCCTTTCATTTTAAACATTTCAAACTCCATTTTTTTTCTTTATAAATCACGTTTGCATGTAATCAAAGATTGTGTTGATTTTGGTTTATTCAAATAAATTGCATGATTAGACATTCATTTATTTTGCCAAAAGTTAGCACCATTTGCTTATTAATGCTGAAAGGAAGAAAACTCCATTGTTCTGTACTGAGAGTAGTAATTTCAAGTACTCCATTAAATACAAACACACACTTTATTTGTTAATTATACGAATTATTTACTACAATTCAACTTTAACAAGATAATTTTAGTAGAAAAAATTTAAAAAGTAAAAAAAATTTCAGACTCTTAAATCTTGAGTCTGAACTGTGTCCACAGTAATCACAAAATACAAAGAAGTGCATTGAATAGCAGCCACCACTACTTTTCCAAAAGGTGCCAAAAACATCACTAAAAACAAGTCAATAAACAAATGAGAGGAGCATAAACACATCATCATTATCAACTATGTGAATGTGGTTAAAGAAGGAAACAAATAAAAAAAAATGCAAAAGACAAAGAATCATTTTAAATAACATTATGTTTAAACCATATAATGCAGTTTTAATAATATTAAAAATATAAATACAAGTGCTTTAATCATGTGGGTTGAAACCATTGCCACACTAACATGTCTTTGCACTCCCACTTTTTAATTTTAATTTTATAATACTAAAATATGTAAACAAAAATAAAATTGTTCTTCAAGAACCAAATACTTCAAGACACCATTTATTCTGAGCAACTAGTCATCGGCTTCTGGGATTGATTTAGACTGGATAGGATATTTACAAAGACGATCCAATACTCAAATTAGTAATAAGTTCTAAATAATTAATATATATTATAAAATTAATTATTTTTTATTTATTATTCTTATTTATATTATTATCTGATGGATCTATTTATTAGATTAGACTTTGCTGTTGAATTTTGATAACTCTTATTTAATTATGACTCTTATTTAACTACTTCCTGATGACAGTAGAAAAATAAATTTAAATCAAACTTTTTTAATAGATCATATGCATACAAAAAATTAACAAACTATGCATTAGTATTATGTTTTACGTTACAAGCTAAATATGAGAAAAATATCTGTAATTATATAAATATTGACAAATGCAGAATTCAAAAAATGAAAACATAATGATGTGTAAGTTATACATAAAAACATAATTTTTCATTAAAAAGATAAACGAACACACAAAAACATTGCAATGTGTGTGTTGAATTTTTTTGTTAGGATGAAAAAACAGGAGTTAGTTAATTAATTGTGGGCTTGTTTTATTGACAAAAGTAGGGTAGAAAGTGAAATGATTGAAAAGAGAAGTTTGTAGATATGAGTGTATTGTTTATGATTTGGAATTGGATCTACGAAACCAGGGTGATACAATCATTAGTTTGGTTAATGATAATAGAAACCAAGTTGATGTATTAGGACAACAGTTTGATTGCAAAAAGACAGAGAGTTGAAAATGATAACTTGTCTTTCTGAAAATGATAACTTGTCTTTCTGAAAATGAAACATCTACCTTTTCCCTGTTTCGTTTTATATACCCACACAAATCTCCCACAACACACTCTTGACCATGTCTCTTTTACTCAAAAATCCCTTTTTTATTTTTCATCTAATGTTACCTTCTAATGTAATTATTAAGTTACCTTCTAAACCTAATTCACTTTCAACATATTAACCCTCTTCTCTTCTTCCTTCATCATTGCTTTCAACATAAAAATATATTTATTCACATATAGAATTAAAAATTCTATATCACTTGAAATAAAACTATTTTAAATTATATTAAGTGAGTTCAAATTTTATTTCATTAGCCGATTTTATAATAATGAGTTAAATTTAAAGTTTATTTCTAATATAATATAAATATATTCTAGATAGATGTAAATTGCTTATAACCTATTATAATAAGGTTGTTAGACTTATCGAGCCATCTATTATCGGACTACTCATAAATATATAATCTTACGTTTGAGACGTTTGAGTTTAGGAGTATGTTGGAAATACCAGATTACCTAGAAATAAGGTTAAATTAGGATATATTAGATAAGTGTAAACTTTTTAAAATCTATGGTAGTTAGACCTATAAGAATACTTGTTATAGGACTACTTATAAATATCAAGTTTCACGATTCAGTTGAGAAAGTCTCAACCTGAAATATATTGAAAATTATATATAGCTTAAAAATAAATCAAATCAAGTAAATACAAGCTTTTTTTTATGAATATTTTACAAAGATAAATTAGTTAAGATAAAAGAAATTAAAATACATACATAAACTAATAAATATATATAATTAAGTTAAATTAATATATTTTTTTAACTTTTATTATATTATTATAATTTATTTTAAGATATTTATTAGGTACGATAGATCATACGTGAATTAATTTATTTTTAATTATATTTAATAATTTAAAATATATTTTATAAAAAATAATTACAATTTATTTTAAAAATAATAAACAGTTTTTAATTAAAGAAATTGAACGTTGACGAGCAACAACACAATTTCTTCCAACCTTCTTCAACTTGGACACGTTTTCAAATAGCACATTATTACTATGATTATTATTATTATTATTATTAATATTTTTATATATATATTACTTAGCTTTATTCAACGAGGTTTCTTGTCCGTTAAAATAGCAGATTGTATTTCGCAAACTCTAAATTATTATATAATGTGCTATTAATTTTTTTTATGCAGATTAAGATTATATTTTAACTGATTTTTTTCTTTTTATAAACACAAATTCTGCCGAATAATTTTAATTAAATAAAAAAATTGAAAAATAAGAATAAAACAAATACTTATTGTCCCATATGAGTGAAATGGGTCATCTTCTTCCTTCGTTGGATTGGATGTGACATCTTACCTGGAATGTCCCTTCAACACTTCAAGAGTATACAAGTATTAATTAATATAAATATTTCATACTCTTTTTTTCAAAACTTTTTTATTATATGCCCTTTTTCAAGTATACACTTCTCTAAAATACTATTTTCTTATTAATTTTACTTTTACTTAAATATTCTTTTATAAAAATATTATTTTTTAATATTTTTAGAATATTTTTAGAAGAAATATAATCTAATAAACTACTGATTTTATAACAAAATAGGATTAACATTTAATAAATTAAGTAAAAATTGTAATTGAAGTTCACGTCACTACTCAAAAGAAAGGACGCAAAAGTTATATTCTAAACGTTAATTTTTTACTTTTGAGGAATTTTAAATATAAATTAAGTAACTATTAACAAAGTCGAAGATAATCGCAAGTAAGAATCTAAGTATTTTTTTCTCGTAATCATTTATGTGATAGTTTATCTTAAATAAAGAAAAATAAATCTCATTTAAACAAAATCTCTTCACTGTTTAATATTTTATTATTTGGTCAAAAGGCGTGGCTTTAGGGTCCAAGTTGTTGGGCTTACTTCAACAAAATAAGAATATTTGGGCTTCCAAAGGGTGCTAATTGGGCTTATTCAGAACTCTTTTTGATTATTAAGATATTTTATATTTAACAAAGAAGATATAATTTTAAAAATATAACGAATCATACAATAAAAATATTCATAATAAAAAATAACTAAATATATATATATATATTTTAAATACTATGTAATAATGGTTTTAAATTTCACAGCAAATTCAAGTAAAATAAAATAATATATATATTTTTTTTTAAATACGACATTGACACGTTGGAAGAGAGTATTCTTACGTATCCAAGCTGGCAGATACAAAGAAGAGTCTGGAACCAACCAGAAGCAGTGAAAGTGTTCCGCTTATCATCGTGTTCCCATGTAAGCTAAAAGAACATTCTAGAATTCTAATTTTCAAAATGATAAATCCCACTCTTATATAAACCCCTACTTCTCTTTGCCCTAAAAAATCGTAACCATTCTTTGGAGTCTTTTCATTTCTTCTCTTTTTCTTTCTCTGTTTCGGCGCTTTACAAGCCAAAAGCATCCTCCCTAAATATTCTGTTATCTCATCCGCGGATCTAGAAATGGCCGGAAAAGGAGATGGTCCTGCCATCGGAATCGATCTCGGCACCACCTACTCCTGCGTCGGAGTGTGGCAGCACGACCGTGTAGAAATCATCGCCAATGACCAGGGTAACAGGACGACGCCGTCTTACGTCGGTTTCACCGATTCCGAACGTTTGATCGGTGACGCTGCCAAGAATCAGGTCGCCATGAACCCTATCAACACTGTCTTCGGTAAGATCCGCATCCGAATCTTTTATGACGATCTGTTTATTGCTTATGTTTCTATTAGATCGCTACGTGTCTGTAATGTTCCTAGATTTCTGGATCTGTCATTTGCGACTTGATTATTTTCTTTTTGTGATTTGTATTTTCTGACATTGATGTAGTTGACTTTATTGTTGTTGTTATTGTATTTTATATATTTAGAACGACAAATAGTAATCTTAGCTTAGTTTTAACTGATTAACTGCGTTATTGGGTTTTTTACTTGATTCATTCTACTCGAACAATATCTGTATTGTATAGTGAAATATGATTTTGAATTATTATGCGCGCGCGCTCTCATCCACAAACACTAGTACTGTTTGCTGAAATCTGATTTTGAATGGAATGGTAATATTATGCATGTACACGAGTATTTTTTTTGTTGAAATATGATTTAGAATAGAATAGTATCGCATACATACAATCATATTAGTCTTTGTAATCTTATTTTGAATTTAAAAATAGCGTCTATGAAGATTTACTCTTACTATTTATTTGAATTTGCTTTTTATTCGACTAATAATATTTTGGACATGTTTTACTGACTAATAGTAGTAGTAGTAGTAGTTGTTGTTGTTATTATTTTCGTGTCTTGTTTGGTGATTGATTATTGATTATCTGTTGTGATCATAGATGCCAAGCGTTTAATTGGAAGGAGGTTTTCCGATTCAACCGTCCAGAGTGATGTGAAGCTGTGGCCATTTAAAGTTGTTGCTGGTCCTGCTGACAAGCCAATGATTGTTGTAAACTACAAGGGTGAGGAGAAGCAGTTCGCAGCCGAGGAGATTTCCTCCATGGTCCTCATGAAGATGCGTGAAATTGCTGAGGCTTATCTCGGATCAGCTGTGAAGAATGCTGTGGTCACAGTTCCTGCATACTTCAACGACTCCCAGCGTCAGGCTACAAAGGATGCTGGAGTCATTGCTGGCCTTAATGTCATGCGTATCATTAATGAACCCACCGCCGCTGCCATTGCTTATGGTCTTGACAAGAAGGCCACTAGCGTGGGTGAGAAGAACGTCTTGATCTTTGATTTGGGTGGTGGAACCTTTGATGTCTCTCTTCTCACTATTGAGGAGGGTATTTTTGAGGTTAAGGCCACTGCAGGAGATACCCATCTCGGAGGTGAAGATTTTGACAACAGAATGGTTAACCATTTTGTTCAGGAGTTTAAGAGAAAGCACAAGAAGGACATCAGTGGGAACCCTAGGGCCCTTAGGAGGTTGAGAACTGCCTGTGAGAGGGCGAAGAGGACCCTCTCATCTACTGCACAGACTACAATTGAGATAGATTCTCTATACGAAGGTGTTGACTTCTACACCACAATCACCCGTGCCAGGTTTGAGGAACTCAACATGGATCTGTTCAGGAAGTGTATGGAACCTGTTGAGAAGTGTTTGAGGGATGCCAAGATGGACAAGAGCACCGTTCATGATGTTGTTTTAGTTGGTGGATCCACCAGAATTCCCAAAGTGCAACAGTTGTTGCAAGATTTCTTTAATGGCAAGGAACTTTGTAAGAGTATCAATCCAGATGAGGCTGTTGCCTATGGAGCTGCTGTTCAGGCTGCAATATTGAGTGGTGAGGGTAATGAGAAAGTTCAGGATCTGTTGCTGTTGGATGTCACACCCCTTTCTCTTGGTTTGGAAACTGCCGGTGGTGTCATGACTGTTCTCATTCCAAGGAATACTACTATTCCCACCAAGAAGGAGCAAGTATTCTCTACTTACTCAGACAACCAACCTGGTGTCTTGATTCAGGTGTATGAGGGAGAGAGAGCTAGAACCAGGGACAATAATTTGTTGGGTAAATTTGAACTTTCTGGCATTCCCCCAGCACCTAGGGGTGTTCCTCAGATCACTGTTTGCTTTGATATAGATGCCAATGGTATCTTGAATGTCTCAGCTGAGGACAAGACCACTGGGCAGAAGAACAAGATTACTATTACCAATGATAAGGGTAGACTTTCAAAGGAGGAGATTGAGAAGATGGTTCAGGAGGCAGAGAAGTACAAGGCAGAGGATGAAGAGCACAAGAAGAAGGTTGATGCAAAGAATGCTTTGGAAAATTATGCCTACAACATGAGGAACACTATTAAGGATGAGAAGATTGCATCTAAGCTTTCTGGGGACGATAAGAAGAAGATTGAAGATGCCATTGAGAGTGCTATTCAGTGGTTGGACAGTAACCAGCTTGCTGAAGCAGATGAGTTTGAAGACAAGATGAAGGAATTGGAGAGCATTTGCAACCCAATTATTGCCAAGATGTATCAGGGTGCTGGTGGTGCTCCTGACGTGGGTGGAGACATGGATGAAGATGCTCCTCCATCTGGATCTGGTGGTGCTGGTCCCAAGATTGAAGAAGTCGATTAAATTGTTTCATGATCCTGAATCTATATATTTCAGGATTATTTGGTATTTTTCTTTATTTTATTTTGTTCAGAATTTTGGCCCAACATTTTGGTTTCTCCAAAATTATTATAGTTTTGTGTATGGACTTCATCTGGATGGAAACTGTTTTAAAAATTTCTTTATAAAGATAACAATTTATTGGCCAAATGTTTGTCTTATTTTAAATTTTTTTTAGTGAATGTTATTTTATATAAATGCAAGTCTTTCCATTTTCAATTTATTAAACTATAATATTTTTTAACCGTCAATACTATAGAGAAACATTATTTTAGGAGGATAATATTCTCATACATGGATTCTTAAATTAATTTGCTATTCAAACTTTGCTTAGAAAGTATTGATTCCAATATCAAAATGTAAAAAAATTTTGCCTCAAGAAGATAAAGACTTTATTTTGACAATGATAAGGGTAGATCATAGCTATTGATATATAAATCTTTAATGATATAAATTTTTTATATAAAGTATATTTTATTTAAAAATGTTTTTATCAGCAATTTTCAAAGTGATATTTTTAAAATCAAGTAGTTATTTTTGTATGTTTTTTGTTTTATGAATTTAAATGTTTGTATAGAAGTAAAAAAAATTAATATTATTTTTATTCAAATCAATATATTTGGCACAAATATTAATTTGATACTATTTTGAATCTAATCTTGGGATTAATTCCCTTCTGATAAAAACCTAATTAAGAATTCTATAAAATTGCAACCCAATCAATTCCCTTCTCTTATCTTTGACAGAACATGCCTAACAATCTAGTTACTAGTAAAAAATATGTCAAAAAGAATGTTAGAGAATGTATTTTTAACCTTTCTCTTATATTATATTAATTTATTTCAACTTATTTTATATGTTTTATTGGCAAGAAGAAGAAGACTACAAGAATAACTAAAAAATACATATGAGAGGAACAGAAGAGACAAGAGATGAGAAGATTGAAACCAAAATGAAGATGGCATATGCATTTCTAACATGGCTGCCACCATTTATGGTTTATATTTTTTTTTTTTTTTTTTTTTTTTTTTTTATTTTTTTTTTATTTTTTTTTTTTTTTTTTTTTTTTTTTTTTTTTTTTTTTTTTTTTTAATATCAGTGACAAATTATATTTCATTCCCATCATTTTCATTATTGAGATAAATCTTAATCTTTGAAAAATTATAAATATAGTCTACATGACCTACTAACATTTAAATCCATGTTATTAACATAACCTTTCAAATATATTTTTAATTAGAAAAATATTAGTATGAAATGTTCTACATAAAAATACTTTCTTAATCAATTGAAAACAAATCAATTACCATACTTTGTCCTTGAAATTTGAAGAAGTAGCAAAATAAAAATAAAATCAAGTCTCCATGTAATTGTGACTGAAATAACAACTATTTATTTGGGCCTGCACTTGCAATAAAACTGAAACTTTGTAAAATTTATATAATTTTAGGATTTTCTCTTAATTTACAAAAATTGTTATAAAAATTAACAAACAAATTTATGTTTATTATTATATTTACAAATTTAACTTTCAAATTTATAAATAAATTACATACTTATACTTTATAGTTAAAATTATAATAAATTTATTCTAATAGTTTAATAAATATAAATATATTGCGTTTAAAATATAATTAATCCTAAAAAAATATAATTAAATTATCTATCATGATTTATTATTTTTATTTTCTTTTTAAAAAAAATCTTGATAAAAATCTTTACACATTTTTATTAATGTGTTAAGTAACATTAGTTTTTGCTTAAAATATTTTTCTGCATTTATATTTTTTCTAAACTATGTATTCAATTCTCTCATAATATTAACAAATATATAAAAAAAATGAAATACAACCTTAATTATGAATAATTTTGAAGAGTAGTAATTATAGGTAATGGTAGTGATGAACAGTGTACTGTTTTTTTGTTTTAATCTTGATTTGATGTGCACAGACCATCAACAGTTCATAACCAACCGAAGCCATCCTCAAGAGTTCAGAAGCATTGCTTCTGTCTTCTTCAAACAAAATAAACATGTCGTGACACCTAAATATGACAAAAACAAATAACTATGATTCGAGATTAAGAAGATATTTCTTAAATAAAATTTTACATTTATCTTTATACATTAAAAAAATTAAATTGAGAGGAGATATTTCATCAATGACCAACCTAATTACTCAACAAAATTCCAGTATTTTAAAGATATTTATGATAATTTAGAAGCTTTTCACAGTTATATTTTTATGCATGGAGATTAACGACTAATAATAATAATATGCCAATGGTATTTAGTTTACAACTTTCTATACAGAAAGAATACTACTATTCACTGGTTCGATGCATCGGATTTAGAAAAAATAAATTTTAAATTAATTACTTTTATTGGTGTAGATTTTAAAAAAAAATTAAACTAAATCAATCTGATTAAAAATAGATTGATTCATATAAATTGAATCCAATTATATGCAAAATTTTAAAATTTTATTTCGGAACAAATATTTTTTTTTTTTTAAATTACATGTAACTATGTCATTGACTTGTATTGAAATTGATTTACATGAACTAATTATAGTAAAAATTGTGAAAAGTTTACATTATTATATCACTTCATGTAAAATAATTAATAAGAAAAATAGATAATTAATATGGGTCAGATTCATTATATTAGAAAATTAGAAATCTAATACTTAATTAATTATCATCAAATTTAATTAATTTGGGTCAAGTTAGATCTGATTAAATTAAAAGTCTAAATTCACTTAATTGATTTGGTTTATATTAAAGATTAATCCACCCTTATAAAAAAATACTAAAAAAATATGATATAAGTTATTATTATTATTAGTAAAATAATATTTTAGTATATTTTTTTTAAATAATATTTGAATTAAAGAGTAACCTTAGTTTCATTGGGATGGTACTAATCCATATGTAGTATTTAACTCTTAATATGTATAAAATATACACCCATTACAGATTACAATGATAGAGGTTGCTTTTATTTGTTAGTGTTTGATATTCCATGCAATAAGGCAAATAGTTTGATTAATTAATCAATTAATTAAGTACTGATTAACAAAAATAAATAAAATAATCCAAAAAACATAAAATCCGTAACCTGCTTTGACTGACATCCTAGGGTTTTGTGGCCCATCTTTGTAATATAAATTGAGATGTATCCCATGAAATAAGGTAATGAAAGAAAATGTAGGACTCATGTCCCAAATGCAAAGTATTTCAACTATTCAATTAGTCAATTAAATAGTTGATTTGGAGCATCATGATCTTGCTAGAAAATCAAAGGGAAGTAATAGCAACCTTTTGCTTCACTTTCAAATAACATTTTCTGTCAAAACAAAAAATCATGGTAGAATAAAAAGCATTCAACCAAGACCATGATTAAGATTTTAAAAACCTAAGCAGAGTAGGAACCTTTCAGATATGGAATCATTGTCCGTCCAATTTGTCAGTGAGTGTGCATAGCATAACACCAAGTAGTACCAACTAGAGTTATGGGAGAAATGAAATCTTCCCTTATTTGAAGGATCTTACATTACAAGTTAAATTAGATATGCAATGACATAGTGACACTGTCACATGTCACTTTCATGGTTTTTTTCTTTTTTTCTGATCCCATGTGAGTCTCTCTCGAAGGACGAGACCCTCCAACCATAAGCCAGACAGGTACATGCTCACTCTCTATAGTTATTTTCTGGCTCCTGGTTTTGGTGCACCCCCAAAGTGGTTTATGGCTTAGGGGATCTTTCCTTTTCTTTCTCATTTCACCTGTTTAAAAGTGTTGCTTTACATTCTTTGAGGCTAATGATGAGACTAATCCATATGAGGGTGTTTAATCTCAAATGCGGTTAGGTTAAAGCCAAGGGCCCATGGGCTTATTATGCCTATGATTTGCATGTGTTGCTTTCAAAGGAAAGAGAGCTTTCTGGTTGGTTGGCCTTTTAGCAGATTGGTGTTCTGAGAGGCTTTACAATTTGCAACCAAGGTTTGTCACTATGCCATGCTTTATTGGTGGGAGGGGACTTGGTCATTTATGTAGTTACAGTATTACATTCATACATTGAATTTTAGTAAAAAAGATTATCCACATTTTCAGTGCTTTTAATTCAGAATCTGAGGATAAAGTCGAGAGTTTGTTAGTTGATTGCTCATAAGATTTTCCAGAACTCATAAACATGTGTCTTCTCTTTGTTGAAGCTGGGTTTTGATTTTGTTTCTGTAGCCCACTGGTCTGTTTGATGTGATTTTCTGGGTTAGATATAGATTAGCTTGAACACTGAGCATCTTGGGAGGTTGAACAAGTTCAAGTGTTTTCAATGTGATTTGAGGGCAAAGATGAAATCCTTGAGTAGTGTAGGTCTTGGTCTCAGTATTATTTTTGGTTGCCTTTTGTTGGCTCTGGTAGCTGAGGTTTACTATTTGCTGTGGTGGAAGAAGAGGATAACCAACAGAGAGATTGAGAATGATTATGGCAACCCTGTGAAGGAGTTATTCTACATGTTTTGTTGGAAAAGGCCATCATCATCTGCTTTGAGGCAAACAAGTTTCACTCCTCCTGAACTTTGTTCTTCAATGAGAATTGGTGGCACCTTTGTTCATGACCCAGAACAAGTTCATTCTCAAAGTGGCAAGGACTTTGTTTTCAAGCCCTTTGGGGAGGATGGCCTGGATGCAGAATACATGAGGCAACAGGACCTCTTAGGTCCTCCAAGATTCTTGTTCACCATAGTAGAAGAGTCAAAGGAAGATTTAGAATCTGATGATGGCAAATCTAAGTGTGACAAGACTGGAAAAGCTTCACGGGGTAGAAGCTTGGGTGATTTGTTAGTTGTGGAGACACCATACATGACACCTACTTCTTCTCCACCTTTTTTCACTCCCCCTTTCGCTACTCCTATCAGTCCCTATAGAGAGCGTGGATTCAACCCTCTTTTTGAAACAGAAACTGATGCTGAGTTCAACAGATTAAAGTCCTCACCTCCTCCAAAATTCAAGTTCTTACAGGAAGCAGAAGAGAAGCTTAGAAGAAAACTAGAACAAGATGAAAATAAGGAAAATGGAGATGAGGTTGAAGGTTCTTTCATCACAATAGTTGTTGACAAGAAAACAGAAAGAGAGGTTAATCACCACCCTCGTCCACCACACCATTCAAGCACTTCACAGGTACTTCCCTTAGCTTCTTGACACATTCACCAAACCAGAAGAAAGCTAACACCAAAGTTCTGTCAAGTCAATTATGAGTTTATTTCTTCATTAATCTTTATAATTACATGTTGAACAATTCCACTTTTTTCGTAATGGGAATTTGTTTCTCCCCTTGAGTCGTCTTGGGATGCAGTTATGGTTTAATCTGCTGAGCCAGTTGTGAGTTGTACTACTCTCAATGTTTCATAACCATATGGGGGACCATATTTTCAGAGCATAAATGCTTCAAGGTGGTAAATACTCTCAATTGGAAAGTTTATTTTATTTTATTGTATTTTACTAAAACTTCATAGTTTTTAGCAGTGAGAAAAGAGATAGAAAGATCAAGAACTTTGAGGAAAGTTGTTAAAAAGAATGTCCTGTCATGGTAAATATCTCAAAAAAATCTAAAATCTAATGACATGGTATGATTTTTATGTAATCAACTTCGAATATAACAGGGAAAAACTTTCGTTTTGTTGTGTAATTAAAATTCCAATGCCCAATTCTTTTCCCATTTTAATGCAGCATCTGATACTATCATTGTAATTATTTTCCATTGTTTTTGAGGGATGAGATGGTCCAACCTCTTGCATTCAAATAGCTGTCTTGAGAGGGTCATTGAAAGAATTCTTTCAGGGTCTTGCTATTTCTTTTTTCCTCTCTTTATTAGCCTGCTAGTGAATGAGACATAAGTTAAACCAACATTGTCCCATGTCATGATTTCTGCATCTTTGTCTCCAAGTCAGTTTTCCCAGTAAACTTTTACTATAAAACTGTATGGGCCGTGTGATCAAAATTTGATGAAGATGAAACAAGGGTTGGTGGTGAGGCAGGGTTAATGTGCATATTGCTCAGACAATGACCAATTCACCACTGAACTAAGTGACAAATTGGTAAAAGTGAGAGTCTGGGTTTGTGGCTTTTTGGTAAACAACAAGAAGGGGTGCAATTGCCCGTGAATATGTGTCGTGGGTCATGACCGAAAGTGCCATCTTTTCTAACCCCACCACCACGTTGAAGAATCATAACAGGTCAGAATAAAGAATAAAATATGGCTTTAAGCATAACCTTTTGTGGCATCTTTTTGTGTTGCACATTGAAGGTACACACGTATATATATCAGCCAATAACCTCCAAGTAAACCACATAATAATATCTAGATTTTTTAGATACATTGATATTATCTATGTTGGCCCTTAGTTTTTCGCTCCTCTAACAAGAGATGGTTCTTTCCCCCTTTCGATCTGTCTTGTCTAATTAAACACATATAAATGACAACTGACAGATGAATATTGGTTTGTTTGGTTATAAAGCAGAAAAGATTTTAACTGGTTTTTTCTTAGATTTATATATATATATATATATATATTCTTAGATATATATATATATATATATATATATATATATATATATATATATAGCAATTTAATTCATCTAGTACACACATTAATGAACACTACCAGTAATCTAATATTGTTTTTTAAGTTATTAAGTGAAGTTCTGTCCACTGCCTTTCTGGTCTCACATCAATTTCTCCCACAGTAAAAATGCATTAAAAAAAAGTGTTTTTAAAGACCCTTTTCCCCTAATATACAATTCAAACTGCACCCTTTTTAGCCTCTCTTGTATGATCTTAAAAAAATAGTTATTCTTGGTATTACTGAAGTGGAAAATGGTTGGAACTTGGAAGCATTGAACAGCAAAAAGTAAAACAGTACTTTCATGCTTGGCCAACTTACTAGAATATACTACTTTTTTTTCTCTCAAGATTCTCTAGCAACAAAGATGTTTTATTCTATAGACAACCGCAGCTTTAATCGATGTTTAATATTGTGGTGGACAATTTTAGTTGAAAAATATGTTTTTGATTGCAAAAATATAGCGAAACTTCAAAATTACTGGCACCATGTACCAATGAATATTAGAGACAAAAATGGCAGATATTATTTTCTTCTTACAGAAACCTGGCCCCAGTTGTGTCATCTTCTGCTGATTCCGAGAGATGTCAAATCATTTAGTGATTATTAGTTTAATGTTTCAAACATTAAATCTGTTTTTAGATATAAAAATATAAATTATATAAAATAGTTTCAGTTTGATCCATGTTTGAGTTGATCCAAACCGACACTTAAACAATCACTTAAATAGATGGAAACAAATTTTCATCTCACAGTTATGAATTCAAGAATGTGCTTCAGTCTAGCTACTAATGCTAATTTGCGTACTGTTAATTATAATTCAACACATTCAGGATTGGTTAAGCATGTTTATGTGGTATTAATTATTGGTTTTTTTTATCAAGAGATCATTCACTTTATTATCTGAAGTAAATTGTTCAATTTAGATGAGAAGGATTCATAATTATAGTGTAAAAGTTGAATGTAATTATATTAACCTTTTCTTCATTTTTGTTATTTTTAAAACAAATTTGAGACAATATAACTTGCAATCATAACGTAAGTGAGAAAAATTATCCATAAATAGTTATAACTGAACTTATCTAAATCATCAGCATTATTATTTTATTCACTGATATAAATTTACATATTTTTATAATTTTACACGTATCAGTCATCACGGCGAACTTCAGATTAACATTCAATAATAAACTTCGTCCAAACGTAAATAAAACAAATAGAAAGCAATTAAGAAAACACAAATAACGAGAATTAATGTTTACAAATACAACAAATGAAATGGAAAATTTTTAGTCCACCTAAATTTGAAAAGGTTTAAAAGAGAAAAGTCCAATAAGAGTGGATTAGTGCTAAGAGCTTGATATGATTTTCAGGAAATGTTAGGTATAAAGGTGCATCCATTTATAATTCTAAGCTAGAGTCCCATTGCAGCATTTTCAGTAATTCCCAGTTGAGAGCAAAGTGATTTCAAGCCAGATTCTTCCAACAGGCTGAAAGCAGTAAATCCATAGAAGGAGTGGTACAGGTCTGGATACTCTCCAGGGAATTTGCTGAAACCACCATACTGGTCAAAAACATAAATATATAAGCACCAGAATATGAGTTTCTAAACTAGTTCAATTACTCGTATCACATAAATAGTTTATTACCCCTTATAAGACCTGAAAGTAGAAAAGGAAACAAAAAAAAATAGTGATCTTGAGATGAATTTAAAACCCTCATTTCAACGGTTGTTAAGTAAACTTGGTTTTTCTTTTCCACGGGAGGACTAAAGTACTAATCCAACGTTTTCTCTAAAGCACAATTCCTATCAGAAAAATAATTCTGTCTGACAGGCCTCATAGTTACAAAAATGGCAAGGTTACAAGCTTTAGATTCTTATTATTTTTCGTGGGCTAGTTCCTCAGAAGTA
The DNA here is from genome assembly GCA_016859785.1 of Macrotyloma uniflorum. Lineage (NCBI taxonomy): Eukaryota > Viridiplantae > Streptophyta > Magnoliopsida > Fabales > Fabaceae > Macrotyloma > Macrotyloma uniflorum. Next base: position 855,186 of record BDMB01000008.1, on the reverse strand, counting down.
CCAAATTCATGTGTAGGACACAATTATACCTTAAGATTTTAAAATACTAACTTCCTGATTCTTTGTATCTTTGGTCCAAATAAAATATGCTAGCATTGCCATGCTTAACATTTTGTAGAAGGGAGAGGTAATTTAAGAGGTAAAATTATTGTAAAATAAATGAAGGAGCTTTTTTTTTTTTAATTCTTTTATGCTAGGAAAGGGGGCTTAAATCACCCACAAGAAAACTGAAAGTATGAATACGATACAGTAGTTTCACAAACTAGGAATAAAAATGAAAAAAGTCAGTCAATATAACTAGAGATTGCATTCATCTTTCCTTGTTCTTTGTTCACACACTAGCCTTCTCCTTTCCATTATAAAACTAAATTGACCAACTGAACATTCTTGTTCTTTCAACATCACGGACATGTCATAGATACTCTTTTAGTTCTTTGATAGAAATATGGCTAACCATTTAATCTAACCCAGTAAAGGAATTGTGATTTGATACAATTTTTTTTTTTTCAACTATACAATCTACACACAGCGCATAAAATACTATGATGCTTTTGCAATAGTATAATCCTAACACAGAAGTACAGTAAAGACACAAAATAGGAAAATAAAAAACAAGAAATGAAAAGGCAATAACTTATATCTTCCTTAATAATTTAACAAAAATCAGGTTTAACTTAAATCACTATCACTATTTACTTGACCTTTCATTTCCTACCGTTTTTGTGCTATAAACTTAAAATACCACAGAAAACTGACTTTTAGACAGCAAAACTGACTGGTAGATGTTGTACCTTATATTGACAAGACAGCAAAAATCCACGTAGAGCCTTATGGTCAACAAAGTTACTTCCCCCCAGAATCCTTAAAACGGCTCCAATCCTAACAAACATATATAATGCATGTCAAGGCTTTGACAACTTACAAACAATGCAATACCATAGAAATTGATAAAAGGTGCATACTTAGCTTACCAAAATGCATAACATGTATCACTAGCTTTATTTGGTCTACCCTGAAATCCACCATCAGTTCCCTGCCTCTGAAAAAGAAGACAGAATTATTGAATCTTGATCCACTGACATCCAATTCAAATACTAATAGTTACCAAGCTTTAAGTGATCAATAAAGTTCGTATAACCAAACCATTATTTGAACGGAATTTAAGAATAAACAGCTCTTGAAAATGAGCTTTGGTTCAAAATTTTTTTACAAACTAATACAATATAATCAGCTTATATTGAAAAAGTTCATATGTACAAACCTGCAAGATCCAGTCCAGCAGTAATGGCACATCTATCAAAGATGACGAAGCACAACTTGAGAGAATATTGTCCTCAATGAGGCCCATTAATCGGAGAGATGCAATGGCACAGTAAGTTCCACCTCCTGTGACACTAAAACAAGTAATGTTGATAAATATCATTTAAGAATTAACAAACAGTAAAAATGGATGAAGTCCACCTTTCAAGATGCATGCGCAGAACATAAAAAACCAACAGGCATGAGCCAGAATCATTAAGGAACATAAAATTTAAATAGAATGGGGCATGAGCAGGTTGTTATCATTGTGCCAGATACGTAACTAGCCAATGAGAACCACTACAAGCCTACAAGTATTAAAATGGTCACCACAAGGATACAGGACAGCAGTCAAATGCTTGGTTTACAAGGATATTAACAGACTGCCAAAGTCACTCCTAGTAAGTGTATACTCCATGAGTAAAAAGAAACGTTGACCATAGCTATCAGAATCATAAGATTCATGATTTGAATCAGACAATTTGACATGATTCATATATCATGTACAAACGACTGAATCTCGCGACATATGAATGGATCTGACCGATTCATATATCACGATTATGAATTACAAAAGATTCAGAGATTCATTATTTTTTATATTTTACTTTTCTTTCTCCCTTTCTTGTAAAACAAAAGGAAAAGTCAAATGAGCTTAAAATTTTAAATGAAAGGAAGTAAAAGAGCAATACTAAACACTCCCTGTTGGATTGATTGTTCAGATGTCCTATTTTCATTCTTTTGAAATAAGGGTTTAACCCTCCCACTCACTCATTCTATCACAGTGTATTTGGTAGCAGCATTGCTCTGTTTTCAGTCTTATAAAATAGAGGCTTCACACACTATGTTATTACTCATGATTTTGTTTTGTGAGGCTTTTGGTCAATTTTCTGGTTTAAAATTATTACATTTGACCACTATATATAATTTATGTTATATATTTCAGACTATTTTTCATTATGTCCCTCAATCTTAAGGTAACCTTGATGATAACAGAAAGTATCAAGAAAATCGAGTATTGTAAACATATACCAAACAAATCTATCATGTGATGGAAAATCAATAAAAAAAATAAACTTTTGGGAAAAGATTCCAATACTTGATGCAACTAACAACATTGCAATGCTTACTCGCAACATAGAATCGCATTTACATTGTGATAAATGATTATTTCAACTCACCATGAGATTCTGCACCAGGAACTAATCCAAAGCCTCCATCATATGACTAGAAAAATAGAAAAAAAAACGATATCAATTTCATTAATTTATGCTCATTTTCAATAAACATGTAAGTCCAGAATATAGTACAATCCTGAGATACTTCTCTTATTCCATCACAAGTTGACACACTAGGTTCACTGTTCACATACCTGGCAGCGTAATATGTAATCCTTTGTTTTCTCCTTGTCCATGCCACTCCAGTTATTCATCATGAAACAGATGGCAGCTGATACAGTCAATCAGTTAAAAAGAGGTAATATATCAATTCCAGGATTACTAATCAATTAAATAGCTAGCACCATCATTTCATGTCTTTATTTATCTTACCAGCACAATATACAAACCTAAGATCTGTTTCTCCTCCAGTATGAATAGGAATGAAACTGTCAAAATAGACCAGAGAGTTAAGGACCACTAAAGTATATAGATAATTAGGGGCATAAATCTTTTACACTAACCTGTGAAATCATATATAACCAAATTAGAAAACAGCTGTGAATTTTACATATTCAGCATTGCAAAGGCTTAAAGGCCATGGATCTAATCCAAGTTTCAAAAACCATACCTTCCATCGGGCTGTTGAAGGTTCCTCATAGAAGACACGATTGATTCAGAATCAAGGTTGGATAAGTCATAGCCAACAATTCTCAATATGGCAATGGCACAATAAGTACTGGCCAAGTGACTGTTGTTGTGAATCAAAACCTTAAAAAAAAAGAAGGAAAAAAAAACATAAAATCACGATCCTTCAACGAAAAAAAATTTGTGGCACTCTCAAATTTCAAACTTTTTCCATACCCCATTCTTATCTGGAGGAAACTGTGAAGTTTTGGACCCATGAAAGCCATAGAACTGTCCTGCAGCAAAACCCTTCAAACGGGTCAATTAAAAAATCAAATTTTGGAGATCAAATCGAGCCAACAAGTGCATTTGCATACATACCATCATTGAGATCAGCCCTGGCACCAGGGTGAGCTTGGAAAGACAAAACCCAACTGACAACAGCGTCCTTTACAACCTTAAATCACACAAAGACAAGAGAAATATGAGGTTACAGATGAATAAGGAATGTTAACAACAATAACAGCATAGCAAAAAAAAACATAGGAGTAGGATTATTGTGTGTACCAAGTGGAGAGAGTTGAGAATGTCAAGTCCAGAGATGACAAAGTAAGCGAGAGTGAGATGATTGATCTCTTGGGTCTCGTACGGAGATGGGACAAAATGGTACATCAACTCAAGAAAATTGACATGAACATCTTTCTGCATCATCTCGAAACCACAACACTCTTCTTCATCCCTGGAATTCATCACTTCTGATTCTCAATTTCACTAGTGTGAAATCAGAAACACATACAATTGTAAAAAAAAAAAGAAGAATTTTTTTAATCAAAGTTTGAGCAATTCGGATAAAAACAAAACAAAAAGGGAGCCTAATGCTTTCTTTTGCATTTAATAAACTAATTTATCCTTTTTTTCTTCATCGTTTTAATGGCAAGAGCAATGATGAATCATTATATACTTTGTTTTTGAACTGTTTTTGGTGAATAACATAAGAAAAGAATTCAATCCTATAAACAAGGATGCAAGCAAGGAATCCTTGACTTCAAAATATCTAAGCGAGTCTGATAAAATTCCATTATGTTTATCTCTGGAAATTAGGGTTATACACTATCATTTTTTTTATATGTATAATCTTTAACTTTTAAAACTAATCAATTGTTTAAATTTAATAATCATATTTAGGGTCATTAAAAGATTTATTTATTTCTTATTTATTACATAAAAAATTACTTAATTACATATTTAAAAAAGTATCTCATAGTTATGAATTTCAAAATTAATTAAATAATAATAATAATAATACCGATTAAAACATATTTCGTTAAGTATTAAAAAAAGTACCATTTATTTTCATCATGTATACAAAATTCATCTTACTACACAACATTAAGTATTAAGCGACTTAGGATCAATTAAAATAATATATATATATATATATATATATTTTGTTATTTTAAATATCATGTTTTAACTTTATTAATAAAATAGTTAGTAAGTATTTTAAAGCTAAATAACTATTTACTCATATAAAAGTGCTTAAAATGTTATATGTAAACTTAAAAAGTTAAAACATAATTTGCTTTTATTTTATCATTTTATATTTCTTAACTTTAACTGAAAAATGCTAAATGGGAAATAAAAGATTTTTATAAAAAAATTATGAGTAAAAAATACATATAAATATTTTTATAAAAAAAGTTATTATATAGCTGACTAACATTTTTTTTCTATATTTCTAAAATTGGTTAATATTAAAATTGATACATTAAAACAAAATTTCAATATTTTTTATATCTTATTTTAGTAAATATATTCATTTTATCATCACAGTTATTATGTTATATGATAGACATATTAATTCTAACCTTATCATATATTAACATATATTACTTTATATGATTAACATATTAATTTTAATCACTATCAAATATGTTAATATATGTAAATATCTTATTATAATTATTATATATTAATTTTTTCAATTCAAAAAAATTATTGTGAATAATTAAAATAATATATTTATTGAATATTAGGTACGTATTAAAAATATTGGGAGATATCAATTTTAAGACCAATTTTAAAAGTATAAAAAATATATATTTAACGGAATTACAAATATATAAACATATAAAGAAGTAACACATTACAAAACTTTTAGAACCAAATATAGGAAAAAGAGAAAAAAATTTCATTCTAACTCTACAAAAGTTAATTAAATTTAAATTATTAATATAATGTCATAATTTTTAATATTATAATAAAGTATGCAGTAACTTTAATATATTTCATTATGATTAATCGAATAATTTCTACCAATCTATTAAATCATTAGATTTTTAATTAATTATTTTAATCATCTAATTGTTTTTTTAATTATTTAAATTTCTACTTTAATTATTTTATATTTATTTTAAACTAATCATACAAACGCATTTCTAAAACTTATAAACAAATTACTAAGTGGAAATTGAGCTGATACAGAAAGTTATTATTTATTTAATACGTAAGAACTCCAATGCATTGGTTGCAGTCCCTAACTCAATAGAATAGATTCATTTCATCGAGCAGGTGGTGTGCACACACTTCAGAACCATGAAACGCAACAAATCAACGGTCTTTACATTCGCCGAGAAATGCAAGGTTCTTCCCCTCTCTCTTTTTCTTCAAATTTCATACCTTTCTTACAATGGTGTCAGAAAGATTATTCTTTTTCTGCATCATTTCAACTTATATATGCTACTTTGTAATGCATGCAGAATATATTGGCATCAAACTGGCAAGGTTCCCTTAACACTATCAAAGCAGATGCCAAAGGAAGGTAACATTTTCCCTTTCTCTTTTGTTTTATCTCGGTCTTCTCTCTATTCAAAGCTCTCATATCTTAAGCTAAGCCTTAACTGCTTCCAAAACTAAACATGCTCTATAAGGATTTCTTTCATTCTGTCACTTTTTGTGACAAAATTTAAGGGGTGTGATGATTCTGTTGCAGCATTAGTACTTGACTAATTGGTCTTTGTTATTCTTGCATGACCTCAACAGCAAGGGGAATATCCATACATCTAAGGTTAAGTACATAGTTAGAAGGGGACAGCCATACCTTTGGGTGCCAGAAAACGATTTGCATAATGTGGTATGTTGCTTCTTTTTGAACAAGAAATGTGGAAGGCTACCATCTAGTGGATGAAATCCCTTTCGTTTTTGGTTTTAGTTTTCATTTTCCCATATTAATGATATGTGTTAACAAATCATCTGAGTAGATTGTGTAGTTGCAGGGATTACTGGTTTGATTTTTGTTGTATGCAGAACACAGTCATTGATGAGCGTGGTTCATTTGCTGTGACCAGCCCCTTTCCAGGTCCACTAGGAGTCTTATTGAAATCATTGAAAAAGGTTGTGCGTGGGTTATATATGTTTTCTTTTGAAACCACAAATATTATTCTATATATGAGAAATTTTTTATACCCTAGCTTGATTTACTGTAAAAAGCAATAATGAAGGGTTTTTGTCCTAATAGAGCTTGCTTTCAGTTTCTCATATACTTAGAAGAAATAAAGGTATAAGCTGATTGGTTTATTTATTGCCATGCTGCAGTTACCAGCACGGATTGCTTTATATGGGGACGTTCTTCCCCTTAAAGAAGATAAGGTAATGCCGCACCAACTTTCTATATGCTTGCCCTTTTCTGATTCACTAATACAGTTCAACAAAACAATGCCAGTCCTTTTAACCGAAAAACTCTAATTTTTTTAGCTTAGTAGCTTTTTCAGGGTCTTTAACATGGCCAATTAACAGCTGCTGTTTCGGTAAAACTTTATTGTATATGCCACTCTTCAGAACTTTAATCACTTAATGAAAAATGAAATAAAAAAAATTAATGAATTTATCATCACTACTATCTATAGGTCTCCATTATGATCCACAGACCTTTATTTGTTACTTAAAAGAAAGGTAGGATGATTTTCTCAAAGTATTAAATCTTGTTATATGTCAATCATTTGAGCTGATAAAGTTGCACACATTGAAGCATTTTGTTGAGGATCTTAGCAGATAAAGGGTAACCTTATTAGGTAAATTTGATCCTCAGCAGCAGGATCAATGTAAGTGTACGTTTCATTGCATAACATAACATTATGGCTCGTTTACATAGTAAAATACTAGCTTGTTACATTCAAGTTTCTACCTTATCTATAACAATTAATAAAGGCGATACACTTTCAAAACTGATTTTTTTGGTATACATATTTTCTTAATGTTTTACTCTTATTGTTTTTTGGTGTACATACTCTTAATGTTTTTATCATAATAATTGCTATTACAACTTTTTTTTTTTAATTGTGTTAAATTTTTTATTATTACAGTAAAAATGTCGGGATACAAACATTTTCTGTGTCCTGTTTTATCCACTAGTAATATCTAAACTCTGATAAAAGAAATTTTCACTGCATTTTGACAGTTCCTTCTTGCAACAGGGGAAGGTCAAGTCTATATTTTCAGGACACTGTTTTCTATGTCTATCTCTATATTTGAATTTTAATTATCTGAAAATTGTCATAGTCTTTGGACATTTTCTGAACATAAATATAATTATGATGGATGGTACCAGAAAAGATGTAGTTTTATATTATTTTTCATATTCTATACTTTTTGGTTTTCGAAAACATAAATCAATGGATCCAATACCAAAATGCTGATGCAAAATGTTACTTTCACTTTTTTCCTCATCTCTGTTTCTAATGTAAGCATACAACCGGGTATAGTAAATATAATGAAAGGTGGCCTATTCATATATTACCAAGAGCGAACGAAATTCTGTATATTGCTATAGAATTGTTCTTGATTTTTACATAAGTTATTGATCTTTGTGTAGGCTAAGTCTCTTGCAGAAAAACTTCAGGAAGTCATACTATCTGAGCAAAAAGCAATCAAAGAGTTCACTTACACTGTTTCTGGGGTACTAAGTTCTAGTTCCAGCAGTACATCAAGAAGTGATAATCTTCAAGGTCTATTGGGAGACAGTGAAAGATACACTGTATATAGGTTTAAAACAAGGTAAGAACTTGTATGTATAACTCCTTATCTTAAATATTGACTTGACCCCCCAAATAATCTATATCTTGAACAGTTATTTCACTAGATGAATGCAAGCTCCTTTCTGGTTCTAGATTCTAGGTTGACTCTTGCACCTATTCTGATTCCTGCATGGTTGTCCTTGTACTAGTTTTCCATGTGAAATATCAAATTGTTATAGCAGAAAACTAAAATTACACACACACTCAAGGTGTGGGAGAGAATGAGCGTTGTCTCTGTTTAGTTTTCTTCTGTGGAACTTTAGGATTTACAAATTTTAAGTTGATAAAGTTTTGGTGAACTGGCAATACTTGGTTATAAAATTTATGTGTTATATTATATAATTCACTAAAGTAATGATGACTGTGAAAGAGATTAGAATTAAAATAAACTGGTAAAGGGTCTAATATGTTGCCTTGCATTGATGATTGACCATGGTCTTGTTTCGTGTGCATCTGCTAGCAGGACTTTTACTGAAGTCATTTAATTAGAAAGTATCTTCCTAAATTAAACAGTATGAGAAACTATTCTTGTCTTGTACCGCAGAGTATGATCAGGACCTTCATTAAATTACAAAAAGGGGAAGGGAAGAGGGGCAAATATATATATATATATATATATATCTTTTTTTTCTTTTTTAAATTAAGAGTGTTACATGTTTATAAAAATAAACAAAAGAGTAACACAGTAATTTATGTAACCTATCATTTTATTTCTTTTATTCAAAAAATCATCAAATTATAAAATATTTATTAGAAATAAAAATTTTGCCCTCCCCTCCAAAACCTAACTTTCTGATATACATGTAAATGTGCGTTTCATCTAATGTAAGAGTATAATGCTCAGATCCTGCACATTTATTGATGGCCTTGGAGGCACTTTCGATGTGGATATTGAAGATTTGGAAACATCCAAAGCCGATCCATTAGGTAATACCTGGTTTGAAATGCATAAAAGTAGTATATCTCTTATTTGTGTAACAAAAGATTGACATCTCTTGTATTTTTTCCATTAGCACCATTTTCAGCAAAGATTATTGATGGGATAAACCAAAGTGAGGCTAGAAGAACAGCGCTCATGCTTTTTTGTTTTGTTTACAACGATGCTAATGCCAAGGTAACTTAACGATCTTGATTATTATTTATAGTATCTCAATTCTGCAGTTTTCCAATTGCTATCCTTCTTAACTACAAGTGTAGTTACAAGATACATTAATCATTTTTAGATAATGGAGAACTGCAACAAAGCATTTTAGAATCAGCATATAAGTAGGTTACCAATTATTTTACTAAATTTATAAACTTTTAGATTGGTCATCCTTGTAACTAGGTAATAAGAAACTGTGATGCATGTCTTTCTTTTTTTACTATTATGGTAGACCTTATGGTTTCTTTTGATTTGCTGGTTTTGTACCATGCTCATCTAAAGAACTCCAAATATGTTCTCTGTGAACCAAACATATGGTAACAACATTAAATTGAAACTGTGAGCTATAAATTATCAACTTATGTCACTCATCTGATGACAAAGCTGATGGCTCATGTAGTGCCCATATCCTACCATACCATATCCATTCGTTTACTTTTCTGTTCTTGTATATAATTTTAAGAACTAACATCCACCACTGATGTTGTATTAAGGATGCATATATAATGTCCATTGATTGCAAGGGTTTTGAAGTCCTGGCAAAAGTTACCCGTCCAGCTTTGAAGGATGGCATTGGTGATCACCAATGGAAAGAATTCAGGTTCATGTTCAAGGAAAAGGCAAACGATGTTGAAATGTTCTGTAGTCAACTAGTCGAAATGGAAGAGGAGGTCATAAATAAGGTTTCGACCTCTAGTGGGCTAAAATAGAAATAGAATCCTAGGTCAGATCTGCTTTCTTGTATAAATTTTTGTCAGCTCTAGATATGGCAGCCACTCATACAAGAGACAGCACATCTTGACATGCATCGTTAGTTCTTTTAACCTTGTACTTCCTATATTTTTATTGATCTGTAAAAGGCATTTACTTAAGGTATAGTGCAGTCTCAACTATTAAATTTACCTTTAGGCTCATACAGGTTTGGCTTTTTTACTACTATATTTCAAACTTCATAAGTTGATTTATGTATGAGTACATCTTGATTGATTTTAAAAACTGCAGGCTACAGCTCTTTCAGAAATTCTACCTCATATTGACCCTCGGTTTTACATATACCTCTTTGTATATCTCAGTAAAATTATCTTGATGAGTTTCTGGTGTTACATGGCCTCGAAATCAACTGATATTTCTTGAGCCATATCATTGTAATGTGGGCACTCATGTAAACGCTCCATTTTACTAAATGGATAATGTTATTTCTTAATTATTTTTCTTTCACATTTTTACACCCTTTTTTATAGTAATGATAATATAAAAACGTGCAAACACATTCTAATGCAAACTTTTTATATTATTTTATATTAAAAGGTGAGAATATGACGTAATATATTTGGTGTATAAATACCATTAATCTGTCTAAATCGGCTTGATACTGAAATATTACAAAATTGGATACTAAAATTAATTTGGAAAGTAATATTTTGCAAAGTGTGCTGTTTTTCGCAAACAAACGAGAATTTGGAAACAGCAGTACAATCCATGACAGCAAAATTTTATACCATCTGCACATTCTTCTACACAGAAGACAAGATAAAAGTTAATGCTTAATCTGAATAAATTATTCTCTTAGAGATAGATCTAGAGCTTGGCCTTTTTTCCACACACACACACACACATATATATATATATATATATATATATATATATATATATATATATCCCAATGTTATGATTGATAGAATTTATAATTCAAAATTTGAATTAAAATTCAATAACCATGATAATAATAGAAAGTATCAAGAACTATATTGAGACTAGTTCAGAAGGCAATCCTTTATCAATATTTTAATGGAAGATAGTCTCTACAGTCAAAACATATATTAAATTCTATATTTAAACCTCCTACCAACCAAGACTGATGCAAACATATAATAAACATACATATCATGCAACGTACAATAGCATAAAAAAGAAGTTCAACCAAAAGATTCGAATACTACACTTTAAGTGACTAACAACTTTGCAACAGCCCCTCTAACAAGGAATCACATCTAAATTTTAAAAAGCGGTTGTTCCAACCCAACACGAGATTCTGCACCAGGAACTAATCCAAAGCTACCATCACAAGACTGGGGAAAATTGGAAAAGATAAAAAACATATAACAATTTCATTTATCCACACATACATCTTAAAAAATATATGTCCAGAATATAGTTCAATCCTGACATAATTCCCTTAACTCATCACTAGCTTCACATACCTTGGTTTATTTAATACTTTGGTTTCTTATAACATAAATCAATCGAATCCAACACCAAAACCAATATATTGATGCTTAGCTACTCACATTTTCTCTTCCATCTCGCTCGGTTTCCAATGTAAGCATTTATGCTAACATTGTCCGTTGTAAATCTCAAGTGAATTCTATTTAGGTTGTAATCGTTCCCATAACTAAACGGGTAATGTTACTTTTAATTATTATTTTCTTTCACTATTCGTATAACTCGATACTAAATAAAAACACGCCACCACACAAAATGTTGCAAAATTGGATGATAAAATTATATAATCCAAAGTATTAATTTGCAATGCGAGCTAGTTTTCAATTATCAAACAAATGATCTTGAAAACAGAAATAAAATCCACGAAATGAAAATTCTAAAACAACCTAAACTGGAAGAAACTTAACAATCATTATTTCCTACTAAAAAAAACTAACTAATCCACTTAATCAACCTCCTCAATCTTGGGGCCAGCACCGCTGCCACCAGCTGGTGGAGCATCATCATCCACGTCACCACCTGCACCAGCTCCGCCTTGATACATCTTGGCTATAATTGGATTGCAAATACCCTCAAGCTCCTTCATCTTGTCTTCAAATTCATCCGCCTCAGCAAGCTGATTGTTATCAAGCCATTGAATGGCGTGCTCAATTGCAGTATCGATCTTTGTCTTGTCCTCAGATGATAGCTTTGAACTGATCTTCTCATCCTTTATTGTGTTTCTCATGTTGTAGGCATAGTTCTCCAAAGCATTCTTCGCCTCAACCTTCTTCTTGTGCTCCTCATCTTCCGACTTGTATTTCTCAGCTTCTTGAACCATCTTCTCAATTTCCTCCTTTGACAACCTTCCTTTGTCATTCGTAATGGTAATCTTGTTCTTTTGCCCAGTTGTTTTATCCTCGGCAGAGACATTCAATATACCATTGGCATCAATGTCGAAGCAAACAGTGATCTGAGGAACACCACGGGGAGCCGGAGGAATGCCTGACAACTCAAACTTACCCAGCAAGTTGTTATCCCTGGTTCTAGTTCTCTCACCCTCATAAACTTGAATTAAGACACCAGGTTGATTGTCGGAATATGTAGAGAACACTTGTTCCTTCTTAGTAGGAATGGTAGTATTCCTTGGAATCAATACAGTCATGACACCTCCAGCAGTTTCCAAACCCAAAGACAATGGGGTGACATCCAAAAGCAACAAATCTTGAACCTTCTCATTTCCTTCACCACTCAATATAGCTGCCTGGACAGCAGCTCCATAGGCAACTGCTTCATCAGGGTTGATGCTCTTGCACAAATCTTTTCCATTGAAAAAGTCCTGCAAAAGCTGCTGAACTTTGGGAATCCTGGTAGAGCCACCAACAAGGACAACATCATGAACAGTGCTCTTGTCCATCTTTGCATCCCTGAGACACTTCTCCACAGGCTCCATACACTTCCTGAAGAGGTCCATGTTGAGCTCCTCAAATCTGGCACGAGTGATTGTTGAATAGAAGTCAATGCCCTCAAACAGAGAATCAATCTCAATGGTGGTCTGAGCAGTGGAGGATAGCGTCCTCTTTGCTCTCTCACAAGAAGTTCTTAACCTTCTAAGGGCTCTTGGGTTTCCACTAATGTCCTTCTTGTTCTTCCTCTTGAACTCCTGCACAAAGTGGTTCACCATTCTATTATCAAAATCCTCTCCTCCAAGATGAGTGTCTCCAGCTGTGGCCTTAACTTCAAAGATACCCTCCTCAATGGTGAGGAGAGAAACATCAAAAGTACCACCTCCCAGATCAAAGATCAAGACATTCTTTTCACCAACACTGGTAGCTTTCTTGTCTAGCCCGTATGCAATAGCTGCAGCAGTTGGCTCATTTATTATTCTCATAACATTGAGGCCAGCAATGACTCCAGCATCTTTGGTGGCTTGACGTTGAGAGTCATTGAAGTAAGCAGGCACAGTGACAACAGCATTCTTCACAGTTGACCCAAGGTAAGCCTCTGCAATTTCCCTCATCTTGGTTAGGACCATAGAGGAGATTTCCTCAGCAGCAAATTGCTTCTCCTCGCCCTTGTAACTGACACCAATCATGGGTTTGTCACCAGCACCAGCAGTAACCTTGAATGGCCACAACTTCATATCACTCTGAACAGAAGGGTCACTAACTCTCCTACCAATCAACCTCTTCGCATCTGCGAAATCACAATCCCCAGTTGTCAAAAATCACATCAACCAACAAAACTCACAAAACACATCAAATCAGAATGAAAAACCTCCCCACTACACAACAACCGTTCTTAAACAATAAGAGAAAAAAAAATACCAACTCTTAATTGGCAAGGATGAGAGGTAATTTGTTTTTGTTTTTGTTTTTTTTTTGTTTTTATGAAAATTACATTTGTAAAAAAAGTACAAATCACTTGATAAAATTTCTATGTATTTGTTTAATTTCATAAAATAATTATACACGAAAAGATTAAAACAAAATATTAAAAACCAATTTATATATATATTTTTAATTTCTAAAACATTATCACTAAATATTTTATATCATAATTTTTTTATATTGTCTTAGGTACATCCCTAAGAAAGATACTAATTTACAATCATTTTCCTTATATATATATATATATATATATATATATATATATATATATTGTAAGAATCACTCTTTTTATGCCAACTTAAAAAGAAAGAGACAAATTCCTCGAACAGAACTAAACAAGAAATCAGTAAAACGCCTAATCAAGATTTTACAACCAAACTACACAATACAGGTGAAAAGAAGATCGACAAAAGTGTATAACATAAGAGCTATATAAAATAGAAAATGCTAGTTGAAAAAAGCAGATCTAGGTAAAATTATAGAAGCGAGAAAATGAATTACCGAAGACAGTGTTGATGGGATTCATGGCGACCTGGTTCTTAGCAGCATCGCCGATCAACCTCTCGGTGTCAGTGAAGGCGACGTAAGAGGGTGTTGTACGGTTGCCTTGGTCGTTGGCAATGATCTCGACGCGATCATGCTGCCACACGCCGACGCAGGAGTAGGTGGTGCCGAGGTCGATTCCGATGGCAGGTCCCTCACCCTTTCCGGCCATTGTTCAATGTTAATTGCAAAATGCTTGGAAATGTGAATGGAATAGGGTTTGGCGAGGAAGTTGAATATCGCTATTGCGATGGTTGATGGCGTGAATTGAGAGAAGAGGGTGTTGAGAAGGTGAAGTATATATAGGTTTAAGACACAGTGTGTCTAGAATCTTCCATTCTTACGTGGGACCCTCCCCTTAACCTAAGCCGCTTTTGTGGACCATTTCTTTGAATCCTTCTTCCACGAACATCTTTATATATGTGTTAGAGTATTTTCTTTATGAAATTTAATTTTAGTCTTTCTACTTTAAAATTTAACTAATTAGTTTTCTAACATCTTTATATATGTGTTAGAGTATTTTTTATGCTTAATTAGATACCCATAATTATTCATTTTCAAGCTTTTCTATGCTTAACCTTAACTAGATCAATGTTATCCTCAAGAACAAATTCATACTCTTAAGTGAATAGGTAAACATTACTCTGAGTATAATTACCAGTATTAGAATTATTCATATTTTATATTATTTTTCATGTGAATTTTATATAAAAATTGGTAGAAATAAATTTTCATTTTAATTTTATAAAATCTAAAAATATTTGTAGGAAATAATTAATAATGACTCGTTAAGATATTACATAGTTGATAGGCTTCTTAGAGTTGAAACATTCAACCCAATTGTCTCATGTGGGAGCCAAAGCCTTTTTGTCAAGAGGCAAGGCCTTTTTCTAATCAAGCCCATTTCCTCCTTTGTCCCTTCAGAGTTTGCACTTTTGTTTTGTTTTGTTATATAGAGTTTAGGGTTTATATATATATATATAAATGAAAAAAAAAATTATATATTATAAGTAGACCTTTTCATGAATAGAAAAATAGATTTATATTAATGAATATTTAAGATCATTCCTTTTTTTTTTTAATGTTTAAGATTACTCCAAATTTACAGATTATATTGTTTTCAACCATATAAAAAAAGTAAACAATAATACATACAAATCAAATTTCTTTGACCTTTAATCGTGAAAATGAAATAATCTTATTTTGGTTAAACATATATGTAGTTTCTACACAAATAACAAATTCTAACTTTGTCTATACTTGCAAAAATTTATTAAGTCAGTCTTTATGAATGCAAAACGTTTTAATTTAATTAGTCTATGTTACCTTACACATTATATATATATATATATATATATATATATATATATATATATGTAAAGATAAAATTAAAGTTAAATTACAGATATAAGAACTAAATTACAAATTTATTTTATAAATAGAGACTTAATCAAGAAGGTTGTAATAAGAAGTTGGGGTGAGACATTGATTAAATATTTTTTACATATAAAAACTAAATTATGAATTCGTTATTCTGATGTATATGCTTAAATTATGCATTTAACCGATTATGTTATTCTTATAAGAAATTACTATCTTTCTTTTTATAAGCAAATTAGTATATTTCTTATTTAACGTAGTTTTGAAGATTCATTTAATTACTGAATATAGTGACTGGACATGGATATAATAAGATTCAGAACGATATATATAACCCAAATATTCCCTGAGAAATATGAGCTTAAAATGGTAAGAATCTTTAAGGTAAGTAACTGCTATATGGTTTTGTTGCAGTGTTTGACAATGAAATGAGAGTTTCATGCTCAAGATTTCTTTCTTCTGTAAAGAAAGAAAAAGAAGCACACACGTCTTTCTTTCATCAGAATAAACGTTAACAAGAAGATTGCATGCCCACGTTTCTACACAGTAGAAGATGTATATATATATAATTATTCAAATGTGAGGAAGAATCTAACAGATATATATATGATTGAGGTTATGTGGGGCAACGAGAGGCCTTGGAACCAAGAAGGAATAGATTGGAATCACGGAAAGAGAGAGAGAGAGAGAGAGAGAGAAAGAGAAAATGATCATGTTGAAGAAGGACGTCACAAAAAGCAAAAGCTGATAGGGTTACAGAGAGAACATATTCACGCCTAGACATGTGGGCATCATCAGCAACTATGTATGCTATAGTAAAAGCTTGCTTGGGATTCTGAGCCACAACCTAGCTTTAGTTCATCTTCTTCTGCTCCTACTACTACTACTTCTGGTGGACCTCAACCTCTTTCTTCGAAGTTTCTTTGCTTTTATCATAAGAATATATGTGTGCATTACCATAGCCCTAGACATTTTTGTGATCACTATCCCATCACTATACTACGACCAACCGACCAACAAAAACCACCCTTCACTGCTTCCTCCAACAAAGAGAGATTCGCTTTTTTGACTATGTTGTGACACCTTTATTCCTTGTAGTAAGCAAGCAATTAGCTAGCTTTGAAAGCAGCAAAAAAGCAAACCACCCAAAGTCCCAGATTCCATCTCTAAAGCCTCTCCTTCAATGATCATATCAGTGACATCATAACCATGATTAGGTTATGACAAATCTGCTTTACCAGATTGATTTCCTTGTGCCTTTATTCTATCATTTCGTAACAGCAAAATTAAGGAATAATGAAAGATAAAGGCTAAGGAAGAGTTAGCCAGCACAATTTAAGGATAGAAAAGAAACATAGTACATATAATAATATGCTTCTTTAGCTGAGAAAACTACTTTTGAAAATAAAAATTTAAAGTATTTTTCTGGTTTTGTCTTGTACCTTTAAAGGTTTAAATTGGCAATCTCGCATTTGATTATTTCTCCTTTGTTTTATTCTTTGTCTGGATTAGTTCTTTTGTTTTTGAATTGAAGTCAGATCTAGAGTTATAGTGCATGAAGAATTGCATGGTTTTGAGTGGTGTTTTGGCGTTTCTTTAACGAGAAATGAAACGTATCCTCCTTTTCCATCGTTAACGCTCTCAGTTCATCATATAAAACAAACAAGTACGATAGATCCATTTGGTCAATTTCCTTATAATTTGATAATCATTTTGGACACCATATTAGTACATATATTCGTATTGCTACAATTCTACCAAATCAACGTGACTCTCTTCTCTCACTCCCACGGTCCCAATTTGGATGTATTCAAACTGCCTTTTCAGTGAAAGGTTAAAAATCAGTAATCAAGATGAAAAAGGACTTGTCAAAATATAAGACCAAGATAAGTCTAAAAATTTAAAGTTTCTATTTAGATGATTAAAAAAGCAAGTTGGATGTACTAGCTGCAGCAGTGTGTCATATCAGACTAGAGCTTAAACATGACAAAATTAATGCACAATCGAAAAACAAGTGTTTCATGAAACTGAATCTCATGCTTTGCTACTCCTCCAAAAATGGAAGTCTCCATGCTTTAAATTTTGCATTGGCCATGAAAATCAGCAAAAAGATATATGTGTTCCAAGTTGGTATACTGTTATCACAAAATATACTGTGTGAGAGAGGAAAAGTTGCAGGGTTTGGATAGAGGTTGCCACCTTAAATGCATCTTCAAAATTCATTTCTCTCTCTCTCTCTCTCAGTATATATATTTGTTTATTTATTTATAGTACGATGTATAATTTCTTACATACATGCATAAATATTATATTTTATCTTTTTAGGAAAGAAAATTATATACAGTAATTGAGGATACTGAGATGAATGAAAACTAAAAGGATAAGAAGTCAAACACATTAATGTTTAAAGTTTCTTGAACTTACATTATACCTGGTGCAGATAGTTAATAATGAGAAAATATATAAAAATGACATCATCGATCACCACATAAAAAAGCCTTCTAGACTAAGTCCAAATATATAGCTTCACACAATTAGCAATATCAACTTAACCGTTCATGTCATCACAACACATGAATATAAACAAATACACCAATACTTTCGCTCAACATGTTCATACTTGGGAGTACAACAAAAAGTATCAACAACGATGAAAAAGGAAATTTTACTTGAAGGGTTGCGTACCATTTTCTCGTCTTGATGTAACACAAACTGTTTCTGAACTTCTTATCCTTCCTTCCTTCTTTCCCATTTATCCTCGTAAGACAGAACTCGTGTATAAAGGGTAGAATTCCATTCCAAAGTTAGCAAGTGATTCTAACTCTTATACATTCGATCATGCATTACTATGATGATCATAAAAATCTGTGGCGATTAGGAAAGCATAAGCAGTAGAATTGAAGTAGCTTAATTCCAAGGATCACAACAAGTGGTTATGTGAAGGAGTGAAACAAGGAACTTCACTCCATGCATTTCCACTTCCATTCCAAAGTACATCATTTCCCGAACTACCCATCAAGAGATTTTTTGGCAAATTCAAACCTTGAGTTTCTTCCATCTTTATCGTGTTAAGTTGAGGCATTATTCCACTTAGACTTGAAATAGAATCCATTTTTGAACGAATGTTAAACCGTCCTCCATCCTTTGCATAGCTTGGCGGTTCGGCATTATTATTTTCTCCACCACCAAACTGAAACACCCCAATTTGTGGCTCCAAATTATTGCTCAAGAAAGGGAACTGATGTTGAACTTGTTGCAGATTGTTCAACCTCCATTGCTCACCAAGGCCATTTGACAACATAGCCCCACCACCATTACCAAGTGATGAAGCTGAACTAGTACCTATTTGAAACTCAACATCACTGCCATTTCTAGCCATCAAAGGTGTTGTGATCGCCCCAAAATGAGATCCAATGCCCCCAGAAACGTAGTCACTATTATAATGATGTAAAGAGGCCAAGAATGGAAATTGAGTTTGTGTTGGAGTTGGCAGGTGAGTCATCATCACATGATCAGTGGTGCAGCCACTAGAAGAAGAATTAGCACTTGCAGAGGTAGAACCTGTTGAGGGTTTCATAGGAGACTTTGATCTAGCACCACTTCCTTTGCTTCTTTTGTTCCTTCTACAGCCACCTCCAACTGGCACGTTTCTGAGTGCACCTCCTCTGGTCCAGTAACGACGGCAAGTCTTGCAAAAGTGTCGAGGCTGTGAAAGGCTATAGTTGTTGTAATAGCAAAACTTGGTGTTGGTAGATTCACATCGCGGACATTTGAGTACTGCATCAGGTTGGTGTATCTTTGCCATCCTTGCTCTATCAGCCATTGATCCTGGTCTGATAGAGCCTTGATAGCCCCCACCTCCAATAACAGCCGCCACCGAGGAAGGTGGCGGCTGCAAAGATGGTGGAATCTGTGAATTCTGGGTGCCAATTCCTGCTGGCTGATTAGGTTGCTGTGAATTTTTTTTACAAGTGTGAGCCAAAAAGGAAAAAAAAGAAGAAACTACATGATTGAATATCTATAAGTGTACACACATACAAAGAGTATATTCAGGGAAAAATAAAATAAAAGATTGATAAAGTGTATGGGTAGGAATATTTGAATTTCTGATTAACTGTATTCTTAGCTTTATTGATGAAGAAGCTATAAGAAAAAAAGAAAAAAAAGGAAGAGAATGAAAGAATTAATCCTTACCTGTTGTGACCAGTTGGGTGGATCTAGATAGATTGGAAGGGACGGGAAGACCATAGTTCTTGTTAATTAGAGAGCTTTCTTTCTCTTTTGTAAAAGTTTGATGGGTTCTTTCTTTGGTGGTGTGTGTGGGTGGAGAATCACATCAACATGAGAGAGTTGCAGAGAAAGAGATCAAAGGGGACGGGAAAAGATAAAGGAGGTTGTGTTGTGGGGGTGTGTCTATATATTTAATTTACTTTTGTTCTTAATTTGCTTCTTCTTTATCTCTCTTTCTTTTTGTTCCTATTAAAATTATTGGAGGATTATGGAGGAGCACCAAACCAGTTTCTTATTCCATAAGCACCTTTCTCTTATGCTTTTACTGTGGCATTAACATTAAAGACTTTACTCTCCAATGGCCATGCATGTTAAGTGTTAAGAAAGAGAAACCCTAGCCCTAGGTTTAGATTAACATACTATATTTTGTACTATGAGGTTTTTTGAAGACTTGAAAAACATTTGAGAATAATAATTTGGAATTGAAAAGCAAAAAGGTGTTGAGTCATGGAGTCATGGTGGGGAGGTCTTCGGTGGATGCGTCACAATCGAATGTACCTTTGTTTCCCTTCCGCCAGCTCTCCTCCAGAAAAAAGTAGTCATTATTTTTCGATTTCTTTATTTTATTAAACTTTTTTTCAGCAACAGCTTTTTCCTTTTTCTGTCAAATTATTCATTAATACACATGTATCATAAAAAATATACACCCCTTTTTAGATCTTTTCCTACTTATTTACCACTACACTCCAACACTCATACCATTAAAATCGATTATATGTCCCAATAGTAAGATTCATTACCCTTATCATCTTCCCAAGAGTGACTGCTACAGATTCAAACATTTCATAAAAATGATGCAGAATATAATCAAAACTAGCAATAACCAGGTGAATCTTTGTTTTCTTTTAAGCAATGGAACTTTTCTTACAGATTGGAAGTTGTTTATGATTATAGAGGAGGGATAAGAAAAGAAAAACCATGAATGGATATAGAAACTCCAGTATATGGTAATTAATTCTGTATAAATTCTCAGTGAGCTAATTTTAGATAAAATTTTCAACTGATATATATTAGAAGAAAATAAAAATATGCATTAAAATATTTCACTTTTACTGAAGATAGAAGAGATAATTTATATAAACTAGAGTTGGGTCTAGAAGAAAAGGTTATGTAGATGATCAACATAATTTTTCTCCAAGAATATTTGAGAAAAAGAAAATAGTTTATAACAAAAAATCAAGTCTTAAATATATTTTTTTTCTTGCAATTTAACATTTTTTACCCATTCAATTTTTTATTTTATTTTATTTCATCTCATTAAGTGTCATAATAATTATTCTTCTTGGAAAAAAATGATTTCTAACACTTTAATGAGATAATCGGAATTAAATTATATCGGTATAAGTTTTATCCAATATTATATTATTAAATAATTTTAATTTTTTTTTTCAAAAATTCAACGTGAAATTAAAAATTATTTGTAATTTATATCATGCATACATTAACTTATATTTATTTTATATTTAAATTGACGTAATACAATTTAATCCTTTTTTTGTTATTTAACTTTTGAAAAAAAAATTGAAATATAAGATATAATATTATAAATCAATGATAAAAAATATATTTTATATAATATTATTGATATATAATAGTTGATAAAATCTCAAATTGTTTCATAAGTAACTTTATGATCTTCATTTTAAAATTTCTGAGTTACTTCCATAAATAACTATTAGATTAAAATATTAAGAAAGAAAATATTTTAATCATCTTCAAGTAATTTGACTCATTTTATATACATAAAGTTTGAGTTAATAATATATTTTCACATTCTTTTAAACTCATTATAATTATTAATACTCTTCCACACTAAATTTTTTCATGAAGAATGTTATGTATTCACTTTCTTCCATTTGAGTGGTTATAAAAATCATGCATGAGATGAAGTTTATGCAAATTATGGCCATATAATTCATCCATAATACCACCCTTAAACACTCCATTAGTGACACTCAAAAGCTTCAATAGAAAATTATAAATCCCAGTTTCCATTTTTTATCATCATCATCATCATAAAACTCTTTAGTTACAAAGAAAAAAGAGATTTCTGTTCCTTAAAAACCACTAAATTTACGTATTGGTCATCTGCCAAACTATGTTAAAATTGAAATGACAGATTTTGATCCGTAGACAGTGATGGAAGGACTGTGCTCACATTCAGACCAATAAAACGTGCAAATTAATATCCTTGTCAATCTTTAAGAATATTTCATTTCCTAGTTAATGTAATGTCTAAGATTGTTGTTGCATAATCAATGATATTGTTTTAATTAACGTTAATAATTACATGTGTATTGTTGAAACCAAACTCTTCATCATTATTCAGAGATTAGATGTTGCCATCTGCTCATGAGTGCTTGGAAGAAAGATAAGAGCAAACATTTGTTAATAAGATTTTTTTTCTGTATTTTTTACTTTCAAATTGACGAATTATTAAATATTAAATTTAATAACGTTTTATTGTGATCATGATGTTATATTCTATCTGTGTATTATATATAACCTTGTTGAACTTTCTTTCAGAATCACTCTGATTTATAAGATTGAATTTCAACAACTTAAAACCTATTTGGAGTGATGGTTTGTAAGTTTTCGTGTCCAAACTTAAATTTGAAAAAAACAAAACAAAACATGTTTTTATTAAACAAAAGGTTGAAATAATTATTAAATGGAATTTAAGATTGTATATTGGCACACTTTTGAAAGTAGAAAAAATGTTTCATGTTCTAATTTTAAGTTTTCAGAAGTTTTTCTTTTTCACTTTTTTTTTTTTTACTTTTTTTTAACCTTTTGTTTAGTCATCTTCACTTCTCATTTAATTTTTCTTCAAGTGAAAAGATAATTTGATCAACCAACTTAGTTCAAATCACGTAATTGAATGTAAGATTTGGATTTAAAATTTGAACACAAAGTAAATTTGAACATTTTTTAGGGTTTAGTAGTAATTAGATTTTCATAGAGTTTGAATTTCGTTTTTAGAAGTTTGAAATGAATCTAGGAATTTTCTTATCCGATCCACAATGTAAAGCTTGAGCTTGAAATTTGAACCAGAATTAAATCTAGGGTTTTTACTTTGATTGAGTCATGATTGATTTATGCTTAACCTACAAAAAGTTAGTACAAAGTAGGTTTCTAAACTTAGACTCATTTTAAAATCTTGATGGATTGAATATGAACTTTTTTTACCTAAGTCACTAGACCCTGCAACTAGTTGACATGAAACTATTTGATAATTGGATTTGAGCTTTAAATCATCACTTTTTTGAAGAGAAATTTGGAATTAAACTATAAAAATCAAAATAAAGATACACCAGTTGATTAGAATTCAATATGTAGCAAGAAAAGGTCCCACCATATTTGATGAATTTCAAAATTTTGTATTTGCAAAACTGTTGAAAGAAAACATTATAGGGACAAGTGAGAGACAAAGAATGGTGGAAGTGGTGGACAAGACAACCAGTTTTTGTGGGGAGGAAGAAGAAGGAATGGAGTGAGCATACAGATGGTGGCTGAGGGGGAAGGGGGGGACTCTTACTTTACTTAGCCATCTCCCTTCTCCTTTCAAGAAGGGATAAGAAGAAAAGTAGACCCATTTTGAGATGTACACAGTGAAAGCAAGAGATAGATACAAAGAAAAATGAAAGAAACTGATATAAGTATAATGTCATGAAAAAAAGAAGAAAAATCAAATATTAGCAGAGAAAATGGCTATATATATATATATGTGTGTGTGTGTGTGTTTATCATTGCTCTTTGGTGAATGATGATGCTGGGGACAGCCCCACAACCATGCATGGACAACGACATGGAAGATGGAACACATGCGCATTGTGCATCAAATCTTGATTTTTTTAAGATAAGATTGTGACTCTTGATTCCAGAGATACATATTTATGTATATACATTATCACAAAGCTAGCTTTTACCTATATACAGCAATTCATGCAGAGAATATTGTGCTGCAACTTTGAATTTCCGAGTAAAATTTGCAACTGAGCAATGAAAACTATGAAGAAACAGAAAGAGAAATGTCAAGAGAAGCTCAACTTGGATCTTCAAAGCTGAGTAAATGGGATTAAAAATTAGAAAATAGCTTCTAAAATAACAAGATAAAAGCAAATTTACTTAAAGATCATCTGCAATAGTGTTGTTATTTTTGGAGTGTGTTCATGATAAGTTTTAGTTGTGAAAGACAAGTTACAGTGTATTATTCCATGGAGATTTGCCTCCATAGGATATATATCTTTTTGAGAATCTTCCATATATAGTCAACCTCCTTTTGCTTTTTCATTTGTCTTCGTAATCAAGCTTATTTTCTCACTTTACAAAATATTCCATACTTTGTTCATCATTTCTCATATGATGAAGATCATTTGATTTCCTCCAGTTATATTGCAGTAATATCACTGTAAATGTAAATCATTTAAGTGTTTTTATGGAGTGATATTTATAATTAATATATACATTATATATTAGTTAAGCTTATTGTCATTCATTTAATGGATATAAAGATTGATCTTCCCCTATGAGTATAAGAACATATTTAGGGTTTATGTTGTATTCATGAAAAATTAGTTGATGATAAATGAGACAGTGATAGGATTATGTACAATCTAGTTTATCTATTTAAATTTCTGACATAATCCTAATTTTTTGTT
The DNA here is from genome assembly GCA_016859785.1 of Macrotyloma uniflorum. Classification (NCBI taxonomy): domain Eukaryota; kingdom Viridiplantae; phylum Streptophyta; class Magnoliopsida; order Fabales; family Fabaceae; genus Macrotyloma; species Macrotyloma uniflorum. Next base: position 830,421 of record BDMB01000008.1, on the reverse strand, counting down.
ATTATCCTTATATAAATTTTATTAATTTTTATTTGAATATTTAATTAGATGTTTCTATGAGTACTCTAATTTATCTATCATTTTTCTTTATTTATAAACAACTTGTAATTATAGTTTGTTAAAAGTTAACCTTATTTGAGTTTTTACATAAGAATTTTGTTTAAATGGGTTAGAGAAGAATAGACCCGAAGACCATTCTTTAAATGGGCTCTGGCCCAACATTTTTGGATTGCAGGACCATTGGGTTCTCTTAGGCCTTTTGCCCTGTTGATTCTCCAAATTTAACAGGTTATTTAATTTTTTAATCCTCTTATGCAATGTTTATACACTGTTGCATGAAAAACCGTTGTCTTATGTCTAGTATAAAAAAAAAAAACTATTTTCTCATATTTTAATTTACTATGAAAAAAAATCAGACTCATATATATTAAAAAAAATTATAAAATGTTATTATAATAATTCTTAAATCAAATATTAAACGATTCCATTACTTAACATAATTAATAATTTTCTAATATTTCTTCTTGTACAATTTTAATAATAATAATAATTAAATATTAATATTAGTAAATAATAATATTTCTCTAATATAAGTCAAAAAGTAAATAATATTTAATTACTTAAAACATAATTATTTTTCTTAGGCAAATTAATAAATATAAAATCTTTTTAATTGATTTCTCTAATACCTTTCTAACATTACTAATATAAAACTTGTTTTTAACAGAGGATTTTTAACGAAGTTGTTTTTAACCCAACGGAGGAAATTAACGGACGTTTGGATAACTCGTTAAGTATCTGTCAATGGTTAATGCCGCCACGCTCTTCTTCCTACTCCCCGTCGCCGCCGCCTGCCTCCGCCACCTTTGTTCCCGACAAACCGGCTTCTCCTTCATCCCTGACAACTGCCACCGCCTCCTCGACCTTTAGAGGGATCCACGCACTGCGATCTCGTTTGGTTCCTCTCAGGTTGGTTTTTCAAGTTTATTTTCATTAAAAGACTACTTGGTTGCGAAGAAAGTAATTCAAGGAATGGAAAAGAAAAGAAAAGAAAAGAATAGAAATAGATTAGAAATGTTAAAATTCAGAGTTCGATTTTTGTTTATTACTTTACACATTCTTGCCATTGTTTATTTTAAATTATGGATTAATTAGATATAGACTCATAATCCAAACAAATAACTTAAGAACAAGGGTAATGGTTTATTATGAATGTAAGATACGATATACAATTGATACAATTGAAAAAGTTTCTACCATCCACGTGATAGACTCCATAAATTGACCTTTGTGAGGCTTCTGCACTCTTTAATTCATCACACTCTCTATCTGTTGTTTTTTTTCTTTTTTCTGACCCTCTTTTCTTTTATGTTTCAGCAGGATTTTGGACTTTTATGTTTTCAGCAACTCTACTCAGAGGAACAAGGAGTGGGTTTTCCCGCACATTCGATAGGTTCGTATTTCTCACTTAAATAAAGTATTTTCTATGCGATTCATATTTGTTTTGCTTTCTGTTTGTGTCTGTTCATTTTTTCTCCAATTATTGCATTATTAGGTTTTTCTTTGCATTGTCTTCCTTCTTGCTTGAAAAGTCATTGGAAATGGAACATAACTTTTGCTTCTTATGTTTACTTGAATTTATTTGAGTTTGAGATATTTAGGGTACGCCTCAATCAGCTTCATTTCTTCTCAACTTTGTAATCCAAATATAGGTGTATAATGTAGATCAACATATCATAATGTATACTTTGTAATAGATGTAGCCTAATGCTCACTGCCTCACACTTGTTTCTAGCTGTGGATCACATTTATTAGGAGATAAAAATGCATCTTATCAAACAGTGGAGGAAGTGTGTCTCCATTATCATCAATGAGAAGTGGGAAGTCTCCTTCGTAGATGTCAACTACAGTAGCAAAACAGTTTTTTTCTACCATGCAATTATTTTGATTAACTTATTTTTCCCTTTTTGAGGGTGTTGGGTTGGAACAATATTTGGCATAGTTTTTGCTTTTTTGTTCCTGATTTTTGAAGACCAAGTTATGTTTTCACTGTGCAGAGATAGCTTATTCTGGTTATGCTGTCTAGTTGAACATGCTCCGTCCATTGCGTCATCCCCTACCACGACTTCATATTTTAGGTCCTTTAAACCTCACAAGTGCATACATCAAAGAACTTACAGAACGCCAAGGCATCTTTCGGGAGTTCCCTCCTTGACTTCTCTATCAGGTTTTCTTTTAATGCAGAGATCAAATATCTTGGGAAGCCATGGTATTCTGGGAAGCTGGCTCCCGGCCAGATACAGAAGTAATGAATCAGTTGAGCTGAAGACTGACAATAATGTCGTGCGGTTCTCTCTGGACAAGTTTGATGATATTTCTGCAAAGAGCCAGATGAACAAAAAAGTTAAAAAGTCTAAGAAAGCTAAACTGAACGAGCTCAGGTTCTATCGTTTGAAGGCCAAGAAAAAGATGAATTCCCCAAATCCAGAAGTTAGAATTAGATATAAACTTGAGAAGGTTGGATTTCATTGCAATTATAAGTTTTATTTTAAAGCTTTGTTCGTTGCAGCTATATTGTCTCCATTGTTGGTAATTTACTTTTATGATTTTATCCTCTATGTTTTTGGACATGCTCCAGTTTTCTAGCAAGTAACAATGGTACGAGCATTATTCTGGTATTCACTAAATTAGTGTGCTTCCCCTTTTCTTCATTGAATGGGCATTGAAATTACCAAAGTGTTGCTACTTATGGATTTGTATATCAAATGCTCCATGGAGTTGTATTTTGTATTTGGGGAAGTTTGTGAAGTTATATTTTTCATTAAGTCATCATTACTTTGAATATGATTTTTCAGTTACCCTGCATATTAGTATAAAATAACAATGTAAATTAGCTTGATTAATAGATATTTTTCTGTTTAAACTTGCTTTGGTATCTTCACCTGTTCACCACATAAGTATAGACATGATTTAGTGCCTCAGAAAGGATGGAGAGGCATTGTTCCTTTCATCCCTAATTTTTCTTTTCTAACTGGGGGTCTTTTGTTTTAACTTCTAATTCTACAGGCCAAGCGAAAGGAAACTTGGTTGATTGAGAAACTGAGAAAATATGATGTGCCAAAACCCCCTCCAGAAACATTTGATCCTGAAATTTTAACTGAGGAGGAAAGGCATTACCTGAAGCGCACAGGTGAGAAAAAGAAACATTATGTTCCAGTTGGGAGACGGGGAGTATTCGGTGGGGTAGTTCTTAATATGCATCTTCACTGGAAAAATCATGAAACAGTAAAGGTTATTTGCAAGCCTTGCAAACCAGGGCAAGTTCATGAATATGCTGAAGAGCTTGCTCGATTGAGCAAAGGCATTGTCATTGACATCAAGCCAAATAATACTATCATCTTTTACCGTGGAAAGAACTATGTACAACCTGAAGTAATGTCTCCTCCAAATACATTATCAAAAGCGAAGGTAATTTCCATTGCATTTGTTACTCATTTACTAAATGTATTTAGTGATAAATATATCACTATATTTTTATTGAAACTATAGGGCACCCAGAAGAATATGATATTTGTATTATGATGTGATACAAGACACTAACCCAATAGTCCTATTTATACTGATCTAGAATCCTAACAAAATCTTTCTAAAGATAAAAGATAAAATCCCTTAGAATAGGACATTTCTAACAAGAATAGATATCAAAGTCCCTAAAAAAAAGGGTAATGCAAACATCCCTAAAATAAAATAAATTATCTTAATTTGTTATATAGATGCCATTTTGAAGGTAAGTATCCCTTGTTGATAACTTTTATTGGGGAATTAGAAGTTTAGAAATAATATACTTGAGGGTTGGGTATGTAATATTCGAGGGTTGAAATGTCATATTTCAACTTAAAATCAATTGATATTAAGTAAAATGACCAAACAAATATATAAACCGCACTTCAAGAATTGAGGTAGGTAATGTGAGACTTATTTAACATAAAATAATATACATGGATAAGCCCATTCAAATAAAAAGAAATCAAGTTGTTATGGCAATCATCTTTTCTTGATGAGCTAGGTGGATAGGAGTGATTTGCATCAAGTTGTTATAAATCAGCAATACTTCATAATGCTTGTTTTATTAATTACTCACTTCATTGACAAGTATGGTTAGCTATGAAAGTTTGCACTTTGCAGACTAGTTTAGATTTATGCTTCGACATATTGCAGCTAATAGTAATGTTGGGGCTTTGCTCTCTCACACGCCTCATCTACACTAGTGAATCGAAACTATAATTTTTGTTTTCTATTGAGAGATTAAACCTTTTTTACTTAGATAAACTTGTTCTAGTAGGCACTGTGTTAAAAACTGCGAACTGTGGATTCATGGGTTTTCATGGGGAAAATATTGAGTTGAGAAAGCATTGATTTGTATTCTTTTAGCATAAAATTTATGGACTTATGGTTTCTATTTTATTGTGAAAAATTTTCAGGCCTTGGAGAAATATAGGTTTCAGCAATCCCTTGAGCATTCTAGCCAGTTCATTGAAAGGTTGGAGAAAGAACTTGAAGAGTATCTTGCAAAGTTTAGAAAAGGGAAAGAGGATACCACTAAAGATGTTAGTTTTGGCATATTACTACAATAATGTTTATTTTTGCCTGTTTGATGCTTGATTTAGAGACAAGTATCGTAAACAGATTCGTTTTCTTTTGCCTTTCTGTTCTATGCGGAAAAGCACATCTGATAGGGCTAGTGAAACAGTTCGATTGCACTAGTAAAGTATAATGTAAAAGCAATAGGATGAGAATAAATGAAGAACGACAAACCTATAAGTTCTTAAAATTTTAAAACAGCATATTGGCCCATTTAATCAGACAGATTGTAAAGTGTTCTTATTTTTCAGGGATTGGGGAAGCATGACTCTATTTTTGCTGGACGCCAAATGTCACATAAATGAGGCTCAGACAACCTGATCATATTGGCTTTCGATGAAATGTAAGATTTGTAACCTTTATTATTTTCAAGTGATTTAAGGTCTGCATAACTTTTGCTTGATATATGAAGCGTCTATATTTAGGATTGAAACCATAATGCCACAAAGTAAAAGGTTACCCATTCCTTGTTAGGTCTTGTGATACTAACAATACAAAATGACAATGTTACTTAGCATATGACAGTGTTAATTTATTTCCTCATGTTTCCTACATGTCTGACCCACTAGAATGAGTTATATTGGCTCATTTTTTTCCAAATACATCATTGAATTATTTGTTCAGTAACCTTCACTTATTCTCACAATTTATTCGATTTATAGTAATTAAAGTCATATTTTTTTCTTTCTAAAATTTTATTTTAATTATGGAAAATATTTCTTTAAGTAATTATGACATTATAAAGCATATGTTCAAAGTAGATGTAAAAATTATACATATTAACCATAAACATATATTGCTGTTATCAATATGATTAAAGATATTTAACATAAAATTTACTTTTAATATCAACATAAAATAAATAATTAACTACCTTTTAAAAATAACTAAAGTTGGAGCAGTAACAATAGTCCCTATGTAACATTGTTCTTGTCTGTGCCATCCATCCAGTCTTACATTGTGGGAATACCAAAGAAATGACTCTCACAAAATGTCAAAACAGATGCTCTGTTTATGTGCACATAACACCTATTTTCAACAAAGTAAACATGGTTGCCTTTGATGTTATCATATGATGACGCAAATGTTGTTATCCACCTGAAATAAAATTATATTTAGGTAAATATTTTAATTAAGTATATGCTTAATGTTTTTTTTATTAAACAATGTTCTGTATATATGAAATTTTAATGTGAAATTTGTAGAAAGTAGGGGAAAATACTTATAAAATTTTATTAAAAACATAAAAAGTAATTTATAACAACTTTATGCATGTTTTGTAAATGCTAAGCCTTTTCCAATGTTTCTAAAGTCAAATATTTGATCGTAAAAAAGAAAAATAGATTGGTAGATAATTTAAAAATAGAAGATTTTAATAATATATATTAATTTTACTTAATTATTAGGTAAAAATTATACATTTTTTTACTAAAAATAAAATAGGAGATGAAACCCATTATTTATTGAAATTCATATGAATTTTCTCTAATAATAAAGAAAGTGTATACTAATAAAATATGTTAAAAGTGTACTACTAATATCTATTTGACAAGTTGACAAGTGTATGCATGAGGACAAATGCAAAATTTTAAATACTAGGCATGTTAGTCATTAGTATAAGCTTGTTTTAACTTTTTGAGTGTAAATTTTATTAAATAAAAGACTAAAAATGTAGCATGAACATTTTATAAGAAGTAATTGAATAAATTACATTTTCTTTTATTTACCATATCAATCACTTAATGTCTAGATCTTAACAATAATTTTTTATAGATTTAAATAAGTTTCAAATTTTTAATACATGATCCATTCTTTAACTATTCATTTTTTATTTTTCCAAATTAGATATGTAACAAATTAAAGTTTTTTATTTAAGTATTTAATAATTGGATACCTAGTAAATAATTTGAGAGATCGAAATAGAAATTTAAAAATATTTATGGATCATTTAAAATAATTAACATAAAAATAGAGATAAAATATCAATAAATATATTTTTTCAAGGACTTAAAATAAAATTTTATAATTTATTAAATATATTATTTGAAGAAAAAATTATTGAATACTCAAAATAAAAATTAATAATATATTAAAGACGTAAACTTATTTAAGTCAATTTTATATTATAAAAACAAAAATGATAAAAAAAAGAATTAGGAACCAAAATAATATATATATATATATATATATTAAAGAAAAAGATAACGTGTTTAAGTAAAAAAGTTATTATTAAGTAAAAAAAATTATTGTACTTAAATAAATAAATGTGTATACATAATCATACATTAAAATTTTGTGTGTATTTAATTGGGACATGCCATTCAAAGTTTGTTTTCCTTTGATAAAAACATATATGGCAAACTTTTTTTAATCACATTCATAACCATTCAGTAATTTTGTATTCAATTTTGAAGGTAAATAAAAACCTATTGAATTAGTCATAATCATGGTATTAAGAAAAAATTAGTTAAATTATCATCAACAAAATTAAATAATACAAATAATAATGAAATATTGTTTATTTAAAGAGTTTTGGTAATCCAACGTTTAACCATAGAGTCAAGTGCCTACTCATCTTCATCTATATTTATTTTTCATTTTTATTTTTTATTTTCTAGCTATTGGCATCCACGAAGGAACCAATTTCTCTTAAACCTTACATTAATAGATTCCTATGATTTTATGAGATAATAAATAGTATACATCTTAAATTTTCACTCATTTATTATTTACATTTAATAAAAAATATAGATTATATAATTCAATTTCTCTTCACATTAAATTTATTATTAAATCATCAAAATCTTAAATACATAATAAAATGATTTGTCTTTATTAGATATTTTTGCCATATATCTTCACACAAAATTTAATTAATTCTTGAAATACTTTAAAAAAATTGGATTACTGAGAATATTTTGACTCTTACTCTTGAATATCTTGGAATTTAAGATTCGTTTGGTAGAGAAAATTAATCTTTTATTTGATAGTTCAGCTCAAATAAAGATATCCAAAATATTTTGGTATTAAACTTCTGCTGAAAACATTTTTCATGAACATTGTAAAAACTGATTGGAACATTGTAGAAAATGAATTGATTCGGCAAAGATCATTTTCAAAGAACACATTTTTATGATTGATGGCCGGCCATGACATTTTTTCTTGCACGAAATGAAACCTAATTGAATCCTTATATAAATTTCTCCAAACATTGGATTGGTTAATGAAGTTAACTTTGTACTTATCTTCTGTGGAACATCAAAAGACATTGGAAAGCCAGACACTGCATGAAATTTGTCAGAAACAGCTGCTATGGATAACACAGACACTAACTCAACTTCAAAACCAAGTTCAACCTTTTCAGTTACAGTTCTTCTCCTTTTGAGGGTTTTAACCTTTGTGTTTCTTCTGCTTGCACTCATTTTCATTGTCATAGACACAATAACTGATGATGACTCAGGTGAAGAAATCAAGTTCAATGATGTCTATGCTTATCGGTAAGAATCTTAAATTAATTATTTATTGCTACTTTTTTTCTTCTAATTTATTAACCAATTTCAATGATACCATTTGACTTTCATATACCTTGAACATGATCATCTTACTGTCTGTAAATGCAGGTACATGATGTCTACGATAGTCATTGGGTTTGCTTATAACCTGCTTCAATTGACATTCTCAATCTTCACTGTGGTCTCAGGAAACCGTGTGTTAAATGGTTATGGTGGTTATCTATTTGATTTCTTTGGTGACAAGGTACATATATACATCATCTCATAACACTTCATAATGTATAACAATTCATGCAATAATTTAGATAAACAGAAACAAATGTTACTGTTCAAATAGATTTTCTCTTCTGCAAACTAACAATAATTTTTCTGGTCTAATATATTTTCAATTTGAACAAGTTTTCACTTTTAATTTGTATGAACAGATAGCATCATACCTTCTGATTTCGGGTTCAGCTGCTGAATTTGGTTTGACAGTGGAGCTGCGTAGAGAATTACCTGCCAACTCTTTTACTGATAAGGCAAATGTTTCGGCCAGCCTTCTAATCATTGGATTTTTCTTCACTTCCATAGCATCAATTTTTACTTCCTTTGCTCTCCCAAAGAAATCCTCTTAATTAGTCAGTTGTGTTTTTCATACAATTCCTACAACATACTGTAATGTTTCTCTTAGCTTGATGCAGAAAACTATGAACATGGATTATGCAGAAAATTATGAACAGATGATGCTAATTTGGTTTTGTTCAATTCCTTTGGTGGTTAATTAATTGCACTAGATTTCTTTGTTGTCATACCCTCCTTAAACATTTCTAGCAGCAATTTACGCAAGATTAATTGAGTGTTAGAGAGTGTTGATATATATAATAATCCTTGACTTTGATTTTTACTTTGTTGTTATTAAACCTTGTTACTTGCGTCCTTCTATGAGTACGAAATGTTGCACATGTAGTTGTCTCTGGCTTTAGAAAACCTGGTTCAGCCATTTTTTTGACCGATGTTAGTGTTTTTGAGTTGTGGACTTTTTTTATCAGATCATGTGACTTTGCTTATTCCAACCAAAGTGAAACAATTTTCAGATACTTATTCAAACATACACAAATTGTTTATTCTCATCTTGTCGTGGAGGGAGAAAAGAAATAGAAAAAAAAGTAAGAGAAGTGTTAAATAAAATAAATTATATATACATCAAATTAAAATTATTTTGTGTATGGAAAGAGGAGAATTTGATTCCAGTGAGGGAATCAAACATAAATAACATTAATATTAAACTAAAATTATGATTTTTAAAATACAAAATAAAATCATAAATAAAAAAAATCAAAATAACATATAAAATTAAGAAACTAAATTGTAATATAATCCTTTTTTTATATAATATACAAAACAAAGTCATATATAATTTTTGCTCAAATTTTGTTTCCTGTACCTTATAGCTGATGTAGTAGGGGTCTGTTTTTGTTTTGCTGTTTCTTTCTTTGTTTGCTTTTTATTTATTTCTCAATACTAAATACCAAAAATATTTACTCAAATAAAAATTGAGTTGAGAAATGTTAGAATAACTTTTTATTTTTTATTTATTTTTATTTTTTTTAGTACATTAATAATCAATAATGCAGAAGATAGACACTGACTTAACATGACAGCTAATTAGGGTTTTCAATAATATTATTTTTATTGTTGGATCTGAGTAAGTTTCATGATCTTGAATTTTGACCCGTTCGAAAACGTAATCGTGTCAACCACGCTGTGGCCGAAAGCTCTTTTTACAAAAACATTATCATATTTTTCCTCGAATATGGATTAGACACGATTACGGTCTAATAAGAGATTCTGATATCATTATATAATCATCAATAACTAGAAATATAAATACAACAGACAAATTTTTATTCTTTCAAATTTCGTAAAAACATGCAAATATGAACACAACATTATTTTAATAATATATATTTCCAAAGCACATGCATTTGTCACGATAGAGAGAGAAGAACGAGATCATGGGAGATAAAATAGGGTCAACCAACGTGAAGTAATAGTAATGACATCAAACTATGAGCTTTCGCAGAAAATTTGAAAGCAAACGCAGAGTTCAGTCAACGAATTGATTCGGCTAGCAAGCTGTGATGCCACCATTTTATTCGAATTTCGTAATCATCATGCATTCAAGCTTCTGCTTTTGCGTTGACTTTTATCTTCATCGGTAAACGAGAACTAGCTATGAATACACCTTCACAATTATTGATCTTATAAAAGGTCAAATGATGCATCCACCAAATTTGTTAATTCGCAGGAACAAGCTTTTGGGTGCTAAGAAGAAGAAGAAGCCTGTGAGATATGGTGGATTCCTCACCCTCAAGATCCACAGTTTCAAGAAATGCCCTTCTCCTTCTGAGGGTCTTAACCTTTCTCTTCCTTCTCATTGCACTCATTCTCATTGCCATAGCCAGCGTTAATGATGACACTGGGGCCAAAATCAAGTTCAGTGATTTCTATACTTACAGGTAATAAGCATATGTATTAATTGTATAGTTTATACATACATACATATATATATATATATATATAATATATATATATATATATATATATATACCTTTCTCTTTATTGTAAAGTGAAAAAAGTTACTCTTTGTAAATGCAGATATATGATTGCGACCATAATCATTGGATTTGTGTATAATCTGCTGCAAATGGCGTTCTCAATCTTCACTGTGGTATCAGGAGGAAACCGTGTATTAAGTGGTGATGGTGGTTATCTGTTTGATTTCTTTGGTGACAAGGTACATATTTCATTCATGCCATACAAATTTCATATATATCTGCATCAATCTTTTGTAATATTGTTGTGAAAACTAGTAAGAAATTGTGATCTTGAGCAACTTTGCATTGTTGATTTATATGGCAGATCATATCGTACCTTCTGATTTCTGGTTCAGCTGCTGGATTTGGTTTGACCGTAGAGTTGCATAGAGGTTCACCCTCCAACTCTTTGACTGACAAGGCAAACGCTTCAGCCAGTCTTCTTCTGATTGGATTTATTTTCACTGCCATAGCATCAACTTTCACTTCCTTTGCTTTGCCAAAGAAGGCTAATAATTAGTTACCTTGCTGCAGAAAAATTAGTGATGTTCATGGAGTATACATTTATAATTCTTTCTTATTTCCTTCTCTATTCAATCTTGTTTATAGTTCAATTTCTTTTCTTGATCCTTCTATTGTGGCTTTATTGCATGGATTAATTTGTACCTTGTCTATATCTCTGTGACTGTATTTATCTTTCTAAAGATTATGAAGCAAACTGTGTTTTGATCTTTGAACAGAATGGACTTTTCTTGTTTTGCTGTTTGCTTTGCTTCTGTATTCATCTACTCTCTCTATTAAATTAAATTAGGGTTATTATAATCTTCACATTTCACGAACATAAAGAGTATAGCACCATTTTTTGAAAGCACATCACAATTTTATATTATTTCTGAAACTGATAAACTTTAATTAAATCTTTAAAATTGTAATCTCTCAATAAAAATAAATATAAATTAAAAATAAAAATAAAAATTGTGACTCAAGGGGTAGTAATATGTTTAAATATCAAAATGATAATGGTTAATTATGAGTTTAGATTAAACAGCTTAAAATTCCAACAAATATATTAGATTGATTTGTATGAGGTGGTTATCTGATTTATAACATAAAAAAAACGAAAAAAAGAGAAATGGAAAAAAAAGGTAGGGTTTAAGCCGATTTTTATATGTTAATTAATTAACATTTTATGTAATTCAAAACTCTCATTTATAGATTTTATATTTATACGTGTGATGAATAATGTAATGTATATTTGAGGGGTATCAACTATCCCAATACATTAATCACTAAAGCCTCACTTTTTTTAAGATTTCGTTGGTATATACAAAATTATCACCCATTAAACCGGTTTTAAAATGAATTAAATTAATAATTATTTTTTATATAATATTAGAATTTAATTTATAATACTATTAAATTTAAATTAAGTGATTTATTAATTTAAATTAAATTATTTATTAATATATTATACAAATCTAATAATGAATTATGATTTTTATAATATATTAATGAGATACATGTATGTATTCTATTTAATAAAATAGGGAGATATTACTTGTATTTATGAATAAAAAGTTTTAAAATTGAAGTTTATTAGCACAAAAGCATTGATTCTTTATATATGTTTGATTCTAAGAGTTCATTAAACCAATTATATAAGTGATGTCAAATTCAACTTTGCATATGAAAATTAAGTTATTCAAGATTTAAAATATAATTAAAATAATATGATAAATTATGAACTAAAATTAAACATACGAATTTTACGAGTTTAAAATCAAAATTTAAATTTTATAAAAATAAATGAATTTAAATAGTTAATTTTGAAGAGATTTATTTAGAAGTTTTTATATTAACTAAAAATAAAATTTAATTATAATATATAAAAGTAAATCTCAACTTCTAAATTTTTTAATAATAAATTAAATTCATAATTATTTTTATAAAATTAAAATTAAATCTTTAAAATACTTAAGAAAAAAGAAACTTATCCTATGAGAATCATATAGATGCCATAAATAAAGGCTATATGGCCGTTATCTTCTAAAATTTTCACATGTGTTTGGCTGATTGATTGGTCATCGCCGTGAAAGATTTGAACATTAGGGTTTAATGTAAGATGTTTTTAAAATTGAGGATCAAAAGTCAACAATTTCAAAAGGAGACACTGAAAGCAAACATTTTGAAAATTCTGGTTTCTTGAAAATAAAGATTCAACTCCTTATTTATCACGATTAAAATTCCTTACAATATATACTTTGTCCCTTTTAATTCTAGAAAACAATTTTAAACAATGTTAATTCTATTCGCAGCAAATTTTATCAGAGATTCACGACCCAGAGTGCGAAAAAAGTAAATGAAATATACTTCTGAAATCAATGTCAACTGGTGCATATCACTCAACACGTTCTGGCAAATAGGGTCAAAGTCAACCAACTGGAAGCACTTAACAATGATATCAAAGAATGTGAGGTTTCGCAGAAAATCTCAATCAAACGCAGAATAATGAGAGTGATTAGGCTAGGTAGGTGTGATACCAACACTTTCAAAGTCAGCATTTACGTTTCATTCGGCATCATTATGCATCCACTTGGCCAATTGACTTTGTCCTTATCCTGAGTAAACGATGAGAATTAGAGTACATGTTCATAGTTCATAGTATTATAAAAAGGTCCAAAACTGCACCTAAATTATTCGCAGAAACAAGGTTTTGAGATACTAGGAAAATGCCTGAGATGGTGAATAATAGCACACTCTCCAATTCCTCCACAGCTTCAACAAGAACTGTGCTTCTTCTTTTGAGGGTCTTAACCTTTGTGTTCCTTCTCATTGCTCTCATTCTCATTGCCATAGTCAAGCAAACTGATGCTGACACTGGTGAACAAACCAAGTTTAGTGACTTCTATGCTTATAGGTAAGCATGCATTGATACTATATACGTATTTCTATTTATTATCCGACACTAATTAATATAAATTCTCATCTATATAATAATATGACACCCTTTTGACTTTTATATATAATTAGCATGCAAAGTGAGAAAATTTTTACCTGAAGCTCTAGTTATATGATTAATTGTAAAGTTTACTGAGAAATGTAAAGTGAAAAGGAAGATACTGTTTTGTGAATGCAGATATATGATATCGACGATAATCATTGGATTTGCCTATAATCTGCTGCAAATGGCGTTCTCAATCTTCACTGTGGTATCAGGAAACCGTGTATTAAGTGGTGATGGAGGCTATTTGTTTGATTTCTTTGGTGACAAGGTACATATATCATGTCATAACAAATTATATATCTTAATTAATCAAGGTTTTGCATTGTAGAGACTAATGATTAAACAAGTTTTCATTGTTGATTTGTATGGACAGATCATATCATACTTTCTGATTTCTGGTTCAGCTGCTGGATTTGGTTTGACCGTGGAGTTGGGTAGAGGTGTTCCCTCCAACTCATTTCTTGACAAGGCAAACGCTTCTGCAAGCCTTCTTCTGATTGGATTTTTGTTCACTGCCATAGCATCTACTTTCACTTCCTTTGCTTTGCCAAAGAGAGCTTGATGCAGAAAATTCATGATGTTCATGCAGAAAATAGTTAATCTGGTTTAGTTCAATTCAATTTCTTTTGGTGCTCAATAAATTGCCACCTAATTGTCGTGGATCAATGTGTATCTCTTTTATTCCTGTTATTCTGTATTTTTTTCTTCCCAAGATACCAAGCAAAATTGTATTTGTTTTGATTTTTTAATAGAATGGATTATTATGTTATTATACTCATTATCATATTATATTATATGTATTATTATATATAATTTATTATTACAAGCTAGTTGATTGTCAATCCTTGTTACAGACTGTGATATTGTAGAAAATCAAAATAAATCTAATTGAACATACATATTATTACAAATTTTTTCAATAATAAAAAATGTAATATAGTTTTTAAATAATTAAAAAAATTAATTTGAAGTATAAAGTTGTTAATATAATTAAAAAATTACGTGTGAATAATAAAATCTCACTCATTTATAGGGATATTTTCAACAAAAATGATGTGTATGATTCAGCAATGTCATGCCATGAACTTATACTTGATATAAAAAAAAGAGTGAAAGTAATATAAATTCCTTTTTTAAAATATAATTTCTAATATATTGTTTTAATACATTCTATAATATTAATTAAAATTTATTAAAAATATAAAATTATGAATTGTTGAAACAAGTTGTCACAAATGAAATAGATAATACAAAAAAGAACTAGAAGAAATTAATTTTAAATTTTTAAATTTTTTTAATTAATAATATGAGAGGTTCTAGTGGACGATTCTCTTCTGCAAGCAACACCCTTCTCTTGACAGAGGAGAGACTCCCACTGCACCACACGCGCCACTGTCGCGAATCGGACTCCAACACAGACAAGAGGTAACTGAATTTGAAGGGCGAGTTGGAGAAAGCAACGAACGAGTTTGGAAATTGATTCGATGATGAAAAAACATGTGCGTTAGGGTTTGCGTTTTGCATTCAAATTCCGAACACTTTTTCAGTTTGAGGAAGCGACGAGAGTAGCGTGCGTTTGAAGATGAGCATTGTTCCCAAAGAGACGATCGAAGTTATCGCACAGAGCATTGGGATCAACACCTTGTCTCCCGATGTCGCTCTCGCCGTCGCTCCCGATGTCGAATACCGCATGCGCCAGATTATGCAGGTCTCTTCCACTCTTTTCCTTTTTGCAATTATCTACTCTTTTGAGTGTGCTTTGAGCTGTAGTTTAGTTAATTTTACGCGATTAAACAAGTGTTGTGTTGTTGACCTAACCCTTAGCACTTAACACTGTTTGTGCAAACCTCAGGAGGCAATTAAGTGCATGCGGCATTCAAAGCGAACCACTCTGACAGCGGATGATGTTGATGTTGCACTGAACTTGAAGAATGTTGAAGTAAGTATGCGCCTTAAGTGATTGGATTTTAGACTGCCAATAAAAAAGTGTTCGTGAGTTGTTCTTTTGGTTTTTGTGGAATGTTTTCATTTTTCACTATTCATGTAATAACTGTCCACAAGTTATTTAATCAACACAAGTTTGTTTCGATCAAGTGAATCAAATACGTCTCTTAATTGTCTTTAAATGTAGAGCTCCTTAAGTACAAGCAGTTTATCAGTTTTCCGTTTTTGTTTTATCTTCAGTGGTTCTTCATCTATTTGTTAGATTAGATAATTATTGGTTTATGATTCCATATATATATATATATATATATATTTAAAATAAAAGGTGTATGATTATTTAATTGTCCTACGCCTCTGGCCAAAAAAAGATTTATTATGGGTCATTTGATATGTTCAATAGAATGATGCATACTAGAACTACCTTGTGGAAAATTGTGAATTTCTTTTCGTTGTGAGAAAAAAAGGCATAGTTCTTGTCTCTAATCTCATTATCACGAGTTTTCCCCCTTATGACAGCCAATATATGGATTTGCGTCTGGTGGTCCTTTACGGTTCAAAAGAGCTCTTGGATACAGAGACTTGTTTTATATTGATGACAAGGATGTAGATTTAAAAGATGTAAGGGTGTACTCAACCATTTTCGTTGACTCACTTCATTTGGATTTAAACCTGTGCATGACTTTGTTAAAATTATAGTTTCTGTTAATCATAGGTTATTGAAGCTTCTTTACCAAAAGCACCCCTTGATACTGCAGTTACATGCCACTGGCTTGCTATTGAAGGTGTGCAACCTGCTATTCCAGAAAATGCTCCTGTAGAGGGTAGGTCTCTAACCTTGAGTTCTATCAGTATTTTTTTGTCTAACAGATGAATGATTCATGGTACAATAATATGAAAACTAGGTTGTACATTAACTGAAATTTAGCTGGATGGAATGAGGAATCCTTGAATGTATGATTTTTTATTTTATTTTATACTTGTCAGCTTGTCCTTATTACTTGCTCTGATTCACAATATCGAATTTTTTTTTCTTGAGTTAGTGATCAGATTGAAGATGTTATTTAAGCGATATTTCTTATTTTATATCATTGTAGCATGGTCATCTTTGTGGGTCTAAAATATGTGGAAAAATCCTCATTGATAAATCATCAGCATCTTCATCCACACTAAGTTACTATAAACTAGAAATGGAAGACTAGGAGAATTATAAAAATCTAATTAAATATACTGATTTTCAGAGATATTTTGTTATATATGTGTCTGTATGTGTGCATACAATCATATATATATTTTGCTCTGTATAATTGTGGAGATGTAAAACAGGAACTCTTATGCAGCTTAATGATTCAAGATTTATTATATGTAAATTCTTCCAATTTACCTGTAACTTGTACTCCTGCCCCTTTTAAGAATAGTTATTTATTCATTATTTTATTTGCAGTAATTTCAGCTCCTTCTGATAACAAAAAGCATGAGCAGAAAGATGATGACCTTCCAGTTGACATCAAATTGCCTGTTAAGCATGTATTATCCAGAGAGCTTCAGGTATTAAAATTCTTAAGCCGCCACGAGCTATCTTGTTTCACATCTTGTGGTTCATTTTCATCAGTTTTATTGTTCCTTGCAGCTGTATTTCGACAAAGTTGCTGAGCTTACTTTGAGTGAGCCTGATTCAGTTCTATTTAAAGAAGCATTAGTAAGTTTGGCTACTGATTCAGGACTTCATCCACTAGTTCCTTATTTCACATGCTTTATAGCCGATGAGGTAATAATTTTTATGATGTTAGTGGAGAAAAAAATAGAAATTTCACCTTATTGTAGCTCGTTATAACTGCCTGCCTGTCATTTCTTCTCAGGTTTCTCGTGGTTTGAATAATTTTCCTCTTCTATTTGCCTTGATGCGAGTTGTTAGTAGCCTTCTGCTAAACCCTCACATCCATATCGAACCTTATGTAAGTTCACCTCTTGTTGATTTAGTATTGTTTATATTCTTGCTGACAAAGTATGATCTTTGTGTAAGCAACATAGTATTATTAATATTTACATAAATATTGGCTGTTTTATCTTTTTCTATTTGAAATTTTGTTGTCTCCGTTGAACTATGAAAGCATCCTGAGATATTTAAGTAGATTTGTCATTTTTTGCTTGTCTGTAACGATTGCCCTGAATACACTAGGCTGGTTGGCCCCATAAAAATTTGAAAGCAATTATAAAAGTGTACTTACTGCTGTACTATCTTGTGGCCTGCCATGTAGTCTGCCCCATCAGCCTCAAAATGGAAGTCAGGCTCGGATTCTGTTTTATAGTATGGTCTTTTTCTGGCCAGATAGCCATGGTTTGGGTGGGAGTCCTGTCCATTTGCTAGTACTTAATGGCTTTTATTATCTTTTAAAGTTGTTTCCATGCTTATTTTATAGTTTGTAGAATATATTGGTTGAATGATTATGTAGTGTTGTGAAATGAAGTAGAGCGAATAACTAGAAAAGTCTTTTCATATAGGTGGGTATAGCTACATGGATCAAACACCACCGTGTTTTCAGAAAGGCCATTTAGTTCTTACTTGATTCACTTGAACTAGTTAACGGGAAATCTTCTCTTACATTTTTTCTTTCTGTTTTTGCATGTTTCAGCTACACCAGTTGATGCCATCTGTTGTGACCTGCCTTGTTGCTAAAAGGTTGGGCAGTAGGTTGGCAGACAACCATTGGGAACTTAGAGACTTTACAGCTAACCTGGTTGCCTCAATATGCAAAAGGTGAGATATCCCAATCTGTTCTATTGTTAGCTTTGCATCAATACAAGCAATTTTCTATATTTTTTGGTATGTGTACCTCCATGCTCGGCTAGTACAGTATGGTATCCCATTCATTTGTTAGTTGTTGCAATTTGGTCTACATGTCTTTTGATTTCATAGTAGCAAAGCCTAAGAATACTAAATTTATTTTGTATTTTTTTCAAATTCACCTATGTTTTTGGAGATCCAGTTCAAGGGCACACTTCAAATTTATTGTGTATTAAAGCTTATGCCTTTTCTTGAGTTATCAAACAACTTCCTGGCATAGTCATTGGCCTTTGAAGATGTAGAATTTGGTACAAACTGTTGAATCATTGAATTGTAAGCTGGAAAGTCTAGTTTTGCTTGATGACTTTAGGTACTGTATCTTGTTTGAAATTATTGTTTGGCTTATTTGCTGGGATTTTGTTGATTTCATTGCAATTTTTCTAACCTTAACTTCTTGTTTCATGCAGGTTTGGGCATGTCTACAGTAATCTCCAATCTCGGTTGACCAAAACATTGCTGAATGCGTTCTTGGATCCTAAGAAGGCAATGACGCAACACTATGGTGCAATTCAGGGGTTAGGAGCACTGGGACCGAATGTGGTATGTGCCTGTCCCATGTTCTTGGTGATTATGGAGTTAGTCAAAGGCCAAAAGTTAGAAAATACTTTTGTTGGTTAAGATGATAAATTCTCAATGCAATGACTATATATGCTTCTCATCATCTTCTCATTAGGTTCCCATGTTTAATGTGGGAAGAGCATGCTATTTCATTATAAATTCAATATTGTGACTGATTTGGAACTTTAAGGTTTAAATGAGTAATTTGGAAAGAGCCTTGTATGGTTTAGGTATTTCTTTGTTTAACTCAAGTTAGGTTTGATGCTTAGATATGAGGCTGTGATATGTTTTTAATGTTTTTCATTACTATGGAATTAGGTTCGCCTTCTTTTGCTGCCGAACCTTGAAATATATATGCGACTTCTTGAACCAGAGATGCTTCTTGAGAAACAAAAAAATGAAATGAAAAGGCATGAAGCGTGGCGTGTTTATGGAGCCTTGCTGGTAAGATATGCCATCACATACAGACACTTGTTAGTAAAAAATAGGTGCTTTTACAACTGAAAAATGTCAGATTCAGTAGAATATGGTTGTTCTGATATTTGTATGTAATTTATCATTCAGCGTGCTGCAGGTCAGTGTATATATGATCGACTAAAGATGTTCCCAACATTTCCATCTCCTTCTCCTCATGCTGTCTGGAAGATCAATGCAAAAGTTCTGACTTCATCCCGTGAGTATTTTCCTTGTTGCCCTATAAAATACTGGTCACTAGTTCATGAAATATCTAGTATAATTTTTTTTAAGCCTGCTCATTGGGGGGAAGACACTTTTTCGTTTGGGCATTAATATAAGGGAAAAATATATATATATATATATATATATATATATATAGTACCCTCAAAAGAAAGGGATCTGGGTGTCAATATTCGCATCTAATTGTCTCTGCTGAATCAGACAGGCATTTAGCATAGAGATAATAAATTTGATTTTAAGTTCGAATCAAAATAAATTCATGTATGGAGGGTTATAATTGAAATTTAGAAATACAACTGTTAAATTAAAACAATTGCTTCGTCAGGTAGATAGATTATTTTTTATAGAATGTATAAAAATATCTTATCATTATTATCCTCTCAACTTACTTATCCTGTTTCTCATTGTCTCTTTGGATTGTTTACCATATTTCTTTATCTTTTCCTAATTGTTTCTGTAATTAACTGGGATTACAATTATAAATTGGATAAATGTGGGCTAGTGCTCTAGGTTTTATGTACATAACCACCACATCAAACATTGTAATGCATCTCAGTTTATATTTATTAGTTTTTCGTTCTCTTTCATTGCTCTTCCTGCCTCTATACCCAGTAATCTCAAATAGCTTTTTATGATTTTCAACATTTTTAATTGTGAAAGGTCTACATCTTCTCATAAATACTCGTAGAAGTGCTCATCTGTTGAACGTTAGTCTTATTTTCTTCACTCTAGTCTAACATTTCTAAATAATTAAATAATGATAATTTTTTATGTAAAGAAATGAAATCTTTTCATTATAAGTAACTGGCCATTGACCAGGACTATGGTGATGAACTAAGCTGGTAATCACGTTTCTATACTGATTTTATCTAAATATTCAAATGCAGAATTAATGCTTTCAGACCACTTGTGTTAGGAGAATCTTGCGGCAGTTACCAGTTCTGTCACTTGGTTGTTATTTTCTTTAGAAAATCTTAATAACTGATAGTACTGGGAGGGACTGACTTTCCAATGGTTTTATCTTATTGATCAATGTTATGATTATTATTTAATAGGGTTTGCTGTGGTCCCATTGAGACTCTCAGATGTCTGGTCTGTAGATTTTGTCAGAACCAGAGTATCAATTATCTGCTTTGCATTTTTCTCCGATTTGTTTGTATACTTACTCTTTTGCATGATTGATTATTAAGGTAAACGCAAGGCAAACCCTGAGCATTCAGAACAGCCGCCACCTTTGAAAAAAGCTGCTACCGATGGTGAGACTGATGTGGTCCTAATGAATTCCTCACCAGTTCATAAGCAAGAGGAGACAGGGACTCAAGCTTCTTCAGTTGATTCAATAATTGGCTCATCATCTTCTGCACAGATGAAAATTGAGAATTCTTTAGATGGCGAACTTAGAAGTAACAGGGGTGATACTCAGGCATCGAAGACATCTGCGGCTCTCACCCAGGTTTGGAAGGACGAGCTTAATTCTGGACGTATCCTGGTATCACTATTTGACTTGTTTGGTGAAGGAATTCTTTCCTTCATTCAGACTCCTGAGATGTATATGTTCTTGTAACTTATTACAGTAATTTGATGAATAGAGCATGGATAAGCCGTAGACCATTAATTTGAGAACAAACTAAAATTCGTCCATGGTATACGAAGTTCATTTTGATGTTTTCTTCAGATGTTGGTGCATAGTGCTCGTGGGGAATCTCGTGTTTCAAATTCCTTATTGCAGCCTATTCGGAAATTCAAATAATAATTAAAATACTAATAGGAAAAGTAATATTTGTACGCCAAATGAGTGTATGTAAATACATTTCAAGAAAAGAAAGAGATAGCAAGAGAAGAGAAAAAGGAATGTGATGTAAAATAAGAGATAAAAAGAAATGTATAATATAGTGTGCAAAAAAAAATTAAGATTGGTTCTACCGGGGCTTCTGGATTTAGACAGTTATAATTTCAGTCATTCTCGGGCGTAAATTTTCCTTTTTGGACATGTAAAAGTTCAGTTCATTCAACGAGGAATTAAAAAAAAACAGCTCTAAGACGTTTTACTAGAAACAGTAATAGCAAGTAACAAGACATTAAAGTGTTGCAGTACTAGCAGAACTGTGTCGATCAGAAACTTGAGTAAAGTAGTCTTAAGCGTCCACTTTATTGGACTCCCTTTCAACAGCTTTTTTGAGGATGCTGTCTTCTTCCAAGACCATCTGAACTGGCAAGAAACCCAATCCATCAGCCATGGCAAGCATCATCTGCTTGGTTTCCTTCTTGAATTCGTCCAGATCAATCGTGCCATTCAAGTTGTGATCGAATTGTACGAACAAGGATTCATACACCCGAGCAAGCTCATCTGGGTCTGGCTCCACATCAATACCGAAGTGGGTTTCCAACACCCTCAGGCTTCGGAGCTCCTTCAACATTTCTGCATAAGAGAGAAGGCCATCATTGTCTGTGTCAAGGTGAGCAAACCTCTTACGAACTAACACACTAAATGCTTCTTCATCCTGAAGGAAGTTCACAATGGTGGCACCATCCAGTATTTCTACACTCATCTTTCTGTTCTACTTGGGGGGTCAAAATAGAAGGTAGTTTTATGGACAAGGAAAGGAGAGGCTTGTGTATGTGTATGTGTTTGCAAATGCTAGTGCTTTGATGAAAGAGTTTGATTCTCCCTAGTAATTTATAGTGTTAATAGTCGGCTCCAAGAGGCATATATTCTTCAATAACTCGTACCAAAGATCAAAGATGAAATGGTATCGAAACCTTCTCCTGTTTTGTGTCCCACGTTTAGTTAGTGTCTTGGTTTGTTTATTCTTTACTTTTAAGGGACTATATTGGATGCTTCCTTCCAACCTTAGGTCGTGATTGTTGCAATTTTCCACTGGTTTCATTCTAGAAATCCCCACTTGTACGGTGCAAAATTATTTGCATGTTGAGGTAAATTTTTTTAAATCAAACCACTTAACTAAAAGCCTTTGCGTAGCGAATAAATCAGTGAGCGCTGAAGAATGTCCTTGTTTTATTTCCACTGAATGAACAAAGCACATCTTCAAAGTCTTAAACAGCGATACCCACTCATTATTTTAATATATTGAATAAGTTAAAGTCATTATGCTTTTAAGTTTCCATTAAAGGATCTTCTTCGTTTATACTTTATTCTTTCTCTTTCTAATTAACTAATATCAAACCTTATAAATATCTCTTTTCTGTACCATATCATCACTTTTTTTTTTTCTTTTGAAAAAGACCAAACGACCCTTTTGCACTTCACTGTACACTTAAAAAGAAATCCTTAATATTACTCATTCAAGGTTTGATTTTTTTTTTTTTTCAGAATCTGGTCCCTTTCGTTAGATTGATTTTCTTTTCTTTTTCTACGTCATTTTATGAGAGCATATTACTGCTATACATTGCACGACAATGCTTTAAAGTAAATGTTAAAATAGGTGATGTAAAATTCTAGAAAATCTAGCAGATATATTATCTTATCAGTCATATGAAAATAAAGTCTAAAGTTCCAAATGATGATTGATGAGTTCCAAAGTCAACCCCAGTCACAATTTTTTTTTTATTTTATTTTACTTCACAAAACAAGACACTGTAAACAATTTAAACATGTCCATGTCTAGTACAAACATTATTGTATTTTGTTAAATAAAGAGTAAACTTCACTTTCAGTTTTGAGAGTGAATTAAACTTCTAATTACTTTCTAACAAAAATAATATTGCAGAACAGCCATTTTTGCAAATTGTGTACAAAGAATTGTAACAGAAAAAAAAATGCTGCTACTGAAAAAAGATATATGTACGTCATGACCTTCTTTTCAGACCTTGAAATGATTGAAAATGAGAAGAGGCAGTGAGAAATGCTGGTGCAGTCGTGTATAGATTCAACCCGTCATGCAGCTAGAAATAACAACTGTGTGCGACAAAGTCACAAAATCTGGGGGGAAATTCACATTAGTGACTTCATGCATAAACAATTTCTCTGTTTAAATACTAATAAATATATTATTTTTAATCAAATTTCCACGAAGTTGCTGTACGTTTTCATCCTTATTTTCTTCCACAAAACTATGAATTGGTGACATAAACGAAAGGTAACATATGTGCATTATACACCAAATTTCCACGAAATTGTTATACGTTTTCATGCATATTTTCTTCCACAAAACTATGACTAATTGCAGACATAAAACGAAAGGTAACATATCTGCATTATACATCAAATTTCCACGAAGTTGCTGCACGTTTTTATGCTTTTTTTTTTTTTCCACAAAACTATACCTGTGTTAGCTTAATTTGTATTTCATATCTTCCTCGAAGAGTACTCAAATTATTGAAAAGTTAACTTATATTTCCTACATTTAATTGAAGATGTGGATTACAATTACAATCCACCGGAGCTACACTGATAATGAATGAATTATTAAGAAACTATATGTCTGTTAATGTCAAACTTCGAAGAAATTGCTACAACACATTCAACACATCCGTTACAAATTTTATACATATAAAACAAAGATAATTGTGAGAGCTTAATTAAATTTTATTAGGCAAGTCATTTTCAGAAGCTCTCCATAGAAAAAATAAATCTGTGTAGTATTCTCGTGTTGTTTATATCAGCTTTCATCAATCTATACACATGACTGCAAAATTTAAAGCACTTTTTCAGTGTTTAAAACTAAAGAAAATATAGCCTGTGAGATTAAATTTATATTTTATGGTTTAATTCAAATAGTTCTCATTTTTTTTTTCTTAAAGGTGGATTAATAATTGAACATAAGCTTCAACTGCCATTGGAGTAACTTACATTATGTAAGAAGAAAAGAAAATTAATTACATGCTTCTTTGACAAATTAAGAAGTGGGTTTGAACGACCTGCAACATTTTCATGCAAACAAATATACTTTCATTGACAAAACCAACTTCCAGAACTTGAATTTATACTTCATTAATACAGATAATTCTCAAAACAAAAGAAATTGAACTCTATATGATACTCTCACTCAACATCATATCTTCACACATATGGTAATCAAAAGAACAACTCGCCGCATATTAAGAAGCTTTATTCATTCTGATACTATCTCATATCAAACTCAAACAGTGGCCATGATTTAAGAATCCAGCAACAATTGTAGGCTACTCTGGTCAATCTGAAACTAGGGCTTCCACAAGAGCAGCAATGGCAGTTATAGGATTTCCAAAAACAGCTGAAAATATTAGTTTAAAAACCAATACAGCAAACTTGGTGTACTTCTTGAATGTCCCTGACCTCCTTGAACTTCTTCCACTTCGTACCATTTCCATGCTTCTCAGTGCAAGTTGAGAGTACTCCCTGTCACCCATCCCATTTGAATTGGTTTCTTGAGTAAAATAACCATTGTTCAAATTCTCAAGAATCAGTTGCTTAAAACACGACACATGGTAACAATAATTTCCCCCAGAACCTGAAGATACAAAAGACCACCCTTTGATTCCATCCACAACATTCATATGCTTACACTTGACACACTTTGAGGGAACCTTCTGACACAGTTTTAGTGTCACATGCCCTTCTTCATCAGAAATGCTATCTTTCA
Source organism: Macrotyloma uniflorum (assembly GCA_016859785.1). NCBI lineage: Eukaryota > Viridiplantae > Streptophyta > Magnoliopsida > Fabales > Fabaceae > Macrotyloma > Macrotyloma uniflorum. The sequence goes on along the minus strand of BDMB01000008.1, from coordinate 805,063 downwards.
GCTTTAAACAGCATGGATGTAAATCATAACCTGTACGGGAGCAATGGTACACCAACCCTAGCACATCCTTTCCACAAGCATCACAGTATCTGGCCCGACCCGGTGCTTTATCGTATAACTCGAAATGGCTCCTAGGCAAAAATCGATGAAAGGCAAGGGAAACTGCCTTTGCACACTCTTCATGGAGGATGTAACTGCAGGTCTTGTTTTCACAGTGGTAACTACGACCAAACCCCACTTCTCGACATCCACTGCATCTGTATGGTGACCCTGGTGGCTTCAATTGCATTGGTTGTTCTGAATGGCTGGGACAACACCTCGTAGTAGTTTCCATGTCACCTTTGTTTATGATTCAATTAAGGATATGTGAGACACAACTTCTGTTAAAACAAAGAAAAGGTTAAAGTAATGGTCAAAATGCAAAATAGGAAACTAAACTGAGATATATAAAAAACCATAACTCTTAAAAAAAACAATATATGTAACAGAGATAACAGGAGCATCTCTAGAGACAAATTCAAAGATGTGAAAGAATAAGAGAAGTAAATTATAGTATTGATGTGCAGATAAGAAAAAGAAAGGAAAATGCTTTCGTGGATACACTAAATCTGATCTAAACGAGAAATATAGAAGCAGAAAATCAGAGAAAAGTGATGATAATATAAAATATAATACAAAAGATGTTTATAATATTAAGGTGACGATGTATATGAAAAAGAAAACCATATGCATACATGAGTGTTTAATATCATATTATTATAAGATGTCTTTTCGTGGATAAAAACGTTTATATTTATAGGCAATACGTTAAGTAAGGGTTTGTCATATCTTCAAAATAATATTAGTTTCTTGGAAAACAAACCATTTCTGAATGTGTCGGTTTAATTTCATTATCATCTTTGATAAGCGTGGCTCAACCTGGTAATGATTCTGATCCTTCTGAGTAATTTCTATTAAATTTATTATTCTAGATTTTGTATGGTAATTTCCCCTTTAGCGTAGCCGACACAACCAAACATAAAAGTATATGAAACTTTTGCTTAGTTTCTGCCTAAAACAATCAACATAAAATTTGATACTTTATCAACTTATGTGGTCACACAAATTTGAATTACAGAAATTAAGTAATGCTTGTGATAATCTAAAAGATAAAACTTTTGGTCAAGCGTAATATGAAACAATATCACATTGCCCTCAATTACTTTCTTATATATATATATATATATATATATATATATATATATATATATATATATACTCCTTCTAAAATTGAAAATTACTACTTTGACTCTATAATAATTAATTATTGATTATTTTTTTGAATAAAAGGTTAATGAACATTTTAATGACACACTAGTGTTGTAATAAACACCTCTTAGGTAAAAAAATTAATAAATAAATATTATTCATTTATCATAAAATGAACGTAGAAACTAAAAATAATAATTTAAAATTTTGAGAGATAGAATGGAAAAAAAAAAATTTACAAGCACTAAAACCAAAATTAATCTTATTTTATAAGAATTAAAAATAGTTATTAGAATTTTTATAAGGATGAAAAGAAACTATAAAAACCAAAATATAAACTTATTAATTTTACACGAATTAAAAATATATTTAAACCATTTAAAGTATAAAAGATGAAAAGAATAATAAAAATTAAGATGATATTTTAGTTAAAAATTTTAATGGATATAAAATATCATTATATTCAAACTAAAATTTCAACAAGGTTCATAGTTAATTATATAGTTGAGTTTATTTTTACGTGAGTTTGATTTTTCACTGTGTATTCGTAATGAGATATTAAATACTGAGACAATTGAACGAATATATTAATTGCATTTAAAATTTCTAATACATATATAAGTGGCTTTACGATAAATATAGAATTATAAAACATTATTAATTATTAAGACAGAGATGAGAGATATTTATTTTTGTTTTATTTTTTATTTATAAAAATACCATATTATTTTGAAAAAGAAAAAACATATTTTGAATAGTATTTTATGTAGAAATCTTTAAAATTAGAAAACATATATTGAAAAACAAAATGACAGTTTCACTATTGAAGACGAATACTTATTCTGAATTTATAGTTGTTCTGTTAATCTATTTCTTTTATGATAGTATATATAAGTAGATGCAAATTTGATTTTTTCAAATGATTTTATAATCTTAAATTAAATTAGATATCATATATACATTTTTACGTAAATAAATATAAAAGACAAAGACCATGATATAAGTAGAGTCAATTTTTCTGTGAAAAAAGTGTAGTCATGTGTAGTTGGTAGCTCGGAGATGTATGAAGAACATAATTACATTACTGAGTTCCCCATTATTAATATTTTATGGACGAATGTTGTTTCAGTTGGATTATATACTGTACTGTGTTTATTTGACTTGAATAAATTATTAGAGTTTAAGGTGAATTAGAATTCTACATTGAACAGAAATAAAAAGATTGAATAAAAGACACACAAACTTTTAACTTAAGATTTTGGATAAGAAGTGAAGTTGTATTATATCTAACATAAACTTCTATTTGAGTAAATAAACAACGCAGTTGGGAAGACAATCTTTGTGGAGAATTCAGAGTGGTTATTGAGTTACTTGCTCGTGGAAGCGATTCATTCAAGGTTCTTCACTTTCTTTCATACTCCAAGCCTGTAGACAGCAAAGCTTTGGAGTTCCATGTACCAACCTTGAATTGAAACCATAATCTTAGTCCTGAACTGGATAATTTTTTAATATTTAATCTTTCACTTTACCAGTTACGAGCATTAGTTCTTCACTTTGAAGCATGCATATCAGTTAATTTTGTCCACAACTTCATCTACTATATTGATTGATAGATATCAAATTTAAGGGATTATTATTATAATTGCTATTATTTTAATGACTAAATTGATTGGTGATTCTAATTGTAGATTCTAATTGTAGGGACTCATTTGTTTTCTTACTTAACTTTTAGAATACTTGGTTTTTAATTTTAACATAAACGTCCGTTATTCTGTCTTAATATTTGAATGAAAAAGTTTTTAATATGAACTGTACTGTTTTTCACCTTAGGATTAGAAATTAAACGTAACAACCAGGGAGTTTTGTTAAGTTGTGTTGTATCTTCCCGTTTCTGAGTGTCAGAACACAATAGAATATTGTTCTGTCTTATTCATCATTCTTAAATGAATATATATACAAATATATTATTGCATATTATGTGTGCATTATTTCTATCATTTATTATTTTTTATATTTCCTTCATATAAATCGGCTAAGAATATTATGTACATAATGATAATATTACGTACATAATTAGATTACATAATTCTTGCCCAATTACAGATTTTTCTCAAAATAATATTCAGCCCAACACCCCCTCTCAAGTTGGTGCATGCAAATTTTGGATGCCCAACTTGGGAAGAAAGAAATCAAATTGACGTTTTCCGAATGCTTTAGTAAAAATATCAGCAAGTTGACTAGAAGTAGTGACATAAGCCGTTGCAATAGTGCCGTTCAAAATTGCATCTCGTATAAAATGATAATCAATATCTATATGTTTGGTACGTTCATGAAAAACGGGATTAGCAGTAATATGCAGGGCCGCTTGACTATCACAATAAAGCTTCAGGACGTAGATGACCAATATCCAAGGAATGTAGAAGACCTTTCAACCACGTAAGTTCACATGTAGTGTTGGCCATTGAGCGATATTTCGCTTCAGTAGAGGAGTCATTTCTTGAATTTCGAGTTTTATCATAAGAAGAACAATTTCTGCTTATGATCCTCCCTTCATTCTGTCTGTTGTTTGTTTCTGCCATGATGACAGATAACAATTTTTTTTAGTAATTCTATTGGTCTAGATCGGATACAAGATCAGAACACAATAGAATATTGTTCTGTCTTATTCATCATTCTCAAATGAATATATATACAAATATATTATTGCATATTATGTGTGCATTATTTCTATCATTTATTATTTTTGATATTTCCTTCATATAAATCGGTTAAGAATATTATATACATAATGATAATATTACGTACATAATTAGATTACATAATTATTGCCCAATCACAGATTTTTCTCGATAATATCTCAGCCCAACACTGAGTTTAGCATTTTCTGTTATTTCATTTCTTGAAGGATCATGGCCAGAAAATATGCGGGATGTGCAGTGGAAATCGACCTTAGCACAACTTACTCGTGTTGCAGTATGACAGGAGCAGCAGTGTAGGGTAGAGATCATCCACAACGATCAAAGCGACAACATCACTCCTTCTTGTGTTGCTTTCACATACAATCAAAGATTTATTGATGATGTTGCTAAAAACCAGGCTGCTACCAATCCAGAGAACACTGTGTTTGGTAAGTTCTCTATTTTTATCATTGTCTTCCTTTCAATATCTGATTTATGATTTCTTTGTACTTTCTTGGAAGGATAGATTGATGATCAGAATTTCTATAACTTTTGTAGATGCTAAAAGATTAACTGGTAGAAAATATAGTGATCCCATAATTGAAAAAAGATAAAATGTTGTGGTCATTCAAGGTCGTTGCCGGTGTTAATGACAAACCCATGATTGTAGTTAGCTACAAAGGTTAGAAAAAGTACGTTTCAGCCGAAGAAATATTATCTATGGTCCTCTCAAAAATGCGGGAGATTGCAGAGACACTTTGGAAACAGCGGTAAAGAATGCAGTGGTTATTGAAACCATAATCTTAGTTGAAACCATAATCTTAGTCCTGAACTGGATAATCTTCCAATATTTAGTCCTTCACTTTACCAATTACGAGTACACGTAGTTCTTCACTTTGAAGCATGCATATCAGTTAATTTTGTCCACAACTTCATCTACTATATTGATTGGTAGATATCAAATTTCAGGGATTATTACTATAATTGCTATTATTTTAATGACTGCTATTATTTTAATGACTAAATTTATTGGTGATTCTAATTTTAGGGACTCATTTGTTCTGTTACTCAACTTTTAGAATACTTGGTTTTAATTTTAACATAAACGTATACAGTTATTCTATTATTAATTATGATATTTGAATGAAAGTTTTTAATATGAACTGTACTGTTAAAAATAAATTTGCACTTTAGGATTAGGAATTAATCGTAACAACCCGGGAGTTTTATTAAGTTGTGTTGTATCTTCCCATTTCTGAGTGTCAGAATACAATAAAATATTGTTCTGTCTTATTTATTATTCTCAAATGAATATATATATAAATATATTATTGCATATTATGTGTGCATTATTTCTATCATTTATTATTTTTTATATTTCCTTCATATAAATCAGCTAAGAATATTATGTACATAATATTACGTACATAATTAGATTACATAATTCTTACCCAATCACAGATTTTTCTCAGTCCAACACCCTCTCTCAAGTTGGTGCATGCAAATTTTGGATGCCCAACTTGGGAAGAAAGAAATCAAATTGATGTTTTCCAAGTGCTTTAGTAAAAATATCAGCAAGTTGACTAGAAGGAGTGACATAAGCCATTGCAATAGTGCCATTCAAAATTGCATCTCGTATAAAATGACAATTAATATCTATATGTTTGGTACGTTCATGAAAAACGAGATTAGCAGCAATATATAGGGCCGCTTGACTATAACAATAAAGCTTCATAGGACGTAGATGACCAATACCCAAGGAATGTAGAAGACCTTTTAACCACGTAAGTTCACATGTAGTGTTGGCCATTGAGCGATATTCCACTTCAGCAACGGAGTCCTTTGTTTAATTTCGAGTTTTATCATAAGAAAAACAATTTCTCCTTATGATCCTCCCTTCATTCGGTTTGTTGTTTGTTTCTCAAATAAATATATATACAAATATATTATTGTACATTATGTGTGCATTATTTCTATCATTTATTATTTTTTATATTTCTTTCTTATAAATCGGTTAAGAATATTACGTACATAATGATAATATCACGTACATAATTAGATTATATAATTTTTGCCCAGTTACAGATTTTTTTTAAAATAATATTTTAGCCCAACACTGAGTTTAGCATTTTCTTTATTTCATTTTGTTGAAGGATCATGGCCAGAAAATATGCGGGATGTGCAGTGGGAATCGACCTTGGCACAACTTACTCGTGTGTTGCAATATGGCAGGAGCAGCAGCGTAGAGTAGAGATCATCCACAACGATCAAGGCGACAACATCACTCATTCTTGTGTTGCTTTCACAGACAATCAAAGATTTATTGGTGATGCTGCTAAAGACCAGGCTGCTACCAATCCAGAGAACACTGTGTTTGGTAAGTTCTCTATTTTTATCATTGCCTTCCTTTCAATATCTGATCTATGATTTCTTTGTACTTTCTTGGAAGGATAGACTGATGATCAGAATTTCTATAACTTTTGTAGATGCTAAAAGATTAATTGGTAGAAAATATAGTGATCCCAGTTGAAAAAGATAAAATGTTGGGGCCATTCAAGGTCGTTGCCGGTGTTAATGACAAACTCATGATTGTAATTAGCTACAAAGGTCAGAAAAAATACCTTTCAGCGGTCCTCTAAAAAATGCGGGAGATTGCAAAGACCCATTTGGAAACACCGGTAAAGAATGCAGTGTTTACTGTGCCTGCTCATTTCAATGACTTTCAGCTTAAAGCTATAGTAGATGCTGGAAACATTGCTGGCCTCAATGTTATGCGGATAATCAATGAACCCACAGCTGCAGCTATTGCATATGGTCTTGACAAGAAATCCAAATGTGTTGGAGAGCGAAATATTTTCGTATTTGACCTTGGTGGTGGTACCTTTGACGTGACTATCCTCACAATCAAAGATAAGGTCTTCGAAGTTAAGGCTACTGCAGGAAACACTCATCTCGGGAGAGAGGATATGGATAACAGAATGGTACACTACTTTGTACAGCATATCAAAAGGAAATACAAAGTGGACATTAGTAGTAACCCAAGAGCTCTAAGGAGGTTAAGAAGTGCATGCGAGAGGGCAAAAAGATATTCTCGTGTCTCTGCATACCAACATTGAGATAGATGCTTTATTTGAGGGCATTGACTTCTCTTCTTCAATAACTCGTTCAAAGTTTGATGAAATCAATATACAGATCTTTGAAGAGTGTATGGAGACAGTAGAGAGGTGTCTTAGTGATGCTAAGATGGACAAGAACAGTGTGGATGATGTTGTACTTGTTGGTGGCTCTTCTAGGATTCCTAAAGTGCAGCAACTGTTGAAGGACTTCTTCAAGCCAAAGGATCTGTGCAAGAGCATCAATCCTGATGAAGCTGTTGCTTACGGTGCAGCTGTGCAAGCTGCTCTGTTGTCTGAAGCCATGGAGAATGCTCCTGACTTGGTATTGTTGGATGTAACATCACTGTCACTTGGTACAAATTCGGAGGGTAATATCATGAGTGTAATATTCCTAGGAATACTATAATTCCTGTAAAGAGGACAGAAGTGTATGAAACAGTTTTCGATAATCAATCCTCAGCCTCGATTAAGGTTTATGAGGGGGAGAGATCAAAAGCGGATATTCTATTTATGTGTGCTTTTCCATTGACGAAAATGGTACTCTATCTGTTTCTGCTGAGGATAAAACCACGGGCAAGAAGAACCAGATTACCATAAACAACCACATTAAAGAGAGACTGTCAGCTAAAGAAATTAGAAGATTGATTGAAGAAGCTGAAACTTATAAGATCGAGGATAAGAGGTTCCTTAGGAAGGCTAAGGCAATGAATTCTTTGGATGATTACATTTACAAGCTGAAGAATGCTTTGAAGAATAAATATACTAGCTCAAAGCTTTCCTCAGAAAAAAAAGACTAATATCAGTTCTGAAATTAATGAGGCCGAAATTTTTCGTGAATATTATAACGATAAGGACGAAATAGATGTAGTAGAGAATTATCTGAAGGATCTTGAGACTTTCTTCGGTGACATCTTGAATGGTTAGTTGCTTTCCGTTTGGAATTTCTTGGGTGTTAATTTGCCATGCTGCGTGTGATTAAAAGACAGAGTGTTATGATTAATATTATTTTAACACCATGTTTGATCAATTTAGTTATTGTGTAGCACCCTGTACTTTTGAATTCTCGCACCTGGTGTTATGGTTGTCTTCGAAAAAACTAATGTTAACTCTTTTGATTCTTTTAATAAAAGAAATTACTTCTAGTTAAATTTCACAAATAGAACGTTGAGATTCATAAAAGTGACCATAATTTTATAACTTATTTATAACTTAAAAAGATCTCGTTTATTAAATTCTCGTTCAAGTTTATACAAACAATTGGTTGTACTAGTCCTACCAAATTCATATTTATTAAGCAACTCATGCCATTCTAAAATAAATAAAAGTATGATTAATTTTATTTATCATTGCAGAACACAAACACTATTTCTATGTAATGAGATTTTCTTAATAATTTGTTAATAAACCGATGTATTGTTAAAAATTATGGAAAAACTTATTCATATTTAATTAAAATTGGGCTATAATTCTTAAAAAGCCATATAGAAGAAATGTAGTCAAGTATACCACACATAATTATAAGCATATCTACGTTCAAGTTACGAAGACGTTGAAGAAAGATTTGTTCAAGGATTGATACTGCAAACTGGAAATATGATTTTATTTAGATAGCATGGTTCATAAAGTTTTGCATCTGTCACCAACATAAACTTGAAAAGAGCTAGTCAATCGTCATAATGGGTTCAATGAAGCTCTTCACCTTGTTCAAGTGATCCACAAACACCTCTGTTTCTGTCTGCTGACTAGCATCAAGCAATTTACTGGCCTCTGCAATTGCCATGTTGATCTTCATTTTGTCTTGTGAATGAAGCTTATAACTGTTATGAACATCCTCTATAGCATTCCTGATCTTGTAAACGAAATCATCCAAAGCATTAATTGCTTTGACTTTCTTTTGGTACTTCTGGTCTTCAGCCTTATATTTCTCAGCTTCTTGAATCAATCTCATAATCTGTTGTGTTGATAGTCTTCCCTTGTCGTTGGTTACAGTAATCCCATTCTTACTTCCACTACTTTCTTCCTCGGCAGTCACACTTAGGATACCATCAGCATCTATACTGAAACATACAGTTAAAGGATGGCCACGACGAGCATTAGGAGAGCCATAAAGATTAAAAAAGCCAAGCAAATTGTTATCACTTGCTCTTGTCCTTTCACCCTCGTAAACCTCAATCAGGACAGAGGATTGGAAATCTTCGGATCTTCCATATCCTTGCCTTTTTTCGACAGGAATGGTGGTGTTCCTAGGAATCACAACACTCATGAGATCTTCTTTTACAGATATACCAAGTGACAGCGGCGTAACATCTAATAGCACTAAGTTGGGAACATACTTGTTGCCTTTACTCAACAAAGCAGCCTGTACTGCTGCTCCATAAGCAACAGCCTCGTCAGGGTTGATGCTCATGCACAGTTCCTTCCCCTTGAAGAAGTCCCGCAATAGCTGCTGCACTTTGGGAATCCTTGAAGAACCACCAACAAGTACAACATCATCTACATCACTCTTGTCCATCTCAGAATCAACAAGACACCTATCTACTGTCTCCATACACCTTTTAAAGAGGTCCATGTTCAGTTCCTCAAATCTTGCACGAGTGATTGATGAACAGAAGTCAATTCTCTCCGACAAAGCATCTATCTCAATGGTGGTATCAACAGCATATGAGAGTGTCCTTTTTGCTCTCTCACAAGCAGTTCTCAACCTCCTCAAGGCTCTTCGGTTCCCACTTATGTCAACTTTGTTCTTCCTCTTGAACTCCTCAACAAAATACTTCACCATTCTGTTATCCAAGTCCTCTCCTCCAAGGTGAGTGTCACCAGCAGTGGCCTTGACTTCAAAGACATCACCCTTGATTGTGAGCAGAGACACATCAAATGTACCACCACCAAGATCAAAGATGAAAATATTTCGCTCTCCAACACAATTAGATCTTTTGTCAAGGCCGTATGCCAGAGCTGCAGCTGTGGGCTCATTGATTATCCTCATAACATTGAGCCCAGCAATGGTACCGGCATCTTTGGTTGCTTGTCGCTGAGAGTCATTAAAATAAGCAGGTACAGTAACTACAACATTCTTAACCGGTGATTCCAAATACGCTTCTGCAATCTCCCGCATCTTTGTAAGGATCATAGATGAGATTTCTTCAGCTGAAATATGTTTCTCCTGACCCTTGTATGAAACAACTATCATGGGTTTGTCATCAGAATCAGCAATGACCTCAAATGGCCATAACTTTAGATCATCATGAATAATGGGATCGCTATATCTTCTGCCGATTAACCTTTTCACATCTGCAAAATTAGTCATTGATGCATTTCGTAAGCTTGTTTCCAATAGAGCAAGAATTTAAGGCTAATTCCTAAATAATGTTAGTCAAAGTAGTCTTATGTAATGATATTTTTAAACATTTAAATGAATTCACACACAATAAGAATAACAATTATTTACCAAAGACAGTGTTGGTTGGGTTAATGGCAGCCTGATTCTTAGCAGCATCACCAATCAATCTTTGATTCTCAGTGAAAGCAACACAAGAAGGCGTAGTTCTATTCCCCTGGTCATTGTGAATGATCTCCACTCGACAATGTTCTTCTAGCCATACAGCAACACATGAGTAAGTTGTGCCAAGGTCGATTCCTACAGCCCATTCCTTATTTTGTTTTGCCATTTTCTTTAGAGTGATTGTAAAACGTGTTCAAATCAAAACAAGAGAAGTCAGCCATAGAAAGTAAAGCAGCATAATGGGAAAACCCATTTTGACTTACATAAACCAAACATAAAACATAATAACCAAGTACCATGTCACAAGTAATTAATGAAACTTTTTCGTATTCTTCAAAATAAAAAGAGATACTTGGTAATCTAATCACTTTGGCTCTTAGTTCTACTTCGATCCCATCAAATCAATATTTTGAAGTGAAAATTGTCCCCATACTTTATTAACTATTATAATAATATGGGATTTATATTTGTCTCAATATTGAATGATTTAGACTCACATGTGTATCATTTTATCACATTTAACAGTTTACAGAACATGTACTTGATAGTCCAGCTAGCTTGTTTTAAGGAACTGCAAAAGATTATCTTACACTTCTTGATAGTCAAGAAGTATTATGTAGTTTTTTAGAAAGGTGCGTTTTTTAGCTTGCAAACTGTTCTGGCATTGAACTTGGATTCTTGGGTTGCTTAGTGATGTTTGGCTATTGTACATTGCTTAGAATAAAGAACAGAGATACAAAGGAAAAAGATATATGAGGGTGTTGATTCAGAACCTTTACCTTGAACTAATGGTGAGTAAAGCTCGTGTCTTTGGAGGGCTTTTCCTTCACAAACTTGTCAAGCAAGAGTATACAATAAACTGAAACAAGATGCTTCTGTGAAAGATTAACAGTGGCAAACTCAGTAATATAACTTTGTCAAGACCATCCTACTTCGCGAGTAAGCTACCAATTGACTTGACTCAGGTTTTTCCCTTTTTTTTTATCATAAAGTTGTCCCGTTAAAGTTTTTATCTTTTTAAGACCCCCTCCCATTAAAGTTCTTGAAAAAATAAAGTGAATTTGGTTTAATTTTCTATTTTTTTTAATAAATAATACTATATTTTAGGAACTTAACTTAATTTTTCTTTAAATAGTAATTAAATCATAATTATTTAAAATTGAGAGATATTTTTAGAATAATGTAAAAAGTAATATTGAATTGTTTCTATATTATAAGAACTTCTTATTTTATAAATTAAGATTAAATATGTAGTTTGATTTTATAAAATGAATAAAATTTGATTTGATCCTTCAATTTTTTATAATAAACCTATACACACACCGTAGAATATATTATTAACTATTCTCTTAATAAACAAAATTACTCATAGAAATAGGTTTATTTTTTAAACTATAAAATATTATTTTAATTCTTCAAAAAATGACAAACATTTGAGTTCTGAATCTGTCGTTTTAATTCTTATAAAGAAGATTAAAATGACTCATCGACCTTTGAAGACTAAAATTATATTTTTATAATTTCATACACTAAACTAACTAAAACCCATAATTATGGAAACTAATTTTATAATCAGTGTCATATTATAAATTAGATAAATGAATTCACACACAATAAGAATAAAAGTTATTTGAGACAGTGTTGGTAGGGATAATGGCAACTTGATTGTTAGCAGCATTACTAATCAATCTTTGATTCACTAAGGAAATTCTCAACTTTTGGACGAAAATGACTTAGCAATAATAACAGATCAACATCACAAAAATCTAAACCCTAAACATCTAACAAGTTTCCAAAGAGGTTCACAAGCTCATTCAGATGATCCTCAATCATCTCCATTCCATCCTGCTGGTTGTCATCATCAAGCAACTTTGCAGCTCTGGTAATTGCAGAGTTGATCTTCTCCCTTTCTTGTAAAGAAATTTGTGAACTGATGCTCTTGTTATTCATTGCATTCTTCATCTTGTAAACATAGTCCAAAGCATTCATTGCATTGGCCTTCTTCATGAACTTTATATCATTAGCTCGATAATTTTCGGCTTCACGAATAATTCTTTTAATTTCTTCTGCTGAAAGCCTTCTATGGTCATTGGTTATGGTAATCTCGTTCTTATGACCGGTGGTTGTTTCCTCAGCAGAAACAGATAGTGTGCCATTTACATCAATAGTAAAGCAAACATCCAACGGATGGCCACGAGGAGCAGGAGACAAACCAGAGGATGAAGAAACCCAACAAATTGTTATCACTTGCACTGGTTCTCTCACCTTCATAAACCTCAATGCACGTAGAGATTTGGTCATCTATTGTTGTAACATATACTTGGGTCTTCTTAACTGGAATAGTAGTATTCCTAGGAATCACAACGCTCATGAGACCTCCTTTTGTGGATATACCAAGGGACATCGGAGTAACATCCAACAAAACCAAATTTGGAACATTCGTAATACCTTCACTCAACAAAGCAGCCTGAATTGCTGCTCCATAAGCAACAGCCTCGTCAGGGTTGATGCTGTTACATAAATCTTTCCCTTCGAAGAATTCCTGTAATAGTTGCTGTATTTTGGGAATCCTAGAAGAACCTCCAACAAGAACAACATCATCTACACTGCTCTTGTCCATCTTAGCATCTATAAGACACTTCTCTACAGTCTTCAGACACTCCTCAAAAAGATCGATGTTGAGTTCCTCAAACTTTGCTTGACTGATTGAATAGCAGAAATCAATTCCTTCAAATAAAGAATCAACCTCAACTTTGGTAGTAACAGCAAACGAGAGTGCCCTTTTTGCCTTCTCGCACGCAGTTCTCAACCTCCTTAAAGCTCTGGGGTTACCACTAATGTCCACCTTCTTCTTTCTCTTAAACTCATTTACCAAGCAGTTCACCATTCTGTGGTCAAAATCCTCTCCCCCAAGGTGAGTGTTTCCTGCAGTAGCCTTCACTTGGAAGACCTTGTCCTTAATTGTAAGGAGAGACACATCAAAAGTACCACCACCAAGGTCAAAGATGAATATGTTTCGTTCTCCAACACAATTAGATCTCTTGTCAAGACCATATGCAATAGCTGCTGCAGTGGGCTCATTGATTATCCGAATAACATTAAGGCCAGCAACGGTTCCAGCATCTACGGTGGCTTTTCTCTGAGAATCACTAAAATAAGCAGGTACAGTAACAACAGCATTCTTCACAGGTGTTTCCAAATATGCCTCAGCAATCTCCCGCATCTTCATGAGGATCATGGATGATACCTCCTCAGCTGAAAGGTGCTTCTTCTCCCCCTTGTACTCAACCACAATCATGGGTTTGTCATAATTGTCAGCAATGACCTTGAACGGCCACAACTTTTTATCACTTTGAGTAATGGGATCACTATATTTCCTTCCAATTAACCTCTTGGCATCTGCAACATTCATAACATATGGAGGTTCATTTACCATTTGAAAGTCTAGAGAGAAATCATGAAAAATAAATAAAAAAGCACCAATAGTTTGGAGTTTAAAATATACCAAACACAGTGTTTTCCGGGTTGGTTGCAGCCTGATTCTTGGCAGCTTCACCAATCAACCTCTGATTATCTGTGAAAGCAACAAAAGAAGGTGTAATTCTGTTCCCTTGATCGTTATGAATTATTTCTACTCTATTGTGTTGCTCCTGCCACACTGCAACACACGAGTAGGATGTACCAAGGTCAATTCCTATGACAAGTCCCTCATCTTTGGCCATTTTCGACTGATATCAACAATATTGAATTCAGGCTTTGAAAGTCTACTAGTTTTGGAGAGTATCTCAAGTAAGAATGTTGTGCATGTTTGATAGGTTAAGCACAAGTATATATATATATATATATATATATATATATATATATATATCTTGATTGCATAAAAGGAATTTATATCTCTGCCATTGGATATCACTATTCCCAGTAGTGTCTCTTCGTGTCTGCTGTACATCTCCATGGAAATTGGAAAGCCAAAAGACTGAGAGCATATTCATTTATTTTCTTTCTTTGATAAGGCAACTTTGATTACATTCACATGGAAAATGATGACTCATTTAATACAAATTCGCTGGAAGTTAAGAAATAGAACAGAGATTTATGTCGAATACCAAAAGGCATAATATTGCTTAGGTAGATTGATTTACAAGGATGATAATTTTCATTTTATTAAGATAAATACAATGTATTTAGAGAAAAAGTAAAAATCATAAAACATTTGAAATTCAAATCAAAATGAATAGGAGTTAATCTCATTTCTTGAAGAAATAATATATATATATATAGTTAATTATATTTTCTTTTCTTAAGAGATCTTGAAAAAGCTTTTTTTTTTCTTTTTTTGGAGCAGGACTGATCCAGCAATCTATTGAGGGCATTTATTTTTTTTGCAGATTATATTCATTATTTTTTATTTCAAACGATAAAATTCCATTTCAAATGATAAAAAATACTCTATAATTCTATGGATATTGATTATCTGGAAAAATATGTAATAACTATTTAAAAAAAATGTATTTTATTTGTAATACTCAATCATTCTACACTAAAAATATTTTATTTGTCCTTTTATTACGTGTTAAAAAAACCATCTATGAAAGAGAGAATCTTGTTACATAATAAAATTTATTATTAGAATAATAAGGTGAAAGAACTCATTCAAGTAATCTTGTTGGTTGAAATGTTTATATAGGTAAAGGGAGAAATTTTTAACAATGACTATTAAATAATTATTTTTACTTTAATCTAAAATTATTTTTATTTTAGAGTTTTTACTTTTTATATAAACGTTGTTAATAAATAAAATAATTTTGATGATTTGTTGAAAATATAGTAAAATTAGTTTAAGAGATCAAATTTACTGATTCCTAGAATAGCTCACCCCATGCTGATTCTTAGAATCCTATGACATTTTTGTTCTTCACTCTGCTTTCTCTCTTCTACCTGTCATTATCCTTTATTTCCGTTTTTGGGGTTTATTCAGTTTAACTTGAATTGTTTGTACAATTAATTTGGGTTTTGTGTGGATATCCTGTGTCAATTTTCTGACTGTTTGACTTTGTGCTTATGTTTCAACAATTGCTTAAAGGTTAGTTTTTCCATTTGTCAATTTATCTTCACATTTTGTGTCTGAATATTTGAAGTTCTTGCATGGTCCAAGCTTTAATTTAAATCATTTTGGGTGACACGCAGTCAGAAATATTTTGAGGCTGAATAGAAAATTTGGTGTGGGTTTTGCCGCACATTCTATAGGTTCATATTTCTCACTTAAATAAATTATTCTCTTATGTGATTCATGATTCATATTCGTTTTGCTTTCTGTTTGTGTCTGTTCATTTCTTAACCAATTATTGCAAATTAGATTTTATCTTTGAATTGTCTTCCCTCTTGCTTGAAAAGTGAGTGTAAAGGGTAAAATAACAAATTTTGCTTCTTATGTTTGCTTGAATTTATTTGAGTTTGAGATATCTAGGGTTACTCCTGAATCAGCTTCATATCTTCTCAACTTTGTAATCCAAAAGTTAAATATAGATATCCATAATGTAGTTCGTATGACATTTCATAATGACTTATGTTATGCATTTTTTTAATATTAATGAAAGAAAAAACTTCGTAAGCGAGGTCGTTTGATGGCTAAATAAATAGGGGAAGCTAAATCAGAACATATAGGAGATTTGGGACATGAATTGAGATCTTCTCCACATCTTTCAGGGAACGCTAAGTACAAACTGTTCCCTCTTATTCTTACTTTGTCAAATTTTTCGTTATTTCCGTGTCATATTTCTATTGCATAACAGATTCTTGTGTTGTGCTTCATCTGCTTGATGAAATTTCTAACTTCATTTCTAGTACCATACAATTGTACCTTCAAAAACAGTGATCACAACATGTTTGTTATAATGTCTGAACCACAGCATATTTATGCATTGTCATTATCCTTTACTTTCGTTTCTGGGATTTATTCAGTTTAACTTGGAATTGTGTGTGCAATTAATTTGGTTTTTATTGTGGATGTCCTGCGTCAATTTTCTGACTGTTTGACTTCGTGCTTATATTTTAACGATTGCTTAAAGGTTAGTTATTCCGTTTGCTATCTTCACATTTTGTGTCTGTGAATGTTTGAAGGTCTTGCGTGGTCCAAGCTTTGATTTAAATCATTTTGGTTGACACGCACGGTCAGAAATATTTTGTGAGGATGAATAGAAAATTCGGTGGTGGAAGGCAGCCCACTGGAACTCCTTCACTGGCTTGGTCCTGTGTGGTTGTTGTCTGCTCTCTTCTTGCTGGTGCTTCTGTTGTTCACAATATCTATAAGCCTAATCTTGTAAGTTTGTCCTGGCCTTCAATATATAGTAACTTATTTATTCAGTGAGTTACATATATGACAACATGCCGAAGTATGTGTTTTTTTTTTACATGACTATTGAATGCTTAGTATATGTTCTAACGCACGGGGAGCTAATTTGCTTGATTGAAACCTGTGCTATTTGAAATACTTTTTTCTTTTTAAATTGTCAAAAGAACAATAGGCACAGTTGAGATAGTTGCTAACTATTTTTATGAGATATATAACCCAGCCTTTTACTTGACATTGCCGTGATCATTGCTCAATACTATGCATCCAGTAACTTAAGTTCAACTTGTATGATTTCCTATAAATGTTAGATCCGTTTGACCATCCATAAAATTTATCTCATGTCCATGCTGCTATAAATTCAATTCACTATGCAAACATTGCACTGAAGATATTATTGTAGTTGCAGTACATTCACATACACAGATACTTGTTCAAAATCCTTATCCTCTACGCTCACTATGAATTTAAATTTTCCCTATATTGCACCATAGATAGTGAAGTGCAAAACTATTGATGAATAAAAACTCATGGACATCTAACTGATATACTCCCTTGGGTTTCATATCGTCTATTATCACTTATACTATAGTACCTAGGGTGCAATCTAGAGGGTCTAGATCTTTTTTCTGTAATGTTGTTTACTCCTTTTCTATGTAGACATTGCCTCCTGTTGATGGAGTTGATTGGACCAAGCAGAAACCTGATGAGAAAGAATGATCATTTCCCTTGTGAATTCCTTTCAATGCCGTGAAGATATCAAGTTTTGGGGCTTTAAAGTTCATTAAGTCAGATATACAAACTATAAAGGTTTTAGTTTGGATGAGAATATTATTTTATTTTTTTAACTTCTTTAGTTTTGTTTCCAGATATGTTTTAAATTTTTGGTGGACGTATGGTTGCAAAATATTTGGAGGACTAATTTGGTGGCCAAAATATTTGGAAAACTGATATAGTAGTGTAATGTTTTTAATGCTGTTTTAATTTGGTAACTTTGGTCTTCGAAAGATCAATTTTAGAATTTACTACATTTATTAAATATATATTGGCTTTGCTGTTTACGGTTGTAAAATACTAATGTTGCACCAAACAACTTATAAGATGGGCTTCTGCTATACGCTTCTTCCACAAGACCTAACTAACGTGCAAAATGAAACTCAGGAGTTTATCAACTTTATTCTAAAATCAGATAGTTTTCTATCTCATTTTATCTAATGCACAAAACGAGACTAATTCAATGTATGAAAATAAGTAGATTAATATTAAAAAACAGCTCGAATCAGCTATGTGTTGTAAGATCTTATGATGTCCTGCATAACCTTAAAAAATCATGATTTGACTACTCTGATACATGTATAAACTATTCTCACAGCAAAAACATGTGAATTAAATTAACTCATTATAAACACTGTTGGTACCACCAATATAATTAATGCAGTTTATTGTGGCCTGTAATTAAAATTTCAAGCACTTTTGATTTATATGCCTATATGGTAAGTCAACTTTTTAACCTCCAATAAATTCTTGTAGCTACACATAATTAAAGCCTGAACAATTAACTTATCGACCAAGTTCATCTATCTACGTGTCACAAACAACTTCAACTACTAATGCTGTTCATTATCCAGTTCCACCCCTTTCTTTTATTCTATCTTTATTATTTTAAACACAATGCTTTGCTGGCAATTAGTGCTTTTATAAGAGCTTTATTTCTCCATCCCTTTCAAATATTTGCTGGTAGTCTTGACAGAGCATATTCAGTTAGGATTGAAGACCTTCTTAGTGCTCGACAACTATTTGTGGTTGGCTAGTTGCATAATCGGGCCCCAAGTAACATTAGGCCTTATTTTATTGCAAATGTAAAGGGGATCCTAAATTGAAAGTTAATAATCTTAGAAAAGGTTGCATACCCTAATGAGATGCTATCCACAGAAGCTTTCATTGTTGCCACTCCATAATTAGAGGGAAAGTGGTCTTATATCTTTTCTTCTCCATTCTTTTTTATACGTTGCAGAGAAAGAATAGAGTGTTACACACCTATTCACTCGAGCTAATTCCACTTCTTTTCAAATTAACATGGTTGGTTATATTTGTATAAACTCTGTTTTACCTGCACTATTAATTTTTTTTATGTATGGAATCCAAAAGTAATGCTGTTATTCCTTATAATTTTTATCTTAACATAGTAAATTAATCTCGTATACTATGTAAGAAAAACAAATATATGATGATGATGATGATTGAAAACAAGAAATTTTAAACCGTGCATTCAAGTAAAATAAGATAAGCAAAAAAAAAAAAAGCTTTACTTCAATAACCAAAAAGAATGGATATTTGATTTTAATATAAATAAGGTATTAATGATTAATAATTATACAAAAAGAAATGCTACTTCTGTAACAATCTTGGTTGTGCTGCGAAAAAGATTGTTTTTCTTACAAGGAATGTTACTTCTATTGCTATCTTCTTTGTTCTTATTTTTATTTTTAACTTTAGTTCATGATCAATATAAAAATATTTTTTGCACTAACTATTTGTAAGAAAATGATCTCTCAAACAATTATTATTATAAACACATTATAAAGAGCACCAAAATAAATAAGAATTAATCTCTTACCTGAATGAAATACGAAAGTATAAGATACTAAAAATTGATATTTTCCCGAGTAAAATGCATATTTGTTATTAGTCAAGGTAAAAGCAGAGGACAAAATGCGTGTCTGAAAAAAGGGCAAAAAAATCGTGGAAAAAAGAGAAAACAATAACAAAAATAGAAGGGCAAGAAAAAAAGAAAAAAAATAAAAAAAACAAGCGCCGTGGAAATCATTGTTTGATTTAAAATGAGAAATCAACGGTTGATATTGCATCCTGAGCTTCTTATATTGAATACCAGTTTCCATTTTTTCTTGGTCCCTCTCTCTCGTTCCTCCCTCATCACTAACTAGTTCTGCATTTTCTCTCGCTCTTTGCCTTCCATCACCCTCGCCATTTCTCTTCCCAAGGTTCGTTTCTAACCCTCGATCCGTTTCTTTCTTGCTTGGATCTGTTTCTTCCTTTTCCGTTTTCGATTTTCAGCTTTCAATTTTGCTTTCTTCCTCAATTCCAATGAGGCTCTTCTTCGTTCTCCCGTATTGGTTGTTAAGTAGCTGGATTTCAATTGGGTCGTTGTTGGATTTCGATTTATTCCATTGGGTGGGAGAAATTTCTGATTTT
This sequence comes from Macrotyloma uniflorum, assembly GCA_016859785.1. Lineage (NCBI taxonomy): Eukaryota > Viridiplantae > Streptophyta > Magnoliopsida > Fabales > Fabaceae > Macrotyloma > Macrotyloma uniflorum. Next base: position 784,957 of record BDMB01000008.1, on the reverse strand, counting down.
TTTTATTTTCTAGCATTTTAGTGGACGTGAGATGGACTACTGTTAGATTTTTGGTTTGTCTGATGTTTAACTAGGTTTCTTTTCAAAGAAAATTAATCTGGGTTGTTTTTAATTGATCGATCTGGGTGTTGTTTATGGAATGGGTTTTATTTTGAAGAAAAGAACAATTTTGACTGGCTTAAATCGCTACATCATTCGCCATGTGTTTGTATCTTTGAGATTTGTGGTTGATGGAGATGGATCTGTCGTTGTTGAGCATGGTTTTTGTAAAGTTGTTTTCAGATGAGTAGGTATCGAATCTGGATTGTTGTTTGAGGTTGAGAGAGCACAATGATTTGTATTAGTTTACTTTTTGCCGTGATGCAATTAATTAGTTGTGTTTAAAATAATGGTGAAGTGTATGGAACCTCCCTCTCTCCCAAAATTGAAAGAAGAGATACCGAAAAGGAAATGTAATAATGCTTTGCTTGTGGACCCTTTCTTTGGATATTTGCTACGTTTTAAGTGTTCCCTAACTTTCTAACAACCAACTATTATGGCTCATGGTGCATGTCTTATCAACTTATTCTTTTAACAACATCTCTGCCCTTGTCTGAGATATGTAGGAGCCATATGTGAACGCAGGGTGTATTACTGGGTATGTGTACAGTATGTACCTTGATTTGGGATTTACTATGTTGGAACACATTTATCTCTGTCATGAAATTTGGGATACAAGTTTCTTTTCTATGTTAAGTATCTGCTGGTAGTCATTTGCCCAAGGTTTTTATTGTATATTGCTGTGTTAAATTTTATCAATACACCAATAATCAATTTGTCATATGATGCTTTGTCCTTGATATACTCATCCCTTAGTCTTGATATATGTTATTGTGAAATGACTTGTGGTGGGACTAATCTGCTTAAAGTAATAAAAAAATTAGAAAAAAATATAGTAAGGGTTGTAAAATATTTTAGCTAAAATTATGATTAAATTATGTGATCTTATCACTGAATTCTTGGTTTTGAGATATTTATGTCACTTATTCATAGTATACTATGGAAGTGGAGAAAAAACAAGATAAATGTAGGAAGTTTCTCATTCAAAATTTCCCTTCTGATCTTTTCTTGGTTGTTTTACAGAAATAGTGCACTTCTACTGAATATTAATCATTTATCTTGCAGAACTTAGAAGATGGCAGACGCTGAGGATATTCAACCTCTTGTTTGTGACAATGGAACAGGAATGGTTAAGGTACATGATGGAGTTTTCTTCCTTTTTTGTATTAACTTTGTTTAATAATAACTGACTGACATACTTCTGTTAGTTTTATAGTTATATTATTTTAATTAATGTTACTTATTTGAAACTGAGAAATAAATTGTAATGAATATCTGTAGGCTGGCTTTGCTGGAGATGATGCCCCACGTGCTGTGTTTCCCAGCATTGTAGGTCGTCCTCGTCACACTGGTGTGATGGTTGGCATGGGTCAAAAAGATGCATACGTTGGTGATGAGGCACAGTCTAAGAGGGGTATTTTGACTCTTAAGTACCCCATTGAACATGGAATTGTGAGCAATTGGGATGATATGGAAAAAATTTGGCATCATACCTTTTACAATGAGCTTCGCGTAGCCCCCGAAGAGCATCCAGTTCTGTTAACAGAGGCTCCTCTTAACCCAAAGGCTAACCGTGAGAAGATGACCCAAATCATGTTTGAGACCTTTAACACCCCTGCCATGTATGTTGCCATCCAGGCTGTTCTTTCACTGTATGCAAGTGGACGTACAACTGGTAAGCTAATTGTGAATTGTTTGATTAACTTCAGATTGTATAGTTTAAACTTTTCTGGGAGCTTTGAAGTTGAGATTAACAAGTGTGAACTTGCATGAACTTCTAGAAGTGCGTGTTCAACATTCCATTTTTAAGATACACTAGAATAAACTATAAATGATTCTTTTGACTGTGAACTATTTCACTAAATGGGGAAGGAACAGATTCGGTAAACTGGGAAGTATGGGGGAATTGTGATTGTTAAAAACTACTATAAAGTGTCCGGAAATCAGGTTATTGACTTCAAGTTTATTTATTTGCCTTCTCTTTGCAGGTATTGTGTTGGATTCTGGTGATGGTGTCAGCCATACTGTACCTATCTACGAGGGTTATGCTCTTCCACATGCCATCCTTCGTCTTGATCTGGCTGGGCGTGACCTCACTGATTTCTTGATGAAAATTTTGACCGAACGTGGTTATTCTTTCACCACCTCAGCAGAACGGGAAATTGTAAGGGATGTTAAAGAAAAGCTGGCCTACATTGCCCTTGACTACGAGCAAGAACTCGAGACAGCCAGGACCAGCTCATCTGTGGAGAAGAGCTACGAGTTGCCTGATGGACAGGTCATCACCATTGGCGATGAGCGTTTCAGATGTCCAGAGGTTCTGTTCCAACCATCCATGATAGGAATGGAAGCTTCTGGCATTCATGAGACAACATACAACTCAATAATGAAGTGCGATGTTGATATCAGGAAGGACCTTTATGGTAACATTGTCCTTTCAGGAGGAACAACCATGTTCCCTGGCATTGCTGACAGAATGAGCAAGGAAATTTCTGCATTGGCACCCAGCAGCATGAAGATCAAGGTTGTTGCACCACCTGAGAGAAAGTACAGTGTCTGGATTGGTGGTTCCATCTTGGCATCTCTCAGCACCTTCCAGCAGGTTTGTTCTCTTCTTTTATTCTTCTCTGCTTCTTTGAATTTTACTGTGAGATGCGTTCTTGTATGCCTAATAATGACACAAACTTGTTTTGAGTGCAGATGTGGATTGCAAAGGCAGAATATGATGAGTCTGGTCCATCAATTGTTCACAGAAAGTGCTTCTAGAGTGTTGAGAAATAGGGTTATTGAAGGGAAAGACTACTATGATGATTTGTCTGGAAACAATGCATTGCAGATTGTAATCCTTTCATTCTAGTTTTTGTTATCAGTTCATGTTATTCTCTTGTTGGAGTGGTCATTTATTTGCAGAAGGTGAGGAGAGTTGTTTTTGAAAATGGTCCAGTTCTTTTCATGTACTTTGATAAAGTTTTTGACTGGTTCATTCTGCCTTATGAGTTAGCTGGATTATCAAACTACGCATGTACTCTTTGTATGCATAATTATAATCCTTCTTCCGTTGAACTACAACTTTATCTCTTCATTTGTTTAACCTATATTTTCCACTACTACATATACTAGAAGAAAATTAAAACGCATTTATTCTGCCTCGGGTTGTGTGTTTTTATTATTTCTGTTCCGGCAACTGATATGGGGCTACGCAAAAAAGATTAAGTGCTACAAATCATACAATAACCGGAATAAAACACTGTTTGAACCAATATAATTAATGCTGTTTTTGATGGCCTGTAATTCAAGCTTCGAGCATTTGATTATATACCTATATGGTACGTCAACTTTTTAATATCCAATAAATCCTTGTATCTACAAATAATTAAAGCCTGAACAATTAATTGTACTACCGAGTTCATCCATCTACCTGTCACAAACGACCTCAACTACTACTACTTTTCATTATCCATTTCCACCCCTTTATTTTATTCTCTATGTATTTGTATTAGTATTATTATAAACACAATCCTTTGCTGGCAATTAGTGCTTTTAGAAGAGCTTTATTTCTCCTTCCCTTTCAAATACTTGCTGGAACTCTTGCATTACAAGGACATGACAGAGCATATTCAGTTAGGCTTGAAGATGTTCTTAGTGCTCGACAACTCTTTATGGTTGGTAAGTTGCATAATCTGGCCCCACGTAACATTAGGCCTTATTTTATTCTAAAGGGGATCCTAAATTGATAGTTAATCTTAGAAAAGGTTGCATATCCTAATGAGATAGTATCCACAGAAGCTTTCATTGTTGCTACTCCATAATTAGAGGGAAAGGGATGTTATATCTTTTTCTTCTCCATTCCTTTTTATACGTTGCAGAGAAAGTATAGGCTGCTGTTACACACCTATTGACTCGAGCTAATTCCACTTCTTTTCAAATTAACATAATAGGGTAATTATGTATAAAATTCTGTTTTACCTATACTGTTTTTTTCATGAATGGAATCCAAAAGTTATGCTGTTATTCTTGTCCAATATTCCTTTTACTGGAATAACCTGATGCCATTTCATTAGCAATCAAGGAAGTAATACGCAGAGAATATTAGTAAAAAGAAGCATAATCTACAGTTGTCTATTGGCTTGCCTCCTAACAAACTTAAATTCCTGCATTCTCCATAATTGCACCCAATTCAGACGCATCAATATGGGGAGATTGAAGCTTACACGCAACCAACATATAATCCCAACTCAAAATCACATAATTCAATCCCATTGAAGAAACCCAGTTCATAGCAACAAGTAGTTCCAACGCCTCATCATGAGACCAGGATATATTTGGTGAAACTACAGGAGCAGCAGTGGTAGGATCATAATAACATTTGCAACTTTTCCACTCATGAACCATTGATTAAACTCTATTATTTTAGCTACATCAAAATTTTCTTTAGTCTAAATACTCCAAATTACCATACTAGCTTTGGTTAGATCACAAGAACCAAACTTTTGCATTACACAATCTCGAAAATATTTAGATTTGAAGATCTTCGTTATCAAAACATCTGGGTTGGATAGAAATTTCACCAGGTATTGCTAAATTAAAGTCAAGAAGGTCTTGGAAATATAATATAATTTCCCAATGCAAGTTGTATATAATAAACTAAAATCAGAACGAAACAACCTGTATATGAATAGCAAAAGTTGCATGTGAAAATTGATTTCCTATCTAATAAATTGAAACCAAAACCCAGCACTTTATATATAATATAATAGAGCTACTGCATATAATTGCACTTCATTTGAGAAAGTGCCATAAAAATCAAAGATATGACGCAAGAATTCAGTACAACCACTGCATAACAGAACCTCCATGGCAAAGCCAATATAACAATAATCACTGCTGATTATTTATTACCCTCTAAGTCAAGAAGTTGAGGTTTAAGTAATTCTGTATATGCTTTTCATATATTCTTCAGTTAATATTAAAGTTTCATCTTACTAACCTACTTTTATCTTTAATATAAATCTTTACTACATGAATTATCAAAGTAAACCATAAATTCTTGTTAACATCCAGAACTTAAGAAACTTCATCTAAATTTTGTTCATAATTTAACTGCATACAAAACTGCTAAAGTCACTAACATGTTGACTGCTATTCTAGAATATGAGTGTGACTAATAGTGTATCTTAACATTTCTATGCTCTCAAATACAAATCATCTTTTATAAGTAGATTTTTTTCACGTATTATCGGATGACATAACTATAATTGACGTATAATTTTTATCTTTAATTCTTAAAATATCTTAATATTTTCTTATATTTTAATATGTAATTTTTTAAATTAATTGTTTCTTTAATATACAATTTTTATGTTAATCTTTAAAAATAAGAAATATATTCTTAATTCATATTATTAATATTTAATAATATATATTTTAGATATATATATCCTGACTTTAGGTATTGTATATATGTACATCATAGCAAAATCATATTACTGTAAGAGAGGTATGGTGTATTTATAAGCCTGATCTTACTTCATCTTGCTAGATAATTCTTCATTCAGTAGAATACTCAGTTTCAGAATTAACTCAATTTTCAGGACAACAAACATAGAGCATTAGGATAATCCTTAAAATCACTGTATGGTTCAAAAAGTGTTTCATAAATATCATGACTGTGTAATGGATTCCATCCTATAAAAGATAGATTAGTTCTTAAGTTTGTCATTAGAATCTTCGTTCCCTCCTCTTAATCATATATTGATTTCATCGTTAGAGTCTTACGTAAATAGTGACCATAGTTTCTCTTTCCCTTAACTCTTTGCATTCAAGAATCACAAATCATATATTATAACATTAACTGACACTATATATGTACATATTTATACCCCTTTGTTTTATTTGATTCTACATGGTCCAAACTTACGCGTATGTATGTATATATATATACATATACATATATTGTAACATCTCATCACACAGAAAGCAGGGATGCTATGGTCAGCTTCTCTTTATCGTTGAAGGGGTGATATTCTTCTGGGTCTCCTGAATTTGAATCATTTTCTTGCTTTAGGAGCTTTGAATTTTCCATGTCTTCAAGAATTTGTTGCTCTCTATTATTTCCATCCGCGAGAATGAGTTTGTTTCCTAAGCTTGTGAAATCATATTTTTCATATTGGCGATCATCATAGTAAGAGTTACATCTCCCATAAATCTTGGAAGGTAAGTCACTTAACCTTTCATCTATTGCCGAGCTTCGCTGGTTAAAACTTCCAAACCCTTTGATTGCATGAGAAAGATGACGTGCTCTTGTTCTTTCTTCTTTCAGAAAATCCTTGTTTCTTAATAGCTTTAATACTCTTTCTGATAATTTTCTAACACTCAAACCCCAGTTGAACCTGCAGAATAGAACAATGTAACAAGGGTCATCACTTGATTCATGCAACAAATTAGGTCACAAAAAATATTTGGGTTGAGACAGCACCTACCCCTTCTCATCAATGTGCTGAAAATGGCCAATCTCTTCAATAACATCAATATCACTGTGAAACTCCTCGGATAACCTTTTAGGTCCATGAGTTAGAAGATGTTCCAGTAATATAAGAGCCTTGTATGAGGCTCTCCAATACCCTTTATCAAATTTCGACAACCTGCTTTCTCCACAAAACTAGATCACAATTACACTTCACTAAAAGAGTTTAAGATTAGAATAACCAAATCACGACATAAGAAACCCGAAACCTGCGATGCAAGATCTCCACGATTCTTTCATATTCATCCACTTCGAAGGCAGCTCGTGATATTATACTCGAGCTACGTGTGTCCGGTGGCCATGGATTCTGATCAGTGGCTTCTTCTGTCATTCTATCAGATATACACACACAAAAATCATTGTCAAACATGAAAAAAATCAAGTGTTTGATAGCACCAACAACAAATAAAATGATTACACGAGAAATTTATGTCATTTCTAATAAACAGTTTCACATGTTTTAACCAATTCCTTTGATCTTAATATTAATAAATAGGAAATAGTACTAACGACAGGTTTCTTAAAACTTATTATGCAAAATGACTCATTTCATTCCTTTGGTACTTTGTTGGGGTAAGTAGATGATATCATTCCTTCCTTGTCACAATCACACTCCTGAGAAAAGGTTTATTTTATTTTCAAATATTCAATATCTCAAAAGCATGATTGAGTTGAGACAGAAATTATTACAAGCTTCAGGAACATCATATCCTGACTAATCTCCATGTGATACATAACTGAGTTTCATTACTTTTACTGGTATATTGAAAATCTGAAACGCGTGGTGATTTAAAAGCATGTAATAATTTATGTTTGAGGTCTTAGTCAGAAAAGAAGGAAGACTTACAACTGTACTGGTGTAACATCAGTGAGAACCAGCCTTGCAGTTTTAATCTTTTCCTTCAAGAACCGGAATGCTTGCCCTTTGATATCATGGATGAGAGGAGAACTCATTTGCAGTTTTCTTTGGAAGGATTTTGAGGATAATGGTCTCGAAGATTTTTGAAAACTAGTTTGATTATATAATCTATAATTTCCGTTTGTATGTACGTAACATGCAACTGCTCCATTACCAAAAGCACTAATACTTTTTATAAAGTGGAGTTGCATATGTAATAAGAGGTGGAATAACTGAATAAACCTAACTTGTGAAGAGTAGGAAAGGAAGAGGAATAGTATAAGCATGATTATTCAAAGGCAAGTTTTGCTGAAGCGTCTTTGTCTTTAAGTACATGTCGTTTGCAAGAGTGCCTTAAACTACTCATTGATGGCCTAAGAAATTTTTGACTCGGTGAATTGTAAAATACTGTTTGTTGATCTCAATTCCTCAATCTATGGTTCATTACTTATACATAAATAGTGTATACGTGTCTGCATACAGAAACTTATACCACACCTTCATGCATATCAGTATCAACATATGTATGTATTAGTTTAAGGGAACGGAACTCAACTAGTTGAAGTTATGTGTATCTATCTTCAATTTTAACCATTTAAATATAACACAATGGTTTATAGTTATTTTCTTACTAATATTTTAGTTTGTACATTATACAATGTAAATAAACTTTTTAATATAATTTAAACATATAATAAATAAATATTTAACTACATAAATTTTAATTTTTCTAAATATTTATAGCTAACTTGACTTCAGAATTTAAATTATTTTAGATTTATAATATATAATTTAAATTCTGATGTCATGTTAATTTAACTGTTAATATTTACAAAAATTGAAATTCATATTATAATTCAAATATCATTTGATACATATCATGAATGTAAAAAGTATTATTTTGAAGAAGGCAAAATCTACTCAAACATCTACCGTGAAGTAAAATCTCTCGCTGGTAGAAAAATATATAGAGGACGAAATAAATAAATTTCAGTCCCGAATTCATAAATAAATTAAGAATAAAAAACTACAGATCAAGTAAAAAAAAAACTCAATGACCACGTGGACATAAAATTTGTAATTAAAAAAAAACGGAACGTGCCTAAGTTATTCTTCTCACTCCTGTTCAATGTATAATATTCAATTTAAAACTAAGTACTTCAATAAAGTTAAAAATCAAGATTTGCGAGATTGCAAAATTATAAATGGGTGTTTCTATAGGATGTTGAAGGCATCATGAAGAAGTCTGACACTCATAATCATGGTATATATATTTATGTACCTGTAATGAACTCTATTCTCTTTCACCTCATTTTTCTACCTATATCCCACTGTGTCTATCATTTTTCTATGACTTTTGTCGTAATGTGACAGGTTAAGAAGTGAGAGAATTGTGCGAAAAAAATGTGTGAAAGGTGAGCTTAAGAAGCACGGGATTACACAGTTAACAAAGCCAAGCGATCAACCAACGTCTCATGTTTTTTTTTTCACATGGTGAGATGTGAGTTTAAGAAGCAGAGGTCACAAAATTAACAAAGCCAAGCCATCAACAAATAGCGTCAATGTATTAGCCAATTCACAACCCACAAAAAGGGTTTTCAGCTTCTTGTTTATGGGAATGATAGCGGCTTTGCTAACACGGAATTAACACGATCTACAGTAGCCATCTCATTTACATCCAGGAGAGATGAACAAAAAAGCATCAACAACTCACCGATTTTAGACAATGTCCTTCAAACGAAAGGAATAAAAAGTCATCTGTAGTATGTTTTTTACTAAGAAAAATACAACCAATGTGATTAGAAACTATCCCCAACCAAAATTAACAGAGTAATTAGTTGAATATATTTTTACCTAGTACAAATCGCAAAACTAGAAAAATAAAGATAAAAGCCTCCATGATCTGAAACTGAACACATAATCGGAAGGTCATGGTCAGTCCTACAAACTTTAAATATCGCATTATTGCCCCTTGAGCGTACGAGATTATATGTTCTCTCGTGTAAGAGATGACTCTTCGTTTGATAGGAAAATGCCCCTTTTCTTCCCATTCCCAGTTAAGTTGATCATGGAAGCTCAAGTAGAATTAGAAATTCTCCACATACCGCTCCTGTACCCCGCAGACATGAGCACAAGCTCCCAAAGCATGTTTGGTATACTCAGAATGTTCACCTTGGATCCAGGAATCTCAGACCAATTCACAGAAATTTCTGAAATTGGGATCCTAAACCATTTGCACAGAAAGACTAATTCAACATCAAAGCACCACCTGCGGACAATGGTAAAGGCTATTATAGAAAATTGACAAAGTTTTCACCATATATATGGGCCATACAAATTAGGTATAAATATGCTGAAAGCTTGTTTGAACGAAAAACCATCATAACGTAAAAATCAACTTATCTTTATGACCAACATCAAAGTCTTATCCCACTTAAGTTACGTCGGTTACATGGATCACACTATACGATACAGCTCAGTTAAAGACCAAAGTTTATTATTCAATATTTCCAACATTAACATGTTTTATCTTCTAGAAGATATATGATTTTCACTGTTGCTAAATGTTAATAACATGACATTGCTTCTCTATCATCCTTCATATAATTTCAAATTTAGTGTATGGGAAAAGCTAAATATGTCATCTATATTTATGGATATACAACTAAGAGATTTTTATGCATTAGCTATCATGAATCCTTCATAAAAAAAGGCACTACATGGATCAATGAAGAAAGAACAAAAAATTTACTAATAAAATTAATTAAGAACAATCAGTTTTCTATTATTCTGAATTATCCTTTCAAAATTTAAGAAATTATTTAATTCTATAGTGATCTAACAGCAATTACCTTTTTAAGCGGACATTCGAAAAAAGCTTCCTGGCTGCAGCCCTAGTGAACATCTTGAAACCACACTGTGGAAGTACAAGGTCAATCACAGAATAAAAACCAACATCAAATATACATGGGGTCAAGCACAAGCATTGCATAAGCTGATAAGTGCAGAAAAGCAATCATGCTAATGTCAACAGGCAATGATGTCACCACTACCATATCTAGAGAAGCTTTGGTTTCTATGTACACAAATGTTTACCAGTCACAAGAGTATCAAATAAAAATGCAACGCCAAAAATTAATGAAGGAGGAATTGCCTGTGTATCACGAACTCCAGGACCAGCAGCCAAAAGAACCACAAGATGGAAGCCCTTCATCAAAAAATTACGGTACCACTTCCTCTGAAAGCATTAATGAATGTTATTCAGCCAAGATGATCTACACATATGGCACCAATAAAACAAAGAATGAAGAGAGAGGGCCACACACTTAACTGTAGCTAAAGCTTTTTCCTCTAGATGAGCTCTTGAACCAAATACAGCAACTGGGATATCAGATATTCTAAATCTAGGATCACTATTGCTTGAATCTCCCTGGTGATATTCGCTTTTGGCAACAGCTTGAATCTGATGCCAAAACATTAGACAATGATATCAGCATTTGGCACCAGAAATTTATTCTAAGATTTGATTGTAAGATCTAAAGAAACTGCCATTGTAGCATTCCATAACCTGATTTTCAAGCTTTTCTAGATCGGTGACCTTAGTTGCCCCATCAGCATCAAGCATAAGAAGTAGTTCACCACGTGAATGCAACATTCCCTGTAATACAATGCTTTCAAGGAAAGAAGAAAGCCTTAATTACTTATCAATAAGCAAAGTGTGATACAGGGGGATTTGAATTTTGACATGAGTATATTTAAAGATATTATAGTTTAGATTAGACTCACTTTTCTGATTGCTTCTCCTTTGCCATGATTTCTTCCTAGAAGAATGACCCTTACCTTGTCAACTGTGTATTTCCTCACAAATTCAAAAGCTACTCTTTTTGTCTCATCAGCACTCCCGTCATCAATAATTATGACCTGCCCAAGTGTCCACGGTGAAGAGAATGCGGAAGTGTTCCGACAGAAAGTTAGCATTTGGACGAAAGTAAGTTGAGCAAAGTGTTTCAGATATGCTATGTTAGGCCAAACCGATTTTAATGAATATAGAAAGTACTTTCACTTCACATTATTAAGCTCATGAGTGAAATAAAGCCTTTTTTATATGTCCACCAAATACCCTCATCATGTAATGTAGAATTTCTTTACAATACTAAATCTATATTATCATTCCGAAGACAATAAGCTAGAATCTAAAAGTCTAAAATAAAGTTCCAAGAGAATGGAATTAAGACAAGGTTATATAGATAAAAAAAAAAAATGTAGTAGAATAAAAGGAACTGGAAGTAGTACCTCATATGTAAATGAAGGATCCTTTAAAGTACGTTGTTGAAGATAACTACAAATTAACGCATATATAGATTACATTCATAGTACCAAACTTAAACAATAAATGCTGTTACTTAACAAGAGCAGCAGTTAGGAAATCAGTTACACCAATACTCTGCATATGAAGTCCTGACCAATTTAAATAAATAGAACTGCAAAGAAAATGCATATAAGTTTGGATTTTCCCTTCTTTTGGCTTCTTACCATGGTTGTTAGTACTCCACTCTCTTTTTCAGAGAAGAGGAGGTTAAACAGGGTAACATATCAGATGGCATCTGTCATGTAAACAATCACCTTACAAAACATAATGAATACACAGAACACACACATACTGATAGAAGAGGTGATCTGATATGGGCACCAGGAGAAGTGGATCGGCCTATGGACCAGTGCTGGACACAAGTACTAGGAAACACACTATGTGGAAAGTATATTCCAGAAGAAATAAGGCGGGGGTTTTTAGGAGTTGGTAGAGAGATGCCAGTTACTCGCTATGGGGGTAGCAAGAATATACGGTATTTGGGGGTTGGAGGCATGCTTAGGTGAGTGTGAGTTAGGGAGGTATCTTTCCATGAGGAGCAAGAGGCTTTGGAGTGTGGTGCTGTGCTCATATTTCTGTAATGAATTTCTAGCTATTTGTGATTGAATAATACAGTAATACCTTTGATCATCCTCTCTGGTGCTCTACCAGATGCAAACACAGATATAAAATTATGAAAGTAGCCTAAAGACTCATTGCAATTGATATTATACACACCAAGAAAAACTACATAATAGAAAAACCAAAGTAGACTGACTCAGTTGTAATCAAACCCAAATCCTTTTATTGATATTAACATTGAAAGCATAAATCCAGTAAAAAACACCATGCTTTTACTTACTTTATAGTTTCATCAAGAGCTCCAGGAAGCCTATGCTCCTCATTGAATGCAGGAATAATCAATGAAATATACTTTGTAGCTGGATCAACAATATGTGGGCAAGGAACCTAAATGTGCAAGGGTATCAGTCAAAATAAATTTACAACAGGGAGCTACCTTCATAAAGCTATGCATTAACTTGAAACCTCTCAAAACAAATTAAAAACATGTATGTGCAGGATACAAATATATGTAACTGAAATTACATTTCTATTTAGTTCCTAGAAAAGCCCATCAGTATACACAATGAAGGCCAAATTAGAGAATGTTGGAGCACTGTGTATTGAAATTCTTTGGGATCAAGGTGTCAAATGCACTTGTAATGACAAATACTTTCTCTTGAAATTGACATTAGAATCTAATTATAAAAAGTAGAGATTATGGAGATGCCATAAATGACCAACCACTCCAGCTCATAATTGAGCAGCGATTGCTGATGAAAGAGAAAGCCGTATGCAATTTGAATAATTTCATTAAGCTATAGATTAACGCAAACCATGAAAAACTAGTAGGAATTCAAATGATGATGGTGGTGGAGTACGAATTAAGTGACCGTAATATGACATAAATGGTAAACTATTTAAATACTAGAGGGTGCCTCTTGAGATTAAATTTGCAGCAGCATAATTTTAAACTTAAATAGATCGAGCATAACAATGTTACGTTATGGAAGAAAAGTACTCTGTAGCTTCAGCTTTTGTGGCACTAATGAAATCTAAAATGCATAGCACGTTATATGGAGAAAGTAATCGGTGCCTCTAATATGATCTCCAATTTAATCATATATTAACCTCATGTGAAGTACCTTTCTATTGTTTTATGCGGAGTCCGTCCATTATACAAATACGAAAACACTACATGGTGGTCATACTTCATATTTCCATTAAATTTCTCTCACTTCTAGATCATTAGCTTGTAATGTATATGCTTAATTCCATGGTAATCCTATAACAAGGACATAGGCCAAAACACGTTTACTCCAGATCTGCAATCTTTAATTGATAAAAGTTGTACACTTACAAATTTCCTAAACCCTTGCAGCAACAAAGTCTCCAATTTGCAATACCAAATTCACTTGTCAATCCTTTGAAAAGTAAAAAAATACTATTGAAAAGGGGTGATAGTTTGAAAGTGAACTCTCAAATTCTGTCAGTCCAGACTTATTACACTAAATTAGACTTCTTATAGAAAGCCCCAGAATAAGTAAATAAATAAAAGATTGCTTACAAAATCTTGCATATCTACAGAAGCTCTAACATAATGCAAATGGAAAAATTTACCTGTTTCAATGAGCTAGGATCCTCAAAAATAGCTGGAACTTCAATATGCCTTTTGAAAATCAAAAATGGAAATATTAAACTAATAATCCCCGTCCATACATACATATAACATTTTAGAGTATGTATAAGAATAGTATAAAAAAGAACATACTGATGGTTGTTTCTTCTTTTATATGCTTCAAAAAACACTACAAAGACAAACCCCAAGATCGCAATCGCAGAGAAGGTGACCAAAAGACACGTATACTCCATTCCTGTTCAGATGCTGCAGCTACTGCCAGTTTCTTACTCCTGTCATGAAGCACATAGAACTCGCATACATTGTTAACAATAAACAACACATAGCAGATAAGGATTCACGCAATTTAACTTACGCACAAGGTATGATAGTACATTCAAAGTTAAAATCAATAATATTTTGTCAAATTAAAAACATTGATTTCATCATCACCATAGTTCCTTACCATTGATTGATTTTGTGTAAAGAAACACATTCTGACAGGACAAAATAAAAATTGAAGGAGTGATGGTCAGAACGGAGTCAAAGCATATCGATAATCAATTTTTGAAATATATATTTAAAAAAAAAAAAATAGTAAAGGAATCAAACGGAGAATACTGAATCGAAGATTCAAAGAAGAATTAAAGATGAGATGCGAAAGATGGTTTCGAATAATTACCAAATTGAGTTGAACGAAGAGGGAGCACGCTCAAAGTTGTCGTCGATCAAAACTTCAACCCGACCCAAACACACCGTTATTCGCTCGGTTCTCTTTCGCTTAACCGAACTTTTCTTCGGTTTACATGCAGGCCTGACCCGAAGCAACATAACAAGAGCAGGGCCCAAATTGAAAGGCCTGGCGTGTTTTTCTAAATGCTTTGTAAATGGGTCTTTTCTCTAAGCCCAAATTTGACCCAAGAAGCTTTAATGGGTCTATTCAATTTGTTTGTAGTACAGAATAAGGATTGGACCATTTCTTCCTGCACCCCATGTATTTCCTCATGCACTCAATTATTTAAGAAATATTATTTTGGATCACCATATAATGAGATTTATTATTATAAAACGTCAAAATTTCGTGCACGATGAGATTCTTGCAGTGAAATAATAATAAAAAAAAAGCTTATTGATTGAATTTATTAAGTGAACGTAATGTTTTGAAAAAATTTTGAGATTCATTTTTCACATAATAAGTGATCGTTATTTTTATACTTTATTTACTCTATGTAACTCGTATATTATTTTTTAACATATTTGTATTATTATTTTTATCTTTTTATAATTTTTTTGACTGAATTAGAGAGAGTTTTGTATCAAAATCACATATAAACAATATATAAGGAAGGAATCAAAGTAGAATTAGACATGTTTGTTTTTCCTTTATATGTGTTTGAACAATTATTACCTTTTTAACAAGGTGGTCATGCACCATGTCCGGCGTGAATCCGTATCATGAGTTCTACAGATGAAAATGTTTTGGTTTTCAAATAACAGTACTCAGAATAAAACAAAGGGGAAAAACCAGTTTCCCATGATTACTTTTTTCCATGAAGTTTTTTCCAGCCAAAAATGCTTCCATTTCCACACATTATGAACACATAGTACTACTAAGTTCCAACATGTGAGTCCTAGTGGTGGCACCACCTACAACCCTACACATTTATTGGGTCAATAGTTCAATCTCAAAGGACTCATGACCCCAACCTAATTAAATTTTATGGGCACACATAACATATGAATGATGAGTAAAGGTGAAGGATTTGTGCTTGCAGCTGCAGCTGCAAGGATTGACACACACAAATGTCCATTATTCTTGTGAAGATTAAAGTAAGCTGGCACTTGACATGGGTCCTAACAGACCATGATTAAAGCCATAGGTGGGCACAGGAGAAAAAGAAATGTAGTCTCTTTCTTTTTTTTTTCTTCCTTCACTTTTCTGAACCATTAGAAACTTTATTGAGAGAGAAAGGTTGCCAATTGTAATTGTTCCTTCTCCGTGGATCCTATCTTCACTATTCTACTTAACAAAACTTTATTCATACTATTTTACCATGTTCACATCTAAACTGAAGAATAATTCAATTTAATATAATCCTCATACTTCATAGACAGACACATCTTTTCTTCCAATAGGGAGGATCCTTTTAAAATTTCAGGATTATTTGGCATTTTGCTACTTATGGAATACTTTTGTAATGTTAAGGCAGTTCATGAATCACGGGATAGATAGTGGCACAATTTACCACAAAACAGTTTTGCAGGAGCAAACATGAATTGGACAGTCTTTGTCTCTTGATTATTATCCAGTAGTGGCAAACTCTTGGTTCTGTTAATTCCATTGATACCCTCTATGCATTGTTAAATTTACATTCATCTGTAAACAATTTTGTAAATAGTGAGCAAATAATAGTACTGTAGGACTTTTATCATTGGGTTGATTACAATGTGTTAAGATATATTTAATCTGAACATAACAATAATAAGAATTTCTTTGCATAAGTTTCTGCTAAACTTGTTTCTGTGCTAACTATAGTGGAAGTGCATCTTATCAGATTAAAATATACAGAACAAAATTTACAGAATCATATATCTCAACTATCGACAATTTAAGTCCTCTATTGTTGCAAAATATGTTTGCCTGGAATAGTTTAAGATTGTAAGTAGTAATAAGAACCAAAAAGTAAACATAATCTGCACTCCTTGACAAATTTGTAGTAGTTTAGCAATTGTCAACAAAAAGGACAATTGCAATTCTTGGATTCACTCATCCGCTGTATAACCTTCAATTCAGTATCAATTATTCACGCTACATTATACTTTTATTTTTTTCCAAATTCAAAAGAAAATACAGATCAAACAAGATCATGAACAAATAAACCAATAATAAACCTCCCAAAATTCCAAAGACTAGAAACCAGGTTAACAAATTAAATCAAAATATTTATCTTTCAAGATCCTAATAATGAAGATGATGTTAATGTGAAGAAGAAGAAGAAGAAGGAAGCACTTAGACACATATCTATATAAACTCTGATAATGATGATTGATTCACAGCTTAGCCTAATGAGCCATGGCTACCTGGGGGTGTGACTCTGAGTAACTGATGCTCCTCTGGTGAGGCATAGAAAGCATGGCAGTATGATCCAAGAAATCTTTAAGCTCAACCACAGATTGGAGAATGGTCTTTAGATCCTCAGCACAGGAAAAGCCAAAGCTTCCAACCTGTCTAACAGCATAGACATAGAAAGTTATGCACCCTTTTCTGAACTTGAACCTTGCCATCTCACATCCATTGAGGCCCCTTATGAGCCTCTTGTTCACATCACCAAGTGCTATCTCTGGTGGCCATATTCTGTCCACTGAGGCCTTCATGGCCTCAGTTTCAAACACAAAGAGGACCACCTTGGACTTCTTGGTGCCGAGGCCAAGGGTGAGGGTGTGCCAAGCATGGTGTGCCAAGATGGTGAAGTTTGTTGGCAAGAATGCTGTGGTGGAAGGGAAAGGAAGCTTGTCCTTTGCTTTGTTGGTGTTGTTGG
This sequence comes from Macrotyloma uniflorum, assembly GCA_016859785.1. Taxonomy (NCBI): domain Eukaryota; kingdom Viridiplantae; phylum Streptophyta; class Magnoliopsida; order Fabales; family Fabaceae; genus Macrotyloma; species Macrotyloma uniflorum. Next base: position 767,371 of record BDMB01000008.1, on the reverse strand, counting down.
TTGGTGGGAAAGAAAGAACCTTGAGAAGTTCCAAGGGTCTTGCCCTTCTGATTGTGAAGGACTTCACTATGAATTGCCCTCCAAATCGGATACCCTTTACCTCTGAGCTTGGCTTGAAGGAGAAATCAGAGTTCTGCTTTGTGGTTTGGTCATTGGGGTGCTGGTGTTTTTGCTTCTTGTTCTTGTTTCTCTTCTCTTTCTCTCCCATGGCTAGTGGGTGAGGAATTGAGGGGTTTTGTTTAGGTGGACACAAACTGGTTGGTTATCTATCTTGATTCATATCATAACATCACCAATGTACAACAACGCTTTCAATGAGATGTACTATGTAGTGGTAGTGGTAGTGCAGTATTCAGATTTTTCTTGGTGGCTTCATTTTATTTCCATACTAGAATAATTTATTGCAGTCAAAAACGTGGAAAAACACTTTCATAAATTTCAACCATTTTGGTAAAAAACAGGGCACAAACTATTCTCATTCTATTCTACTATTCATATTTCTATCTCATTCGGAAAGTCATAGTTAGAAAATATTTCATCTTTGTATTTATAGAAAGAAATAAACATATACTTAAATACTTTTTCTGTTGACTAAAATTTAATTAATATTACATAATTTTGTGAATACTGATAAATGTTACAGTAAAAACCTCTCTCAAAACTTTACTTTTTTTTCCAAAGCTTAAACCTTTGGTAGGAAAAAAAATGCTGGCTTTATTCTAGATAATATATGGCGCAACTTGACCATGAAAACACAAGATACAAGTTTTACTGTTGAATTTAATTAATGATTCGAAAAATTGTTCTTTATTGAATTCATGTGTAAGATTTTAGGTGAAAATTATTCAGTTTTTAAAGCTTCAAAACAGGACAATCCTGAGGGTAGCTAAGCAGAGAATCTCTGCCACTCGTGCGTGTCCCAACCAAGTTTTGCCCCTAAAGATAATGAACATATATTAAAATTTATATACCATACTATGAATTTGTTAAAGTTATTGCTTCTTATTGAACCATAACTAATGAAAAAGGTTTTATTAGTTCAGCTAATCCCACTAAGCTACTGCATTGATGTGAGTAAAGTTTAAGATAAAAAAAACACTGGTTGTCTTCGTTATTGTCACTTGTGATCTTCCCATCAAACAAAAAGTTATCATTGCACCAAAAAATATATAAGGTAGACACAAAAAACAAAAGTAAAAAACTATCACTTGTTCTTATGGTCTAACCTAACCAAGTTATATAATGAAAATGCATGTTGGAATTGTTGGGGTGCAGTTAAAAAAACATAGAAAAGGACAATTGATTTTGTTAATCTGCCATTTTGTGAATCCAATTAAATATGAGGATGGTGTGTTGCATAGCAGAAAGGGCATCAAAGGTGTTATGGTGTCCAAAGCTGAAGCACCGACACATGTAAACAATCTTAGGTGGCAATTAAGGAAGATTAATTTAGAAGAACATCATGTGCAGCCATGGATTGTACTCATTAATCATAATTACCCTGCAAATGACTTCACTAATGCAGAGAGGAGGTTGTGCTGCTCTCAGCAATCATAATAGCACCCATTTGTTTAAACTTTACACTCTTTCATTTTCATTTTTCATAGGATTGCTAAAACTATTTTAATTACTATGGTGTCGACATTCATTCATATTATATCAGGAAAGTATTATAATACAATATCAAAAGTACTGATAAATTTATTGTTTCTTGGGAAAACAAAAAGTATTCAATAAATGTTTTTCTAGTTAACCAAATTCAAGTCATATCTAAGAGATGCACTAATAGTTTATTAATTTTTAAAGTTGAGCAAGAGGTCAACAACACAATGAAACTAAAAAAATAATTAACTGTATTATATCCTAAGTATAGTGATTTTAAAAAGACTATTTTTTCCATAAAAAAAATCTTACACATTTAAGTATAGTGATAATATTATGATTTGTGAAAAAAAAAAATCTTTTTTATGCTGTTTTTATCAATAAAAAATCATGTATAACAAGAGAAAGAAAACTTTGACAATTAATTGACAAAATAAGAAAGAGGGACCCAAAAGTCCAAAAGAGAAGAAAAAGATAATTTGATTAATGTATTATGTATCTACTATTTATATATAACCTACTAAAAAATTACATGAAATTCATAATATTTTTTTAAAATAATAAAATCTTACTACTACACCCTCTTAGTCTACTATTTGATTTAAATGCCATCATTTGAACTTAAGTACATGATTAAAAATATTAACTAATACAAGAACATATTAAAGAAGATATATGGTTACTTATACATCATAGAACTGTTCTGCAGATTAGAATCTTGATCTTGTATATAACTGAAACAATGTATTGTATGATACACAAAGCATTCTTCTGATTTAAGCATAATAGAAGATAGTGGTTGATATATATGCATTTGATGCTTTTTTTGAGAGAGTGTGAGGAGTTAGGCTTACCTCATTTGACAACCAGAAAGTTCTCTCAGAAAAGTGTTTCCTTCTAAAGTTTTCATTGCCTTCAAAAATAATTAAAATAAAGAGAACGTGAAGAGAGACAACATGCAACAACAACATCCTTGGTCCTAGCTAATAATAATAATCAAGTTTCAACACCATAAGTTTTATCATATTCATCTTACTTTAGAAGCCTTTGCAGTAATTGATTACAGTAGTCATTTATGATATGAACTGAGTTCTCTCTATCTGTCATAATTTAACATGTTTATGAACTATTTTTTAAACTAATTTGTTATTCTCCAAAAAGGGTCATGTAAAATGAGAAACTTTTTTTATGGTTTGCTGCAAATTATATGTAGATCATGTAAATTTTGTTGAGAGTTCTATCAATTTCAAACACCAGAATTGACAGGTACTTTGACACAAGGTTTCAACAAAAAGTTAGCTCCTTTTAATCAATAGGCTAGTTCATAAAGATCATGTCCTCATTGGCACGAAAACTACCAATTATGATCAATGATCTAACATGCTCAAATTCCTACATCTAACACAATCAAACTGATGCTGACATACATTTTGCAATATATATATATAAAGTTTGAGGACACTTTCTTTTCTTTTTCAAATTATAGGAAAAAAGTGCTGCTAAAAAAATTTATAAGATATGAAAGTTGAAAGATATTTTTTATGTACAAAGAAAGTTGAAAGAATAATTGCCAATTAAAGAATGCACAAGAGATTGTGAGAATATGATGCTACATAACATTGTTAATCATAAGTGTTTCTTGGATTATTTATGACTTATTTGAATTTAATTTGTTAAATTTTGATCAAACTTATTTGTTGCACAAAATGAATAAATTCAAACATGAATTTTAGATTTTACTAATAAGTCAAATTTAATCAATGTTATGAACTCATAAGCCTATATTTGTGTGAGTAATGAAGAAGAAATATTCTTAGTAAATTAAGCTTTTTTATCTAAATGAATATGTGGTGCCAATCATGTAGTTTAGTGTTTTACAGCTCAATTTCATCACTCTTTGATATCATCATTTTGTGGTCCCAATCTTTTTAGACATGAAAGTAGGTAATGACAAGTTTAATCTAATTCAATAACTTACATTTAAATGTAAAAGATATATTAGTAAAATGTAATTATATATATTTTTTAAAATTACCTAATTTCTATTTTTAAATATTAATTTGTTTACTAAACACTTATGATTGACATTAAATTTTATGTTGGGTGGTTCAATCCAAACCATAATGACTCAAATTGACATTTTATGGGTCTTCATTTAAAGAAAAGTGTTGTCTTGAATTAGTGGTTACAAGATGGTTGGTTTATTGAATTAAAAAAATGTTTTTTTTTATTTGTTTTCGATATCAAAATAGAAGAATCTCTTGATTCAATGTAAGTCTCATTGACCCAATCACATAAATTCTGAGTTTCTTTTTCTTTATTATCCTATCTTTTGTCTACGTCGTACCAATTGGCATAAAAGATTACTAGGTTTAATTATACCATGTTGTCCATGGTGTTGTCGTATATATTTAATATTGAAAAATTCAATGAATCAAATAATTAATATCAAGAAATAAAAAAAAATGTACAAAAGTATATGAAAGATAAAGAAAATCATTTTTATTTTTATTTAAATTTAAAGGTAGAAGGCTTAATCTTAATAATTTAGAATTTATGAAGACAAAATACTAGAGAAAAGTAGATACACCAAAGTAAAATATAGGAATTAAAAATATAATAGTTTTTAATATTTATTCTTTTAAATTGTGCACTATAAAAGTAATTTTTAATATATCCATATTTAGTTATGAGAATGGATTCTGTCTCTAATATTTTAAACATTTAAAAAAAATTAATGCTCCGATTAATTAGTTCGAAGTTGAATAAAAATAGAACAGGTTTTCAAACATGTTCAACGGTTAAGATTATTTATGCACACTTTTTCTTTTTATTGGAAAGTTGAATGGCTAGAGAACATGATGTGATTGGGCCAAATTGTTATTTAAATAAAAACCACTTAGTACAATTAAATTCTAATAAAGACATAAATAAAGTTAACAAAAAATAAATAAATAAATTGTTCTTGAACTTGAAATCCTTCAAAGATTTCTTATTAATAAACTTGAATAATAAATACTTTAAAAATAACAGTAAAAAATAAAATATAAATATTTAAAAAATCTTACATTAATTAAAAATAAAATTAAAATATAATATATAATTAAAGTATAAATTTTAATTGTTTAACCAATCAGTTTTAGAATTAAGTTATATATTATCATAATTTTTTTTTACGTGATTAATAAAATTGTTAAACGTAAATTAAATTATTTGTTAATAGGTAAATTATTTAGTATTGAACAAATTTTTTAGACCGAATTAAATATTATAATAATTTTTACGATAAAAGAGTGTATATTTAATTTGTGAAGAGTAGAAGGTGATAAAGTGAAAAAAAGATAAAATCTTGATTCTGAATGTCTAATATAAGCTTTTAAAAGCATTCTTCACAGTGAAGATTATTAATCTCTTCTTGTTTTTCATTCTGTGAGTGATTCCAAGTTATCCCTTTTCCAAAATTTGGACTAAATTCTATCTATTCAGACTTCTTTGTCGAGCTTGTCTGCTGTTAAGGAAACGGAAGAATCAATTAAAGTGCTTTACCAAACAGAGAACAAAAATAGAAGCAATTCTCAAAGATTTTTCTGGTTGTTTTTTGGAATATCAGAAACATATCTTATGACAATATAACCAATATCAGAAACATCTCACCATTTCAATTTCTTCTACAATTGCATCTGAAAGATGGGCTTATAGGCCTGTTACATGGGCCCCTACAGTACTGGGTTCATATGAGATTCTCCATCTTTTATGTTATACTCTTTCATTATCATCTTGAATTGGAAAGTTCACATCTTCAGAGGCAAATTTAAATTTAAGCAAAAGAAATGTATGATTTACTGAAAGATAAATAATAGTAATATATATAGCTAAAAACTGCTATTGTAGAGAAGTGAAATTATATAAACTCATTGCAGAAAAACAATTTCTTATCAGAAGAGACCGAAAACTCTGTTAAAAAACTATGATAATCCCTTCAAACAGAACAAGAAGATAATTTTTTGAATAATTCTTGGATATTTTAAAGAAGATTATACAATAGCAATATAAATATAGAGTAGTAATAAAAAGAACTAGCCATTAGATTCTTTATTTATTAATAAAAAGAAATGAATCTTTTTTAAATTTAACCTTTATCGAACTTCCAAAAGCTACAACTAGTTAATTTGCGTGATTTGATTTCGAATTTAGTATTAAAATTACATAATTATGTTAACTTTTTGAAATTGGAAAACTTCAACTACTCATAGCACACACCAAACAAAGCCTAAATTATGGAGCACGTTACTGCTAATCGAGGACAGCTTGCAAAAGCAAAGGTAGGGATCAACGGAATCATTTCTTTAAATAATTATATTCATATAATAATGATGAGGCACAGTAACTCCTCTGGTTTGGTTTATCAGTGTTCTGAACTTTATTTTTTTAATAAATGGCTTGATTTTAGATCAAAATAAAAGCAAGTGTGAAGATAGGAACCACCATCATTAGCTACAACTGAGGTTAATATTAATCTCACTTTCCGAATTAGTCGTCAATGGAGGATAATATTAGCCTAAGCATGAAATTCCATGCTATGTTTAAGATTTTTTTTTCAGAACAATATACAAACTAAATAATTTGAGTACGTGAATGCATAGAAAACACAGAAACTGCTAAGTCACATTGCCACCATGACAATGGGCGTTTTCCTCTCTGATCATATCATAACCTTCAATAAGCATACTCAGATTTTGCATTGATCATGGCCTGCAAATAATAACAGAACACATATTAACATTGTAAGCCATCTGAATAGGAATTAATTTATGTAAAAAATCACTACATACATGTTTTTAAGCACAGAACTTTAATCGAAATAGATGATTCATTTAGATAACTTAAGTGATTGATTTCTCATACAAAAATGATACCAATTATCAGATAAAAAAAATCTCCAATTAGTGTGATGAGACTCACTTGGATTAGTAGTGGTAATGACACCAGAGTTTGAGAAGTCACAGTTGAAATCATGTCTGCCATTGGCTTGGTAGTAGGCATTCATGGCATAAGTGGCGAGTGCCTTGACATTGTTGGGGTCATAGCAAACTCCTCCTGGTTGAATTGGTTTACAATCAACTCCTTGGCTGCACACATAGTTTATATTTGCTTGTAAAGCTGCATCGTTAGCATCTGCCTTTGGCACGCACCATTTTTGACCTCCAACTGCAGGTGCAGGTTGTGTTGGCACTGCAGGTCCAGGTTTTGCAGGTTCATCTTTCTGCATATTTTAATTCAAAAAGAAAATCTTAACACTACCATTAAAGGTAAGAAATTGAGTAAATAGCACATACAGAAACAATATAAAGAATTCTCACAAGCTCCACCAAAAATTGCTACTGCTATGTACAGAAGTTTTAGGATTTAACAATAATAACTATCATAAAAACCATCTCTAACACTAATTCAAAAGTGTGTGTAAACTTTAAACTTAATTATTATGCATTTTTCCTTTACATATCAGACACATTTTCTAGTCCATGAACCAAATTTAACACTTAAGTTTAAATCATTCACTAGAAATCCCCTACACTTTATAATTAAAATCTTATTATACTATATCAAATGCTTTAATAAATCAAGCTAGTTTTCTGAAAAACAACAAAAGAGTTAATATACTATATTACTATATAATAATGATAACATGATGAAGAGAGCCATGTGAGAGGAAGGAGAGAACAAATTCTGATTGATAAAATAGGGAGGGTGGGGATAAACCAAATGGATGCAGCACTATGTATGTCAGCCGTTAGATGGGGTGGTGTTTAAATTATCAAGGCAAAAAGGTTCATAATCAACGGTTGGTTTTAGAGGCCCAGCTATTGTCCAAAAGGGCCCCACCTAACAATGAAAAGAAAAAACCAAAACCGACCAATAACAAAGTAACATGACAACAGACATTAAGAAAACAAAGGAACAAAATATACCTGTCCATTTCGCATGATTCCGCAATCGTACACGGGCTTGAAATCGGGTTGGAACAGGCCCCAGTTACGTTCGGCTATTGGGCCGGGCTTTTGGTTCTCATTGAAAAGCGCGAAGAGGTAGGTCTCGAAGGTTCGGTTGGGCATCATCGGCGTTCCCTTGCCGGTTGCCAAGTGCTTCACGAGTTGGCCATTGAACGACTGAGCGTTGGCCACGCTGCAGGCATCCCAACCGTCGCAGACGGAGGGCCACCCAGTTTCCCCCACGGCGATGTCGACATCACCATACCCCAAATCCTTCATGGCGGAGTGCACGGCGTCCAACAGAGCGTCGAACTGGTTGGTGTAGCTCAGCTTGGTGTACCTATCATACAAGCCGCGGTTGGGCCTGAAGAGAAGAAAGTTAACGTTTTTTCCGTTGTACCCGAAATAGGGATACGGGTTCACCATGAAGGGCGTTTTGGTCTCCCTCAGAAACTTCAGCATTGGACCCAACACGTGCTTTGCGTACCCTGGCCTGAACCTTCCTGCACTTGGCGGAATTGATGACCTCATTATGGCCAAAGAATGAGCAGTGGTAACCTGAAAAGGCAAAAAGAATCAATAAATAACAAACAAGAAATGATTAATTAAGCTAAATTTGAATGTCTGAGATGTGAGAGGAAGAATATAGAACTAATAATAGAAGTCAGATAGATAGAGGAAATGGAATGGAATGAAATGAAATACCTTAATGTCGGTTATGCCCTCAGCTAGAAGGGCAGCATGGAGGGTTCGAATGGCGGAGTTGAGCCCACGGATCATGGGGGCGTCACCCCAGTGGAGAACCTCGCTGCCGACGAGGATGTACTGGATTTTGGTCTGCGGGTGAAAGGGTTTGATGTGCGTGACAACCCACTGCCTCGCCGAGTCGATTTGCTTGAGGGTGGCGATGTCGCCGTTGGGGGCTGTCACCGTCACGGGGATGCCGGTGTTTGCGAAAGCTTGCAGGATCTGTGGGCTCACGTCATAGATCTTCACGCGGTCAATCGTTGTCCGCGTCTTGAGAAAGTTAGCCACCGTGGCGGGCGGTGGTAGGTTGTCGCCGAGGGTGCCATAGTTTATGCCCAAGCCATGCGCAAAGACGGTGAAGTGGAGCAGCACCAGAAATGTGGAGATAAAGGAGGTGATGGACATGGTTGATGTTGTGTTTGAAGTTAGAAGTCAGAAGCAACGGGTGTTATTTATTTTTGTATATATATAGCTGAAAATGAGATTGAAAACATTAGAAAGAGGGATAAGATAGGGATTGTGGACTATTTTTAAGGACCCTGGTCAAAATAGTGTGTCTCTTTGGTGTCACTTTATTTTAAATTTTCTTTAAATTAACAGTTTCTTTTTTTAAAAAAAGAAAAATAACACAATAATTGTTTGAGAGGTGAGAAAAATAAATAACAGTTTCTATATATGTAAAGTAAGTCCCAATAATTATGCTACAGTTAACATAATTGAAACAACTATTTTCAATAATGTTAAAAAATAATAATTATTATTATTTAATTTATAAGTGAAGATTAATAAATTTGATTTAATTTAATTTAATGATTATAACGTTGTTTTGGGTTAATGATGAAAGGAAGGAAAGGAAGGAACAAATTACAAACGCGGAAGAGAGGGCACCGTATGATTAGATGCTGGGGACGTTGGAATCGGATTCAAAATTGAATAGAAAAGTCATAAAATTAATGGTGGGCCAACATAGGTGTCGTGGGTCAAAAAGTTACTACATTCTACTATTTAAGATTTTCCTATATTGTATGTTTTTTTTTTTTTTTAATACAATGTCCGAAAGTGTGAACCAGACGTATCTTTGGTGTATGCGCAATTTTATGCACGGTGGTGGTGACACGTCAGAATAGAGAGATGTTGCAGTTTTGCGTCTCATCTAGTTGTCAGAATGTCTCTGAAAACAAACGCGTTTTCACGTGACACTTTTTGTAACAGCTTCCACGCGCTTTCCGAATTTTCTTGTTCCTACCCATCAGTTTTTGGGCTCTATTTTAACTTCTTGGGCTCTATTAAGCCCAAGACTCGTCACATTGTTGAAGGCAAATATGACATTATTAAGTAATTAGAATCAACTTTTTTTCTTTTTAGCAAATCATTCTTTTGCAGTGTTAATATAATTTTCTTAGAAATTACGGGTAAGATTGAATAAATTTATTTATTATTACGCGTAAGATTGAATAAAATTTTAATTATTACGCGTAAGATTGAATATAATTTTGATTATCGTTTTTCATTATTTTTAATTCTTTTCATATTTCTAATTAAAAAATACATTTATTATAAGTTAGTTAATAATAATTTTACTATATATATATATATAATATAATTTTTAAAATAAATATCTAAATTTTTTTAAAATATTCTAAAAATATATTATAACAGTTTTGCACATCTAGTTTTACTAAAAATATATATAATTATCTAAAACATTTAATAATCTTTAATTTACTAATGGAAACACACTTAAATCTAATAATAAATAAATGAATACATTCTCATTTTTCATTTTTTAATTCATATAAGTAAAAAATTGTGATAATTTTCTATATTTATAGGTATATATTTTAAAGTAATAAATGTTTTAAAACATGTTTAATATTTATAAATTTTCAGTTATAGAAGTTTTTTTTTTCTTTCTCAAATATAACATTCAAATTTCAATTATTTAATTAGTTTCTTAAATTTGTAAGTAATAATAAAATATTATAATTTTCTTTCTGTTTTTCCGTAGCCTATACATCAGTTTAATAATTATTTTAATACTTTAACATTTTTCATTTTTCAACAATACAAAGATATACTTTTGTAATAAACAGGCATAGAAATTCTTAGAAAAAATATTGGTATTTTTTTATTAAATTTTTATATACGAAGAAAATTATATTTTTCTTACATTTTTTTTCTTAAATTTTGTCTTTAGCATAGATTGTTTAAATACTTCTTGTTCTTTATTTTTAATTATAAAGTATGTTTTTTATTTTTTTTAAAAGTGTGTATATGTAATTTCTACTATTTCGACATAATGACTAATTTTTTAAATTCACATTTCATAAGAAAAATATAATTCCCTTTTTTTCCTGAATATATATTTGACATAATTATGTTTTAAGAATTTAATTAAAATATACTTACATTATAAATATTTTATGCTGAGAATTTATCAAAGTTAAACTCCTATTTTATGTTGGAAAGAAATCCAGTATATAAAGAAACAAATTTTCTATACATTTTAAATTTGTAGTTAAAGTCACATTTTTTAATTTGTAATTGATAAAAACCTACTACATTACTTTAATAACTATGTTAAATTTCTATTAAATTTATATAAAGAAAAACTTCTCCAATAAAGAAATATAAAAAATCTTCCCATTTTCGTATTTAGTGGTTAATTTTATAACCTCTTCATCTTTTTCAAGATTATTATTATATTCTCAAAGTTATAATAAACTGATAATATAAAAGTTTTTTAATATCTAATCTAATAAGGATTGTAGTAATATCTGACAAATTGCTGAGATATGTAATAATTACTTTAGAAAGTCATAAATGAATTAATTTATTGTAGTTAGAAAGTTTTAAATATTTAGTGGAGTAAAATTAAACTCATATATTAAATATTTTAAAATTTTCCATGTATGCTTCATTAGTTGATATACATGAATTAAACCAATAATATGATATACAAAGAGAAGAAATAACAGTTAACGTAAAGCATTAAATGTAATATAAAATCATAAGCAAGACAGTGTTTATTAAAAGCATTTGTCAGAGACATTACACACCTCGTACATAGTGTTATGAAAGTTGAAAATGTTTCGTCGTCATGGTCCAACGAGGTACAAACACATGTTGCTGTCGGATTCTGAAACTGAATCCGATGATAACCTTGATCTTGTTGCTGTTACTGTTGCGAATGGTGGTGGAGCAAGGGAGGAAGAAAGGAAGAGATCTCTTTCTGCTCGTCAAGTTTCTAAACCATTCAACTCCAAACAAAGTCTTGATCCAGGTTATATATATTTTTCTGTAGATATATATGTATTTGATTCAGTTCTTTTATATATTATTACAGAATTTATATTAACTTTTGTTGCATATACATTCATTAAATTAATTATTTTTTCCTATGTCAAAAATTTTATCCTAATGTTTTTTCTCAAACACTTTTTATTATTAATTGAAAATTTTAATGGATTCTGTCTCTAAATTATGAAAGATAGTTCTGATATTCAACATAATCAATGGTTTTTAATGGATTTAAATCAATGTTAAAAAAACTTCGAAAATAGTGTGAGATAATGGCATGAATTAAAGGGATGAATTCAAATATATTATTTTTTAAAAAATAATTTTATTTTTTAATAATACATTATTTTTATTGAAACAGAAAAAAAAAATCATTTGTTACCAGTTAGAAAAAAAAAGTTATATAGCAACAATTTGTACTAATATTTTTTTGAAAGATAATTTGGTTGTTGTATGTTTCATACGTTTCTTTTTAATTGTTACATTTATGGTAAAAAATATTTTTATTTAAATGTTATTTTCAAAACTTTAAAAATACATTAATTACTCTTTTATCAATTTTTTTGCCTAATATTTAATTATAGTTTACATATATTTTATCTAATATTTAATTATATTGTGATTAGAAGTGGAGAAAAGTATAATAGAAATTTTATAACTGTTTTATTAAGATAAGAAATTTTTTTATATTTATTGATTTTTTCAAGAAAAAAAACTTAGAAAATACTTTTAAAAAAGGAATGGTGAGAGTTATGTTCTTCCTCTGGATTCAAATATAAGTAAAAAAAAATTATTAATTTTCGTGAACATCAAAATAAATAAATAAATAAATTTCTTTAAACTGTTACTGTTTCAAAAAATGTCCTTATTTTTAAATTTAATTATCATCTTTAATAATAATTTATATTAATTTAGAAAATGTATGATTTTTACTATATGAAAATAATAATATTAAATAAACTTAATTAATATTTGAAAGTAGTTAACTTTATTTATAATTGAGTGCAGACGTAATATAATATACGATTTGTATGATAAGTGATTCAAAATGTCAATTTAATTGAGATATTTAATTTTACAATAATTTTTTTATCTTCTTTTTTTTATATTATTTATTACATTGCATATATAATTTAATATATGTAATATTGATGAAGAGACATAAATTAAAAAAATTAATGCTATCACATCTTTAACAATCTTTCTGGATTCATGTATAAGGAAAATTAATTAATTTTAACATTCATTAAAATAATTATCACTCTTCTTTTTTAATGGTTATATTTGAAAAGAAGTATTTTATCCAACTGTCGTTTTTAAAATTCAAAATAACATTAATTTTTTTTTATTTATACTTTTATCTTTCACCCAATTTTGAGTTAATTTATATATATATAATATATAACGGTACAAAAATAAGAAGAATAAAATAGATAATATTATAAATAGACTGTTAAACTAATAAAAAAAATATTATATTTTTTTATTTCTTCAAACAAAACGTAAACTACACTTATAAAAAAAAGAAATAATTAAATTCATTTAATATTATTAAATTTTTAACAATTTTTAAATTCATTATCATTTAATTCTTCAAATGTAATATTTACACTTTTATTATAATATTAATCTTAATATATACTCACACTAATCTAATTTCTTTCATTACTATAACCAATTAGATGAAAAAAATATTAATAAATAAATATTAGTTTATTACTAATTCCAAACAAATTATATATATAAGAATTTTTTTTCTAATTATATATATATATATATAGTTTAAAAGATAAAATTTATATCTCATCTTAATTTAATAATTTTATAATTTTATTAATCAGATTTTGATAATATATAAAAAAAATATTATAATGTATTTTAAAATTGATTTAAAAAAAATAAAATTTATTTTGATTTATATATTATAATTTAACCTATTTTTAATTAATGTAAAAAATTTTCAAAAAATATAATCTAAAGATAAAATAAAATAGAAGAAGTAATAAGTGATTAAAATTAATGCAGATGCATTATTGGAGCTTGCAAGGGAATATCAGAAGGAGATGGAGAAGAAGGCTATTCCAACAGATCGTTTAGACGACATTGTGGTTGTGAACTGGAAAGGTTTGGCCAAAACCTTGAAGACATTGTATGGCCAACCATTGCACTATCTCACACACAATCTTTGTAAAGAATGGGACAAGTCAAGGTTTGGAAGTAAAAATGAAGAGAAGCCATTGAATGCAGTTTTCACTTGGCGTGAGGTTGAAGACACTATATGGAAAGTTGAGGCTGTTCATAGACTTTGCACTTCCCCTCTTCATCTTGCAATGCTTTGGCTTCATGACCCAGAATACCACATTATTGTTCATGAAGTTCTTTCAACCCCTTCAACTTCAACAAAATAGTACCTTTTTCTTCATTCCATGCAGCATTCAAAATAATCACTGTTGGGGATGATACCTTTTACTTTCATGTTGGATATTCTTAATTTACTTTCATGCCAAGCTTTATTTCTTCTCACATTATATGTTTTGCATCTTCTGCTCTTTCATTTCCCTCTTTTAATGGTATTTTGATTTCACTGGATGTACCTCCTAATTGTGTTTTTTTTTTCTTAATGAGATTATATACAAGTTTCAACCTTAATTAAAAACAATATTTAATTATAATAAAAAAATTAATTAAATTAACAAAATTATTTAGATTAACAAAATTTAAAATAAAATATATTTATTTATTATTTTAATATATTTTAATTATTTATCATAATACTAATAATAAAATAATTGTTAACATAAATAATCGGTTATGTATTTTGTTTCAATCTTCGGATTTGACAGTAGAAATTAAAAATGTATAAATTTTATAAAAATTTGTATATTTCACATATTAAATTTTTTTATCTCGAGATGTGTGATACATTCAATGGAAACGCAATAACTCGCGTCCGTTACTTCTTAAGAAAAGAAAAATATAAATAATTATAAAGTAACCTTCACATTAAATAACATCTCAAAAAATTATTTATATACTAAGCTATCAGAAAAATAATAATAATTTTTTAAAATAAAAATAAACAACTAATCCATCTTATTACTGTTAGAAATATTTTATTAAAATTTAAATAATTAAGAATAGGAAAGAAAAAATAAAATAAAAGGATTGTAACAAAACATATCTGACTAATTGATAAAAAAGAAAATTAATTTAATTTCACTTTTAAATTATTATACCAACTGACTTGTATAATTTATAAATCCATAATTATACGAATTAAGAGATTAAATTCAATTAATTTAACTTAAATTATTTTTTTAGTGATTAATAATCAGAGAATATAAATGAGACAAGCCAATCTGCATTCTCTTCTTAATTACAACTAAAATTTATAAATTAAAATGTAATATCCTAAAAATAAAATGACCTACAATCGAGTCGTGAAGAAAGATGAAACGTTAAAATATTTATATTGAAATATAAGAAAAAAATTCATCAAAGTATAATATTTAAAATAATATATATGACAACATTATACATAAATATTTAAAATATAAATGAAATGTTTTATTTATATAAAAAATATTAAATAAGTAAGAAATAACAATTTAAATATTCAAATTCGATTAATTTAGTTAAATTAATTTATTATTATTATCTTAGAGACGCATCTATTAAATCGAATATGTTGAATAAGTATAGGATAAAAAAAAGGTGAGATGTATAAATTATTTTTTGTATTTAAATTTTTTATTCGTACAAAACGTTAATTACGACATAATCATTATTCAATGTAATAATGAAAATAAATATTTTTTCATTATAATTTATTTTTTATATAAATAAAATATTAATTAATTAAGGTATAATTCATAAAAATAATTAATATAATCTTAAATTTTATAAATAACAGATAAATAGAAATAATTTTTTTTCTAAAAAAACACATTCATTTCAATTTTTTTCTTAACTTGATGTTGTTCTATAATTTAATGAATTTTTTTTTCCTTCAACCATAATATTATTATGATTGAATTTCAACATAATTTACATTTATTTATAGTTCATGAGTTGAAAATGTAATTATTAATAATTTCAAGAAAAATAATAAATAAGAAGGAAAAATTATACAGAAATTAAAAAAAAAAAAGGTGATATTATATCAACATTAGTAAGATTATATTTTACATGATATAAGTTAATTTTTTTCAGTAATAAGAGTTGATTTTCAATTAATTTTTTATTGGTATAAACCACAGTAATTTTTTGTTACAGAATTTTTCTCTAAAATGATAGTTAATTTGAAACAAAGTTTTTCTCTAAAATATTATGTAAACAGGAAATGTTAATATATTTTGATTTTAATAATTTTTACCCTCGTATGTCTCTTTTTCACAGCTTCTTAATTTTTTTTTTCTAACCAAATAAAGGAAAGAGAAATATCAATCATTTAATATATTATTTTCCTCTTAATTTTGTATATATTTTTAAATAAAAATATATTTGTTGAAAATATCAGTATATTAAGTGGATTGATCTAAAATAATAAGAAATTAAATTAGATTTAATTTTTTTTAATATAATATTAAAATTTATTTAATAAAATTATTTAATCTATTTAATTAACCGTTAAAGTTCATCCTATAAATAAATTTTGTAATTTTAAATTAGATTTAAATTCGCTTCTTATAACACTCATTTCAATTTTTTTTCTTAACTTTATACTTGTGTTTATCCAATTTTTTTTCCCCTTCTTCCTACATTCAAACACAGAAAATTTATTAAGTTTGTTATGCTAAAATCCAAAATATTTAAAAGAGATTACCTCATAATATACCTTTTCCAATTCGTATATATCATGTCATGTGATTTGAGATTTTCAATCTTTAATATTTTTAATAAATCTTTTATCCGTGTTTAAGTTCAAGATTAGGACAATTAATTTTGTTTTCCTAATAATTATTGCACACATTTCAAGATTCTGCATGCTAAGACAAGTGGAAAGACTTACATACTTATCTGTACATAATATTTCCCACTTGTTACTTCTATACATTGTAATTGTTTTCAATACTTCTAGAAGATAATTTTTATATATAAAAAAAATTCTTAAATCAAAATTAGATTATATAAATTAATTAATATAATTTATTCCATATATTTTTCTATAAATTTTTATTTAAATTAATTTTAACGTAAGAAATAATTAAACAAGAAGTTAGCTTTTACCACCGAAAACATCATGCAAGTGTGACATAACGACAGATTATACATGTGAATGCAGAAGCAGAAGCTAAATATAAGGGAAAGAGTGTAATTACATTTCTCACATTTTCACATTCACTCTCTAACTAAGTTTTGAGCTATTTCAATTCTCAACAATGGAAAGTGGTGGTGGTGAAAGCAATGGAAGAAGAAACATGAACATGCAGTTGAATAATGCACAAGATATGAGCAAAATCACGCTAAACAAAATCAAAATTCTTCACCAGCGCCGACGCAAGCGTGATGGCACCACCGTAACCTACCATGACATGAGGTCTGCAGGCTATGGTTGGCTCCTCCCTGGGTGGATAGCAGAAGAACGTAGACTCTCCAGTGGAAAGGTCTACAAGGTAACTAATTAATCATCATGCATATCTCAAATTTTCTTAACTGTTAATTACTTCATACATGCATGACAATGTTATCTAATTATATATCTTTCTTTCTTCTCTGTCATTTGTTTCCCTTTTCAGAATTTGTCTGTAATTTCTACCATCTTCTAACAAAATGGGGTGGAAAATTTTTGTTATATCTTTTGCATGCAGTATTACTATGATCCAGATGGGTGCATATATAAGACCAGATGTAAGGTACTTGCAACCTTTGAGGAATGGGGGATTATTGTGCTAGACACTTAGATCAGAAGGTAAAATATATGTATATATATATATATGTAACTGGTTTACTTTTATGATTCTGCTTTAAACTTTATCTGTGTTAATGGAATTTTCTTTCTACTTTCAGCAGATCTTTGTGCTGCACTCTTACAGTTTGGAGGTACTTGTTATGTCAAGGACTCAGCCATCGACCCTTTCAAAATTTGCTTTAGTGTACTTAAGTTTTAAGTAATTTATCTGCAATTATGTGTGTTTAGATATGTTTTATGGTTGTTCTTGAGTTTCTCAATCAACCTTATGGACCTGGGTTTATTTTCCTTTTTAGTTACTTATAAATGAACTTGATGGCTCTTAATAATCTTACATATATGCTTGTGGATGAAAGAAAAAGGTTGAATTTTCTTATAAGATGCATTTATAAAGGTAGAAGAAGAATAAAGGTTGGATTTTTTTTCTTAACAGTATAAAAGTTTCATAAAAGCAGAGTTTATTATTCAGATAAGAAGGTAAGAATATATGGTAAAAGGGATTTTGTCTTATGTGCAACATTTAGTAGTTTTCTTAATAATAATAATGAATTTTTTTAACAATTTTTGTTTATTAATATATTTTTTTATCTTAGATTTATCTAAGAAAAAGTTGTTTTTGATTTTTTATATTTTTTAAAATGAATTTAATCTTTCAATTTTTATAAATATTTTATTTTAATCATTTTTTATATTTAAAATTAAAATTTAATGTAATTTTTTTATTTTAATATATTAATGAAAAAAATTAATATAAATTTAATTATTATTTATACTTAAATATAATATTTAATAATATGTAAATTATAAAATTAATACAATAATTCAAATTATATATTTTAAAAAATTAAAGAATTGAATTAATTCCTTAAAAAAATACTTGTTAAACATTTCATCTAATAAGAATGATTTTTTTTTTTATGATTAAATTTTATTAAAAATTATAAATTTATAAGTTAAACTTGTTAAACAACTATTATTCTTAATATGATCTATTTTTTTTGTTAAATAACCAATTTATTAATTTAATTTTTATCAATAAAAGTATAATTATTTAATTAGTTGTTTAAACATTTTTGTGCACTTTTATAATATGGATTGGTAGTTATTTTTGTATTTCGGATATAAATTTTTATTAATATATTTAATTTATGGATAAAAAAATTCTCAATATATACTTAACCTTATTTGTAAATATTACTTTATGTATGTTAAAATTATTTTATAAATATCACTTTCTTTCTTCTTAATTTTTTAACTTAATCAAACAAAGAAAGTGAAAATTCATTTATTTTCTTTTAGTTTTTTTCTCATTCAAACAATATAAAATTATACTCATTTTTCTATTCCTTTTTTAATCCATTAACTTTCTTTTCTCCCTAACTTTTTTCATCCAAACATTATGATAGTTACTGTTCATTTATGCATTTCACAAAAGTCCAAAATTATTTTTAGGAAATATTAATAGGAGAAGGAAATGGAAAAAGAATTAATGATATTAATAATATTAATAAGATTTATATATATGTGTGAAAAAATTTATGAATTATAATTTATTCTATCCAAACTTTAAAAGAAATTAAATTCTTGAGTTTTACCAAATAAAACATATCTCTGTGACACTTCATTTCAATAAATTTATCAATGATAAAAAGTATTAATTATTACCAGATCATATTTCTCTACTTAATAACACAAAAAGACACAGTATCAAACGAAATTGTGCTTCACAAACCAAACTCTTACGCAAATGTTTCAATCAATTTTGTTATGATCTAACCTGGTTTACTTTAGATACAGCTAAAAAAGCCTATATAAGAATATTATTTTATTTTTTCTTACTATCCCACCAAAGAAAAAAAATGAAAAGGAAAGAAACATCAACTTTATATTCTCATTTTTCCTTATTTTTCTCTCAATTTGAGAAACATAATACAGTAACACATATTTTCTGATACATTCTTGCTTCTAACGTTTATTTTTGTTCAAATAAGATAGTTTTTTTTACCATGACCATTATTTGTGTATAATATTATCCATTCTTTCACGTTACTTTGAATGTGAAGGTGATATCATGATTAATAATTTGGAATTTGTTCTGTTGAAACATATGTTACAGAGTAACGGAAGAGAGTTGTGATAAATGACTTGCATATGTATATGATGCAGTGCTGTCACATAAAGACAAATCCCAATTCTGAATGTAGCAGCATAAATAGGGTAGGAGCGTAAGTGAATGAGTGCGTATCTGCATTTGCTTTGTATTCTTCTTTTCACAATTCTCAATTCTCTCTGCATATCCATTCTTCTCTCAACTCATCAATGGAGGGTTCCAGCACAAACATCACCATTAGTACCAGGAACCTCTCCCCAGACCAAATCGCTGCAATAACCAATGCCACCATAGAAAAAATCAAAACTTCAAACCCCCGAAACCGTCTTCACCCCGGAACAACCGTAACCTATCACGACAACACTGCCATAGGTTACGGTTGGCTTCTTCCAGGTTGGGTTGCCGAAGAACGACGGGTCCAGAGTGGAAGAGTTTATAGGGTAAACCTTCTTTTTCTTAGTTTTTCAGACAAAGATACTGAGTTTTTGCGTTTTTGCATTCATAAAAATGTTCTGAGAAACTCTTATGCATCACAGCACAAACCTTTGTACAAACTTTTGATTATGGATTTTCTAACACACCCAAATGAAATGAAAATTTCATTAACTTTTGTGCATGCAGTACTACTACGGTCCAGATGGAGCGTTTTACGAAAGCCAGCAGAAGGTGGTGGAGGCTTTTGAGCAGTTCTGCCGAGTAATTGTTCTTGACACTTAGATCTCAGAGGTAATTTACAAAAACTGGTTTTCTTTTATGATCTTTGCATGCATGTGGATTGTGATTTGATCTTTATATGAAGTTGTGTTAATGGAATTCCTTTTTTGTTTCTGACAGATCTGTGTGTTGTACTTGTTTTCGCAAGCCAGAATCGTCTTGGACCCTTCAGAGTTTATCTTTAAATAATGTCTTCATTGTTGCTTCTGGTTTTTTCTGCTGTGTAGTTATTGTTCCCCGTGTTTTTGGCTTCAATAAATAGACCATTTACTTAATTGCTCAGGATTTCAATTTTTTTCCCAGTTTATACTCTTAAAGTTCCTTCTTTTCCTTTTCATATACTTACGAACACATCCACCGTTTTGAACTGATGATTCGTAATTACGTCCATATCTATATACAAAGTTTAAAAAAGGTTAAATTTTTTATATTAATAAGATTTTTTTTTAAGGAACTGTTAATTAACACTTTTTTTTTTAAAGATATTTGACAACAAAATTATTTTTTATATGAATTCTTATTTTAATTACGTATAAACACTCTTAAAAGGGTAGATGAAAAAAATATTTTCTTTCCTATACTCTTAAAACGGTAGATGAAATATTTTCTTTCGTATTCAATTTAACGTCTGAAGAATTTCAAAAGTACTAGAGTTTCTTTTAAAGAATGATGCAGAATTTTTTTTTTATATATTGAATAATCAAAGAATTATCATCTAATTAATTTGTAGCACGTTTTTGTTAACTTTTATAATATATATTTATAATTAATTTTTATATTTTTTTACTAATTTTTGTTAATATATTTTTCTTTATCAATAAAAAAATAACAATTTTCTTAATAACTATTCATTCTTCTTGTTAACAAAACTTTTTTTTTAATAAGTCTCCATAATTAAAAATATGTCTTCAATTGATTGATCATCTGCACTTGTCATTAATGTACTGATCAATGAACATTTTTATTTTTTGAAGAATAATCTTTCATCATTTATATAAATTCTCTTTCTAAAAAATCTAATAACCTACTCTATGAAATTAATCAGAAGTTTCAAAATCATGAATTAAGCTTTTATTACCTTATTCACTTTTGTTTCACATGAAAACTAATTAAACTTTTTATTGTATAAGAATAATAATAATAGCATATATTGGATTAGTTTCCTTATACAATGTTTAACTAAATTTTAATTAGACATTCACACTAAGTGTTTCAACTTGAAGTCATGTTGTATCTGAAAATTGAACCAGACCAGTTAAATGGTGTGTTTGAAGGAGGTTGAAATGAATGGTAGTAGAGAGATGAATTCTCCATGAACACACCTTAGAAAGGGGATCAAAAGGAGAGAAACAGTGTCAGTTTTTCTCTTTTGGATTCTTCTTCCATCATTTATAAACACATGCCAAAGTTAAGGAGAAAAGTTTGTGCAAGTTTGCAACGTAATTTTTCATTGATTGAAGAGAGAAAAGAATTAAAGACTTTACAAGACTTGACTTGCAGTTACAATTTGCAGAAGAAACTGTCATGAATTGACAGACTGTGTTTTGGGTCATTCTTTTCTGGCATCAACAATGGAATTGCTGCAAAAATTTTGAATAATAAATGAAACTGAAACTGTGTTTTAAGTTTACAAGTACTTCACCGATTTAGTTTCTGTGTTGTGTTTTTATACTGAATTTTGGTTGTAATAAATCTCAATCATCTATCATTGTTATTATTTTATACTTTTTATGACTCAATAATTATAATTAAATGGTTCATATCTGATACAACAAAAATTCAGTAATAAAAACTCAATAGAAAAACCAACTACATTCTTTATTATCTAATCCATGGATATCTTAATAATAAGAGATTTTTGTATTAATATTTAAAAGAATCAAGTGGAAAATAATGTGACTGGTATAAATAAATAAGAAATTAAAACATTTGTATTGTATAAGTTTAATTTTGTTTTATTATTGAGAAGTTTTTTAAATTATTAATAATTTTTGTTATAATTCTTATATTTAAAAAAAAATAAAAATTAAGTGACGTGGAGATAAAGGGAGTGACGAAATCTTTAAACTCCCCATAATTGCAAGTGAATGTCACACTCAAAGAGTAAAAACTGAATATTGAATGATGAATTAATTGAGACAAGTCTTGTTTTAAAAATAATTTATATAGAAATTAATAGTAATTAAACATGAATGAAAAAGAAAAAAAATTTAAATTTATATTGTTTGAGAAAAATAAAAGGGAGGAATCTTTGTGAATTTATTAGCATTATTCTATTTCAAATTGGCATGATAGAAAACATTCATGGCATAAAATTTAAGAACAAGTAATTTTATGGTAAGAAAGTAATAAAAAAAAAATTGGGTTAAATTTAATTTGAATTTGATATAAAATATTTTTAGACTCTTCATTTATTTGTTTTCATTCTTTCCTTCTTCACTCATTGAAATAAGTAAAGATTTCTACTGTTTTTATTTATATTGATTTGGGTAAGCATCTATTCAATTAAATTTATTTCTCTATTAACTATATCATTTTTAATTAAATTTATTTCTCTATTAACTATATCATTTTTATTTCCTTTCTTCCTATCTCTTTCATCTCCTTCATCTCCATTTCAGTTCCAATTCAACTTACAAAAATTGAACAGGCTCAAAATTTGTTTGAAACAATGATGAGAGGATTCATGGAAAATACAAAACAATGGGTATGTCTGGTTTGTTATTTTGGATTGTTGGATGACACAAAACAGTGTTAAGGAAAAGAACCTTCTTTAGAGGCTACTTTTTGTGTTCACAGTCGGTGTCTTTTGGATTCTTCTCCAGATCTCCAGATTGTGTTTTAAAGAAGCAAGAATAATAATAATACATATATCAATTTTTTATTATTTATTTTCATTTGAGTTTTTTTTTTTAAATTTCTTAAAACATTATTTTTTTTGCTAAATAATAACCATAAAATCAAGCAATTTTTAAAAAAAATCATGAATAAACCTTCAAATATATGGATATTTCTAAAAAGTTTTGGAAGCAAGCTAACGCACATGTGACCCTAAAAATATTGCAACTTAAATTTAGTTTCAATAAAATTAACTTATTATTTCTTTAAAATATAATTTTTAACTTATTCAGAATTCTTTTTTCCTTCCTAATTTTCTTGTCTTATGAAAAAAAAAATACTAAATATATCATAAGTATACCTTTAAATATTGCAAGTTTCAAAGTTGTGTTCTTTTTTTATTGCATGCTTCGGTTACAGTCTCACAGATATAATTGATAAGAAATTCTAAAGACTATTATTGTTCATCACTAAAAAATAATCATAATGGTATATATTGAAAGATATGTAAAGAAAATATAGCACCAAAAATTCCCAGACCCAAAAAATAAACGAGGCAAGGAAGAATTATGAGACATAAAAGGTACCCAGTACATGGTGATTGACACTGGACACCAACCAAAATTTTGACTCTGCAATTGCGACACCTCAAACATGGACAAGTAACAAAGAAACATCGCATTACAAAATGGCTTATTGTTGTTGATAAGGCTGCTGCCTCTATGAACCTGTCATTTGTTGATCGGACTTATTAGGTAGAAGAAGATGAAAATTTCATAGAGGAAGGAAAAAAGCCGCAAAATTATGTATCATTTTCTCAGTCTCTCTTCACAACTTCAAAGCCAAAATCTGTACATGTTAAATAGGCCTGAACATGGGGTGTCTCCATCTCTCAGGCTTCATCCTCCAGTTACTTTCACTGTTTCTCGGCTTCAACAGTCGCTCTATTTCCATTCCTGATTGAAGACAAGATTGCAGCCTCTTCAGATGTCCACGGCATTGCTTGTGATCAAAGCAGTTGGCTTCACCGATGTCATTTCCTACGGAATGCATGTTATTGCCTTCTTCTGAATGCATGTTGTTGCCTTCTGAATGCATGTATCTTTCGTATGGTGACTGCCACTTGGCTTGCAAGTATGCTAAAGATCTCCATGGAGGAAGTGGCATAGAATTCTGTTTCAAAGAAGATCTAGAAGCTTCCTCCATTATTCCAAGAAATTGTTTCAGTCTGGTAAAGGAACCCACATATATAACAGGAAGCGAATTCAGTATCCTATCATATGATTCAACGGCTCTAGCTATTTCAAAGTGGCTTCGGAAGTCTATATCAACAATCAATCGTTCTGTGCCTCCCGAATTATTGTCAACCACAACGTCAATATATTCATGATCACCTGTGCCACAAGTTTCAACAAGCAAACATCAGCTGAATTTAAAGCATATGCAAAATCATGTACATATTGAATAAGTAGAATCGTGGAACAACAGAACTCCTAATGTAATACGGTATAATAGAGTATTTTATTTTACTGTCCTAATATTACTTAACATTGTAAAAAGCATGCAGACAATACATGAAGTTTCTTATTTACCAACCCAAGCAAACCAATGGTAGCAGCTTAATGATGGATGTGCCATGCATGAAGCAAAAGTAGACTTGTAATTTTGGTGAAATAAAAGAATATATATATACACACACACAAAAACTATGGTATACCTCCAGGGACTTTGCCACTACCCAGCCATTTAGATGCACAGACACCAGCATCGTAACCAGAAAGTCTCATCAACTTCACCAGATAAAACCTGATACAGCTAGCATAACATGGACCAGAATTCATAACTTGAAGGTTGCCCTCCTTCATTGACCGTATAAGGGAAAGTACAACTGAAAGCAAGTCACCCTCATGTTGAGCCACCGACAGCTTACAGATCTGTTTCATAGACATAAAAGATAGTCAGGGAAGTTGTTAAAAACATCTGTTGATTTTAAAGGGAGAGATTTAGAGGAAGACAGAAGAATATTTTAGAGAATGAGATTATATTATTCTAGAGAATATGCAGAACATAGGTAATAAATAGGTTCTGCGTATCATCCATATGCATATAAGTATAGAATCTTGATGGATTTTGCATATTTCCTAAAGATAAATAATAGGCTATGCAACTTCCTACACACTAATACCTATGAAAGAATAATTAGGATGAAAATAAATTGAACAATTGGAAGTGAAAAATAAAGTAAAATTTAAAAAAGATGTTTAGTTGAAGACAAATAGAAAAGATATGAAAAGAGATATAGAAAAAATGAGTAAAGATACATGTGAATTAGTACAGTGGTTCTCACCATTTTTAAAATTATTTCTCCTTTCTTTCTCTCCTACCAAACAACCTATATTAATTTCATCCTTTCTCATCTTCTCAAACAAACACACCATAAATACATTGAAACATGAGATACCTCATCATATTATTTCCAAGTACATTAAATGTCATTATTTTCAACTATATCTTTCATCCAAAGTAAATAATTCGTAGGAAAATATTCACTTGTAAATTTTCAAGTGTCCTATGGCCTTCCTACCTTATTTCACAAATTTTCAAAGTTGAGCTTATGAATACGTTCTCAATTGATCAGAGCTTATTAAATTAGTGTTTAATTCAGCTATTTACATAAAGCATGAAAATGAAATCCTAGGTACAAGATATCACATCCCTCTGTAAAGAAGTAGTAAAACTAAATTCTAGGAGAAAACAATACATATCAGTCATAGTAAACCATGGTTAGTTACCAGTAAACAGTAATCATAGCCCCTAAGGATTTCTATCTAACACAGCAATGTCTGTGAAGATACTACAATCAAAGGAAAAAAAATAAAAAATCAAGAGGAGATTATTGATAAGGAATCAATAAAAAGGTTGGAATTTGCTAACAGAAAAACTAAGAATTTATCATTAACATGTATATCTAGACTAAGAAATAGACCAAACACCCCAAGTGACACAGATACACCTTCAAAATTGCGTTTGAAATGGATTTAGTATCAATTTAGGAACACGCATGCATATACACACAAAACTTTTCCAATGGAAAATACAAACACGCTAAAAATCTAGTTTTTATTTTAATTTCTGCTCCCCAACACAGAAATTTATTCTGTATGATCAATTAACAATTCATTACGCAAAAGCGAGAGGTTTCTTGACAATTACCTGAATCTTCTCCGCGAGGTGAGCGAAATCAGATAGACCAGAATCGCTATCACTGCTACACAAAGACTCAGCGCCACTACTTCCATTCTCTAAAAAATCGCTAACCATAAGCGCCAAATCGTGCTCGCTCTCGTGGCTGAAACCGCCACCAATCTGGCTGGTGCCTCCGCTTCCGATATCGCCAGCTCCGACCCACCAATCTGCTTCGCCTGACATACAAACCCTGCAGTCCATCCGCCGATGTCAGCGAGGTCGTTTAGACCACCCAAGTCCAAAACGACACCGTCTCAGACAATCACCAGCGAGGCACAACAACAGAACAGAATCAGAATTCGTCGTAAACCCAGGATTCCCCTGCCTTAAATTCGACAACCCAATTGAACACGCGGTCCAATTCGTTAAAACGGATAAAAATTTCGATTATTATTGCGTTTATTTTCGTTTGTTAAGCAACGAATGTTGATAAGAAATTGGAAAAGCAGAAGTTTTGTTTCCGTCTTTAACGTTTTGCAAGAATTCTGAAGAATTGGAATGGGTAGAGAAAATGAAATAGAAAAGGAGAAAGAAAAAAAAGAAATTGGCCTTTCGATCTGAAGGGATGAACAATGTCGACTGGCAAATGGAAATGTATTTCCTTTGCAAATGAAAACCCAAAAGATTGGAAGGCAAGTTCGTCGGAGAAAGAAGACAATATAAAAGGCGTAGCTGACTTGGAATGACCATTTTGCCCTTTCCCTGTGACTTGGAGAGGGAGGTTACCTTTCTTGTTTCTACACATCACAGAATTTAAAAACAGTTTAACAGACAAATCAAATCTATCAATTCTTAATCTCCTAATTAGTTTCTTTAACTCAATGTCAAAATTAAATTTTGCAACTTCAAAAAACCTTTCTAATATTACATTTCAAATATTTTTTAAATATTTTCAATAAAATATTTTTCAAAAATATTCATCATTTGTAATTGTTATGAACAATTAAAAAAAATTTAAATTTAAATTTTAAAAATTATGAACAAAATGATATTTTACTCTTATTTTAGAAAAAAATATTATATTGAGTAGTTGAATATTACTTTCCTTTCATAATTTATAATTACTATCAATTTAAAAGTCATAAATACTAACATTTATAATCAAACGATTTTATTAACCTTCTCTATTTAATAAAAGTTACGAATTATTCATATATTTGAAAATTATAAACTATTTAATAGGAGTAGTTGCAAACGGGAAAAATTTATATAGAAGATATTTTGATAACATAAACTTTAAATTAGCACTGAATAGTTTCTTTATAAACTATTTTGAAAAATACATAAATAATTATCTAGCATTTTAGTCTATGCAATATAAAAAATAAATAATTACTATAAAAAAAATTAAGTATGAATTTAATATAATTATTATTGCCCTTCTAAATTTTTCCCAATTAAAGAATTTTATTAAAGGAACCCTACGCGTCTCAAACACACCATCATTTTTTTTGTCAAAGTAAAAGTCATCATTCTTATTCAAACCTTTGACTTTGTCAACTTTCAGTAAATTATAAGAGAAAAAAACTGATTGTGCTTAATTATATAATCATGTGAAGAGAACTAATTAATGTTTTAAATATAATTTAGAAAAACAGTCAGAGAGTTTATTTATGTTAAAGGTTGTAATTAGATTGAAAAGAACCACTTGCAGAAAAAAATATTTTTCTATTGAGAAATTTAATTATGACAGAAAGTTTATTTACGTTGAAACTTATAATTAGATTGAAAAGAACAACTTGCAGAAAAAATTATTTTTCTATTGAGAAATTTAATTATGATAGAATCATATCTGTTGATAAATTTTTGTGTGTACTAAATTAATTTTGTAAAACTAATCTTCATTTTTTTTTTTCCTCAAAAGATCTCAGTTTTATATATTAAAATATGTATATTTGTGAAGACAAGAAGTACTAATAAAGACTAGATATATAAATGTTCATGCATGCAACATTAACAATTTTCAAATCAAATCTTTCCATCATTTCATTATTAGTTGCTCTGTCATTCATCAGCATTTCCCTCTAACCAAAAATTCATTCAAATTTTCGTTTTAAACCTGCTAAACTTTAGTTTTCTTTAATTGTGTCAAATATCTACTTATGAAAGATGATAAACGAATCAAGAATAACACTGCAAATAGTCACTTAGAGAGAGTATTGGAGTAAAAAAAGTTAGAATCTATCTGTCATTAAATTAACTTAAAAATAACATAGAAAATTCAGTGATTCATTATACTTACTCATCCATGTATAAATAGTTGAGAATTAGGCATAAGAAAAGTAACAATTATGGAACAGCACATTATGAAATGATTTAAACAAGACATACACAGTGACCATAAAGAGAGACAGAACATGTGTTTAGGCACCACCGTTTCATTGGCCTATCATTTATTGGTGATGAAGAGAAGGGTACCCTATAGGATGGGGACACAAAGCATCTTTTTGGTATGAATCCTCACTGGCTCTCCCACGAAGTATGTAAAATTGGAGTATGCATTTATAAGCATGACAGATCCTTGTGGAAAGAAGAAAGGACACTTGGCAGGGAATAGAAGAAGGTTAAGGAGTAGGACCACTTCTTAAGATTCCAACTTTTCCCTTGACACCTAATAAACCAACATCTCAACCTTGTCTTGGCCCTCCATAATATTCTTATACCAATCAAAACTAAGGGCCTCAATATACTATGTAATATCATCATTCACTTCAAATATAACTCAGTATTAGAAAATTTGCAGATCAATCATTTGAACTATACCCTTTTAGTTATAAAGAATCAAATTGTTTCTTTTTACTCATGTTTCAATTTTGTTTATGTTTCAATTTGATTTACTAATATCTGTGTAGCAGTCATGGTTCAGTTTAATTTAAAAACTGGTCTATTCTGAACCTAACTAAAACATGGCTCTATGATACTATGAGAACAGAACCAGTTAAATTGAATTGAAATACTTTGAACTAGGACAGTCTAGAGCAACCCATTTGAATTCTTACTAATTTACTTCTAATGATCGATAAAAGTTAATTTTTTCTTAATTTAGATTCTTTTAGACTACTATGCCATTTTTTAGTAAAATGTTTTATACAAAAAAAAGTGCAGATTCAGTCTAGCTAGACTAATATACTGAAAAATTGATCTTTAAATTTATGATTGAATATGCAAGGACACCCTCACTCCAAATAGAAATTTCCAGAAAGGTTTAGAGCTTTGAAGTTTAGAGCATAATTTTGTCACCGATACTTATGCTGAGTTAGAAAGAAAGGAATTTTCTTTATAGCTACAGCTACTTTAAAGTGATTTTGCTGGGTAGCAGACGCAATAAAGAATGAAAGAGAACAAAATGTACAGACATTGGTTTTTACTTTTCCGAATTCTAACTATTAGAGATTGAACTTTCTAGGTTCTTATATGTATCACGATGAATCAATTATCTTTTCCTTTCTTTACATACATATGGAATACAGTGAACAATAGGGCAAACAAGTTAGGTCATGCATTTAATAGATGTAACATGACAAATAAATGTACAATGTATACCTATTCTTCTATGACAGAATTCAAATATAATGTCTATTTGCATTAACAACTACTTATTGTCAATGACTGATAACCATTGAAAGCTCTTTGTTCAATGTTATATATACAATCTTCTGATTATGCAGTTTTAACTTTGACAAAAGTTATATTGGAAAACTTCCAATCCAACTATAGAAACCACTGAAATTAATCAATAAATCAAAATGGAGTCCTTCTTCAACAGTCATAAGACTTTACTTTGATGAAATGAATGAGCATTTCTAGTTGTTTCAGTGTTGAATCCTTGAATGAGAAGAGTGGACAGTGGAAGCAATAGCAGCAAAAGTTAAAGTAGCAGTCTCTAGAAGATACATGTGGAACAAAAAAAAATAACCATTAGGTAAAGAGAATACTGTAGACAACACAATTCAGATGTAGGACAGAATTTATCAGTTAGTAAAAGCTTAATAAAGATTTGTAGCCATTTTTGTACACTTTTTACAAACACTAATATACAACATATATGTTTGAATGATATTTTTCTCTCTTTTATCTTTACTTCTCTGAATGTCTAGCAGTATATGAGTGTTTATGCATCAGTTTTGTTAACAAAAACTAACCACAAACCCTTCCTCGACATCAACGTTCATGTCATTGGTTCTTTCAATAACCCCAATCCTACGTAACTTGTCTTATATCATATAGTGCCTTGTCAAATTAACAAAAGTTTTCTCTCTCTTTCTGCATATAGAATCAAGCATAATGAGCTTGTCCACATGCATGTAGCAAGCAGAAGAGTGTTGCATCTGATAAGTACAATATGATTAGCAAAATAATAAAGTAGCATGGGCTTAAGAATAAAGTATGATATTTTTCATATAACACACTCTAGCAGAGGCATAAGTATGTTATGTTTAATCCAAATGTCAAACAGATGAGCAGAAATTATTATTATAAGCTAAAACTAACACAGACCAACACATGCTATCATAGATTCATGACAGCGTGCATGATTGAACAAATCAAACGCATCTAACATTCAATATGATAACTATATAGAAGCAATAGCTAGAACACAAACATCACAATCTTGACGCTTAAATCTGTATTTTGGATTAAAAGTTTCATTTATCACAGTTTATGATTTCTTAGGATCATAAATGATGTAACTAGTTAATTTATCTGATATGATAGGGATTAGATATACAGAAAATTAAGTAAAATTGTAAATATAGACTTATATCAAATGTAAATGACTTTGATTACGTAAATTAAAAATTTCATTTATCACACTTTATGATTTCTTAGGATCACCAGCACTTTGTGTGTTTGTGTTATAGTATGAAGCGAAAATATAATTTTTTAACTATTATTTTAGCTATGCATTGAATATAATTTTTATATAATTGAAAATTTGTAATTTTTAATAAATATTAATTATTGATATATAAATTATATTATAATTCTAATTGATAGTAAATTAATATTTTAGATTTACAATATTGTGATACAAGGTTACTTTTATGACAAATCTGTCGATAAAGTTTTGTGGGTACTAAATTAAATTCCCCAAACATGGTTTGGATTCGTTTTGACATTAAAAATCAAATATAAATAACTAAGATACGTACTCCATCATTATATATTGCATTTGTTTATGTTTCTTAAAAGTTTTATACATCTATATATATATATATATATATTTAGACATATTTATATGTTCTTTTCAATAATAAAAATATTTGAAAATTTGATCTTGATGTGAATTTTAATTTTCGTTCGGTGTATAATTAATATTATGTTAAAAATGGCATTCATATAAGTTTTATATTTATTATAATTACTAATAAAAAAATAATAAATGTGTTTATATTTTAGAATTGAAATTTTAAAAATATTAAAATAATACAAAATTTTAGGAGACATATTTAATATTTTAAAAATTTCATAAGGATTATTATTGTAAAAAATTTTAATTTAATCAATAAAATTATTTTATTAATAATAATAAAATTATAAGCAAAGACAATAATATATTTAAATAATATTAAATTCAATTGTGAGTTAACATTAAAAAAATCCAATTGTAAGTTAACAAGTTACAAAATTTATTTCATTTAATGGTTTTAATATAGACAACAAATTAGAACATATAATTAAAATTTATTATTTTTTTAACTCAAAAAAATACGTTACTTTTAAATTATGTATGTATAAATATATTAAATATAAAACTTGTTTAATATAATTAATTAAAATAATGAATAATTATTTATATATATTATTTAATATTAAATATTTTAAAAAATATATTTTATAACTATTTTAAACGTACATTTATAGAGTGAAATAAACAGAAAATAATTGAGATTAAAAAAAAGTGAGAATATTACTATCAAAATACAACATAGCCTACTACCTGAGCTAAGCCCATATATGTTTGTGCCAAAAGCCCAGCCCATGCCAAACCGCACAAGACCCAACAAATATCGCATAAATCACTTGGACCAAAAATAGCCCATAAAGAGAAAATATTTTAATAAATTGACACAAAGATGCTACAAAATTTCATACATTATAACTTATTTAGATGCTTGTCATAAATATTTTTTTTTCCTTTTTTTTATTTATTCTTTCTCTTTTGTAATATAAGAAGTGAATCTTGACTCACTTTTGTGGTTATTATTTTTTTCTCATAATTTAATTTAATTTTTTTTCTGTGGTTATTATTATTATTTTTTTCATTTAATTTAACTTTACTGAATCCCTCTCTTTATTGTTATTCTTTTTCTATTTTAGTAAAAGAAGCAAAATCTTTTCTAGTTTATGTGAATTTGTCCCTACTCACTATTTTGTTAAATTATTTTCTAAAAAGAACAAGTTTTTAAAATTGTTAGTTTCACAAACCATGGCAAGATATGTTTTCAACAGTTTCAAAATCAATTGCTGTCTTTCAATAAGTAATCAAAGTTTTCATCATGAAAAGACCAAACACAAAGTCAGTTTGCCACTTTGTCATGATAAGTTTCAACCCAAGATTCTAAATCAAATGTTGATTTTTTCCTATCAACAATAATTAGCAAATGTTTTCAGCAAAGGAACTAGTCAAGATTATTTTAGAACAAATTTATGCAAACATGGAGTAGAAAGCAGGAATTTATCAGTTTGAGGGAGGCAAAGAATATCAGTTTAATACGCAAACTTTGTCTGTTATCACAAGTGCAGCTTGAGGGAGACTATTACAATATGTCATTCTATTATACAGCTAATTATTCTGTCAAATCCCAATTCTTATGCTCTCCAACTGCTACAACTCTATATTATAAGAATCAGTGAAGGATTTGCTCCAATCAGTGATTTCTTATGTTCCCTGTCATATCAGAATGTAATATTGTTCCCATAAATAGCTAGGAAGACTTTTGTTCTTGGTATATATAGATGTATACATCAGTTGTATCAGTTTCACATATACTGTCTTTTAGTAAAACATGGAATTCTTTCTACGAATAAAAGATATTGTTTCAGCTGCATCTTTAACTGATGAAGCACAACGAAAGATTCCCTAATGTATATTATATATATTCATTAATATATAATTGATAACATGTATCAGCATTCTTTGTAACTCATTAATTTTGTCAAAGTACATACTTCTTTTGATATGATGTAGCAAACACGGTAGCTAGATTTGTGAAGAACATATAGAATATCTATGGATTATAATATGATTAGTTTATAGGAAAACAGATTTAACCATATGGTTGGTTGTTAGTGGACTTTTTATACGTCCATCAAAGCAAAAACATGTTATGGAAAAGTTCAGAAGAAGAGGTCCTTTTTAGCATGCAGAAGAAGCTTCTTTTAGAAAAATGCCTCCATTTTGAAGGGTTGAGCTCTTTATGATGAATTCCTCAGTACCTTTTGGCATTACTTACCAATAAAGTAATCATGCGTCGCTCTTTATTATGATGCAATTATGCAGAGAGGATACGCTAGAGAGAACAAAAATGGTCAAAAGGACAGTGATTAAGTTGGAATATATATTTATGGTCATGCTCAGCGGCTTTGGTTGATTGTGCCAGGGCTATATATAAAAGGCTGGAATATATTTGCTTGCTAGCTACCAAAGCAAAGCATTAAATAAAGCTTTCTTTACCTTCTCTTTTGTAATTGGCTGGTCCTCATCAATTAAATGCCCCCCATCAGATAAGATTACCATTACAACATCAGATTCAACTACAGTACCCTCCTTATTGATGCTACCTGCATTACTCTATTATCTAAGTGATATGCCAGTAGCATTAAAGTGAAATTTCAATCATAGAGGGATGTGTGTTCTACAATATTGTGAGATTTAAGATTATTAGGATACATAAAACTAGCTACTTGAGGTGTGAGGTGTGAAGTGCAAGGAATGGATGTGAATCATTGGTTTAGTTGTCACAGTAAGTTACAGTATTAGTATTAGATCATTGTTGTTTCTTCTGGAACTGTAGATCAACTACAATATTGTCAAATATAAATGATATCTCATTCTTTCTCTTGTCTAATTTAATATGTGAAGAAACTGTTAGTAGAGTTATTATATTTCCTCATTCTGATCTAGATTTTCCTTGTCTTGGTACTGGTTGGGACATTTTCACTGCAATTTATCATGATCTAGATAGTATAATTTAAAGAAAAACAAACCACTGCAGATAAAAATTCATTTATTAACATTTTGTTGTTAGAACTAGTTATATTTAGTATAGGTACGTTGTTTTTTTTATCCATATATGTCTGAAAGTTTACACTTTACATAACTTACTCTAAACCCATTGAAAATATGAGTTCTGTATAAGGAAACATTATCAATATTTCATAATAGATATATTAATAGTTCAAATCTTCATTCAGAAACCTCTATCCTATAATGAAGACTAATCTAACTAAAATTCGTCATAATTCATAGCCTCTATATGAATATCTTTAAACCTTTTCTGTCTAAAACGATTTTCTATTTTCTGAAAGAAAAGATTCTCTACGATTGTATTCAACGTTATGCTTTTCCGTTGAAATGAGTGCAAGTTTGCATTTTTTTGTTATAAGTCATTAAAAATTGTTTGTTTCTATAATATTCTCTTTCCCGAACATGCACTATACTTCTTACCTACGTAACTAAATAACCTAACTTATAAACTCGAACGTAGTAAGCGCATATTCCGTAGTATTTTTTTTCAAAAGCATTGATGTTTACTTCAAAATAAATAACTTCTCTCATTAATTTTATTTATTATTACCTTCATTTTGGATTATACATATCTTAATACTACAATTTATTGTAACCACTTACAAAATCATTTACATTTTAGCTATAGTGAGACAAACTTAGAAGAAAAATGAGAAATTTTGCTAGGGGCCTTAATTAAAAATCTCTACTTGTAAACATGTTCATTATATAAAATAAGTTAAATGATTGAGTTATGCACTTCAGAAAATTATACTTTAAACAGCTTATTACAGAAGTAAAGCTTTAACTTTGGAAACTACTATCATAGATCTTGTATAAATGAAAGTTTTTACTTGCAACTAAGGTTTTCTGCAACCCTCTCAGCTAGTCCCTAAGTAATGAATATTGAGTTCGCTTTTAAAAGTTAATATGCGTTTTTATGTTGAAAAGGAGTAAAGGAAAAATAATTTAAATCGGGGCAAAGTTAATCGTGCCCTAAAAAAACAAAAGACTTTTTGGAGAGAAAGGAGAATAAGGTGTACGTAGCAGGGAAAAAAGAAAGTGAAAGAGAGAGAAGGAACCTTCTGGGATTCAACGGATAAAGTGATCCCAAAACCTAGCATAAGTCCACTTGCAAAGTATTACAACATGATAACAACTTTATCACTACAAGATTTGTATTGCAAAAAACAATAATGATCGTTGTGTACAAAACCTTTAATCAACAATCATTTAAAAGAGAAAAACGTAAGAATGGAAAAAAAAATAAGAGGTGGTTCCTTTGTTCAATTCTCCTTGTCAACTAACACTGATATTTGCAGTGATTTTTCTGGGAATGAACACCCTATTTAGGTGAAATAACAGACAGTCAATTAAAGTAGAGTTTGGTGTAGAGGTAATGCAGCATGCAATTCCCTACAAAAGTGAAATGAAAATCTGTCTTTTTTATTTTTCATAAAAGTTAAATGTTGTCTTATTCCAAAAGTAAGATACAATATATATATATATATATATATATATATTCACCAGTTGAACCAATCCTTGTTTGTTAATACAAGTCCCTTATAAATCGTCCTTTACCCTGACATGTTATGAATAATGTTATATACAGTGAATAATTTTTTAAAGAAAAGCACTGAATTATAGTGTAAGTGAATACACATTGGCTTAATGAAGGAGTTAACAGTGGTCCTTTGCGTTATTCGATTTGTCTGTGGTAGGCAGCAGAATCGAATTCCCTCAACACCTTTCGAAAATGATTTCTGCTATTTTAATATACCTTCTAATGTTTGATTCCACTCCAGCGTTTTTCAGTTTCCACGAAGTTTCAATAATTGACGCTAGATAGCTAGCATGGCAATTCAGAGTTTTGTCCCAGAGCACATTAACAAAAAGTAGAAAAAGGGTGTGTAGTACATACATTCATTGACCCTTCTCCATCACACTTCGAAGCACCAAGTGTAAAGAAAAAGCTGGTAGATCTACGAGAACAAGAGCCGTGTGAGATCAGAAGTTATTATATAAAGCATGGAATCTCCATCATATATTATGAATTTTATTCGTAAATTGAAAAAAGCTTCATGTTGTCAAGTAAAGATTGATCCAAATTATCACAATTTAGTTGTATCATATCATCTAATCATTTCTCCTTTCTATCAGATATTGCTTACATTATATATTACATGATGGAGCATGCATTTACGTTGTCTTCACTGAAAAGGGACATGAATTTCTCTTCTGTCTCAGCAGAAGGTGTAAATGTTTGCATGTTTCGAACATAGCCGGAGGGTGCCCTTTTGTCATAGACGCCAGAGGCATGAGGATATGTCACCACATGCTGTGGAACATAGGGCCAAAATTCAGCTCTTTTCTTCCCAGTTCTCTTTACCCTATTCAACACCTTGTTTGGATCAACACAACCATTCACTGTTACCCTGCTTTGCTTTCGGTTTATCTCCACAGATTTTACTCCTGCAACACATGCACACATGTAATCATTAACCTTCGAGTAATTTTTTTCTGCATAATACGTACATTTAATGTCTGGTTTTGATGATACACAGCTAATTTGTTTCCTTTTCAATATTTTCTTGTTACAACTCGCATATCACAGAATCTATATTAAGTACTAAAATGTTCTTTACGAAAGCATGAATATTGTACATGTGCACGGGCCTTGAACTGTGTTCAACTTGAAGAGGATAAGAATTCAAATCTCAACCCATTGGGGTTAACTTAGTCAGGTGTTTAGAAGATACAGTTAGTATGAGATTTGAGGTTAGCCACCTCATTGGTAATAAAATAAAAAATCTGACATGATCTCATGCGGATTATGATATCATGGTGTAATTAAATATCCAAAAACAAAATATCAAATAAGGAAATTTAACACATTATATATACAAAACAAGGTATCTAATATAGACATAGATAACAAAACTTGGATTAGAATTTAGAACCTTTCATTGTGGCCACTGCATTTCTGACTTTTCGTTCACAGCCATCACAGTCCATTTTGACTTTGATCTCAACTGTCTAAAACAAAGACCAACACATATATGAGGAAGGAATGGTATATATATATATATATATATAGTATAAGTAGCTGCTATAGCTAGAGGAATGAAACTAGGAAGTTAAGAAATTGTGGGGAAAGAAGAGAGTAGAAAGGAAAATGGTGTTGTGGCATGTGGAAATTAAAGGAGTTCCTACCTGCATTGTTTTGGTCTTTGTGGTTGGAACTGTGCAAAAGTTGGAGATGATGTAGGTAAGTGCACCCATTTTCCTTTCCAAAAAGTAAAGGGCAAAGATGGGGAGAGTGAGTGAATGAGTGAGTGAGTGAGTGAGAGAGAAGAAAGGCACAAATCAAACATGTTGAGGGCGTGGTGTTTATATAGGAAACTAAATATTCACAGGTAGATGGAGAGAAAGTTGAACTTCGAAAGCAGTGTCTAGAACATTAAATTATTATAATAAACAAAAAAAATGTAGTGGACATAGGTGCCCATAAAGCTAGATTAGTGGTTTATAAGAACATGGAAGATATATGCTTTAAAATTGGTCTTGTGGTGCCATGTTCTATTGAAAAAAAAACACTTGTTTAAAATCTACGCAGAATTATAAAAAGTGATTTTTGGGTTGTCTTCCTTTTCTGTCAATGATAAGAATGCCTTGCTTTCCAACATTCCATACATCCATTCAAACTTATACGTTGCGAATTTCTTTGGCAACGTATACATCATTCTGATTTTAGGGTTATGTCTACACCCTAAAATATTATGTATTCTAGTAAAATAACTTTTAAACTAGAATATTTCTTGAAAAATCAACACATTAGCTAAAATTATTCAATAAAAAAATCTAAGAAATGTAAAAAATTGAGTTTAGTATTTATGTGTTATTGAATGTAAAATCTTTTATAGTGTCATTTAATAAAAACATTGTTATAATATAAATTTTAAATAATTACTATAAATAATAGTGTGCTGGTGTGTTACATACATATCCTATTCTCTTTCTTGGACAACTCACTTGTTATCTTAAAAGACACACCTTCTTCCTCAACAAGTACAACAAAGTACCTTTCTGAACATAAAAGAAAGCATGTTCTCTGTGACACCAGAGTATAAAAAAAAAAAAAGATAAAAAATGTTTTATCTTAAAAATTGATAAATTGGTAATATATATATATATATATATATATATATATATATATATATTTAAGACTTAGATTTAACATCATTTTGTATACTTTGTCTTTATAAGATGATACAGTTATAATTCTTGTCTTTTTTTTTTTCTTTTCAAAGTGAAAAAGCTTAAAAAGACTTTACATAAAAGAATATTTGATGAGTTGTTTGAAACAAGTGAAGAATATTTGAGATGAATAACTTAATACTCAGTGAAAATCTCTATTCATAGATAATAAAAAGTTGATGCAGTTTATCTTTATGCCAATCCAGTAAAAAACTTTGAATATTTATGCGAGTTATAAAATAAGTATATAAACAAGTTTTGAAAGGGATTTATCTTATAGAAAACAATAGGTTTTTGGAAATAATTTTCTTTCTCTTATTAAAACATTCTCAAGAGATGTATTATGGATGAAGTTGTATCTTCTAAGTGTTTGTTATGAGAGTATTTAATCAAGTGTATATAAAATATTCAGTGGAAGAACTATACAGTTTCATATATATAGAAATTAAATTTGGAAAGTTAGTTATATTATTTATCCTCCAATAGGGGAGGAGAATAATTGACCAACCTAAAGTGTAAAGTAGATATATCTCTCAAACCCTAAAAAAATAGGGTAAAAGGAAGAAAAGAATTATTCAACCCCACATACTTAACAGAATAGAACAAAACCACTGTCCATGGATCAAAATTCTCTGTTGACTCAGAACAATTTTCTGCTTTTCGTTTTTCTTTTCTCACATTCATTCCTTCCTTCCTTCCAAATTTTCAATTTCTATCAGTCCTTTTCCCTTTCCATACAGAACCATTTCTTTTCTATTGATTTTATCATTCATTCAAAAAAAAAATATACTTATCAATATTCAATTTATCATTCATTCAAATAAAGTAAAGTATTATCTAATTTGATATTACATTCAAATAAGATAAGATGTTGAACACATTCTTTTTATACGAAAATTTCTTAAATCGATAATAAGAATAGGTATTTATAAGTAATTCGATAAATTCAATCTTAGAATAAATTTTAATACAATATTAAAATAAATTTTAAATTTAATTTATCTTTACAAAATTGATTCATAAAATAAAGTTTACATTCACCTAGTATTATCTAATTAGATTTTATTTTTATACGATATAATATTTTTAATAAATTTTATTTTATTTTCCCATAGCTTTCAAAGTTAAATAGCTAAACATATTAATACTGAAATTAAAAAAATATATTCATATTTTCCTATTAAAAAAATTGATAAAGTGCAAGTTTTTTTACACTTTTTCTCATTTATTATTCTTTTAAATATTTTAAAACTTTTAAAAATATTGCTGGAGCGTAACATCATTGCCTATAAGCTGCTGGATCAGGGTCACGTAGGGTATTGGGCCCAATCCAGTGCCTTTTTTTTTTTTGGTCCATCATTAATCAGTCAGAGATTTGATTTTTTTTTTTTTATTAAAAATGTGTTTACGTTTCTTTTGGGATACAATATGTTTAGTTAGATACCCTAAACTAAATTAATTTGTTTGGAAGTTTAATCGAACTTAATATAAATATTGGACATAAATTTTTTAATAAAAGCAATTCTCAAAAAATCCATTCTTACAAAAATATTTTTTTAGTTTATCTTTATTTATTTTTTAATTTATAAAACATTTTCTATTATAAATTTGTCCTTTTTTGTTGCTTATTTTCCATGTTAAATATTCTTATGAATTTTCCATTTAATTTATTGAAATGTAAAATACTAGTATGAAAATAAAAATAAAAATTTAAACACAAAAACTACAGAGAGAAAGAGAGAGAGAGTAAAGAGTGTGTGGATAAAATAAATAAAATAGCTAATTTATCCGAAAATACGAAAAATGGGTGGGGCCAAAGAAGACCCGATAAAAAACGGGTTCTGAGCTCAGAACCATAGCTGCTCTTACATTACACACTACACTCATCACTTTGCACAGCAACCATCATTTCAACGGTGAGGTTAGTTTTCCGCGCTTTTCTTCTTCAACTCTTATTTGTTTTGTGCTCAAAAATCAATTTCATCAAATTCAATTCTACTCTCAAACCAAACGTGCACTCAGTACCGGCACGTTGTCAAGTTTCCTTCAGAAGTCGTTTTTTCCCCACATTTGTTACAGATTATTATTGTCAATTAAAGAATAAATGTTCGGTGGAACCCTAAATCTCAATCAGTTTACCAAACAGGCGCAGCCGCAGTCCGCTCCGACAGATCATCTATTCGTCGTTGTCGAACCTGCAAAACGCAATTCATTGCTGGTGAGTGTTTAACTCTTTGGTTAGGTAGATTTTCTACCATTGTATTCTCTTTGTATTCTAATATTAAAAAAAGCGGGTTTGGCGATGCTAGTATTTATCTACATCTTAAAATGGGTAATGCGGTTCATTGCAACGTTTTAAATTGTTATGAAGTGGATTTTGCTTGTTTGTTTGTTTGTTATAGCTAATAAAGGAAGTTGGATGGAGGACTAAAGCCATTCATATATCATAGATGATAAGCAAAAGCAGAGAACCTATCCTAGATGATTTGCGAAAGGATACCTTGAAATTATTATTATTAAAGAATGAAAATTAGAAGAATTTTAACTTAAATTTCAAACAAAATTTTCCTAAAGTTGATTTTGGTCCTAAGTGAAAAACGCAAATAAAACTAAATCATTATTAACATTTTTTTGCTTTTCTTTAAAAAGCATTTATAATTGCTTTTTTTATTTCTTTTTTAACTATTTTACGTTAGTGTCAAATCTAACTTCTAAGCAAGTTTTAGTATGTTTACGGTGCATTGTGTGTATGGTAAAATTGGTGCTTATCTATAAGTTTTGAAGATGTTAGTGGGCCAAATACCATTATAAAGGTGAAACCACTTGAGTTTATAGGATTAAAATTAATTGTTGTTCTTTGTGTTACACGGTGTTATTAAGTGTGATTTCTTTTCATTCTATTTATTCGGAAAACACACATGTGGGCATAATATTGGGGTTGGTCGATGGTCTCTATTTGTCGCAACCCTCTTTTCAGAAAACAAAATTGATCAGTTTTCAATAGAAACGAGGCTGAGCTGTTTCACAATTTGGACTTTTTTCTCTTAAATTCTTATATGGCCAAGTGACCATATTGTTCATCTTGATTTATTTTGGCTGAATTGAGTTTTCTCTACTTAGCCTCCCTTCAGTGAGGCACCGGATTCCAGAGGATTAGAGCTTATCAAGAGTGGAGTTTCCTCTTAAAATCTGTTTCTGTCAAGTGCTTCAAATATAGCTGGTTAAGATTCTCAACTCAGGTGCATGGCAATGGTGATCTCTTCTGTTCATGCGACACTATTTGCCAGGGCCTCTTTCTTTTGCCAAAGTAATGGCCTAAGAAGCTTTAGATCGTGTTTACCCTTCTCTTCTTCAGCTGCTTCTGTTTCCACTCACAATATTTCAAAGAAGAAATGGAGGCAGCCTGTGTTGTCAGTGTTGGATCTTGGTGGAATCAAGATAAGCAGAGAAGGTACTTTGGGTATTGCTTTTTGTTTTTGTTTTATATTTACATTTTTATTCTCTCTCATAAATGCTTATTTGAACTGTAATCACATATTATAATCCGCAGAAAACCTCTCAAACTTGGGTTATGCACTAATATTTTCCATAGTTTTGAATCACTTGATCCACTGGCGAATGTTCTATATAATTTACTAATTGTGTGGTAATCTTTAATGAGAATG
Source organism: Macrotyloma uniflorum (assembly GCA_016859785.1). Taxonomy (NCBI): domain Eukaryota; kingdom Viridiplantae; phylum Streptophyta; class Magnoliopsida; order Fabales; family Fabaceae; genus Macrotyloma; species Macrotyloma uniflorum. The sequence goes on along the minus strand of BDMB01000008.1, from coordinate 724,761 downwards.
TCCTTGACTGTTAGCTAGTTGTACACTTTCTGCAGGTCAATGACATGGAAGTCATTATTTTTTTAATTTTCACATTTTCATATAATTGCTGTTGTAGAAGAGACTGGCATGCTTTTGGATGCTTATAACTTGCTTTATTTATTCTAAAATTTTTCCTTTCTACGTGCTGTTACATTTGTACTGCTGCTTTATGCTAATGTTTTAGTTTAAAGATGTCCTTTGGTTTATATTAAAATTCTTTTAATAACTGATTTGTGGTCTTCTAGATGTGGTGAGGGATGATCCTACAAATAATGTGCCAGACAATATATTTTCAAAACTTGGAGTGCAGCTTCACAGGAGGGATCAACATCCTCTTGGGATATTGAAGAATGCAATATATGAGTATTTTGACACAAATTATTCAAATAAGTTCGACAAGTTTGATGATCTTTGTCCTATTGTTTCAGTGAAGGAGGTATGATAAATAAATTCAAGAGTTAGTTTCCCTTTGCTTTTTGTGAGGCTATTTAACAAGTATCTGCAGATTCTTTAATCCTTTCCTTTTGGAAGGTTATATAAAACAGAAGAAAAGGGGGTTAAAAAAAGAATGCTATTCAAATGGGATGACTGTAGTAACATTGTTTGTAGATAACTGCATATATGAAACAAATGCTAATGGTAGCTTTTGAGTATAATTTTACTTTATTTCTGATGCATCTACCCTATTTATAGGTTGAAGTGCAAGTTTCACAATCATATATTCATTTCAACTAATATAATTTGATTATTGAAACCTTAGCTAAAAATACTGCTATGTCTTGTCAATGTTACATTTTCAACACAAGTAAATGTGCCTCAGCACTGCTAACATGGTACTTCTAACCATTGTCTTTTATTGCTTATCTTATTTATCGCATCTTTTTGGTTGACAAGGTAGTTTGAAGACTGTGGTTGGGTTTCTTTTTGACAATCTTCTTGTTGCAGAATTTTGATGAGGTCTAGGCTACTCACAATCTTTTTCTTGTTGCAGAATTTCGATGATGTCTTGGTTCCTGAAGACCATGTAAGTAGGAGCTATAATGATACTTACTACATAGACCCTCAGACTGTTTTAAGGTGCCACACAAGTGCTCATCAGGCAGAATTATTGAGAAGTGGATACACTCATTTCCTTGTTACAGGAGATGTATACCGTAGGGATTCAATTGATTCAACTCATTATCCTGTCTTCCATCAAGTATGTCTCCATATGCAGTTACTGGTTATCTAATAAAAATTAAATTTTTATAATTTCTTCTTTTTTAAAATGCAGATGGAAGGCTTTCGGGTTTTTTCTCCAGAAGATTGGGAGGCATCTGGAATGGATGCCACATTATTTGCAGCATCAGACTTAAAGAAATGCCTTGAGGGTTTAGCAAGTCATTTATTTGGTATTTTGAAATGGCCAATAGACCTACTTCATTTTTAGTGCTGCATTTTGATAATTAATGAGGCTTAAGATGAATTAGTTAAAGCAAAGAAAGTAATCAATTTAAATCCGCTAGGTACTTCATCTTTATTGCATACATCAATCCTTGCATTTTCCATTGTTCACTACAAGATAAAAACACTCTCTTTAAAATATTATTTAGTGTAGAAATTTGCTTTATGACTTTTGACTTAGTGGTGATGGACTCAAGTTGTGGAAACATTCTCTTTGAGGGTAAGATTGCATACACTTGACCTATAGACAATGATAGGAGCCTCGATGTGCTGAGCTGCCCTTTATGTTTTAACTTGTCCCGAAATTATAAAAGAAAATTGTGAACGACAATATTAACAAAATACATGTGCATAATTTATATAGTCTTCCTTAATTCAGTATTTGACACCAAGGACTGGAGAAGAGGGATTTAATGGAAAGCAGGGTTATTGAAATGAAGAAATTTACTATTATATCCTTAGAAGGGTCAAATAAAGCCTTTAGTTTAAGAGTAATTTAGTCTAATCAGAGTAAGACTTTCTCTCCCTTCCACATTTCCCAATTTTATGGGGAACCAAAATGGAATGAGAAATTTTAGCCCCCTCCCCTCTGTCTCCCTCTAACCAAACATTATGTAAATGTTTTATTTTTTGTATAATCTCCTTACACTTAAAGCAATGTTTAGAGGCATGGTGGTCAAACTCGTGGTTTGACACATAAAATTGCCCGAGTTTACAATCCTTCAACTGCAAGTTATTGTGAAATTGAAACTATTTTGCATAATTCTTGATGAAAAATAAAACTTAGTAACAGGAAAGTGGAAATAATAAATACTCCCTCCAGTGCTATTTCTAAGAAACAAATGGGATTGTTTATTTGGTCCTAAATATAAGAAACAAAGACCTATATTAATTATTAAATGATTTTTATACCTTTAATTCATCATGAAATCTATTTACTAGACATCCATCAGTTTCCCATGTAAGTGGAGGCAAGCATCAACCTTTTTTTTTGTTTTTATTTAAAGAAAAAAAAATTACTTGCATGAGGATACTAAAAGAAACTGATACACATTCATGATTAGATTAATTTTTCCATTTAATTCATTTTTTTTATGGGAAAAGATGATTTCTAGGATTTTAGGAATTTAAAGTTTACCATTTGCTTTCAATTAAATTTTGAAATAATTTAGAATTACAATTAATCTAATTTAAAAGAGCCACTATTTATTAAATACTACTATTTGCTTTACTCAGAATTAATTAAATGCAGAAACTATTTTTATCAACTCATTTTTAAGGGAATATTTTGAATAATATTTAAAATTGACAAACCTAACTGTTTTTATTGGTTTTGGTGGTATGATAATTTATAAATAGGACTGGAGGATTATTTTATGATGATATTCTATTTTGATGCTAAAATTTGACAAGAAATTATGAGCTTGTGAATTCCTTTGAAGCCAAGTACAACTGCTTATTAATGATATTTCCCTTTTACTGCTTCAGGTGCTGTGGAAATGCGCTGGGTGGATACTTATTTCCCATTTACTAATCCATCTTTTGAACTTGAAATATATTTCAAGGTATGTGCATTTTTGTCTCTTCAAATACCGTGTTTATATAATTCCTGTTACTAATCATGATCGAATAAAAGTTATGCTTTCAAAAGGACACTGGTGTTTGTTAGACCTGTTTGGTACACTATGAGTTATTTATTCCCATGCTTGTTGTATTTATTTCTCTTTGTCCCTGTCTTTTTTCCACTCAATTCTTCTGATTCTAGTTTTATAATAACATCAACTAATGTTTAATATATCTTTTATTGCAGGAAAAGTGGTTGGAAGTTTTGGGGTGTGGAGTGACAGAGCTAGAGATTCTGAAAAGAAATGGGAAACCTAATAATGTTGCTTGGGCTTTTGGCCTAGGGTTGGAGAGGTTAGCTATGGTTCTATTTGACATACCAGATATTCGTCTCTTTTGGACAAATGATGAGCGATTTACCTCCCAGGTATTTCATGGATTTGTTCAACAAGCATCCTTCAATGTTGTCTATTCTTTTTCCTGGTTACCATATGTGATGTGACCAGACAAATTTATGATATAGTCATCTTGAGAACCACAATGTTATTTGTTTAGTTCTTTTTGTAATCTCTTCTCTAATGTATTTTACACATGCTTGCTTTTTGATTATTTTATATACAGTTTTCCAAGGGTCAGTTGGGAGCCAAATTTAAGCCATTTTCAAAGGTAATATCTATATGTCTAATGCTTACCTGTCCTTGGTTTCTACATTCATCATTTTTTCTGAGTATGTTCATGTACCTCTTATTCTTATTCCTTAAAATATTTCTGCAATTGAAACTTGAAAGCTAGATGAGAAATATTCATGTGATTGAAAGTTAAGATGGTTCACATAATTTGTTATATAAAACTGTTAATATTACTCGTGTCAGTGTGATGAAAAATTATGGTTTTGTTGGTCTAAATTACCAAATACCATTAGTCTGAGACCTACATTTGTGCATGGCTCTGATGCTTTACTATGTTAAGTGCCTTGTCATGATTCAATTTGGACACGGTTAGTTATTTTAAACTAACAAATTTAGAGTATATTTTTTTGCATTTTAGGTTTTATTCTTGTGAAATGATACTCGGCTTCTATGTAAATCTCATACCAGAAGGCATTTAATTTAGTAATCTTTCAAGATCTTGTCAGTTATGTTTCTCAGCATGTTTGACTGTCTTGTTTTTTTATCTTGAGTCTTGACTATTGAGGAATTTATATTTTTATTTTAATGGATACATTGCTAAAATATTGTGAGAACATTCTAATTTTTTATGTTTACCTTTGAAGTATCCTCCTTGTTACAAGGACATGAGTTTCTGGATCAGTGAATCATTTACCGAAAACAATCTGTGTGAAGTGGTCAGAGGAATAGCCGGGGATCTTGTAGAGGAGGTACATCTTTGAATAATTTTGGCAGAACTTCTTTGTGACATTAAAACATTTGTTGGAATTTGTAATTAGCTGCTTTCTATATGTTCAATGGCAACATAGTGCGTATGAAATTAGCTGATCTAGTGTATTATTGGCCAGTGTTGACAATATTTTTGGACGGATAGATTAGCATAACTTAATTTCATAATATTTTTTTATCTTTACAAATACTATATAATTCTCTTAATTTAAAAATAAAATATGCCTCCCTTCCCCTGTCCTGCAAAACTAGTAAATCTCACTCCCAAACATATTATTCTAAAAGACTCAGTGAATATGTCCATGAGTTTGTTGATTCAACAGTGCCAATAGCAATGCATCCTGAACATATTGTGACGGAAAACTTCATTATGTTTGGTCTTCACAAAAATAGCATTAGAGACAATATGCATCGCTGCTTTATTATCACACACTAGCTCCATTTTTAAGGTCATAGCTCAATATTCTACGTTTGGACTGGCATTTGGTTGCTTAGAACATACTTTTCAAATCTGTAATAGCATAACCTATGACCTGTGTATTTCCTTTGGCTTCATACAATAATCCCTCAGTGAGTCCTCAGATGGATCTGATGGAACCACCACATTTGTCATGTGGACACATATTTCAATATTCATGTCAGCCCAGTATTGTTTGAGGTTCTCTGTAATATTAGTACAAGGAACAAAATCTTTAGCAAAAAAGGGGGCTTCTGTTTTCTTTTCCTTTACTTGGCTTTTCAACTGTTTACCCTTGTATACTTTCTTTTTTCCTGTTTCTCTTTGATTCATCACTTAGTTCTTTTAACAGGGTTATATTATCCTTTTCCTCTGAGTTTTTTTTTCCTCTTTTTCTTTGATTTATCACTTAGTTTTTTTAACGGAGTTACAATATATCCTTTTCCTCTATGAATGCTGCACTAACTTTGGCACTTTTTTCTGTTTCTATTTTACTTCTCGAAATTGCAGGTGCAACTAATAGACAATTTTACCAACAAGAAAGGAATGACCAGCCACTGCTATAGGATTGCATATAGGTCTATGGAACGTTCTCTTACTGACGAGGAAATTAACGATCTGCAGGTATTAAATATAATTAAAATACTAGTGCAATTATAACTAGCCATGCTTTGTCATATTTTCTTTTGAAAGCTACCAACACTTGTTTTCCCCCTGTCAATGCAGTGGAAAGTAAGAGAACAGGTGCAGAACAAATTGAATGTTGTCTTAAGATGAGCTTCAAATGCTGAAAATGTAGATCTCTGCTGTGTTTGATCTCAATTTTTGTTAATGTATAGATGTTTTACGTCCTTTTACAGCAACCGAATAGCAGCGACAATAAAATCTGTGTTTGTATGTTTCATAACAGAGCACTGATATGATCTTACGGGAAAAATGAAAGAATCCTCATTGCCGAACAGTGGGTTTGTGGAAGATTGTTTATACATTACCATTTACGGATCCATCGTTGTCTAGATGTATGCGAGGAATGTTTGGATTTGTGCTATTCGAGGTATACCAGAGAACGTATGCAATGATGGCAGCTAACTTTTTGTGATAATTAGAAAATCTAAAATCAATTCTTTTGTTTATACCACATCAAAGGGAAATGGTAGGTTTGTTTGATGAGATGAACTGATATTGGATCATATCATCAGTTAGATTGACATGTACGTATGTGCTCAAGGCTTGCGTTGTTTCAGAACTGTCAATCTGCCTTTTATGGAAGGGTAAGGAGATTCATGCTCTTATTATGTGACGTGGCTATGAAGCAAATATTCATGTTATGACAACTCTGCGGAATGTATATGCCAAGAGTGCCAGTGTATCACAGGCAAACTCCGTGTTTGGTGCAATGCTGGCCAGGAACCCTCTCTCTTTGAGTGCTACTACTGCATGTCATACAAATTGCAAATAATGAAATGCCCATGAACTATGATCTCCCTAAAGTGGATTGCCCACCAAGTAATTTCATTCTGTGGCAATTACTCAACTAACATGGATTTGAACCCTCAACTATAAAAAAGTGAGAGTTGACATTAGAACTTTATCACAACCCACTTTGTCAATATTGCATGACGATAAGACTTGTTATATGGATTGTAATATAGGAATCCATGGATACTTTTTTGGTGCAATTAGCACATTTTGTTGTCCAAGTTAAAAAAAAATCATGTAAACTTATTTATTTTCAATTTTGTTCAATCTACTCTTTTCCTATTGATTTCACCAACAACAAATCTGTGTAGTGTTTGGCTTCAATCAGTAAGCAACAGGTCTCAAATTTTGATAAAAAAAAGTGGGCGGGGGGGTTAGCAATTGGTAACCAATGTTTAACTTGATTAAATCTCTAGCATAGGTGATTTCACTCGCAGCGACTCCATATTTTCTGCACCGGAATATGTTTAGAGATCCTTCGATTACCTTTTTAAACGATTTTTTTTAATAGTAATTATTGCTAATAAAATTTCATTCTCCAAAATTTCCACTTGTCTTTTAAACTACAAGCAAAAATAAGTTTATTTCACTCAAACATTCAAAATAACTTTTTAATCTCTTCTCTGATTTATAAATAGCAAATTAAATAAAAAAAGTATAAGATACTTCATTGACTCTTTAAAGAAAGATGAAAAAAAAGGTTTAAAAATACTCATAAGAAGATGAATGCAATGTAAACAATCCAGTGCTAGAAACTGATGAGCACAATTAAACAGATTACTTTCCAAGCACTAAGAGAAGTTTCATGTAAAAGCAGCTCAATTAACCCTCAACTTTGTCTATGGCATTGCCTATTCCATGACGAGAAAATATTATATCCATTAAGGCATCAAACACTTGAAGCATTTAAAGAAATTTAAGATAACTAATATACAGTATGGATGTTATGTAGAATATAACCCTCTATGTTTAAGTGAGAAAAAACCTTTTTTTATCTTCTGGATGAGGTGATTAACAAATTAAAATAAGCATATCTATTGAATATTGAAGCAATACAACCATTCTTCCCCTAACTCATACAGCAACGGGTGTTTCTCCTTCTTGTCCACTTCCTTTATCACCATCACTTCCTTGAGATGCATTCTGCAAAAACTTATGCTCCGAGGGCAAATTTTTCTTCGCCTTCCGGCTTCCTTCAATTTTCCATATATCCCATACCCGAGTTTTTGGTGGTGGTGATGCATCTCCAATTGGTGCAACTAATCCTGGTTTTCCATCGTCAATAACACCATCAACTAAACCATACTCCTTAGCTTCCCATGGATTCATAAAATTATCACGATCTGTGTCTAGATCAATCTGCATAAAATAAATTAAAGGGGTAAATATAAGCATTATAAAGAACAGCTAAGTAATGAGATATATTTAGACAAAGAGGATGCGTCTGATATCGAACCTGCTCTTCAGGTTTCCCTGTAATTCTTGATAGTATCTTGTTGATCTTAATCTTGTGATATGCCATTTCTCTTATACGAATGCTCATTTCAGTAGCCTGCAATTATGTTTTATTATTTAGCAATAAAGTTTTTGCTCAAGTCATTAAGAGACTAACTTATTATGCATATTGTATGTACATAGTAATCACACCAGACATTATGAATTCCTAATAGACGGCCAAAACAACTCTTGGATAAATACTTCTATTAATTATCATAGTAGTTATCAAAACACCCTTTTTCCAATTAAAATATTTAACTTTGTTTTCTGTAAAATTATTTTTGGAATATCAAAATAGAACAAAGAAATGCATGTCAATAAAAGCTTTCCATAACTACCAAGGTGGCTCTCCAACCAAATCACATTTAAAACTTTGTTTCCTGCCAATGAGCTTGAACCTCAACTGGTACGACCCAAGTATATAAGACCAGATGTGACACTGAAATCAGAGATTAAATCCACCACATAGCCATCTCATGCTTGTACATCTAATGCACCAACTAAAAGAAACAGCTTGCTAAAATATCGAAAGTCTTGTAACCAAAAGAAAATGATGAGTATGCTGTTTTGTTTATGCTTAAAAGAATTTGGAACAATGTACTGATCACAAAATTTCATGTCTAGATGGTAAGTTTATAGTATCTGCTTCAGTATTAGCAAAGCTGTCAAAGTGAGGCATTTGTTTTGAATGAAAAGCCCATTTTCAAGAATTGTGCACCGTTTATTGAACCACCTTATATCATATGGAAACAATATGTTAATGAGGATAGAAAACATATTCTTGACCCCGAAATCAGTCTTTCCCATCCCATGCGATGCATTTACCTTGATCCCCTTAGGGTCCCACTAGGTCACCCCTAGGGTGGGGCATAGTATCACGAGAAAACCTAAACTAATAGGGATATAGAAATTGTGAAGTAGGAATTGACAAATGCAAGAAAAAAGGTGGCAAGACTCCCATTAAAACTACAAAGTCATGCTGAGATATACTAAAAAGATAAACAGTGCAGAACCCATGACTCCTTGAAATTAATGGTTGCAATGAGTTTATAATTCAACTGATAGCTTGGCACATAACAAAAACACGATAACGATTCATGATCCACATCAGAAACCAGTTGTTAGTTCAGAATGAAAAATGGTTTATTATTAGCATGTTTGGTTATTGAAGTTTTTTTGTTATAAACCACAAGTCTCATTTTACTTGATAGAGTATGCAAAAAAAAAAAAAAGATTGTTATCAGCATAAATGCAAATCAAATAATGTCAGCTAATAAGTTTCATTGTTATATTTAGCAACATATTTTCCAGAGTATATTATTTTTTAAAACATAGGTTCTTTTACACATATCAAGTTGTAAATTGAGCTAACATAGATAATTGCAGTTAAAAGGAAATATATTCCTTCACATCCTACACTTCTCAAACAAGCTTTAAATCTAAAATAGCTTTACTTTTAACCTGATCATTTTGAGGAAAATGAAAATAATAATGAAAACTTCAGACCTACCCCGTATTGACAATCATCAAAGCCAAAAGACATAGAGGGAATCTTACTTTTCCACCAGCAGTTCCGAGCGGTTGATGGATCATAACTCTTGAATTTGGCATACAATACCTCTTCCCTTTTGTACCAGAAGCAAGGATAAATGCACCCATGGATGCAGCAAGTCCAAGGCAAACAGTTGACACATCCGCCTTGCATAACTTCATGGCGTCATAAATTCCCATCCCTGCATGAAATGATAAACAAACAGCGATTAGCATAAGACATACATATTTCAGATTCATTAAACTGAATTATAATCGTTAAACTTAACAAGGCACAAACTTCACTAACAGAAGGTTCCTTTCCTATCATCACAGATTCAATACATTCAATCTTTTATCTTCACTAACGAGATTCAAATTTTCATAGATACAATTTAGCTTGTGAATCAGTATGATCAATTTCTTGTTTTATCAGTAAAATACAGCAGGGTATAACAAAGACCAACAAATTGAAGCTTCTGAATTATATTATCCCTGTAGATATATAAGAATGCTGCAGTCGACGTACTCAAGTTAAATGTCTCTTTATGTTACCACAAGCAGCAAAGCACTAAACTGAGCTATCAAAAGACGAAAGCTGGTATATCTGGGATTAAGAAAGTTAACATCCAATTACAAAACTGAGCTTATCAGTCAGGTGCATCTACTAGTCTGGAGGATAAAATTAAACACGTAAAAACAGTGAATATAAGTTTTTCTACATACCAGCAGTAACAGAACCACCAGGTGAATTTATAAATAACTTGATGTCTTTCTTTGAGTCTTCAGCATCCAAAAACAAAAGCTGACTAATGATAAAATCTGCAGTCATATCATCCACCTGATCAAACAAAGCAATTCACAAACAAACCATCAGATACTGTCTCACTTTCCTCAGTTGCATTTCCTTCAGTCCTTTATTTTATTTTTATTTTTATTTTGTTATATTGGGGCATCCCACAGTTCAGAATAAACCCACATTAACAACTTAAAATTTTCTCAGAATCAACACAGCGCCAAACAATATCTCTTTAGCAATTTCACACTGCCATGTCAATTTTCCCGTATGCTCTCTCTCTCTCTCTCTCTCTCTCTCTCTCTCCTGTTTTTTCATTCTTATGCTATTGTGAACGTCCTTTAGAATGTACCCACATGAACAAGTTTGCAAATTTCCCTTCAAAACATGATCAGAGAGACAACGGGTATTCAAAAAATAAGGAAACAATAACGATAACATAAAAATCCACCCCGAAATATTTATACATAGAGGGAGAACCTGAGAACCCAAAAAGATAATTCTTTGACGGAGAAGCATGTTGGTGGTGTCGAGCTCTTCGAATCTGGGAAGCCATGGGGAAGCGGTAAATGCAGAAAAATCGTGCGGAGAAACGAGCCAGTTGGAGGACAAGGTTGGTCTGGAGGAGTTAGCGATGAACAAAGGTTTGGCTCTTCTGGTTTTGGTTGAAACTGTGGGAGTGGGAAATTGAGAGTGAAAAAGGGCACGCTTATGCTTCAACTTGGAGCTTAAGGGTATACATGATGTTGATGATAAACTCACCTCCATCTTCTTCTCTTCTTTTCTCTTCTTTTCTCTTTTCTCTTTTCTCCTTCTTTTTCTTTTCTTTTATCTGGATGTGGTGCTAAACTGAACCCTTTCTTTCATTTTCATGAACGTAAATTGGGCTTCAACTTGGGCTCCATTCTTTCTCTTCCGGCCCAACTATATTCCGTTTCTTTTTTTCAAAATTCTCATATTAGCATGTTAAAATTTAACTTTTAAAATTTGCGTAAACTAAATTTTAGTTCATTTAAATTTAAACTTATTTAAAAACCTAACGGAAACGAAGAAAAAAATATAATATTATTTATATTTTTTTTAAATACAATTATTATTTCATAACAAATAACTACATATAAATTAATCTGATATAAATTTATTTAGGTCTTTAATTAAATGGATCATTGTCATTTAATTTAAATGATGAGTTTTTTTTAATCAATCTATTGAATTAAATTAATTTTAAGGACATTAATTATAAATTTTATGCGTTAAGTTCCATAGATAAAAAAAATAGTTTTCACAAAACTAACTCAGATAAGGCCAGCTAAATTATTTCATGAATTAAATAAATTAATTGTTTTTTGGTTAATTTTCTTTCAGTGTATTTGATAAATAGGTTAAATAAAAAATAGTTTATGGTAATACAAAGGACAACGTTGTTGACAGGGTTGAGAGAATCGAAACCAGAATGAGAGAAAAGTAGCAATACATTTCTTATCTGTGTATTGTGTTGTGATAGGTCTATGGCTCTTTCCTTTTCTAACAACCCTCTTCTCCATGGAAACGAAATATCTTTTTTTCTGCAATCTCAATGCAGAACTTCATCAAAAATCAACAACGCATACATATTCGCGTACCCATCTATTCGGTGTTGCTCTAGTTTGAACCAAAAAAGCAGCATCAACCTCAGAACTTGCAAGAACTGTAAAACCCAATTCGACCCTTCTCTCAATCACCCTCTTGCTTGTCGATTTCACACTGCCCATTTTGGAGGTACCCCACTTCGTTTCTCACTTACTTCATGCTTATTTGCCTCTTTAAGTTTAGGTTTTACTTTTTAAATTTATGATTTGAAAAGAAAAAGAAATATTGCATAGAAATGCCCCCAGATTAATGTGGATAAATATGCTCCCAAATTTAAGATATTTATTCTCCTGGGTCTGAACCAAATTACAAAGGAAATGATTGAACTCGTAGCATGAAAATATTTCTGTTTCTTATGAGAACTTGACTATGATTTATCCATCAATTCAGAAGTTCACTTTTGACTTGAAACCTTTAACAGCTTTGAATGTCTTTACAAGACCTGGTGAAGGAATCCTCTATGTTGCACTGCAATAATTGAACCCAATTAGACAAAGATAAACTCCACCTATTAACTGTGTTAAGCTGGAGGTTACCTGAACATAGCTAAGTGATTGTAGTATTTCAATTCTGTGCCTATTTAAGCTTTTGAAATGTACTTGACTGTGGCCAGATCGTTAGAATCTTTTATCAATGTTTCATTTTTTATGCCTCCAATTTTCAGAGTCAACTAATACTGAACAGGTGATAAAAGCTGACTTTTATATTCTAATGCATGTAACCTCACAATACCTTGAGCTGTCTAGGAATGTCCCTTCTAATTCATTGTTACATGAATTATCAATATTTGGGTACACATAAAGATAGTATTTGTTCCTCCAAGATTTGTTGATTCATTCAGAAGCTCACGTTTTATATGAAATAAGCATTCTTCCAATGATCTTAAATCATTTAATTAAACTCCGGGCAAAAATCTCACATCATTGCTAGATTAATTCATCTCAATTAATTGAAGATAAGCTGGTTTATTTGACTAAGTTAATTTACCATATCAGTTTTTTGTTTTTTTTTTTTCTCTTCTGAAATTCCCTGTCTTCATGGAGGTTAGGTTTGGCTGCAAAAAGTTATAAATATTATCTTTAATTCTTTACTTCAAAAGTCCAATTTGAAGGACTTGTATTTAGTTATAAAATCCATTGTCAAGGGCTTGTTATATCTGATATTGTATTGTGAAAACCGAATTCCTTTCATTGGCTAAAGTTCTGAGATAGTGATATACTAGAGAGGTATGGAAGGGTTTTGGCGACATGACAGCTACAGCTATCTTCTAACCTTTTCTAAAGCTATCCCAATGCCTTTCCTAGTTCACTTTCTTCTGGGATCCTTAACTACTTTCTTTTCCTTGGGACTTGAAAGCTACGTCTCTGTCCCAGTAGAAACTTGGTGGAAACATCTTTCACTAAGATTGGACTAGGAGTATTAATATAAAATTTATGATGACTCAACTGATTAGTTCGGAGTTGGGGCATGTAGCAAATGCCTATAAAACCCATTCATTTCCTTCATTTCAAGGGGGAGGATTTTCTATTTGTTTTAGAAATGGAATATAGATATGTGGCCTATCTTACTCATTTGGTCCTGCTCATAAAGCATGTTACTAATATTCCGTTCTTTTTAGCATGCAAGTCTGAATGTTACGCGTGTTGGGTGTTAATTCAGTATGTGATCTGCCCCCAATTAAATTTAACTAAAAAATCTTATTATCTTAACTAGAGCCTATGCTGTATGGCATCCTATTAGTATTTTCTGCTGAAAAAGCTCAAAGAGCAATGCATCATATTCATGGACATTCATGATGAAGCACTCCTGATTTTAGCACTCATGCCTTGTTGATCCTATGATTTCACCCTTAAAATAGTGTTTTCTGAAGCCAAAAGTTCTAGCCAAAATATGGATTCTTCTTCCGGTACACAGCCATGATGTGAGTCTAAAGTATGAACAAAGGAAACTAAACTATTAACAAAGCTCGAATGTGGAGTTATGCAGTTAGAAGGCTCATTTCCCATACAAGTATTTTAGGGAAAGGTTTAGCTTGTGAGTCTAAATTGGAAGCAAATCTTGTGTAATCATTATGGGGCAAAATGTTAACCTTAGGAATTTCGTCTAACCATTACATTCATGAAAAATTGTGCATTCCAAATTTCAATATTGTTATTCATTTGCATTACTATTGGATTTAAATTGGCTTTGATTCCCACCACTTATCATCTCCCTCTACCACAGGAGAAACTAAGAGAAAGTTTGAGAGTGTGTATGAAGGGGGCACCATGAATACTCCCGACTCTGGCAAAGTTTTTCAGTATTGGCATTGCTGTGGTTCTGAAGATCCATTTGATCCTGGTTGCACGTCTTCTCCTCATACCTCATACGATGATTAACGTAGATGCCATTCATCATCATCCATGAATCAAATTCACTTTCATCCATTTATTTTTCTTGTAGCCATATTTATATATAGTTTCTAAACTCTTGTATAAAATTTAAGATTCCTTGAATAATTTCTAAAAAAATTTTATCTTCCTCAGATGAAAAAAAAGAAGTGTGTCACCAGAAGTGTATCATTTTCTTGTAATGCTGTTGTTGTTCTCTAGGAAGATTTTCAATTGATCATATTGGAGTTTAGGGTTATATGCATCTCATGTGAACTGGAGATGAAGATGAGGAATTTTGGGTGCAAGAAAAATTGTGATGATAAAGATAAAGCATGAACCAAGAAAAAGGAAGTAATTATTATACTGAAATAGGAGTGATGGATAACAAAAATATTTTAAATTGTCAAATTGATTTAAAAAGATCACATAAAGAACTTTTAAGGTTGAAAACTGAAAAAGTCACTTTTTTTATTGTGGGTTGATTGGAATTTTGATTCTTATAAAAAGCAAACAAATCAAACTTTGAATTATACTTTTAGTAGTTTTTCTTTTATAATAATTTCTCGTTGACTAAAGCCACAAATAATTTTTTATAGCAATATGTCATTTTATATGTATTGGAATTATTATTATTTCTTTCTTTTAGATTATAAGTTTATGAATTTTATAGTAAATTTTTAGTTAACTACAAATTTGTATATAAATAGTTGTTGTTCTAATAACCCTTATAATTTATAATGATTTCATTTAATTACACTTATAAAATGGAATATCATAAAGAATAAACTGATTAAGATGATTTGCAAATTGCATATATGCATAAGCCATTGGAAGCAGAAGTGAGAAAGATTAAACCATGAGATTAAAGCATAAAGAAAGATTAAGAAGAAGTCACTAAGAAAAATCTGATTAAATAATGTATTAGAGAATTTGTTACAACATTTCTCTTTATTTGAATATATGAAAATAAAGAGAAATCTTATTTTTCTAATTTTTATATTATTTTGGATAGAATTTTCTAAATATTATGATTGTGGATGAAGAATATAATTGATGTGACTGAAGGGATTTTGATTCGCCGCATCCATGAACCGGAGAGTTTGACGATAAACATATTCTCCATTAATTACTTCCCTTTAATAACCATTTTTATAATAACAATAATGTTTCTTTATCAACAAAAAGAAAAGAATAGGAAGAAGAAATAGATGAACAAGAGATTAAATCATCATTTGTGTATTTATTAATAATTTGAAGTTGAAAGAGTTGGGAAATGTGAGTATGACTGGTGGGAAGTTATTTCCGTTCTTCAGCATATATAGAAATTCTGGTGTGTTTGATTCATGCACACGATATATACTCACAGAAATCGATGTTTTTCCTGAAAAGAGTAGAAATAGCGCAGAAAGTTGAAAAGAATGAGTGTATGAGTATGCATAAGTAATTTTTCGGCGTTGCATAGTTTTCAAAGGAGACTTTTGCGTACCTCCGTTTTCAGTTGGGAGAACGTGAAAAATATGTTAATCATTGGCATCATTTACACACAGTTCCATTGCATATCTCTTATATAAGTATCACCCTTTCTTCTTCATTTCACTCCACTCATCGTTGCTTTGTTCTCATATATAGCGTCCCAAAACAACGTAAAGAAACTAGTTAAGAAATTTTATTAACTTCTTAGGTTATTATTTTCCCTAAGAATGGAGGCTTCTTCATATCTTTCATCTTGCAACCCTACTATTTCCAAGGGCCTTCAGGGCAGAAGAAAGGGTCATAACATCACAGTTGTGAGAGCAAGTAATGGAAGAGATCAAAAGGGCAAACTAGTGGATGAGAGCATGATAGTGCTGAGACTGCGTATAAAGGAGATGAAGATGTTGGAGATGAATCGAGAGGCACCTGCTAACTGGATGGATTGGGAAAAGCAGTGTTATGATCACTATGATGAAGCTGTTTGTAATGCAATAGGGTTTTTGCAGAGTTATTTAATGGAGGCTAGACCAAGTGTTGCATTAGGAATGGTAACACTAGTAGCTTTGAGTGTTCCAATTTCTTCTGCAACCCTTTTGTTTTCTGCCCTCAGAATGGGGAAGAGCATCTTATCTGGCTTTGGCTTATGCTAAAGAGATCATAGTGAGTAATCCAGTGGTTTGATTTATTTGTTTGAATCATTACTAGATCCAGTATAAATTAAGTGAATAACTTGTGCTTGAATCTAGAAAAGATCAATGTTAAAGTATTGCTCTAATCCTTATATGCTTTTTCATATGATTTCATTCTCACATGCTTTTTGATGTTCTTAATTAGTATCTGTTTATCTTAAATTTTTTGAATAATTCAAAGTTTAACTTTGTTCCATAATCATACAAACTCTGATCAAACTTTTACATATGATAGAAAACTTTATCAGTATGATAATCATAACAAGTTTAACATAAATCTCAATTTATTGCTTTGATCAATGAAATTTCCCTAAAAAATACTTAAATGGAATCTATACATAGAGTTTGGAAGAAAAAATATGGCACCAAGCCATATATATTCCAGAAATTAGGCTGTAAAATCTTAGAGGGAGATGTAAACAATATAATTCCAAGTTAGATAGAAGAAATAAAAATGGAAACATTACACTGAAGTTTATGCTTAATGAAATTTATGTCTTGTTAATTCTAAAATACACATCTATCTTGTCTAAATTTTAAATTAAATAACATTCATATCTATATTTTTTTTTTTTTAAATATTAACTTCTCTTATTATGTTTTAAATATAATTATATTCATCTTCTTTATGTTTTTAATAAAGTGAAATGTATTTATTTTAATTTAAAAATAAAATATTAATTAAAATTTTAAAAATTAAACAATTTGATATATATGAAAAATATATATAGAAAAATAATCAGTTATAAAATGTATAATTAAATTCATTAACCTATTATGATGTTTAACACAAATATAAATATAAATAAATTAAGAAGTACGACTATTATTTTATTAATCATATATGAGGAATGTAAATGTCTAGTTTAAAAATTTTAAAAATGAAAATCATTTAAAAAAAAATCTTGTAAATAAGATTTTATGATTTGAGTGTTAAATGACCTGGAGAACTACTCATGCTATTTACAATTACATAGTATTTTTATTTTTATTTTACATTATTACATACCAAGATATTGTTCATCAATGCAATTGATTGAGTCAAATAACTAGCCACATGTCACTTAGTTTTTAATGTCAGATTTAATTAAGATCCATTTCTAAATTCGAATAATAATATGGAGTTGTAACATGAAATATGTAGCAATATTTGAGAAGATTACCTAAAACATCCTATCTAATGAAATGTCGGCCACTAACTATGCCCTGATCTTATTATGGGCTGCATACGATGTACCTGCTGTTTTTGCTGTTCTTTCTGTTCTTGCTGTTCTTTCCAATTTAATCATAAACTCACTTTTCTAATTTTTGCTTCAAGTTGAAAAATGGTCCTACATGTTCCCATTTTAGCCAGGACAATGATTCATCCTACCAAAGTCTTGTGTTCCACTTAAATAATCCGCAGCAATAATAACAGTTGGTAATCCATGTTTTAAGATTGTCATGTCTGTCAAAAATATTTACAAGTATTTTCAGTTACTGTTGGGAAAACCAATGTATCTCGACATTAGAAGTCAAGTTTCTAGTTTTTCTTTACAAAAGTCAAGTTTTGAATGGAAGGAATCCCTATCTGTAATTAATATTTAATTTGGAAAAACAAAACTGTGTGAATATTTTAACTTGTTTAGTTTCATACTGGTTCATCTATGTCTAGTTTTTATTTCATATGTATATTAAATAAAGAAACAGTATAATTAAAAAAAAAAAGTTGACTATAGGAAGAGTCTAATCAGATCAAAGGTAAAGAAGAATTCAGAAAGAAAATTAAATTTGAAATTCTCAAAGTTGGTGCAAACATTAGAACCCCACCGTGTCCTTCTTTGTAAAAAAATGTAAAAAAATGTAAAAAAGAGTTGAAAAGTTCAGAAACAAGTATATTTTTCGTCACTCTAAATTTTAAACAAGAAAACATGATTTGAAGCTTACTTTTTCTCATGCATTTCATCATAATTATCATTATTTATTTGTCCATGTTTAAATCAAAACACTCCTGCAACAATGTTATGTTGATTCCAGAATTTCTTTCATATATTTGATTGCTTTTTTGTTTTTCTGATTCGATTTTTATGGTAATCCTTTTCTTGTCAGTCTCTAATTAAGTAATTTGTTCTTCACATCGTAACAATATTATGTCCTTCAATTACTATTTGTTTTGCTCATTCGTTATGTTTTAAGAAAAAAAATTGTTAAATATTTCATGTCATATGATTAAAAAGATATCTATTTCATGCTAAAGTGTGTGTATGTATATATATCTAATATTGTCTATCACTTAAATTTTTTGGGTACATAAGAAAAAAATATTCTCACACAAACCTAGAAAGGAGAAAGACAAAGGAAAATTGAGAGAAAGGTTTTGACCAATAAAAGATTTGGACAAGCATCTATTTAAAAAAATTGATATTCCAATGCCAATGTTCATCTTTGGTAGGCAATGTCAAGATTCAAATACTTCGTCTGTAATGAATATTTGATTTCATTTGCAGATTGCCAACAGTATACCTTCCGTGTGTACATGGAGGTTCTTTTCTTCCCTTATCTTTTCTCAAACGTATCACCTTAGGCAAACCAAAGAAATTTAGAGAAGAAAAAGAGTAATCTATGTTGTGCTTGCAATTTCTACAGATAAATGTCTTAAGGTTATAGAAATCAATTTGACTTGTTCATTGATCGGCTACACTTTATCTTCCCTTGAATTTGTTATTCAGATAAAGAAAGGAGTTTGCAACAAACAACTCATGATGAAGCAATGTTGATATGGTTTAGATGGATGAGCAAATTATGTCATCTCCTAATAGATTGGTAGAATGTCGAATATGCCACGATGAGGATGAAGACTCTAACATGGACACACCCTGTTCTTGTTGTGGCACATTGAAGGTACGATTACCTTGCTCGTTGCTTTTGTGATAATGTTAGTCTGCAAAATTTATCTGTGCAGCTTTATTCTCGTACAGTTATCTATGTTCATTATCTGCTGGTTATCTTCACATAAATCATACATGTACAAATGTTAATTATCTGAGCTTTTGACTCTTTTTCTTTTGATCATTGTAGTATGCACACCAAAATTGTGTTCAAAGATGGTGCAATGAGAAAGGAGACACTACATGTGAAATTTGCCAACAGGTTTGTTCGACAACATTATGTTATTCACTCATTGGTGTTCTCATAATTTATTCAAACTTGAGAAAGTATTCAAGTTTTTCCCACTTTGGTAACTAAAGCAACTCAAGCCTGGCTATACTGCACCTCCACTTCCTCCTCTATTACACTATGGTGCTTCTCCAATGAATTTTGGGTACATGTTAACTAGTCCTTCAATTCATAGTCCTAATTTATATATATTTCTTCTTTCTGTGATCAAATGATGATACAAGATTGTTATGTCAGAGGGAACTGGGAGATTTCAAGAAGGGACCTGCATAACCCTCAGTTCATAGCAATGTTTAGTGCTAATCGTGAATTCCTAGACCTTGACTTTGAATATTCATCGGCAATCTCTACAAGAAGCCTGATCTTTTGCCGCATTGTTGCCATTACTGTAATTTTCTCTTTCTCCCTAAACATGTATGTTTTGCATAAAAATATGAAAAAAAGTGTGACATTATTACATGATGGAGAAGATCTCGGTCAGTTTTCATGAGACACAGCAATAAGTTAAAAGAATGTAATTATCTGTATGATGTAGAGATTGGTCGACACCGTATGGATCCAGACCAAATAATAATTTCTCGTCACTGATAGATGCAATAATTTAAAATAAGATTGTGACACTGACAACTCTTTCTATTTATTTTCTATCTTATGCACATCATAAATGTAAATGAATGACACTGGTTATTATATGCACATCATACTGTTACCCGTTTTCCTTATATATTCTTACAATAAGGTTGTTTCCATTTCTATTGTAGTTTATTGGTATTCTTCTTTTACGCCATACACTTCCAATCATATTTATAATCAGTGGAGCAAGAGCATATTCATTGACAGTGTTTATGGTAAGAACATATATGTATCTATAACAGAAATAATTGACTATTTTGACAGCATTAATCTAAAAGAAAATTTATTTTATTCAATGCATTGCAGTCAGTAGTGTTGAGAAACATTGGAATGATTGTACCAGTTTATATAATGGTTAAAGCTACTATTGCAATCCAACAGTATCAATACCAGGTTAGCAAACTCAATTTTTGATCTTGATCATTTTCACCAAGTCAGATGTGAATTCCGAAGTCCATAGTTTTTTTTTTCTTCTTTTGTAGGGTCATCAGCATTCTCCTATGGAAGCACAAGAGGAAAATGAAATAGGACAGTCTCAGTTGCGTGTCATTCATATACAGTGATTCCGTGGTCAACTTCTGGTGAAGAAACTGTTATAATGTGTAAAAGATAATTCAGAGCGGAGTCATATTATCTTTTATGTAAATGGAGGGCGAGAACAGAAGAAATCGAAGAGAAATTTTATGTAATTAGTGGTCTGAAAGTCCCATCAATGTAACTAGATGTTGTATATACAATTTATACCCCCCTTCAACTTAGAAAGAAAAGGACGAGGAAGATCTAAAGCACTGGGGATGTACTACAGTATACATTGTAAAGACCAATTGCTTCTAGCAAAATAAGATGGGTTGAATACCTCCTTTTAATTTACATATTTTTTTTACTTCTTTTTTCCATTAACTACTCGTTACAGTTGATTTAGGATCGGTTTGTTACAAACTGAGAAAGAAGTAATTTTGATATAGAATAATTAAACAATTTAAAAAAAAAAATAGTGATATCACGTCTAATGTACCATCAATGTGAATCAATCTAAAAGTTATTCTCAGTAACTTTGATGTTAATGAATACAGAATATAAATTTGGTTTTGAACACAGCTTGAAACTCATTACAGCTCTAACTTCATCCAAAATAGTTAAAACACCCCACTTATTGCTTTGACAACATGACAAGCCAACTTGAATTTCCTACATTCACAGGCATTCGCATAGTCGTGAATAAAATCATGGTGATTGAAAAATTTCAATTTTAAAAATACATATTTTAAATCTGATTTACCAAAATAAAGTGAGTCAAATGAGATTCAACAATTACAAATTAACAGCAAGAGTACCTTCAATTAACAGCAACCTGTACCTTCAATTTTCCTATTTCGAGATATGCACATAGTTTCTGTTTTGTTTCAAGGGCATGTTTAGAAATTCTTTTGTAATTTGTCCACATATATTTTAAAACATTTACCATTATATATTATACCAGGAAAAGAAATACTAATATTCAAAAACTACCCAAATAAATCGATAAAAGAAATGTTCTAGAAAATTATATAATTCCTATAAAAAGTAAATAAGAGGGTTGAGTTTGGAAAACAAAAGGGCATTTTGTGAAATTTCAAATGTCTAGAAAATTAAGGACGAAATTCGACCGTACTCTCAAATAAGGCCAAAGTAATATGAAAACTCATTTTATCCAGACAAGTGAGAAATAACACCGACACTACCACCCTTAGAGGCAAAGTAACAGCTGAGGGAAAAAACAACCAAATGCAGATAAACGACAAATATAACACTCCGAAAGAGTTTAATTTCATAATTTAACGAGTTCAGAAACAAAAGCAAACATAACTTTGTCTAGTTTTAAAACAGCGATCAATAACCTGTAAGGCAAGACCTTTTATTCGAAATAAAAGACGCAAAGCAACAGAAGTAACAAACTCAAGCACATTATTCTTCATCCGATTCTGATTCCGCATTCTGAAGCCATTCAATGAACGGTTGAGCATTCTTCCAAATCTGGGAGTTCTTGTTATCGCCCTTCAGTCCCTTTTGATACCACTGCACTATGTGCTCTTCCTCCAACACATCAGCATCGTAGAGTGCCTTCAGAACCAGGGCAACTTCCTTCAACGCATTGGAAGTAGACTTGCAAGAAAATTCCTCAATTGCACACAGGAGTAACAACTGCAAACCCTCTTCCTCCGCAACTGCAGCAGCAAGGTAGCTCTTCTTCTTAATTGCTTCTTTTGCAAACCCTTTCTCGATGCCCTCGAACAGGCCTTCATACAGAGCACTCATCTTTTCCTGAGAGGATGCAGAAAGTGCTGCTAGATGGGACACCAGCTCTTTTGCCTTAACACCTTTATTCAAATTTGCTTTGACTTCTGCAACCAGTGTCCTGTAGGTCAAGGAGTTACCATTCTTAGAATTATCACTTACCTTAGTTGTGGCTTTCTCCTTCTCTGGTTCATCTGTGGAGAGCATAACCATATCAGCTGTCACAGCACTCAACTGTTCCTGGATTCGTTGGCGAGCAGCCTCCAGTGATGTATCTGTTTGCCATTGAATGTCGTCATCCTCATCTTCCTTGTCACGAACCTCATCCTTCTCATCAATTTGACTGTGGGGAGGAGATGCACGGTCTTCATCAGAGCCATTTGCCTTTTTCCTTGAAGAGGTAGATTTTGGTGCACCATCCTTAGAAGATGAAATTCCTTTCTTCTTAATAACCTCTTTCTTCAGTTTTTTCTGTTCCTCATCAGCCATTTCACCTTCCTTCAGTCTCTCTTTCTCAGCTCTCCTCATCGCCTTCTTATCTTTGGATCCTTTCTTTACTTCAGGAGGATTCTTGACGATGAAGGTAGTCAGCTTGTCTCTCATATCAACATCAGACACAAAACCACAAGCAGCACATTTCAGCTGGATCATTTGGTTCTTCGTAATTAAGATCTCAGTTTCAGGATTTCCACAACCATAACACTGGACATATTTCTTAATGAAGATCTCAAGAAGGCCAGCAAGTTTTGCAGTATCATGTGCGCCATTAACATGAGAAGTCCCAGTTTTCTCATCAAATTTTGATTGGGCTCCAAGCTCACATCCAAAATATTTTGTTGTGTAGGAAGCTGGCCTAGCCAAGGCCTTTGCAATATCAACCATATTGACAATATTTGTTTTGATGCCATTACCTCTGCCCTCAATTTTGGTGATCATTCTAGGCATCTTGTACCTATAGAAGGCATCATCACTGTTACCAGCACCAATGTTCTGTAAGGCCATGATGACTCAACTACTGAAAGTCTCAAAGAAACACACTAGATAACAAAGGCGTCAGATGCTGAAATTCAAAGTCAATGCAGTAGCAATGATGATGATGATCAGATTGTAATCACAAAGACCCTCCTCCAGAAATTGTGGGCTGCAAACAGCAACTACAGAGATCAGAATGTTCCTGATAAGGTGCACGATGCATACAGCTGAGCCTTTTTGGCACCGGCCTGTTCTTTTTTCTAGAAGACGAAAAACACTCTCCAAGCAACTCAATTGCTCCCAAATGGATAATAGCCCGTTCAAACATGAAAGAAACTTCAACGTGACACCTTCACCTCGGAATCTGCTACAGCAGAACTTGCAGGATTCCTGAGTCAAAAACCAGAAGCTACGTCATTTCTATTCACAATTCTAAAACACTTGCTCCAAGCACTTCCAAAAGGAGACAATATCGTAATGGTGAAAGGTATACATCTTCACCAACATAACAGCTTGGAGAAGTTGCAAAAATAAATAATTACATGGCGACAAGAAAGAAAAATTAGTATTAACTACAATTGGAAAAAGGTAGCAATGTTCGCAACATAACACTTGAGAGAAGTCATAGAAAAATAAACGCCAACGCCATATTCGAAACAACACGCGGAAACAAAAGAAATACTAATAGTTATACTACATATTCCATAAACCTGAAGACAGATTAGAATCTTTCTCCAAAAGAATCATACAAAACGGCTTATATAATGGACAAGTGTTCTCTGCAACAACAAGTAGATCAGTGAAACAACAATAACCAAGCTTAATCTAATACAGAAGGATATGAAACATGGATTAATGGACATCGTTTGGCTCAATTTGAAAAATATCACAGAAAAAAAATCTAAATTAAAACACATTTCAGACAACACCAACAGGCTTTGGCATGTGCGCTTCGCTACCAATTATTTTAAAGAAATAATCACTATTTTTATACCCAAATCTTTCTAAACAGGATAATACAGAATATCCCAACCATGAAGTTAAAAACCCTAATATCAAACTCATAATACAAATTAATTTTAATCCTAAGAATAAATCATCATAATGCAAAATAATTTGTTCAATCAAGATAATACCAAACAAGTTCATCCAAACATGCAGTAAAAACCCTAATTATCAACCAACATAATATAAAATAATTTCAATCATCAATAATAAAAAATAATTTAATGCGAACACAACAGATAGGTTAAGATTTACAGTCAAATGCTGAAGTATGACGGAAGTTCGTTACAAACGGCGACGTAATCAGATTATCGTCAACAAATCTTCAGATCTTAATCGCATCAAAATCTCAACTCAACAACAACAACAACAATAATGATAATAATAATAATAAAATCACCAACAAAGAAATCTATTAAATCGATAACAGATATAGAAAAAACACGAGAGTGATTACAGGATCTAGGATTTTCCAGGTGAAACTCGGAATCAAAACAAACGGTTCCATAAATAAACAAGTAAATAAATAAATAATGAGATAAAAGAACGGAAAATTTGAAAGAGAAAAATAAAGGATCAGAAACGCGAAGGATGAAGGTGACGATACCTGCAGAAGATGTTGAACGGAACGCAAGGCGAAAGGAATCGAATCGAAGGGAATGAGAAGAAACTGATGAGAAGGTGCGGCTCTTTCTTGAGGGGTTGTGAAGGAGACGAGGCTAGGCGATTTCGTATGCCCTTACGTCTATATATATACCAACGAAAGCCCTCATTATGTGTAAACTCAAAACTAGTCTTTTATTTATTATTTTAATTAATATCTTTGATACCATCATCTAGAGTTTTCTTTTTTCTTTTTTTTTTCTTTCTTTAAAAAAATTACAATATTTTTCATTATTTCATTCTTATTTTTATATCATCTCAGCTTTAGGTTTATGAATTATTATCTTTTTTTTTATAATTTTAATATCAAATTTAAAATTTTCAATTAATTAGATTACATTTTAGAAGAAAAATTTGTTATTATATGGCTTAAAAGGATTTAATTAAAGATATGCAGATAAAAGTTGTATAACCCACAAGATAAACATGACACTCATATAAGACCATGTTTATATGGTTAACTTACATTAAGCTTAGTTATGGATAATTTGCATAATTCAGGATTAACTTTTTAAGGATTTAAAAAAAGAAAAAAAAATATATATAATGAAATTTTTTTTATAGAATAAAATTAATGTATACATAAATTTTAAAAAATAAAGTAAATATTATAGAATAAATTATATAATAGAACTTATAAAAATTAATTATATATAAATTTCTTTTTTTTTCTAAAACATCTTTATAAAAAATTTCGTCCAAACGTTTATACATAATCAACTCAATCATGAATAAAGTTAAAAGAAAAATATAAAAAATTAATTGTATGTTTAAAATTAAATGCCAACAAACTCCTTTTATAATTAAGATTAAAAAAAAAAAAACTTTAATTTAGATCCAGAGTACAAAATAAAATTAAAATGTTATAAGTAGACCAATATTTTGCTTTCAAAAAACTAGATCCAAAGGCAAAACACACATAAAATAATTATCTTAAACTACACTTTTATTCATCCAAAATATTTGTACGTTCCATAAGAAGATTCAATGGTTTTTAACCTTTTATTTTATTCATTTTCTTGATCCCAAATGGTCCCTATATTTTCTAAAGGTTGAAAAAATTGTAAAATGAGAGAAAAAAAAAGATAAAAAAAAATCAAATGTATTTTCATAACAAAATTACCTAACTGCCCCCCCAAAATATAAAATAAAATAAAAACACGTTAATTGACCTTTACTAACAAATTATTGTGCTTTTTTCTAAGAAACTTCTAGGTATGTGCAAAGTTGTCAGTCTTAAATATCAAAAGGTTTACTAGTATATTCCGCACAATCCAATGATCATTTAAACTGAGAAACATATCCTTATTTTGTTTATGAATAAGATCTTATTTGAATAAATTGTTTCATAAGTACTTATAAAAAAAATTAAGTTTCCCATATAAATTTAAATTACTTTATATATATATATATATGTTAATTTGTATAAATCTTTTCATAAGTTTTCCAAAACCTAATTTTAACGAAGCAGATATATTTAATTTTTTTTATTCTATTTATTTATTCATTTATCAGCATTAGATTTTATGAATCATCAAAATAGAACTAATACTGTTTCTTGAGCTTTGCAAAATAGGTTAAAGTATGGTTGACGCAAGTGTTGCTCACTCACTATATTTTCAAGAACATACTATTCATAAGGCCTTGCGAGCTTGGGTATAGTGTTTGTAATGATAAACTCAATCCTTTTTCATGTTGAATTTTATGTATTTTATTACTTCCCTACAAAGTTAATGAATGTTGTTTGTTAAGATTAAGACCCATTTATTTATAGCTATAAAGGGACTAGGTGAACTAACACTATAATTAAGTGTTAAGATGTTGGTTAGATTTCAAACAAAACATTGGGTTAATGAGTACTTGTAGATGTCTTAATTTATCTAGCGAAAGGGAAGAAGAAAAAAAAATTGGTACTCAAGTATGTATTACATTAAAAGATATCCATAATAATGTATATAAAAGGTAGAAGTAGCACTTACAAACATGATCAAATATGTAAGAAGATGGCAAAACTATGAGACATAAAAAGATGAATTAGATTTAAGGCTATACATATATACAGACACATCCTGGTTAACGGGAGATAGAGGAATGCAAATTTGATGCTTATAGTATGTGAGTTAAGATCACACGCAATTGGCCTAAAATATGCCTTACCCAATTCATAATCATGGAAGCTATTGTGGGGCGGACATATCCTCTATGAAAACCTCACCTAACAATCCAACAAAACCTAATATTGGAAAGTAAAAAGATATTATAAAATTACATGCAGGTTGCCTAAAATATGCTTATCAATTCATAGTCATAATAACAGAAGCTATTGTCGGAAGCATCCTCTACCAAATCCTCCCCCAAACAATCCAACAAAACTAACTAAAAGGGGTAAAGAAAAAATATATTATAAGATGACATGCAGTTTGACCAAACTATACTCAATCGATAATCATGACAGCAGAAGTTGTTGTGGGAACCCTCCACCCCCATCAAATCCTTCCCCTAAGGATCTAACAAAACTAGAAGAGGTAAAGAAAAGAGACATTATAAACTGTCTTAAAGTAATTCCCTACGCAGCTAGAGAATGTTCAAAACAGGTGTCAACTACATTTGTACAACCACGATTAGACACAACGGAAAACACCATTATATTATCAAGACACCACGTTTTATTAAAGCATAAAACATAATCATCAAGAACCAAAATACTCAAGTACCAAACACTGACGCGTAGATGCTATACTAGTCCAGACAAGCATGCACCCTTCGCAACAAGCTTACAAGCTTAGATAGATACTAGTTCAACACATGGGGCCAACAAGACCCTTTATTGGAAATAAAGAACATGACACAAGCAAACATAAGTACGGAAAACGTAAGAAAGGTTGAGCATTCTTCCTCCTCCATGATAATGACCAGATATTATTCTTCATCCGACTCTGATTCTGCGTTCTGAAGCCATTCGATGAAAGGTTGAGCATTCTTCCAAATCTTGGAGTTCTTGTTATCGCCTTTCAGTCCCTTTTGATACCACATAACTATGTGTTCTTCCTCCAACACATCAGCATCGTACAGTGCCTTCAGAACCAGGGCAACCTCCTTCAAAGCATTGGATTTAGACTTGCAAGAGAATTCCTCTATAGCATGAAGCAATAAAATCTGGGATCCCTCCTCAGCAGCAGCAGCAGCAGCAAAGTAGTTCTTCTTCTTAAGAGTCTCTTTAGCAAAACCTTTCTCTGTTCCTTCGAATAGAGCTTCAACCAGAGCACTCATCTTTTCTTGAGCAGGTGCAGGAAGTGCTGCAAGATGAGAAAGCAATTCACTGGCCCCAAAACCTTTCTTCAAATTTGCTTTCACTTCACCAACTATAGTCCCGTAGTGCATTGAGTTACCATTCTGAGAATCACCATTTTCATTACTTGCAGCTTTTTTCTTCTTCTCTGGTTCATCTGTAGAAAGCATAACCATATCAGCTGTAACAGCACTTAACTGTTCTTGGATACGTAGCCGAGCAGCATCAAGTGAGGTATCTGTCAGCCATTGCACACCATCATCATCATCATCATCATCTTCATCATGAGCCTCCTCTTTCTCATCAATTTTTCTGTGAGTAGGTGATGATCGGTCTTCATCTGAGCCACTTCCTTTCTTCTTAGAAATGGTGGATTTTGCAACGCCATCCTTTGAAGATGAAGAACCTTTCTTCTTAACCTCTTTCTTCACTTTCTTCATTTCCTCATCAGCTGCTTCACCTTCCTTGAGTCTCTCCTTCTCAGCTCTCCGCATGGCCTTCTTGTCTTTGGATCCTTTCTTTACTTCTGGAGGATTCTTGACGATGAAGGTAGTCAGCTTGTCTCTCATATCAACATCAGACACAAAACCACAAGCAGCACATTTCAGTTGGATCATCTGATTCTTAGTAATTAGGATCTCGGTTTCAGGATTTCCACAACCATAACACTGGACATACTTCTTGATGAAATTCTCAAGAAGGCCAGCAAGCTTTGCAGTATCATGTGCTCCATTGATGTGAGAAGTCCCAGTCTTCTCATCAAACTTAGACTGGGCCCCAAGTTCACAACCAAAATACTTGGTCGTGTAAGCTGCTGGCCTTGCCAATGCCTTTGCAATATCGACCATATTGACAACATTAGTTTTGATGCCATTACCTCTGCCCTCAATTTTGGTAATCATCCTAGGCATCTTGTACCTGTAGAAGGCATCATCACTGTTTGCAGCACCAATGTTCTGTAAAGCCATGTTGACTTACAAAGTCACAAAGATATTCAGAGGCAGCAAATGGTAGAATTCAAGTTATACGCAGCTGCAATTTCGGCCTCTAATGTAGCTTGTACCCTGGAAGAATCTCCTTCAGGGATGATGGAAGGTGGCCAACCACAACCGGAAAACTGAGTGAATTTTTGGTATGTCTCGCGATGCATACAGCTAACTGTCTGCAGTGATGAAGGTCTGTAATTTTTTCTAGAAGAAGAAAAATACTCTCCAAGCAGCTCAGTTGCTCCCAAATGGATAGTAGCCTGTTCAAACATGAAAGAAACTTTAACGTGACGCCTTCACCTTCGAATCTGCCACAGCAGAACTTGCACGGATACGAAGCCAACAACAGGAAGCTTCAACAAAACCTACAATTCAAATCCAGAAAAAATAATAGTTAAAATTACAACATCGAAACCCTAAACATAAATAATAATAATAATAATAATAATTTGAAATCAATGAAAAATACGAAGACAAAACCCTCATCAACGACCAACTCATATATCAGGCAAATGGAAAACCAAACACATAAATTTTATTCCCAATGTTTCATACATCTGTGTACGCGTGAGTATCCTAACCCTAAAACGAAAAATAATTAAATTAAAGTAGGGGCGTTATAGCAATAGCATAAGAAAAATAACAGAATCATTGAAAACCTAGAAAACGCATATCGAACAGCCTAAACCATAACATTTGACAAGGAATCGAGCCAGCATGTGCGATAATTCAAATGGAAACCCCCAGGAAAAATACACGTAGTGGCATGTTCGATGAGTGTCAACAATTACTAAAACTATTATTATTATTAATAAAACGATTACGACGATAAAAGAAAAAATATAGGCAGATGGAAGTGAATCGTAAGAAAAGAGATCAAGAAAAGATGTACCTGAGATCGGCGTAGGCAAGAGCGTATTGCGAGCGAAGAGAAGAAGATAGGGATTAGGGATAGAGTTTGAGGCGGCGCTGTGGCTTCTGTGTTCTGTTCTCTAATATTTATAATATAATAAAAATACAGTGTCGTTTGGTTGTTGAGTCCGGTTTATATCTTGTGGTACTAAAGTTACCACATCAATCTTCACTAGCCTTCAATCTTGGCCCTTAATCACCTTAACCTCTTCAACATTTTTCGGCACCTTCACTTATACCCATTCATCACACCTCATGTAACGGCAAATACAGCATATACGAAATTTTGGAAAATAAACTTAAGATAAAAACCTAATAAACCTCTTCTTTATCTCTTTCCTATAATTTCTTTTAAAATATAATAATAAAAAATAGAAAAATAAGTACATTTTTTTTTATCTGTAGTTTGCGAAAAATATGTAAAATATGAGAAAAATATTTTAATTATAAAATTTGATTTTTTTTTAAATAATCAATATTTTTTATGAAAATTGATTTTTAAAAATTAATTATAATTAACAATAATATAATATTTTAGGTTGTTAATGTTACTATTGTTATCTAGTCAATTAAGCTAAACAACTAAAAATGCGTGGAACAATAATTTTTTTTTTCTATATTTCACGTTAACATAACAAATAGATTACCATCTTCCTTTTCTCTATCTTTTAACGCACATAATTATAATTATTATTAGCTTTAATATATTTTTAGTCCTAAAAAATTACTGAATTTTAGTTTTAGTTATTATAAAAAAATGTTTTTATCATCTAAAATTAGATTTTCTTTTCTTTTCTTTTAATATCAGATAACACTAATTTATAATTTATTTATTTATTAAAAAAAAATTATTATTTTAAACGACTGATACTAATATTATATATAATGTCAGAAACTAAATATTGTTTATTTATTTTGAAATAAATATCATAGACTAAAACTAGTTATTTAAAATCTTGTACATTAAAATGGTTTTTTTATCTAAGATCATTTTTAAAATTTGTAAAATAAAAAATATTTTACTAGACTAAAATCAAATACAAAATTAAATAAGAACTAAAAATAAAATTTTAATTTTTAAAAGAATGATTTTTTTTTTTATAAAAATTTAGTAGAAATTAAGAAAACCTGGAAGTCGTAAACCTAGTTATCGACTATAAAGCAAGTCGAAAGACTTGGGCGGGATTGGGTTGGGCTAGCCCAATAAATGTCGTCGAACAACAATCATGGTTGTAAGAATAAAGAATTGGGCCTGACCCACTGATTGAATAAGGCCCATTTTTCAATTTTGAATGTTCACGCTCATGTAGCACTACCAGAGAAAAACGACACACGCTGACTTTGATTTTTTTTTAATTTTTGTTATAGAGAAATTGGACTTGGTAAAACCAAGCCTCTATTGAGAAAAGACAAATCGACCAAAAAACATAGACAAATTATATTAAACGTGTTCTTTGTAACAAACAGCATAATTAATGTTCAATAATGTTGAATGTGTCAAGTACTGTTTTTAAGGAAATACTCTGTTTTTTTTTTTTTTTTTGCATAAAATTTTGTAAATATAATAAAGTAAAGAAGCCGGTCAGTTGAAGTAATCCATGAATAGATAAGACGAAAGTGAAGGTGATAATAATTGATTAATTGCAAGCATGACCCTTTCATCTTAGCTATTACAATATACAATTCTTTCATTCATTTCTTATTATTATAAACCAAATCCTTTCCCCTCAAACCATGCCATTGAATCTTCTTCATTCTTGACCCCTAAAACACCCTTTCTCTTGTCCTATAATACAACTCAAAGGGTACCTACAACCCTAACAAACCCTTAAATATATTCCGCAATTTAAGCTACTCCTACACTTTTTTACCAACACCCTTTTGCTTCCTTTGCACCATTTTCTTTCAACACTCCTCACTGATATACTCACTCCTATTATGGCTGCTTCTCTACCTTCTTTCTTTTATGTTCAACCACGAGTAGCATATCTCAAGAGATGCAGTGCACGTCCAAGGCAACAGTTGATAAAAGTTCAAAACTACCAAGATGAAGGTCATGATCCATTTCACAATCTGTCACTCTCTTTTAAGTCTTGTTATCATGCATTGATACAATACTGTTTCTTTTCTTCTTCTTTTCATTCTCTACTACTGGTTTTCTTTTGCCTTGTTCTTTGGAATGATCATACTGATATATATGGTGATGAATGGACAGGGAGATCGACCAACATAGATGCGAATTTGAGTGTTCTAAAGAAGAGGATAGAGATGGTGAGGGTGAAGGAGAGATTGGAAAGGTGTTCCACATCTCAACATGGTTGGAACTATGTTCCACTTTCTAACCACAAAACCAAAGGAAACAAAGAGGAGTTCAGCTTCATTGACTTCATTGGTCTGGTTTTTGGGACTCTTGGTCTCACTTGCTTTGGTGGAACACTCTTCATTTGCCTTTATTCCTTACTTGTTCATCTGCAATTGTGATTCAGAAGTTTTATATATATATATGTTTCCCCATCATATGTAAATGTATAAAGCTTAAGAGTATTTGGTTTTTTTCTTTTCTCCATCGATTGTGTTGTATGATGGAAGTTGTGAGGGGATTACAATTATTTTAGTTATTGCTACCCTATTTAACGAATTTGAAATTTTGATCAAATATATATAACCAGAAGCATGCTGCTATTTTATTGAGTGATTCGAAACATGCAGCTTCAAGGTTCTTATTTGATGCTTAATCTTTATCTGTAATTATAAAAATTCCATCTTTTTTTTTTTTCACTTTTCAAAATGACACTGATCATCTTAGATAATTTGACAAATATAATTGATTATAAAAATATTAACTTAAATTATATTAAGTAAAAAAGGGACATGGAGATATATAATAAAAGAAATGTTTATAATGAATATAACAAAAATACAATCTTCATTAAGATTTAGAAGATTTGATTTGTGTTTGAATTGTCTTTATTAGTTCGAATTTATGAGCTTAATGAATTTGATTAGGCTCTATTTATCATCCGACCAAACAATTAGTATGAAAAGAAATTTAAATTATTGTTAGATTATGTTCATTGAAAAAGAAAAAAAAAAAAACTTTTCATATGAAGAGATTGATGATAACGTGAGTGATGTAAATAATTTAGATAACGTTGTTATTACTGTTTCTAATGCTTCTATGTTGTCATTTTAGATTCTTTCAAAAAGAGAACTTCCAAAAATACTATCTCCCTCAACATAATTACTACCAGAATAACCCGTTTCATTTTTTTTATATTTTTTGCCGTTTTCACCACGTTTTGTTAAACTTTTTGAAGAAAAATGATTTTTTTACAAAATTACGATATTTTTTATCAAGAAAAATGATAGACTTATGACGTATAAATGTGTATGGAGTTTGAAAAGAGGACATAATTTAAAACGTGCATGAAGGAAATAAAGTTTGATCGTTTTTGTTTTGTGGAGGGAAAGAGTAGATATGGGCATAGATAAAGGAGAATTTAGAGTTATTTGTGTTGTTTAATGGCTCACGGGTCCTTTACTCGTAGGTAATAGTCATTCGTAAGAGACAATCTTCCATTTTTTATTCACCCCTTGCTAATTAAAGTGTTATCTATCGTAGGGTTAATATTACAACAGAAGATTTTCATTAATAAATAATAAAACATAATTATATAAAAGAGTACAATTTTATTTTTTATCTAAAATTTTAAAATTAAAAATTTATATTTTAAAATTAAAAATTTATATATTTTTCTTATATATATATATTAAAGGGTAATGAAGTTGAAATCTAGAAATAGATTCATTCGATCTACAGTAAATAGATGAGAGATTCTTAATCAATATGGATTTATTGATTTATTATTCATTCATAAAAATCTTTCAAAAATAATAATATATAAGTTAATCTTCCTACTTTTATTAAATATGTGATTTTAAATTATCTTTTATCTGTAACATTAACAAACATGCATCACCTTAAAGTTTTTCCGAAACAAATATATACTGGACTGAATGTAAGTTGTAATATTGTTAATCGTAATTGACGAAGTTGAGATGGATATCCATTG
The DNA here is from genome assembly GCA_016859785.1 of Macrotyloma uniflorum. NCBI lineage: Eukaryota > Viridiplantae > Streptophyta > Magnoliopsida > Fabales > Fabaceae > Macrotyloma > Macrotyloma uniflorum. Next base: position 690,452 of record BDMB01000008.1, on the reverse strand, counting down.
TTTGATATTCTGTTTTTGTGGCCAGTCTGTTATGGACGTTCTGCAGATATATTCACACTCTTCATTACTTAATTTTTATTATTATCTTTTAAAACTTTTGTTCTTTTGTCAAATTACAACTGAATTCTAATAACTTAAGTCAAATTAATGTTTTGTCATCAACTCACACTTGATATTTTCATGGTATTGCAACTTTTATAAATATAACCCTTTCTCATGAGAGAAGCATATGGGCCAATTCAACAAACCCCAAAGATGACGATGATTTTAGGGTAAGTAGCTGTCGAATATGAAATGATAATACGATGATTGTAGGATGACAGTTAGTAAGAATTGTGCCAAATGGATGATGTTTTCTCAGATGCAAGCAATATATTTCTTTCTTAATTTCACACATTTTTCTTGTTCTTTATTGTCTTTGAAGTTTAAGTCCCTTCTCTTAAAAAAAAAAACTAACTCTGCTGTCTTCACTTGATGCACCCCACATAACTGCATTAATATTCCATCCTATTATTCACAGGGAGAAACCAGTAAAAGCTTGTTGGGAAAAACAAAAATTATTTAAAATTTAATGAAAGGAAAGGTCAACATTTTATGATTTTATTACTTTTGAAAACATTATCCAATCAACTTGTTTAATTATATTCTTGGCTAGATCTCATGGAATGCAGATTCAACTAATGCAATCGGAAAATCCAAATCCGGTGTCGTTTTTGAATAGTTAATCCAGAATTTGTTGAAAAAAGACGAATTGGTAACGTTATGGCGCAGAAGTAGAACCGCGTAAAAATTTGGAGCTATGCATTATCAAATTAAAAATATTATCTTCCAAATAACAAAAATAAATAAAATTATCTTTCAATCTCTTATCTTATTTTTTATATGTATCTCTCCATTGCGATTCTCGATCTTGCCGAATCCTTATGCTTTTTACGCTGTTTTTAGAAATTTAATTCAAAATTACACTATTTTACATGCTTTAATTTGTTTATATCAAATATCTTCAAAGCTAATATTTATACAATTATATAAAAGAAATACATTTTGTATAGATTTTTAAATCAGACACTTTTACCTTTTATTAAATTATAATAATTTCATGATGAAATATAAGTGCGTAACTTCTTTACTAAAAATAATTGTATGACCTTTTCTCCTTAAAAGTAACTACTACAAATGATTTACGAGCTAATAAATTTTTTTATTGAATTATGTAATCCTTTTAAAAAAATTACAATTTGTTTTAAATTATATTATTTTAGTATAACAGAAATACGAATACAGACGCAAAAATACACATTTCACTAATTCTTATAATGGTAGAATTTATTTAAACATAAAATAAATGTTTATTATTTTTTAAAATATTCACTTATTTAGGAAATGCATATGATTTGTCTTTTAAAATAAGTATAAAAAATATATATATATATATTTTTTAAATTAAATTAGACAAAGACATTAGTAAAATAGAAATCTGTTTATGGTATTAAGAATCTAATTTAATATGTTAGTATGATTAACATTATCTTTTATATATTATCTTCGCTTAATTCTTTATGTATTTGTTTTTAAATAAAATTAAGACTATTAGTGTTTCTAGCTTAGAGATATAAGATTGATTGAAGTTGTTTTTATGAATTATTCTTAATCCCAAATTCTAAATTATGTGAAACTATTTTATATAGCATTATAGAAACCAGAAAATAAAACATCCAAACTATAAAAACTAAACATATATTTTAAAAAAATATGACAACACTTATTCACTATATCAATTACAGTTTGTTTTCTTGCTCCTATTTGTTAACTTCAAACAAAGCAAGTACCATCGATGTTCTTTTCTTGAAAATCTCTATAAAATAAGGTGAGTGGAAAAAAATTATTATCCCACAATAAAAAATAACTTGAGTAGAATGCTATAGTAAAATATATATATTGAAAATTGAATAAATTCTAACTTGACAAGAGATGAGCACAAAACCAAATTAAAGTAAAAGGAAAAATAGATAAAAAATAAAGTGAAAATATAAATTATTTTGTTAAAGAGGAATAGAGTAAAAGTAAAAGTTATTTGGTGAAAAAAATAATAAAATATATATATATATATATATATATATATATATTGGTTTGAAAGAGAAAGAAAAAGAAAAAAATTATAAATAAAAGTTGTAAGAACTATCACGACAGCTATTATGTTGCAGTCATGCTAACTATTTCTAATTTCTAATAGATCATATGATGTTCCCTCCCATGCACTTACAGTACCATAAGGTATATTCAAGTTTTCAATAGTTGGGGGAAAATTGCTTTGGATGCTTCATATGTTACTATTGGTGGGGAGACTAACAACGAAGAGCATAATATATTTACAACTCATTGCGTCTATTCCGGAGGCCAATTGACACAAGCATAAAATATCAATATTAACAAAATTTTCAAAGGACAGAACAGTTGTTTGCAAGCATCCTCTGTAAATAGGTAGATCTACAACCAAAACACAAGTAACTAAAAATAGCAATAAGGCATTAAAAATTTAAGTCAATTGTGACTCTTAATACAAGGAAACTAACCTCAATGTTCTGACGATGATATTTGGGAGTCAATTCAGAATTTGGACAATCAGTTCGGAATAATCTTCAACAGCTCAATATCAAACAGGAGAGTCTTGTCTATCAACCCTTGATTCCTCAACACAAAATCCAAGGCTCGTTGGCCCTGTAAAATATATTTGTATTGCATCTTCCTCATAATCCATTCAGATAGTGGATGAACATAGACATTAACTTCTTACCGAGAATGTTGTTGGTCTTGGGGCACTCTTATTGAAATCATTCTCAGGATATCCAAGTTCCGGGGGCACAATTATCCTACAATATTGACAAACATAACGAAATTGGCATCTCTCCCTATACGATTCTTTCCGCACAATATGAACCCAAAATACATTTCCCTACATTTTCTTTCGTATTCAGATTTTTTGTGGATTAAAATGATTTAAATAGAAGATTCTAAACTAAATATTCCCACTGATTCATAATTTCAATTCAACTAATGAAAGTCAAGATGTTCCCCAAATTCAGAGTTAGAATTGACGAAGTTGCATTTCAATAAAATAAATTATACTTTACGGACTTGCAACTGCTAATTGTAGGCGTGATATGCATGACGCTATTTTCAAATTATCACTATTTTCCAATTAGATGCAATTTAAAATACTATTCTTCGCGAAAGAAATAAAGTTCAGGCTATTGTAATGGCAGGAAAAAACTTGATCATAAAAATACTCTAGAATGCATTAAATATTTCTACCAATATAGATGCAGCACCTTCTAATGCCCCCAAGAGCCATGCCCGAAACAGCCTCTTCAAAAGCCGGTATTACCTGAACAATCAAAGTATGTAAGAGGACTGTCTACAAAACGAGGGATGCCAACAATTGAGCACTTAAAATTCTCGAATCTCAGCATCCGGAGTTAATGTCCATTGGCAATTTCAAAGTGAAGCATTACATCAAGAAGCGTGATGTAGGGGATATAACCAGGAATTATTTCAAGGCAGACAAGGAATTATTTTTTCAACCAAGGATCTGTTTGCTTTGATAAGGGAGCGGATTAGTTCTAGTGAATTAACTATTTGATAAATTCAGTTGAAAACACATACAAAAACAAGTTGTAAGGCACCCATTGGAAGCATCTAGTGGAAAGAGGACGCCCATGCCCAACAAGGATTTAGTCCCAGTCATACATGAGAAATCTAGTGAAGAAGCATGTTATATCACTCATAATTTTGTTAAACAATGGCATCACAGGATGCTGTGCAAGTGTAGTACATGCATAAAAGAGCACCAAAAAAACAGAAACACAATAGGCTGACAATTATTTTCACAAAGGGGTTTCAGTAAAGATCTTTCTTTTACATTGTATCAGTTACCAAGGAGAAAATCCTAAACCCCATTTCCAAAGATGGAAATACAAAATTACTAAAAGGAACGTAAAGTATAAAATTAGTTAACAAAGGAAATAGCATTTTAATCCTAGTAACCTAAATAATCATGACTCTAGCACATCCTGCATCACTTGATCCATACATAGAAGCAAACAACACAAACATTGTTCATGAAATAGTATTCACAATGTATAACAAAGGTCCTATTCAAGTTGCAAGGAACTAGTTTAATCATTAAATGATGGGGTCTCTCACCTCATTATAACCTATTTTGAATCTGAAGAAGTCTTTGTCATCTCCCTGCATGATAGAAAAATAGCAGAACAGGTGTGTAATAATCAATCACACCTACAGTATTGAGTTATAGGATGCAAATTTCATACCTCAAAGGAACCGCCCTTGGTTTTATTCCGTGCTTCAAATATGCGGCCATAATAACCTATGGTGTAGCCATCCCAGTCAACCTGGATGGAATTGGAAGTCCAAAGTTTTCAATTATTTTAATTTGAAGGGAGAATAATTGTCTAGAACACGATGTGGATCCCTTGCAGTTGCAAAAAATAATCGCTGGGTGTTCAGTTGTAAATCTCGCCATTCAAAACTATTCAACACTATTTTCATTTTTTCTATCCATATTTTATTAAAGTCAATAATTTTTCAAGGGTTTATTGAAGAAATGCAGGCTACACTAATTTTCTTCACATAAGTTGTCAAATCTGCCAAATAGCTATCCCATACAAAATCATTTCAGTGAACCAAGAAAGTTTGCTATCTAGACTCTAGAGCACCAAAGAAATTTTGACGCTATCTAGACTCTAGAGCACCAAAGAAATTTTGACGCTAAGTGTTTTAACTTTTTCTTAACAGGCTATATCAGACTTCTAATTTCTAACCAATCCATTGTAACAAAAAATTAAAATAAAAAGATGCCGAAACTACTCAGAGCATTACCACTACTGTCTCTCCCATCTTGGGCTTGGGGCCATTCCCCGGTCGCAAGTCCTGTATTCTTGATGTACATAAATTAATTAAAACATTAATAATAGAAGACATGCTTAATTAACCAATAAACTATATACAACTACTGCTACTACATCACCTTATATTGGAGTCCTGATTCAGTTTCAGTATAGTCTGGGTATCGCATTTTTGTCTTGCCATAATCCTTCCCTCTAAGCGCTGGCACTGTATTCACAAATTATGCCTCACATTGCAACTCTTCGTAGCTAAGCTATTTCTTATTTTTTACTTTCTACATCAATAAGTAGCTCAACACAACAATGTCATATTTATTATTTGGTTAAACATACAGCGAGTTCTCCATTTGGTCCCTATACTTAAAACTTATTAAATCGGTCCCACTACGTGTAAAATATGATCGATTTGGTTATTGTCACCGTTACCCCTTTATGCATCTTTGTGTAGTCCCTATACATTACATCCATTTTGAATATAGCACATTCTTAATTTGGTCTCTATAAATATAGCGGTTTCCTAATTCAATCTTTTATATGTATAAAGGTGCTAAAAAAAATTAAGAATACGATATACTAATTTAATAAAGGTTTATGGATAGAGACCAATGGAGAATTCGCTGATACAAATAAATTATATTTAAGCTTATTATTGTAAGGTAAGGATAACGTGCAATAGTAGATATCATCATCAGTAACGACACAATAGCATCATCATACGCAAAAATGAAAATTGAGACGTAGGTTGAGTTTTATAGAGTTATTACTATCGGCAAATTCAGCTGCGAAAGCGATTTCGCGAGCTGAAGTGGTGCAGAAGGTTCCGGCAACAATGGCGACGGAAGAGAGAAGCATCTTTCTTCGTTCGAAGGATGGCGCACGAGAACAGTTTTCAGTCCCGCTGTAGGCTCTGCCTACTGAAATAGTAGTATAAATGAGAAAGAGAATGGTGAATAGGGATAAGTCTTAATAAATGGAAGGAAAATTGAACGCACCAAAGGAAGAAGAATCGGAGATTTTCTTGGTGTCCTGGGAGATAGCATAATGATTGGTGAGTGTGGTAATGGAAATAGAAGAGAGAGAGTTAGAAATGGAAGAAGAATGGAGGAATAGCGTACCAGAGATGGAGAGTTGGGGAGGGAAAGAGATGTGAGAGATAAGGACAAAATTGATGCCATAACCATAAAATAACAGAGGAATGTGAGAGGAAGAGAGAGAGAGAGAGAGTTTTGGGTTGTATGAATTTGGGGTTTGGGATTGAGTTTGTGGTGAGTGGAGGAGAACACGGTGCCTCTCTTTGCAAAAGAAGAATGGTTAGGCTCCAATTTTGTTTTCGTTTAATTAAAATAATCTTTAACCTAAAAAGAAGTCGTCTTTTTTTACTCCTCATTTATAAAAAAAAATGTCACATGTTAAAACAAAAAGAGAGATCAATTGTCATGTTAAAATTTGTCATTAAAAAATTGGTAAAATAATAATAAAGATATTTGTTTACACAATCATTTTATTATAAATTATGAAGTAAGATAAATTTATTATTTTTTATAATAATTTTTTACAATCAAATCAAACAGAATCATGTATTATTTAAATTATAAGTATTTCGGTATCATATTTTATTAGTATATATCATTATTATTATTATTATTTATTATTCCTAATTAAGGGATCTTTAGTTTCAGTCAAATGAGTGACAAGACTCATTTTTTTAAGTACCTTATAATAGAAAGAGGAAGTTAGATTTTATTGAAATCAGAGGAAGTATATACTAACTTAAAATGTATACAGTATTAAGTAATATTACTAGTTCAACATATGCACAAGCTAAAGTTATTTAGCTTCTTAGAAGTTTGTTTTAATTTATTTGATTTTTATATAAAAAAATATTGATTTTATTGGTATAAATAATTTCAAAGGAACTAATCCAAATAGGAACATCATAAAGATAAAATTCTATTTGAATACCATATCTTCCTACCAAAATGTCTAGCTTAATTAATTAATTGAAAAATGTAAATATGAGTTTACAAATTTGTTGGTACCCAATGTTTTAAAAATGAGAGAATTAGAGTAAAAGGATCTAGGAAGATTTGAAAATTTTCATTTTATATTTGTTTCATCGACCTCATTGTAATAAAGTCACAAAAGAACCATAACATAACTTTTTGCCACGCTGAACTAGTTATATTTCCCTGAAGTATAAACTCCGAATGATTACAACTATCCACCCAAAAGAAAGGAGCAAGGCAAGGAAACTTCATATAAAACTTAAAAAATATTTACCGATCGACAAAAGACAAGTTAGGAACATGCATCTACCTACACGCCCACGCAACTTCAAACCCATTTGACCACAGACCTAAATCATGAGTGAAAATGACAGGCATATTCATTTCCGAAGGAATGCCACGGTAGCAACCCGGGAGCCTACGGATCCACCAAACATGAATGTCGGATATGTGCGGACATGACTTACATACTGAAATGGGGGCTCTTTGCACGAATTCTCGTCTTTGCATGCCTCAAGTTCTTGGGCAGTAGCAATTTTTCGTTGGTTGAAACTTTCCACTTCTTGTACCAACTCATCCTTTGTACTGTTACATGATGTGATCACCTTACAACAAACAAGCAGAAAGTCCAAAACGACTAGCATTATTAGTAGTAAGAGCTACTGCAACTAGATCATGAACACAGGAATTTGGTAGAAAGATAGCAAGTGAACATGCAGAGATCAAGATCAATAATAATTTAATGAATAAAAAGAATCCCACTTTGTATAGGCACAGTTCATGCCATTACCCACACAACTTGGTAGTAAATTTTAAATATTCAACATCAGATTTGAATAAATTTTAAAGTGCTTACAAGTATTCCACCAGGAGCAACCAACCTCGAAACAGAATCCCAGTACATCATCCTGGAATTAAGAAAGCAATAACATAATTCCTCGGTTTCATGCAAGTAGACTATTTATATAGAGAATAAATAAGTATGAGCAAGAAAGAACTGTTAAACACAGTTTGATAAAACAAAATAACATCATTCCAATAGAATTATGATAGAATCACGGATAACAGGAGAGTATTTTTTTCTTACCTCTTGACAGGACCATCAGGATGCAATCCGATAGCATCTAGCGTCCCTTTATCCATGACAAGTTGAAATTCTTGTTCCAACTTTGTCTCAAGGACATCATCAACCTTAAAATAATTAAAGCCAATATATTATGCATAAGACATTTCAAGAATGTTAAAGATAGTATGTTTCGTATGCAAAACGGGGATGCCAAGATACAATTTGGAAGGTCAAATCTTAATGCAATTTATCAAATACAACAAAACAAAATGAAATGTGATAAAAGTGTTGAGTAAGTAAGCTTATAAAGCCTGTGAGACTTTATGTAATGGAAAAAGGTGGAATTATGTCAGATAGCTTATAGAGGTTGCCCATAATCCAGACTTTTTAAAATTGCATATCATCACATCCTTTGAGTTTGCTGAAAAATACTTGGGTATTAGGATTGAGAATCTAGGGGAATAGCCAGATAGGGTGATGTTCATTTATCAACAGTACAGCAGTATATTTGGCATTCTAAACAAACAATATCAGATACTAGTAATCTACTACCTTTGGGATACACAAGGAAATTGTTAAGCAAAATTATGCATTTAGAGATGCATATGCATATGCATATTAACAAACACTAAAACTAGAACATACCAAAAATTTGATGCTGGAAAACCCATCACGATTAGCAAGGCTTTGGGCAAGGCTAACAGCCCTTTCACTATAATCAGTCCCAGTTAAATCAGAGAACCTGAAAAGATGGCAAGATTTTTCTTACTAAGATGTTTGTGATACAACATAATAATTGCAATAACCTAGAGAGAACAAAGCTTGGTTTCATTCCTAAGAAACATTCTCATAAAAGTTTAACCAGTAAGGTTTCAGACACACACACATCCCTAAAATTTCATCTTTAATCATTCAATTAATTTCCTTTTAAAAAATAATCATGAACCACATATAAGATTATTTTTAAATGATTTTTTTATAGAAATATCTCATCCTTATACCTTCACTGGTATGCATGACCATTGAGCTTCTATTATATGGATTGATTTAATTAAAGATTTTAATATAACTTTCATATATTTTTATAAATCACTTGATATAAATCATTTATTACCTTTTGCCACTGTGAAATTATCATTAAAAAAGTGTTCACATATTTATTTGGTACAAGATAGTAAGGCACTAACACATTTTTGTGTAGGGAAGGTAAAATATTGTTGTTACAAAATTAGAGAAGTAGAGAAAGACAATGGACTCTGGTTATTTAGAAATATATACTTTTATTTTATATTGATACAGCATATATTAGGAGTTAGAACCAAAATATGGCCAAACGTGAAACCCTACCCTTGTTTAGCTAATTCTTGAAGAAGTAAACCATTGCCAGTCCCAATATCTAACACGCTCCAACTAGACAAAAGTTTATCATCTACTTCACCAGCTTCACCCTTAACAGCATCAACATCATTTGGTATCCGACCTTGAGAAATTTCAACACACAAGGCTTTTGTCCAAGATGCAACAACTTCCATCACATCAGCTCCAAACCTACACATGTAGAAAATAAGAGAGAAAAAAACATAACTAAATATTTTTGCTATGAAAACCCAAAGAATGCATCACTTCCAACAAACTGTATATAGTTTCAACATTCATCACTGTCTAGAAGTTGACAAGTTCAAAAGAGAAGCTATAGTTCTTTACTATTAAGGAATACAGGAATAGAATCTCAGAATTATAGGCTAGACAGGAAAGATATGAAATATTGATCCCAACAAACTCATTGAGCGGAAGCAGAGAAACTCAAACTTAGGGTATAAAATGATGCAAAATCACATTTCCAATCTGTTATCTTTTCATACACGGGAATAGAATCAGAATACATGTAATCACTTGGCGAACCAAAATTAGATTAAAAAATCACTATAATTCTCCACCACTTAAAATCACAGTTAATCTCTCCACCGAAGTCATGTAGACCAGCAAAGCACATTTGCAATCAATGTTTTATTTACCAGACTTCACCAGCATGACCATGTTCACGAAAATTTGTAAGCTCGTCAGCATATGCAGCATCCCAATAACTCTGAAATCCCAGCATGGACGAGACTGTTTCAGAATCGGGCTCATCCTTATCAGAACTGCACACACAAGAATGAACAAAGAATAAGAAAAGGCAGTCGGCAATGGTAAATCCAGAATGACGATTCATCCATACAAACAACATTTCCCAACCGTAAATCCTCAAAGAAATCTCCAAATTCCAAAATCCACACTGTTACAAAAATTCAGATCAGATCCGTAACTTATCAGCGGGCATCAAAAGTAAACCACCGTCACTGCCCTAAAATCAAATAAAAAACCAAACGAACCAGATCTCAACATTCTACTTCACCTCACTTCCTCCTCCTCCTAACAACAATTCAAAAGCTAGGTATTTATTTCGCTCAGTGCTAAACAACGAGTTTCAGATTCACCCTACACATATTCACGAACCTGCAATCTCATAGCATAACAAAAACCAAGGAAGTGAAAATGCAATTAACGAATTAAAAATCAACTCCGACACAGTCCGGTCCACAGAGCAGCAATTCAAAAAGCACAAATTCCAATTCATTCGATACAATCTAGTATTCATTCAAAGTTCAGAGCAAGGCACAGGCGTGAGTAAGAGAGAGGAAAACCTGTAATCGGAGTTAGGTCGAAGGTTGGCGTTGGAGAGAGCTTCGGCAGCGTCGGCGTGGCGCTGGTCATCGTCGAGGGTGCTGCCGTACTCGCTCTTGATGGACCAGGAGTCAGCGGTGACGGAGCGGTCGTCGTCGGAGATCAGATCGGCAGCGGAGAGAGCCACCGCGCGGGACTGTTGGGAGGCGTCGGAGTCCTCCGGCTGCAAGCGGATTCCAGCCATTGAAGAGAGAGAGAAAGAGAGAGATAGAGAGGGGTTTGGAATGGTGTGTTGAATCGTATGTAATATGTAATATGTAATGAAATGTGTTTGTTTGTTGGTGCTGACCTCTTTCTATTACTACCACTGCATAACGCAGCATCCCTTGTGCTGTGTATGAGACGGACTGACTCAGTGAGTTTCTTAATCATCGGGTACGGGTTTCGGATCCAAGTATATACCGACTCCAATTCCACATACACAAAGCATGCCCATGCCTTTATTATACCTTCTTTTTCACTTTTTATTATTTAGAGTTTATTATGTATGGGTAGTAAGATCACTCCTTAACAAATTAAAAGTCTTTTTTTCTTATTATTAAAAATCATATTTTACATTAACAAATCATAAAGAAACTATTATTTTGTATCTCAATTTTTTTTTTAATTGATTAGTATTTGCCTAAAATATTTTAATGGTAAAATTAAAACTATGTTTGAAATATTTTTAAGATAATATTATAAAAGTAAAAATTTTATATCATTAGTATATATGTTATTTATTCTTTTAATTTTATATCTACTTTTCAAACAAATTTATGTAACTAGTATTTCAATTTTTGTAAAAAATGTTGATGGAATGTTGGAGCTAAAAACTAGTTACCTTAAAAAAGTAAAAAAAAAAAGTGTGACGTTAAAATATTAAATTTATGGTTTATTATTAAAATATTTTCATATTTTAGAAACACCTTTTAATATTTATATTTAGATATAAAGCTTAGGCTTGGTTTAAAGATTTGTATCAGGACCATGAGTCATCCAATGAAGACAGGTTATGGATCTTACCATATTGAATTTTGGGCGTAAAAGATTCAAAGAAGCTCCTTAAAACAATTCGGGGCGCATGTTTCTTCTCCCAAGTCGCAGTCAACCAAACACCTCACCCTTTATTATGTCAATTTTTGATATTTTTTCTTATGGGAAAAGCGAAGAACTTATACTCATTGGAAAGGAAACCATCCGAAAGCATTATTAACCTTCTTGTACTTTTAATCTTCAACCTTGTAATTCTCAACTTCTAGAGCCTCTAAACTCCTTCGGCTGATAGTTTAATATTTTTATTCTATATGGGAATCTCCTTATTCCTAGTTATTTCTTCCTCAGCATAGATTGTCCAGCTCATCATCATTGGCATCTATGAAAAGAAGGTCTCAAGGACGAGGAAGTGCAAGATAATAACATATATCAATCAATATTTTGATGTTTTCTTCAAGTGTAATGCTCTTATTCCTTCGGAGGAGGAATGGTGACATTTCCAAGAATTACTACACTCATGACTTGCAATCCCCACCTTCAGTCAAATCTACCTCTTTCTCTCTGCTTTTCCATGTGGACCAACCGGACAAATAACAATAAAGTCAAAAGAAGGTCATGACAAACAAGTGATAAGACCAGGCGAATTGTTCAAGTTTTAGAGTAATATATGGGAAGAATAAATGCCATGATATACAACTACATTTTGGAAGAATAAGTGTCATGATCAATGCAAGTCTACATAAGAGCAATAACATGCACAAAAATTCTCTCGGACTGACTCTTCCTTGCACCCCATAAAATTCTTGAATATTTTCCATTCATTTTGAAATGGATTGTCCTGTAAAAATATACCTTTCAAAACTTCCATTCCGGAATAGCTGAGAAATGTCCAAGAATTTTATAAGAGTGCAGAAAAAAATGCCCAACATTTAACCAACCAGGTATCCATATGTTGGTTACATCCCGCATTGAATGTTAGACTGTTTGTTGAAGATGAAAGTCATCAAACCCATAGAAAAGTTTTATCATTAGAGAACTGTATCCATCGGTCAAATACAAGTTGGATCAAAATTTGCTTCTCACAAATACCTAAAGAAGCACAGCACCAATATGGACATAAAGTCTCAGAGTGGAACAAAAGCACAACTTAAGTGGGATAGGTTAAGTCCTTTGTTCTACCAAGAGTCCTACAAGCCAAGAGATCTGCAGTTAAAATTTCTACACTGTACATGTAAAACGTTAAAATCTTCAATAAGCTGATACCTAGAAATGATTTACATAAAAAAACTGATAATATATACATCGAAAAACAAATAAGCATTCATTCTTTAGCCGTGACATCCATCTTCCGAGTCTGAGAATGAAACATTTCAACTATATCGGAAGCTGTGCTACATTCTTCTGGATTTCTGTCTGAGACACAGCAAATAAATCTTGGAAATCTGATTGAAATGCCTCGAGATGGATGAACTAAACCAATTGCAGCATGATGAACTGGGGATACTGTAAAGTCTGCGCCTTTTATTTCCCAAACGACTTGTGGACAAAACCACATGTCTGGTGCCTCTCCTGTTCGATAATACGACGGTTTTTTGGACAAGACTTTGTCCCCAGAGAAGAACTCTTTCATCTGCAGTGCATTATAAATATCCTGTCAGTGATGATAAAAGAATGTTGCCACCAATTTGGCAACTTCAAAAAGAAAAAGAAAGCAATAATGAGCACTTCGTGCACCTTCATTTATGCAATATTTAGATAACTGGACGAGTTTAAAACTGACGAAGGATCAGTTTAATCTGCATCATTACTACAGGATATATTTCATGATACCAATAAAAGCTCCACCAGTTTTACATATTCCTCACAATCATCCTCCCCATCCACCCTTTTTCTCTGTTCTAGCCAAAGTGTATGCTAAACACAGATATAATGTCAATTAAATTTTAACAAATTCATTGAATTTTTATCTCACTCAACTGCAAAAAATACTCTCAAGCCTATATGAACAAAGTAATACTCAAGATTGCTCCCAGAATGCATATTGGACCAGGAAGGATACCAACATAAATTATTATTTTGCTATACAAAGGATTCATTAGATTTTAAATATTCTGATTAAGTAGCAAGACAAAAAACGTCCACCCCACCCAGAAAAATTGCTTTGCAATTCTTCAAGGTCTAAAATGTTTTTTAAGTGTTCTCGAATACCATTTACGTGAATATATCAATGACTACTAACTTGCAGAGGTCGGCATAAAAGGGTTAACAACGAACTATTATCAACTTCAACTTTGTAAGCAAAAGTAACAGATATGACATTGATGTTTCTAAGGGTTCAAATTTCAAAGATAGGATTAGGAAAAATATAATTAGGATTACATCCTTAACGTAAAAGATGAAAGAGTATATATGGTACTTTAGAGTTAGCTGGCATAGCGCAGAATATTTTTAAGTCAACAATTTATACCTCTATATAAAATGAATCTGAGAATCCAGACATCACACGACATACACTTTGGTACTCCTCTGTTTCAGGATTGAAACACGCCATAAGAAATGGACTATACCTGCAACAGTAAAAGATCCAAATAAACAACAGTAAAGTACATCAGTTTCATATACCAAAAACAAAATCATTGTGCAGGCGCAGAAAAATGCATACTCTTTTCTGCCACTTCATTTTCCATTTATTGTGTGTTAACAAAGTTTTTCAGTAATCATGTGTGCCGCAATGCAAGTTTCATTGCGGCATCTTAAAATGATTTCAAGAGACAGAAAAAAGTATGAAAGATTAAAATTACCATCCAGCTTTCCTTCCATTTCCATGCCAAGCACCAATCGGTACTAAATCAAGAGTATCATTTAATCCTTCCACATAATCTCGCTTGACCTAGAAAATGAATGCTCAGAATATTATACAGATTTAATACCTAAAATGACCATAGTCCTGTAGGGCAAATACTAACTTTTAACCATTTGTCAGAACGCTTAAATGGAAAATAGCCAGCCTCAATATCCAATGTTTTCACCATAATTCCTTCACATGAAGAGTGGAGTGCATCTTGAAGGAAAGCATTCATCTTGGTTAAAGTGGCTTCACAGGTTAAGCAAGCATCATCTGCTTCAATCTACATTTAAGGACTCATATATATGCTTTCATTAAATAGATTTCAGTAGAAAATAGTAAGCATAAAGTGAAGAACTTACAGTTGTTTCCTTTGCATATTCAAAATACCCAGGTTTCTCATCATAGAACAAATCCTTCAGATCTGTATAATTTCCAAGATAAACAAAAGGATTAACATAAAAGTGTAATTACAAGTTACAGTACATGTTTGCCTCGCCAGAAAGTGCAGAAGATTTACAATATAAGATAATTAGATGCATACACTTTCGTCTAAGGCGTAGAGGAAAGCCCAATAACCTGCAAATTCAAAAAAAATATCAACTGCTTAAGGATAACTGATCTGATATATGTTATAAGCAAATCAATACTGCCCACACAAACCTACTTTGCATCTAACTTGAGATTCACACGTTTGATCATCATTGATTAACTACACTATGGTTAATAATGTGCAAATGCCACATTTTTTTACCCTATCTGGTTTTGTTGTCCATCCTACACAAGATAGCAGCACTGTTTGCACCATCTTGTAGACTACCCTACCTATACTCGCCCACAATCAATATACCACTACCCTGCCTTATCCATAACAGTGCACCAAACAAGGCCAATGCGTTCACGAGACCATTTGCTAAGTTCATCACCAATTTATAAAAACTTGAGTAAAAGAGAATTACTGCTCTCCATTTGCGAACATGATATCAAAGACAAAGATGCATATATCCACCTGCAAGAACAGAAGATATCAGTATTAAATCGAGATAATTAAACTGTTAATAGAGTTGAAGAAGAGAACTAGAGAAGTATAAAGAAAGATAAGAATCCTATCACAACAACTAAAGAAAGAACAAACCACAATGAATACAAGGGAACCAACCAAAACAAAATTACCTAAACAGGAGAATAGAAAGAAGAAGAAGAAGAATAAGAACAATAAGAAGAAGAAAGAGCATTATCTCAACAGAGCTCTCTAATCCCTCTCTAATTTCCATGTTCTTTATAATGAAACAAATGTTTCCATACTTCATCATACTAAACCCTTCAAAAAGGAAGTGAGTCACGTAGCACTCCTAAGATGGTTAAATAATTGGATTTTATTTTCCAAGTTAATTAAAACCTGAAGTTAAGTAACTATTAATGACGATGCTGTCCATAGAATAAGCATTAGCAACACGCATGTGTTGAGATATTTATTGAGTTTCTTCTTGCCAACCCTTGTGAAAATTCAAAGCTCCCTCTAAGATCAAGTCTTTTATTTTGAACTGCAGTACTGAATAGAATTAATACAAATGTCCAACCTGGATGCTCTCTGCAGTAACTAATGCATCTTTGCCACCTCTCCCACGTGAAGATAGTTCCTGGAAAGACATAATCCTATACCCATTGTTCCTGTCAATACCAACAACCTGAAAGGTACAACAACCATAAAATTATGAATGAGTTATTGGAGCTTAGTTAACAAGAACAAATATAAAGAATATCATGGCAAGAAAAATTTTTGTACTTCAGCATCCATTATGAAAGTTGATGCAACAGGCTTGCTCAATTCCTTAATTATGTCAATCAGATCAGGAAATCTTGAAGTTGATTCATCCCCTTTTCTAGAAAAAACTCGAATTGATCCATCAACTAATTTGTGAATTTGAGCCCGCTGACCATCATACCTGGGATTACGATAAACTCAATTCAACAAGTGATGTAAAAGAAAAATGCAATTCATTCTTGAACAAGAGAGACAAGTAATGCTAAAGAAGATCTTAATACTTAATAAAATCACCACATTCAAAGATATTATTAGTACAATAAACACACAAGATCATAATTTTAAATCTATACAAGAGATTTGACAAATTTCACATAAAACTGAATATATATGAAGCTATCTGACTTTTTGAATCTACTACTACCTCATTTTTATACAATAATGCAAGAAATCACTGCATTATGACAACCAGATTAGAAATTCTTCTAACAATTAGAAATCAGATTACAATTTCAAATTTTGAAACTTAGAATGTCAAAAGGTTACGGTTGTTTTTTTCTCTAGCAATCTGATGACTCTTCCTCACATTCAAGACCATTTTTAAAAGATTAAATCTTTAATTTTGGTACTTTAAGGAAAGATGTTTTATTTTTTTTTAAATAGTCAACTTGCAAAAACTTTAGAATTCACAGTCTAGGAAGCCTAACTGCACGTTGTCATGAAAGTTCGTATAGACATGACTGAGAAGACAGGCACTACAACTGTAAAGGATTCATCAAATAAGATGCTAGATTGTATAGCATTGCCACACAAAGTTGAGAAACTTTGAAGTGATGTAGAATTGCAAGATAAAAAGATTCACATTGCTTTAACAACCAACCAGTTGTGATTGAAACTTCATATGACCCAATAATATATCCCACCAAAATATTAAATGACAACTTGCTCCTTCATGTTCATTGTTGAATGCAATGAGATGTCAAGAGAGTAAAGAGGATAAAGATAAAAAGGAAAACAAGTAATTAAGGAATAGGGCATACTTATATTCACATGTAAATGCTTTATTTTCAAATAGCTTCAGTGCTTGAGGAATACCATTGGTGATCCTATGAAGAAATGGAAAATACAAGGAAAAAAGAAGCAATTGGGTGTTAACAAAGTAATTGAGAACTTGTGAAGACTCCTAAAGTTAATAAAAGGGTCTAGACACTTGAAATCAAATCATCAAGATTGCAAAAAATGGCTAATATATGGAAATCGTATATACTTTGCTAGCATAGGCTTAATAGGGATTCCTGGAACCATTGATAAACTTGAAACTGAAAAATCAATGCCTTTGTTCATGAGAGATGGAACTATGAGGTCCTGCATAAAGTAAATGACAATGAAATTTTTTAACATCATGAGACTACGTTATTGCTTATAGGATCAAAACTAGGCAGATTATCCTTCATGAATCAACCTTAAAACAAACAAATATTAATTAGACCATCAAGAGCAAATCAGAGCAAATCAGAACAACTTAAACAAAGTTATTGGAATTTGAAGAGAAATTACTGGTTAAATTGTACATCAAACATAGTCAGTATTTGATTATATTAATCAATGCAATAAATGTAAACTTATAATGCTTATACTTTCTCACTTTCAACAACAGCTGCTCAGAAACAAAAGAAACATTTAGTGCCTAGCCTCCTATCTCCTACTATATTAGAGTAGTATAGAGTCTAGACAACAGCCTAATGAATGGAATAAAGCAATGGTTTCAATAAGAAAATCTATATAAACGCAAGACTCACAATTCAAATATACAATACTTACCAAATTTGGCAGTATGTTATATGCTTCAACAACTGCCATAGAGAGAACCTGGAGAGGTGAGGAAAAATATTTAGTTACAGATATGAATTTTCACTTCTATTATTAGAGCATTTTTTACCCACAAAACAAGCCCCATAAACCTAGTTGACTTATAACAAAATTGTTATTATTAAATCCAATTAAGAATTACAGCCCAAATAAAATCCACAACGTTGCATGTAGCTTCATATTTTCACACTAAGTTTCACAAAACTTGTCATGGAAAATAGTTACAAGATTTAAAAAGCATTTTAAGGGGAAAAAAATTGAAGGGTAAGCCTTACAAGTTTGAGCCAAAAGAAATGATAGATAAATGAAAAGGAATCATGAACGCTAAGAATTGAAACCAAGTCTATATAATCACTGAATTATTAAAGTTTCGTTGAATTTTTTTAAAATGACTATACTACTGTTTTTTGCATCATTTACGAGTTAATTACATGGAAGATCCTTTGGCTCTTACTAATCTAGGTTGACTCTGAATTTGATGAAATTCTTTACAAGTTTTACAGGATTTGGCAGGCATATAAAAGACAAAGATCTTGTGAAGATGCACCATTTATGCTCCTACTTTGTCAGAGTATAATGCTTGAATATTTAAGAAGTTTCTGCTATTGAATTTCCCATCAGACTGAATTGTTGGGATTGATAATTTAGTGTTTAAGAATGTCAATTTTCCTAGCTAACAGTTCTGGCATTTACCTCAGAAATAACATTCTCTTCCGCATCAACTAATTCAGAGCAAGTAAAGGAGTAAACAGAAAGAATGGGAGGCATTGGCGAGCTTTACACAACTGATGTGCTTCCTGTTTGATCATTGGGTATTTTCCTTTCTCTATGGAGAATTTGTCCTAGCACAGCAGTAAAGTTGCACATTGATGATCAATTGTCACCGTTCAAATACAGAAAAGTCCCTTTGCATATATAAGGATAAGACTGTGTATAATGACCCTCCCCCATACCTTTGCTTACTGAGTAGCCTTCTAGCCCTGGGGTACATTAGTTTTTAGTTAGTTTTTTTTTTTTTTTCGTGAAGGATATGCTATCCTCTGCTACAGCACTTTTTCTCTCCCTCTTAACTGAGAATATTTCTTATGCTATTAATACTGAGTATTGAAAAGGAGAATTTTGGGTGTTCCATTGCTAGACATTCAGGGGTTTAGAGAAATTACTATAATGATGTCTGTTCAATTTAGAAGGGGGGCATTTAGAAAGATAGGGAACAGAATCAATGAGAAAATGGAAAACTTTTTATTCTTGTAGAATGCAATGTATAGGTTCTGCATATAGTCCATATACATAGCCTCTCCAGGAATTAGTGGAGATTATTCCCTAGGATTATAACAAGTGAGGAAACTTCCTAGAAACCAATACCCATGAACATTTAAGCATTTTGGCTTGTGATACATGAACTAAAGACTTCTAACAATGCCTTGTATTCTATGATACTCATGCTTTTTCCTAAATATATTCTTCGATAAGGTTATCTTATATACTAACATATTCTTATCTCCTATCATCCTATTAAATTGAAGTTCCTCTACATAGAAAATGATAGATGAAAAACAATTATTATAAAAAAGGAACATTAACCATTAAAGAGCAGACAGGGAAACAAAATAGCACATTAATACATACGTAAAAGCAAATGATTGCAGAACGGACCTGAAGTTTCTCCTTCAAATTTTCTGCAGTTCCTCCTTGGAGAAAAGTAGAGCTAGAATTCATAGCAACAGCTTGAGCCAATGCAGGCAAAACAGTTCTAAGCATGGCCCCAATCCTTAGGTTCCTGACCTACACATGAAGCAAAGTTCAAACTTGGTAGCATATAAGGATAAAATCTATCTATCTATTTAGATCAAGGCATTTGAGAAAAGTCACCACTATATACGTACATTCAGAACAGTAGATATCGAAATGTAATGTGTAAAGAGAAGGTCACACAATCTAGCCTGATATGACTGCTGATGAACTAATTTAACCACAGTGAAAAAAATGGCTTATGATAGAAGACAGTGACAAATTATTGAATAGTAATTTAAATCAGTTTTGGGTTTAATTGCATACAGTAAATGATGGTCCAAGTGATTTATGTCCATAACGTCACCTTTTAGCTTCAGTAGCCACATGAAGTATGACCAGCATTTTTACGTCGTCATTCATAAAAGGGTGTTGGAACTATTGAAACTGTTGGAACTCCAAATTGAAGGAGGACAGAAAATAGATAAGGCATGCAAGGGAACTGCCAACTTCTGAACTTGATTATCTAGTGTGTAAAATATAAATTGCATCTTTCCTTCGAATATTTGCCAGAGGGTTATTGATATATAACGAACAAAAATCATTCTGTTTGTGTATATGTGGATTTCACTCAATAGCTTTCCATTCTGTCTCTTGTAGCAACTGACTATCTATTAGTTAGCTAGGCTGAGCTGTCAGTGTAATATGATTGGCTTAGCTTGCTTCTTTGTAATATGTATAAATGCAGACAGTTGTACTCAGGTTAAACATATAAATACAATTCAGTTTTTCAGTTTACATAAGCCTTATCTTTCTCTCTCTTCTCTCAGATTTCCATAGTTTCTACATATTCAATATTGAGGAAGAAGTGTTGTTGTATGCTTCTGTTTTTTAACGGCATGGAGGACCACATTATCAATTAGTAAAGTTAAGAAACAGTATTTTCCGCACAATCATGTTTCTCTCAGCAAAATCTTTAAATGAAAACATTTTTTTGGAGCTTAATATATTATATTATTCAGTGAAGATATTTGGCAATGATTTTGCACTTAATATACATTACACAAAAAAGAAAAAGAATAACAAGTCATTACAAAAGCAAACTAAGACTGTTAAGTGTACACAACTATTACAAGTCCTGTGCATCAAGCTGGAGACCCTAAAATCAAGGATGATTACGAAGGGATTTATTTGAGGTGATTAATGGCACACTGGTGGATTAAAGAATAAAATGAGGTAAAGGCTGGGTCAATGCATAAAATGTGCTTCATGGTCAACCTCTTATTTCTGAGAACATCCCCTTTCTCACGTTTATGATCACATTAAGAAATATGTAGCAAGAAAATAAAAACATTTCTCATTTTTTTTGAGATTAAGATTAAACCCAAATCCAAATTCCTCACACCTTAGAATATTTTTTTCCACAGAACCCGTTGAAGCAGTATACACATACCTTGATGAAATTGATCTAAAATAAGGATGAATATCTAAACATAACAATCTGTAAGTGCCACTATAAGCCATTAATAAGCTTGATGGCACACCTAATAAGGATAAATACCTAACATAACAATCTCTAACTGTAAGTGCCTTGACCTTGGAATGGGGTAAACTTCCCTCCCACCAAACTTCTATGCACCAAAAAAAGTTAAGATATTTACCAAAGTCCGAACAAGAAACTTTATCTCCTTCTCACGGCAGGAATGCATGAGATGAACAATGATGCCTTTCTTCCGAGATGTGCTTCCACTGCCTGCTTGTACACTGATGAACACTACATAAGAGCATGTAGAGCGAAAGTAAAAGTTTACCTAACTAAAGAGCAATACAAAAATTTAATTAAATTAATTAAAGTGAATGACAAGTTACCAAATACTGGGTCCACCATGACCCTAAGTCTAGCAACAACTTTAACTAAACATTTGAAGAACAGACAATTGGGTGGTATTATATCCATTGAGTGATTATATGTTACCTTATCTTTTGTAGAGCAGAGAAAACATCCTTGATTAGAAGTGGCGTAGGTGGTGCAAGCAATCTCTGTGTTTGACGACATTCTTGAGCAACATCACCTTTAACCATTGCAGGTAATTTCAGTTATTCAAAATCTTCACAGATGGAACAGGTTTAGTAGTGAAACAGTAAAAAACTATGAACACAATCATCCAACCAAGATCACCAAATTTGTTATACATCGCCTTTATTTTCAAATGACTTGTTCCACATGCCTCTTCAAGTGCTGCAGTGACTAAACTTCCACCAATATGTAGTTCCTGACATTAATATTATAATGTAAGGAACTTTGTTAGTGCATAATAACACTCCTAATGCAATACTGTAGACTCCTATATTCCCAGTCAAACTTAAACAATTAACAACCAGAAACAGTAATGTATGTTTGCAGAGAGGTATTTTTTATGGTATAAATAGAGTGATCGCTGATAGATTTTAGTGGCACTTTTTAATTTAGAACTAGGAAATACTCTTTGCCTCAAGAGGAGAAGAAAAATCATGAAGGGTGACATTGTGGACCCTGTTTCCTACATGCTCACGTGTTATCTATAACTATATATAAAGGGGATATGAGACTTTGGTGTAAACATTCTTGTGTTCTATTTTGCCCCTATATCTCCCTCCATAATTCTATATTATTCTTATAACTACACTCTTCAAACCAAGCATATCTCTAACTGTGTCATGCAAACCACCGATTTATATTATTGAACTTATTATTATTATTTTAAATACATAGAGGCACGAATGGCCTCTTTTCCCCCTCTTTTATCATAAAACAATAAATAAATAATTTGGGTTTTGAAATTAAGGCTACACTCTTTGCTGTTATGATTGAAAGAAAATGAAGAAAAAGAAATAGCAATTCAAAGAAAAACTAGACATGCAAAATGGCCAGTTTTGATACAAAACAATGAAAGACGAAAATGCCATATATAACAAAGTGTCAATGTGTTCAATAAGGAACTCAGGTTCTAGACTTCAAAATCTTGATACAGCACATATAAAAAAGCAAAGGAAAGGATAAATGCTTTACGTCTGTTTATTCATTTTTTTTTTTTAATTACTCAGCTTAAGTTCCATTCTCATCAATGATAAAGATTACAAGCCCAAATTGTCAAGACCAAAAACAAACCTACCTTGTTTTCATGGTCTGCGGCAATTTTGTTTGTGCATAGATACACAGCAGGAAGCACATCTGCCGGAGATAGAGCCAACAAACTGTGTGATAGAAATATTGCATGCAAATAATGTTCCACAATTAGCTAATTACGAAAAAAACTGTTAACATTATTCCATAAAAAGGAGAGTGGCAATGGGTAATACAAAGAGTGTAACTAGTAACAAGTGAACCTTCTGAACATATTGCATAACAATGAAGTAGCTTTAATCTTTCCTCTCTCACCCTCAAGCAGGTTGAAGGTACGGGCAATATGTAAATATGGTGCAGGCTGTCCACCTCTCCAACACGCTGCTCATTTATGTCAATTGTGTACATATGTTACAAGACAGAGCGCGAATATAAAAAGTAAATATAGAAGTAAAAGCAGTGGGTTGAACATCTTCTAAACCAATATATCCAGGGGAGAAAACTAAAACAAACCATGTTCTATAGGGTTGTATTTCTCAGGTGGTAGAGATAGTTGAGTTGCATCTGCATTATCTTGTAACACTTTCTTCCCAGAAATATCAGGTATAATTCTCAATTCCTCTGATGCACACTTCTTCACTAAAGATCCATCAATGGTGCTCTCCTCTTGATCTGATAATTCATTTTCACTAAGATTTTTTGAATTACCGTAATATATATCCAATGCCTTATTGACATCTCCTTTTGTCTTCTTAATTATAGTGATGGCATGTTCTTTTAATGACTCATTCCCATTTATTATCTGCATAAACTGATCAATTTCATCCTCGTATGTTTGTCCAACATCAGTTGGCAACAAGTCTTCAACATTAGAGCTTTGGTCAACCTTTGGTTCAGGATTATCAGATTGAGTACCACCGGTCATCCCGGGTATTACTTTACTGTAGAATCTTGTAAGTGTGGACTGCTTTGAACCACTTGGTTCAGAATTTGCTTTGACTTTGGCTTTTTTGTTTTTCTTACTGTCGGTATTTCTCTTCCTTTTGGCAGGAGAAATGGGACTACGTAGTTTATCTCTCAGGATACTTAATTTAGAATCTTGACCTGGAAAAATGTCAATATTTTTGGAAGTGTTGTTTGTATTATTAAGGCTAGGTTTTGCAAGTGAATCAGTGTCATTTAATGTGCAGCACTTGGATGTTGAAACAGGAGTTTTACAGGAGTTCACTTGCTCATGAAATTCAGTTTCACGTTCGTAGAAATTAGAAACAGCTTCAACGATATTGCTCCCTGAGATGCTGATCATACCCAGCATCTGGTTTCGAGTGACCCACGTGGGCAAACAACAACTAAGTTCTTGAACTATTTTCTCTTTTTCTTCATCATTCAGCAAAGTAGGATCTTGTGTACAAGAAGACAAACCCACAGCCACATCTGGATCAATACTTTTATCACCCTGTGTCTCATCCAATGTAACGACTTCTTTTTTCATGTCTTGACCTGGTTCCAGAGCATCACTAACACCCTTCTCAGCCTTGAAATCCACTTCACCAGGGGAACAACAAAAACCCCTTAAAAACTCATGCTTGTTTGCGGTCTCATCGACCAACCCGGCAAAATGCTTCCTAATTCTGTCAGCATGTTTACTGTCACTCTTCTCAACATCCAAACCCACAGTCGGAATAACCCGCTTTGGCTTCAAAAACTTCACAAACTCCCTGAGCTCATCATAGTTCGAGTGCTCACTATAGGGCACAAGATGAATCTGAAATGAATCCTTGGACTTGACTGAAAACCCACTGCGTTTCACCTCATAGGTCCACCCTGTTGGAACAAAGCCCACAACCTTGGAGTAGGACCCCCCACTCTCAGCCATAACCTCCTTCATCTTAACAAAATTAGGCCTAAAGTAAGGCCAAGTCTCCCCCAACACATTCCACCCAACAACTTGAATATTACTGTCCAACCCATTCTCAGTAAACTCACCACTCTCCCCATACCCAAGAACCCTCAAAACCTCCATCTTCCTAGCATCAACACGTATCTTCCTCTTAAACCTACGAGCAAGCTCAAGCAAAATCTTCTCCTTTCCGATAACATAAGTAGCAACAAGAAACAAAACTTTATCATTGCTATCACAACACTCACGCTCAACCCTCTCCACAACACTGGCAACGTAATCAATGGATTCCTCTTGCGAGGGGAACACAAACTTAGGGTTACAATATGTGGTGTCGAGAAACACCGCATCGGCACCGACGAAGGGGGCGAGGGCGGGTTCCGAAACCATGGAATTAGAAAAGCGGAAGTCGCCGGTGTGGACGTACCTGAGGGTGGTGGTGCCATCGGCAGAGGGGAGGGCAAAGAGGAACTGGACGGCGCCGGGGCAGTGGTTGGCGTCGAGGAGGGTGACTTGGGCGCCGTCGAGGAGTACCGGTTGACGGAGGGGGAGGGGGACGACGAAAGCGGGGGGGACACGGAGGATGTGGCGGAGGAGAGAAGCGGTGGTGGCGGAGCAGAAGATGACGCCGCAGGACCAGGAGGCGGAGAGGCCAGTGTAGTGGTCGGAGTGGAAGTGGGAGAGGAAGTAGGAGTGGGAGTGGGGGCCGGCGTGGCGGAAGGCGTCGACGAGAAAGCGGGTGTGGGGGATGAGTTTGGAGTGAGGAACGGAGAGGGGGAGAGGAGGGAGGGAGGTGGAGGACGGTGGAGGGGATTGTGGTTGGAGGGTTTTGAGGGCGGTGAGTAATAGCTGGGTGGAGTCTAGGGTTTGAGAATCCATGGAAGTTGAAAGAGTAATCAATCACATTGGGAGAAGGAGTTGGAATGGAAGAAGAAAGAGGATCTTGGGGTCTAGAATCGGAAATGGAATGCTATTTTCTTTCTGGCGCCAAAACTAATACAAGTTTTTCATGAGGACATGCACAGTTTTTTACTTTCTGGCTCCCACATATTGAGGCTAAAATGTTCCTGCTCCAAACATCATTTTATTTGTGGCATGCTCAAAGATTTGAGTAGAACGTAAAAAGAATAATCTAATTTTTAAATTGAGATTTTTTTTTATATTTACTTTATTTATTTTTTATTAAGAAGAGATTAAATCTAATAGTTGTCAAATATGGATTTGACTTTATTAAAATAGAATCATGATATTCGTACATTTATTTTTTCCATCATGATAACACCCAACCTTTTAAACTAAACATCTAGCTGGCATTTATTTTAGAATTTTTTTTACATATTCTATTTTAAAATGATTTTTTGGGTGTCATTTACTTTAATGGTGTCCACCTATCTTTTCTTATTATACAAAATAATCATGAACTTGAATTATTTCATAAACTATCATGCATATTCTTATATTTATTCAAATTATAATCCCAAATCAAGTAACAATTATAGTTTTTCACTCTTTTTTTTTCTAATTTAGTCCAAAATCATATAAATAACATGTTAGCATATCTTTATAAAGATTTAAACTTTCTAATTTGTAATTATGACAACCAAATTTATTTAATGGTCGAATGATAATTATACATCATTAACTATCAATCAACATTAAATCAGCCTTCTATTTTTCTTTATCAATTTGTTCCTACCGGTCCCTCTCCAAACTGAAAGTGATCCCAAGCATAGCCTCCCCATACTGCTAATGATAGAATGATTACCTTATATTATTATGAGACATGGCATCAGAGTTAGTATTCAATATGCATTCAACTAAAATTTTTCTGACCAAAAAATGACATGGCGAAATTTAACCTCATAATCTAAATAATCTTTACTAGGCAAGTCTTTACAAGAAAACTTTGATTTTGGTTACATTGGTATGCTACGGGAAAAAGAAAAAAAATAAATATTTCCAGACATTGTAGGAAGTCGAAGAAATTAAAACAGAAAGGAAAGGGGCTCAAGAAGCGCCCTAAACCAGTATGTATCATATCAGATTTCGCAGATATTGCACCCGCAGGCAGTTGGCAGTGGCGGCAAAATTTGCTCTTTGTTGAATATAGTACAGGTTAGAGTTTCATTTCTTACGCCTTCTCTTGGCTGGTCCTTTCGTTGAAAGCATTTTCCTTGTGTTTGCTGTGTCACTTTTCTGCCATTCAAAAATATTCCATAAACCTTAAATGTCAAATTTTCAATATAAACCCAGCCTTATAAACGAAATACTAGTGTTCTTTACCTTATTTCTCAATCTCTTTTTATGCTGCTTCTGCCCTTTGTGATTCTTCTCAGCATTATCCTAAAAAGTTCATAAATGATTTAGTTTTCCAAGCAAGTTCAATTCAGTGACAAGTAATCTTTTATTAAGCTGAGTTACAGTAGAATGCAATTGAGTTGAGCTGTTAATGAACCAACCTCAGTATCTTTAGTTTGGATCTCAGCTACCTCTTGATTTTCAATTTCACCATCACTGTTGAGCATAGCCTTCAGCCTACCCTCACTAAGTAGTTTCTCAGATCGAGCATGTCTCTACAGTAATTACAAATTCATCATTCCATCAATAATATTTACAGTACGACAATGAAAACTTGATAGTTGTCCTCCGTGATTTGATCATGTTATCGAGAGTTCAATGAAATACTAGCTTTATCTTATTCCTGGCTCATGAGTAGGACCTATAATAGTTTATCCTATAGGCCTTAAACTTTTGACTTGGGTAAGGATTTTCATTACAATTAATGGCATAACATTGCACATCCACAAATAGTTGTTATTTAAAAAAGTAGAGCCATGATGGGAAATTTCTCAACCTGATCCTACAATGAAGAGTGCATTGTATTAGGGGGGGAAATACCCAACAAGGTGGTTTAGGATATGTATAATTTTACATGATATTGTCTATCATAGAAGTTTCCTAGCAAATCCAGAAGAAAAAGCAGGACTATGGGATGTTGGAAATATTTTATTTGAACCAAGCATGGGAAAGAAACTTTGTTATGAACAAACTTATTAATCCTAAGAAATCTAAGTGATAAACAAACAAAGATTGTAAAACTATGCCATTTTGACCTGAGTTATATACTCTCACACACTTAAAGAGTTCCATGATAATTTCCCTTCCCACTAACATTTATCCTCATTTTATTGTAATGCTAATCTAAACTTGCTGTCACCAATATAGAGCAACATCCTTTTTATATAAACACAATGTTCAACAACTTTTGTTCTTACAAGGACCATATAATAAATGTTGCAATGTGTTGGTGGTTCCCAAAGCGTGGCAGTCCTATCATAGAGCATGTAATTAGCCGCAAGCTTATTGTTGTTTCATTTCCCAGATCAAAGTTCAAACCCAGTACTAATTTCCAGCCAAATGTATGTAATAAATGAAATAATTGATTAAAAATAAATAAGATAGGAGGTTATGAATTTCTTCTCAAAACTAAAGTACTATGAATAGTAAAATCTGTTGCTTAAGCATAATAAGCCACCATAAGAAAAAGCACATTACCTTTGATTGCAGATGATCCCTCAAAGAGTCTTCAGATAAACAGGTAATTCGGGGACATATCTTGCACTTAAATACTGATTTGTGTTTTAAGACATAAGATGGCACATCTGCTGGTAAGGATTTCTTTTCAGTTATCACATTAGACTTTTCAGTGTCACATTTACTCAGCAACTCCTTATTAAAAAACACCTGTCTTTCATTAATAGCTCCAGCATCATCTTCACTGAATAGCATACCTGATGTTTTATGTCAATGTTTTCCAAAAAATAGAGCCATGGAAGTTACAAAAATAAACAACACAACGGATGCTATTATCCATAAATAGACATCTAATTGGCATACAAAAGTAAAATGACAAAAAGAATTTTAAATGAGCCAAAAAGATCAAGACTTAAATCTCAGGCAGACAAACACAAATTAAACACTAGCGGCAAACTAAATCTTCTGCATAAAGGTTCTTTCTTGAGTACATATCTCTGAAAAGCTGTTCATTTAATTTAATAAAGTTAAAAGGAAAAGACCCGAAGTCATAACCTAAAATGTTCTGAACCAAGAATAGAAATGAGAAGAAAAGAAAGATTTTTATTGAACAAGCTGAAAAAAAAAAAACAATGAATAGGAGAGAAACCTCTCCTACATGCGTTTCCCCTTCAAAGAGTGAATACACAATTGACAATGACAACAAAAATGAATGTCTCTAGTCCTTCTTCCCCTAACCCCTCTAACTAAATAACTCGTTAATATTTAACTATCTTAATTTACTTCAGCTTCTCCTTATATCCTAACAAATAATAGTTACCATTATTCCATTTATAATATTGAAATATCAATAAGCAGAAAGAGAACAGTTGCACGACTTATTTCCTACCTAATAGAACACAATTCCGTTTTAGTGTGTGAAAGCAAACCTACCTGTTGAGTTAACATCAATATCATTCGCAGAACTATCCTCACTTGCGTACCCTGAAAGTGCCAAAATACATTGTAAAAAAATTGACTAACATTAACAAATAACAAACACCATTATAATGACAACTAATATACTTCGCTACGACAGTGAACTCTATTATTCCATAATAAGAAAAAATAACATCAGCTAGTGCAACTCTACATATCTTGTAAGTGCTAATACTACTAAAAACATTTAACAGACGGGAAAAAAATACAGATAACGAAGAGTCAATAAACCAACCAGAAGAAGTTGAACCGTCATCATTCGGTTTCACTTCTACTGTAGCATCATCATCTAATTCTTCTTCAGAGGCTTCTGCTTCAGCTTCAAGCTCGGAGTCCGAAGAAGAAGACGAGGGATCCGAGGCATCTCTATCACCATGGTCGAGTTTGAAGAATCTCCTCTTTATCATTTTCTTTTATTCTGTAAACCAAACTTCTAAACCGTTCAGCTCCTTCAGGTTGTAACAAACACTTAATCTCACATGCAATTAGTGCAAAGATGAATGAATGAAGATGTGACAGAGCAGGAAAGAGAGCTTACATGAACCTGGCAGCGACGGCGACAAGAATGAGAAGTGGCGGGGAAGAGAAACCCGTAAGCATAGGAATGAGTCTAAAGTTTGAAATGGGCCCTGATAGGAATAATGGACCTTGAAACTTGTTACCCTTTTGGGCCTCATTGACTCACGCCCACAGTTTGTGCATATTAGCCCATCAAGAGATATTTTCCCTTTTTATTATTAATAATTGAAAAATATCAATCTCTAATAGATTTGTAAAGATATTTTCTGATATTTTTATGGTCAATTATCGATTTTAAGAAGAGATTTTTTAGTTTATAAAAAAGAATAAAAAATATCAAATTTGGTTTACATTCATATTTTACTTTTATATACTTAAATTTTTTTATAAAGATGAAATACATGGTTTTTTTTTATGTAATTTAATTTCTATTATTTAAATTTATGTGGAGTCAATATTATATTATATTTAACACCTTTTGATAAAAAAATAAAATTCATTCCCTCAATGTGAAATTTATCTTTGAATAGTAAAATGGTTAAGTTATTTTTTAAAAATAAGTAATGCTTTTTTTTATAAGGTTTGGAGATATTTTGAATCAAAGCATCACCTATCTTGCATTTAAGATATTTTGAATAAAAAATCACTTATATTGTAATTAGGATGAAAATTTTCAAAACATAATTTATTTCCATAAATTTTTTAATATGTATTATGTTTTATATTTATGAAAAATATATACATGTTTATTCGTATACAAATGATTTTTTTTAATATGATTGTAGTAGGGTTTAGTTGCAGTCGGTGCAGAAAATAGTTAATGTGAGGCAGAGGTCAACCCAAATTAATGTATAAGTGAGGTTTAGGATGAGGATTTAGACAAAGAATCCTCAAAATAAATAAAAATAAACAGGTAAGTAATCATTATTAAGATTTTGTAACATTGAATCTATTTTATCAATTAAAATAATGTATGAGAATATTCAGAAAACTATCTCTTAAAAGACAATTTTTATTTTATTTTATTCTCACTTAATTACTAATATTTTAATAATGCCTTATAATTATAATAATAGGTTAAATGTAAGTTTTGTTGTTTTATAGGTGATAAATCTTTTTTTACAATTTTAGTCTTTATATTTTAATAAATAAAATTAATCCTTAATTACACATTAAATAAAAATGTTATATCTAAATTTCAATTAAACTAAAATTTTAAAAAAATTATATGAAAATTGATAATTCTACTAAATTTGCAGGTTTTTTAAAATCTAAAGAGTGAAATCAGGGAAGAAATAAAAACTGAAATTTAAATGTAAATTTATTAAAAAAAAAAAAAAAACTTACCATTTGATCAGATAATAATCATGATTAATAAGTCCCAATAGAAAAATATGATTCCATAGTCTGTCCATGATCGTTGAAGGTCCTACCAGAAGCATGTCTTCATATATATTATATATTATCTTAACCATCTTGCACGTTCCATTTGGTAATATATATATATATATATATCATCACTCTCGACCAAGCATGCCAGATCAGTCATTGATCCAGTCTTTGTGATTTAGTTTTTAATGGTACATACGTGCAGGTTTGTTTTAAAATATTTGGAAACATTAATTATAGTGTTGAAAAGTTCTAAATTTTGATGTAGATATTGCTAAGTTAGAGAATGTTTACACAATGAAGTAAAAAGTAGAAAATGTATACAAAGTCAGGGTCTTGAAACTCATTAGAGTTTTTTCTCTCCAAGGTATTTGCACCTGGTATGTTCAAAATATATGTCAATTATGATTGAGCGAGTAGAGATTCTGTTTATTAATTTATATGGTTATTGAAGATATGGTTGCGTGCGTGAGTAAAAAGGATAACACAAAGTTGTCTTACTTGTGATTGTTTAGAAGAGGACAAAGGAGGAGACAGAGAGTTGAAATATAAAAAGTTGATGGAGGGAATGAAGATGATGAGAGCAGTGATGGAAGAAGGTTCATGGAAGAGAGGAATGAAGGAGGAGGTGAAGAAGGTGGGAACAATAGCAGCTCCAATGGTGGTTGCAAGTGTTCTGCAATATCTTCTGCAAGTGGTGTCACTGATAATGGTTGGCCATCTTAACCAGCTCTCTCTTTCAAGTGTGGCAATTGCAACCTCTCTCACCAATGTTTCTGGCTTTAGTGTTTTGGTAAGTAGATTTTCTATTTCATCATTATTCTACTTTTTTTTTATATATATATTTTTTAAAATATGAAAACTAAAATTAAAGAAAAAAGTCAAAGAGTAAAAGACACATATAACTTTTTTTCACTACCAAACAAAGAAAATTCATTATTTCTACTTATATATCAGTCACATCCACTTTTCCTTCACACTTTTCTGCAACTGAAGATAAATCTGAAGAACACAAATTGTCTGCAATATAATAATGGGCATGAGTGATTTAATTGATTTGTGTAAAAATTGCAGTCAGGGATGGCTGGTGGATTGGAAACTTTATGTGGGCAAGCATTTGGAGCAGGACAATACGAAAAATTTGGACTTTACACTTACACTGCCATTATATCCCTTTCTTTGGTTTCTATTCCAATCACTATTCTATGGACTTTCATGGACAAAATATTGATCCTCTTAGGCCAAGACCCAATGATATCCCTCCAAGCTCGTAAATATGCCATTTGGCTAATACCTGCTCTATTTGGTTCTGCAATTCTCAAACCCCTCACACGATTTTTCCAGACCCAGAGTTTGATTTTTCCCATGATTCTAAGCTCTGCTGTGGTTCTGTGCTTCCACGTTGTAACATGTTGGATCCTAGTATTTAAATTGGACTTGGGACATGTTGGCGCCGCAATAGCCTTCAGCTTCTGTGTTTGGTTGAATGTGATGCTGCTTTTGTCCTTTGTGAGGTATTCCTCAGCTTGTGCCAACACACGCATCCCTTTCTCCAACAAAGCTTTGCTTGGAGTTGGAGAGTTCCTTCGCTTTGCTGTCCCTTCAGCAGTGATGGTTTGGTAATTTTTTTTTATTTGAGTTAACAATACATAATCTTAAAATTTGATCTAAAATCATATTTTTCAGCACATTCATTATCAAAATTTTTGTCTTGATTACAGTCTTAAATGGTGGGCCTGTGAGATACTTGTTTTGCTTGCTGGAGTGTTTCCTAACCCAAAGTTGGAGACTTCAGTCCTATCTATATGGTAATTTTCAATTGTTTAGATGAACCAAGGAAATAAATTAACCACTCTAACTTTATTTCCTCTGTTAATGGTCAGCTTGACAATCTCCACATTGCATTTCACCATACCCTATGGGTTTGGTGCTGCTGTTAGGTCTGTCTCACACTTGATCAAACTATGATATTAGCATACAAGCATATATAGTAACTAAAAAGTGACAAATTAATTGTATTTATGTGACAGCACTAGAGTTTCGAATGAATTAGGAGCAGGGAATCCAGAAGCAGTTCGAATGGCTGTTTCTGCAACGATGTTGATGGCAGTGGCAGAGGGTCTAATTGTTGCTGCAACGCTATACGGTTGCAGACATTTGTTGGGTTATGCCTATAGCAATGACCCTGTTGTTGTTCATTACGTGGCTGTTATGACCCCTCTGCTTGCTCTCTCCATTTTTACTGACAGTTTACAAGCAGTTCTGTCAGGTTAATTACTCTCCCTTACTCTTTTTCAATCTTGCTGGATAATAAGGAACAATGATCAGATTCATAAGTAATCTTATATATGACTCAATTAGAAATCTGAATTCTTATTTCAAGAGAAACCCTTTTTATGAGATTTTCCTAGGAGTACTAAAAATATTCTCTTTTAACACACTTTCAAATATTTTCTTTGCTATTTGTTTTGAACTGACTGAAAACTATACCTTTTGATGAATCTGACTTGCCATTCAATGATTCACTTTTGATTTTGGTGATTAAAAAAGGCTTAGAGAAAGTCTTGATAACATATTCTCATTGAAGTATTCTACATTTGGTGGTGTGATGATTACTCTTATGTTTTGTTGGTAACCATCATTCTTCTTCTGCTAACCTGCTACAATTATCCTGCTTTAAAAAAATAAAAATATATCAGGGGTTGCTAGAGGAAGTGGGTGGCAACATCTTGGAGCCTATGTGAATCTTGGAGCTTTTTATCTGGTAGGAATTCCTGTGGGTACCCTACTTGGTTTTGTTGCACATTACAGAGCAAAGGGCCTTTGGATTGGAATAGTCACTGGCTCCATTCTCCAATCCTGTCTCCTTTCTCTTATCACTGCTCTCACAAACTGGAAAAAACAGGTTCACAATTCATAAATTTCTTACTATCCTTTATATCAGAATTATGCTTTTTTTATCTTTTTGCATTGCAGAAATACATGTTTGCTGTTAATTAGGTGTTGATTAATGCATTTCTTGCAGGCCATGATGGCAAGGGAGAGAATATTTGATGCCAGACCACCCAACCAAAGTGGATCAAATCACATCACCAGTGCTTAATTAAAGCTAGTTTACTCAGCTAAATGAATTGTTCAGTGACTGATGTATTGTGACAACAAAAATAGAGAAAAATAGAGAAAGATGAAATATGAGAGATGTAAAATGAGTTTTTGTGATAATAAAATATCTATAACTCTGCATCATTTTTTTCCCCAAAAAAGTAGAGTCAGAAGAAGGTTAAAATTAGAAAAAAGATAAAAGTATAGATGTAGTTATTTTATCTTTTATTTGAATAAAAATATTATAATTTAAAAAAAAATTAAATACATGTTTTTGTTTTAAATTATTTAATTTTATAAATATTTATTTAAATGAGATAATTCAAATTTATTAAATTTTAACTTTTTTTTTAAATTTAATATTTAAATTATCATCAAATATAAAAATTAGAAATACTAATTTAATTTTTGGTGATATTAATTTTATAATTGTACTTTAATTATAAACTGAGGTTGATCAAGAAATTAGCATGTCTAAAAGGAAAAGGTAAAATAAAAAGTGAATCAAGCATGTCTAAAAAACTGAGAAATTAGCAAACTGAGATGCAGCAGATCAAGAAGTAGAGACATCTTTATAGAGCTTCAATGGCCAAATTCTCAATGTGTTCCTTTCATCTCTATATATGAAAACAAATTGAGAAAAGAAAACAAAACTTTACCTCTGTCAGTTAAAGAATTCATCTCAAACTATACATGGATTAAAGGTATATAATATTCTTAGAAAAAGGAAAAGATGTTTCTCATTAAATAAGTTATGTGAGTACATCAGAGGCATCAGCAACATTGACCATTTGATTTCATGAGGAGCTTAGTAAATATTTTTGTTAACTTTTCTCATTGATGGAGCTCAAGAACCTAAGATATGTAGGCCGGTTTGTTTTAACCTTCTTCACACATGACAAAGTCAGAAAAAAACACACAGACTAAACCTAAACCAAAAAATAATGTAAATATTTTGCTGATGTACATCAGAAGTTCAGTAACAGTCCATATCTAGGTGAATAAGATGATTCAAGAGGAGTCAGTAAATACTCTACTTAGACTATTTATAGCATATCCTACCTCTGATATTAAGAAAGACATGGAAAACAAGTTTAGCTGCACCATAATATGTGATTTTGATAGAGTATCATTGCAGAGAGAGACAGAGAATGGCAAAATAAAATAGAATCCAATTACAAATGTTAGTTTCATCAAATTATACTTAGAAGTGGTGTATAGTTGAAATTAACTTTTTTCAATAACAATAATATCTGATCATGCCAGTGGAATAAGTTGTTCTTTGGTAATTTTATTAATTGTCTATGTGACTGATAGCAATTGGATAATCCTTGAATCTTGATGCATATATTTGAATATAATAATAATACTATAACGAAAAAGAAAGATTATAGTGGAAAAATAAGAAAAAAAATAAGATAAAGAGAGATTGCAATAAATGTTAAGTATATAAATATATTTTATTATATTTTTATAAATTAGCTTGTTAGGTATTTTTGTAATTCCTCTCTTTTAATAGTATATTTTCAACCATCTATTATATTAATATAAAATATATATTAAGAAAAAAAATTGAAAAAAAAAAATATCATATTATAATATATTTGTTTTTATTTGATATTATAATAATTTAGTAAAAAGGACAAGGTTTGGTTTATTATATTTTAATTATAAAAAAATTATATATGCAGGTTGTAGAGAGACAATGTCCCTTTTTTTTTCAAAAAAAAAGGAAAAGAAAAAATTGCTAAAAATAAATAGTTTTTGTTTTGTTTTTGTTTTCTATGCTTCACTAAATTTAGAAAACAGACAATAGAATAAAATAAGCAATGGTTTTAACCATCAGTAATGCTTAAACAGGAGGAAAAAACAAGCCAACATTTTAGCTCGTTCTGTGGTCTGGCGTGTGATGGTCACTTTTCATCATCCTATCGATAAAATATAGGTATTGTGGCACTCCATTTTCTTTGTCCGGTTCTTCATTTTAGTATTAACCTTTTTTTTTTTTTTTAGTAGAATTTTTCATCTCCACTTCTAGCTCAAGTATATACAATGGCTCATCATTTTCAGCAGAATTATATTGTTTGTACAAGTATTTTTTACAACACTTTTTCTCTTTATTATCATCTACCAAGTTAATCATCTTATTTTACTTTTCCTCTACTTTTCCTGTTTGTTATAGAACAAAGATATGCAAATACAATTTTTACGAAGTCAAAGTAGAGTTTAACCATTAGGTACTTTCAATTTAAAGAGGTTTAAACTTGACTCTCTAATGATATATAGTAGCGGAAAAATTAAAGTAGAAATACATAAACTTTGATAGAAAGGTAATTAGAATTACGTGACAAGAATAAAGACCTTAGCAGAAAATGAATACGCAACTGTATATGCATGTGTAGCTGTAATCATTTTCTATTTGGATTTGTCTTGTGATTTGTTTGTGATTTGTTTGCTAGTGGGGATGAACTTTACTGCCTGTATAGGATGGACTTTTTCTTATATAGCTCTATATGTTGTTGATCATATTGTCTTGCGTCTGTTTCATGAACGTTTTGCTCAGTATAGAAAGCTATAGAGAGATGATGGATAAGGAGAAACAAACACCACTGCTAAGAAAGAGTGAAGTTGCACCATTAGAGGATGCATTTTGGGTGGAACTCAAAAGGGTATGGTCCATGGCAGCTCCAATGGTGGCTGCTACTGTGTCTCAGTACCTTCTGGAAGTTGTGTCAATGATGATGGTGGGACATCTTGGGATACTTGTCTCCTTATCTGGGGTTGCCATTGCCACCTCTTTTGCTGAAGTTACCGGCTTTTGTGTTATTGTAAATTCTTCTTTCATCCCTCATTTTTTTTGTTCCATGCACCTACTTACACTTGCTTTAGTCCACTTTCTATATTTTTTAAATTCATAGCTGTATAAACTATCTTTTCTAAAAAATAGTGTTTGTGAAGATGTAAGAATGATTTATGTTTAAAATTTCTTATCATATGGATCCGTGATATGATAAAATTAAAACATATAAGTGAGGATAACCCTCGTTTTGTAAACTAAACTTTGTATATACTTGAGTTAAACCTTAAACTAAAATCTTAAGGTAGTATTGGAATCTATTATAACATGCATGATGGCCGTCAGACGTCAACTAGTGATTCAGTCAATATAAAGTGGAAGATAAGTTTCTTACAACTTAATTATGTAGAGTTGAATACTCTAAATTCAAATTCTAAGTGTTGAAGTTATAAATCTTATTTTACAAGTCGGTTCTATTTGTAACACTTAGTCAAAACCGATCAAAAGAAAAATTGATACATTTTAGTTAGCAGGTGCAAGTGATAATGTGATTATTGAGATGATCTAGGATCTTGCCTTCCTTGTTTTGAAGATAGAATCCTTTCTTTTTTTATATTGAAATGAGCTAATAGTGTATGTGTTTAAAGGATTTTTATATATGTATTATAGATACTCGTAATGTTCTCTGATCAGATTTAGAGTTTTATGTACGTACTTTAATGAATGCAAGTTTTCTCTTAGAATATAACTTGTTTCATGTTTGATTTAGCTGATAAAGCTTCCTCTTAGTCAGGATCTGCAAAAAAGAGTTGAATTAAAAGTCCCCCTTTCTTCATATTTCTAGTTTAGCTTTAATCACTTAAGAATTGCCTGTACAGTTCTACACTAATCTCCACCCTGAATTCTTGATGACTCTTACTAGATTGCTAAATGGGTTGCAGTTGGGAATGGCTGGTGCGTTGGAAACTTTATGTGGCCAAACCTATGGTGCAGAAGAATTTGGAGAGATTGGAAAGTACACTTGTTGTGCAATTGTCACTATGCTTTTGGTTTGTCTTCCCATATCTCTGCTATGGATATTCGCGGATAAAATACTATTGCTGTTTGGTCAAGACCCTGAAATTTGTCATGTAGCTCACGAATACTGCATATGCCTCATCCCTGCACTTTATGGCTTTGCTGTTCTTCAATGTCAGATTCGCTACTTCCAGACTCAGAGTATGATCTTTCCCATGCTTTTCAGCTCAATCGTGGTTCTGTGTTTGCATATTCCCATTTGTTGGGGTCTGGTATTCAAATTGGGACTAGGACATGTCGGAGCAGCATATGCTATTGCAATTTCATATTGGTTAAATGTCATTGGGCTTGGAATTTATATGAAATATTCACCAGCATGTGAGAAAACCAAGGTTGTCTTTTCTTTTAATGCTTTACTAAGCATTCCAGAGTTCTGCCAATTTGCTATTCCTTCTGGACTGATGTATTGGTAATGTATTATGACATTGCATGATTCTTTTTTCAGTTTACTCTTTCCTTGTCATCTCCTATTTGATTTTATTTATTGTTTCATTGTTCATAGTTTTGAAATGTGGTCATTTGAGCTACTTACATTAGTTGCTGGGCTTTTACCTTATCCACAACTCCAAACCTCAGTTCTTTCTATCTGGTGAGAGGAATAATTATTTAATAGTTATTGAAGTGGAGGAACTAGCAAGATTATAAGTAACACACTTTATACTATTGTCAAACTTTATTGGAAACTATAGAATCACAAATGAAAGCTCATTACATAAGTAGTGAGACCTACGTAAATTTATGATTTCCAATAAATTTTGGATAAATAATGTTAGAAAGTGTGTTGTTAACATTTCTCGTTGTTGAAATAACTCATCAGAGGTTTTTTTTCTAACATGTTTAAATTTTTTCAGCCTTAACACGACCACGTTGCACTACATCATTCCATATGCAGTTGGTGCTTCTGCAAGGTTCGGTCCAAATTTGTTTCTTCATTTCTATACACAAGATCAATGACACTGAACAACTGTCTGCTGACAAATAAATGATCTTATGAACTTGGCTTTGTAGTACTCGCATTTCCAATGAATTTGGAGCAGGAAATCCAAATGCAGCTCAAGGTATTGTTCGTGTTGTTGTGATTCTTGCAATTGCCGATGGTGTTGTTGTCAGCACTTTCTTCGTTTGTTTTAGGCATATATTAGGATATGCTTATAGCAATGACGAGGAAGTTGTACATTATGTTGAAGAAATTGTTCCCCTTCTTTGTGCGTCTTTTACTGCAGATAGTCTAGTAGGAGCCCTTGCTGGTGAGTTTCTATTGGCTGAAATAGTCTATGTTCTTGTAGCATATATTGAATCACCAGCATCTTCAATGAAGCAAAACTATGATAAGACAAAATTGGATTTGTTTGTGTAGGAGTTGCAAGAGGTGGAGGGTTTCAGAAACTAGGGGTTTATGTGAACCTTGGAGCCTATTATCTTGTGGGAATTCCTTTGGCATTCTTTTTGGGTTTTGTACTGCATTTCAATGCCAAGGGACTCTGGATGGGAAGCCTTACAGGGTCTCTTCTACAAGTGATTATCCTGGCTGTTGTAACTGCCATGACAGATTGGCAGAAAGAGGTTGGTTTTTACTGTGTTATGTAACTTCTCCATTGCCAATAATTGCTTGTGTCAATAGTTTTTCTTCCCATACTTGCCTTTGCTTGCTGAATCCAATGGATGTCTGTAAATTGAAGTCACTCTAAATGATTGTATTTCGTGGTTATTGCAGGCAACAAAAGCAAGGGAGAGAATATTTGAGAATTCAATTAAAGCTCATAATT
Organism: Macrotyloma uniflorum; assembly: GCA_016859785.1. Lineage (NCBI taxonomy): Eukaryota > Viridiplantae > Streptophyta > Magnoliopsida > Fabales > Fabaceae > Macrotyloma > Macrotyloma uniflorum. The sequence goes on along the minus strand of BDMB01000008.1, from coordinate 650,381 downwards.
GATTAGTGTGAAAATTTTAAGTATAGTAGAAGAGTAAAGAGTGCAAGAAGAAGGAAGAAGGTACCTAATTTTGTCAGATTTTGGTGAAGTAAACAGATGAAGTTACTTTGTCTGTATATATAGATATGTGATTTTGGAACCGGAATTACGCCTATGAGTTGCAGTTAAATCATCAGAAAATTGTTTATGACATGCTGCAGTTGAATTGAGGTGAATCAAGGCTTCCATTTTAGTAACAAGTTCATGTTAAACTCGTAATGACTAGAGAATTTCTGAAGTTTACATCGTATATATAATTCATAAAAAAGAAAAAAAAAAACTCTGAATTCCTTCTTCTTTGTATCTAAATCACTTCAGGTTTATATATTTAAACTCCAAGGTCAAATCAATCAATGATAAATCTTCCTGAAGTCCATCACAAGAACAAATTCCAGAAGTTCTTAGTGACTAAACTATGAAACTTAAGAAAGTTAAGACAAAACTACTGCTAAATATAATATACATATGCATGCAATTTTTTTTTCCTTCCCAGTAAAGCTGTGGGAATACTGAAAGTAATCAAGCAACGACAATCTTTAGGATTTCTTGAACATTTCAAATAAAAATTCTATGATGTAGTAACCCTTCCCTTTGTAATGTCTTGGAACATTTCAAATAAAAATTAATTTACATGAATTTTTTTACATATTAAAAGAATATAAATTATAATCTTTATTATGTCAAATTAGTATTAACTAATTTATATACAATTTTATTTTAATAATAAAATTTAAAAAAAAATTATAAACAAATTATATTGAAAATATTTTTGTGTATTTATATTTATTATTCTAAAATAAATATATTTTTATTTTTAATAAACATTGACATATTAAAAAAAAAAATTTAATTTGAAATAATCATATATATAGTACTCAAATTAATTATAATTTTTTAAAAATATAATTTTTTTTTTAATTTAAGAAATATAAAAATTCTTCTTCGTTTATGTTTTTAGGTAATTTTTTTTTCCTTTCTATAAGGTGCTGCTGTTATATATAATTAATGTTTCTTGATTTTGTATTTTATGATCTTTTTATGAAAAATGTAGTTCATATTCTTATTTTGGATTTTCTTTAGGAAACTATAAATAATATTTTGAATATTATTTCCTAAGATTTGTTATAAAAGATAAAGATAAAACATTGAAGAATCTAAATAAAAAAAATATTTTGTTATGTTACTCTTATTTTATTCCATTAGATTTTTTTTTATGTGATGTGCCTGCGTGTGTTTTATCTTCTTATTTTAATTTTTTTAAGATGTATAATTGTGTTTAATGCATGTGCGCATGGTTTTGTATTTATCTTCAGAAAAGTTACTTGTACGTGTGCTTTTCCACTCATTTTTAAAATTTATTATTACATCTTCATTTTTTTCTCATTCTCCCTAATGCAGGAACAACTATTACCTGATTTTGTATCAATTTCCCGAAACAAAATCAACTTACCTAACTAATGGCTTATGATTTTGAACAATCTATTAACCATATATTATATATCATTCCAATAATTTGGTTGCAGAATCATTATTCACATTGCTGAATAGGTACAATAGCAAACTTTATTGGCCATTTTATCAGTATTGTTTGTATTGCATGTAGCCATTTTGACAGACATGGAATCTATTTCCTCACCATAAATAACCAGCTTCTTATCTGCCACAGTCATATCTGAATCATGTAATCTTTGATACACCGAATTAATATACATTTGAGAAGTCTCCATGAAATCTAGTAATGCATACAGGACCAGTAGCTGCATCACCACCAAAAGCAACCACAAGAACAAGCTAGAAGAAGTGTATTAAAATAAGAAAAAACAGGTGTCAATAAAAATCACAACCTCATCCACGTATATTTCGGATTTTGTAACAATTGGAAGTCCATTATCAAACTAGATTCAATCAAATCTTTTCATTGGTAATGGTAGGCATGATCTTCTTGAAAAGCATATAAGTAGTCCCTTTCCTTGACAAGGAACCAAAAAGAGCAGAAGATATATTCATGAAACAACTGGATTAGAACTAGAGAGATTATTAGGTTATAAGTAAAATAGTTTTCATTTCAAATATTTAATGCAACTACATATTTAACATAATAGTCTTTTCACATTTATAAATTAAGCCATGGTTATTCATGTGACATGTGTATATAAATAAGAAATTAATGAAAGTTAAGTAACCAATGTAGAAGAAAGATAACGATGAATGAATCACATAAACTAATTATACCCCTAGACTATACTAGCTAGAACCAAAAGCAAATAAATATAGCTATATAGGGTTTGTTTTTACATGATAATGCTAGTTAAGGAGTGGGAGGAAAGGTAGAAGATGATGACAGAAGAATAGAGAGCACAAAGGAGTGAGATGCCATTCCTTTTCATGCATTTCATCATCTGTGCTCTCTATCTTCTGTCAACAGCATCTCCAACATCTCTCTTCATGAGTTGTTGATGCAAAACGAATAAGAGAGAACATCAGATTAAAAGGAGAAAGAAAAAGTGACAGAAAAAACCAAATTAACATGAGAGCTCCGAATAGTATTGTTATTGAACTTCTGAGAGAGGGAATTTAGAGACATGGTCCTTTCCTTCTTGCTTATCTAATAAGAGGAAGAGACCTTGGAGCTATTTGACACGGAAAAATGTGTCTCAAATGGATCTATTTATAGGGAAAAAAACCAATGCATAATGTCCTTACAGTTAACCATAGACCGTTCTTTCCCTACAAGAACTAAATGGATATTATTAATAAACCATTTCCTCTTCACTTTCTTTCTTGCGTTCACACATCCAACTTAATTCCCAGTATATTATCCACCTTGTTACTACGGTGTGTCAATTATGTCATGTCAAATGGACCTGTAAATTAGCGTGTTAGCTTGATACGTAAAGAAAGGACAAATGCTGGATGACAAACAATGTTATCCTTATGGAATTTACTCACTATGTGCCGCATGCAAGAACAAAGTGTTATGATCTTACGTCCAATGGGAATATGATTAAAGCATTTTTTATGAGATTTGAAAATTTTCTTTTTTGACTTATCCTTTGTCATTGAGTTATCAGGTTTGATCCATCTTTAATATAATATCAGAGTCTTTTCAATTTTGATTCATATTGGGCTACTTGCAGGGTCCGGTTCTGCAACACCCATGACTCATAATTTCTAACAGCATATGACATATTACTGCAATATCTTCGCATTGGTTTTTTATTATATCAATCTAGAGCACTTAAATTATAGAACTTTAATTCAAAGTCACAAGGAACAAATAATGTCTTAAAAGTATTTGGTAAATAAAAATGTGGTCAATCTATGAGTTATGATTGTATTCTGTTGAACAGTACTATCAACAAGCCTTTGCAAGTTTATTGGAAGACAGGATATGGATGACATAGCACGGGGGAATCTATTGATTGATTGATTTTGCTCACTCTTGATCCTTTCCGTTAGTGGTATAAGCATCAAAGAATATTACACCCCACTTGTACTTTAGTTCAAGTCTTTGGGAAAATTCTCAGCTAAACTTTAAAATAATGATATAATGCTTGGAAGAATAAAGAACTCTTTTGGTCTTTAGATCTGTGATCTGTCACTCAATTATTACCATCAAATTAAGTTGCTGTTGCAGATGAGTAATATTATAATAACAAATTAAATATATATACACGTGAAATATATAAATCAGATCAATTTGAACCGTGAAATGCTATTGTGATGTATAACAGCAAAAGCTAGCATAAACTGCAAAGAGAAACTTCCTCATTTCGCTTGGCAGAGATCAAATAACATTTTACGTGTAAAAACTAGGTAATACAGAATGAAGATATTTGATATTGATTACTCAGTTTAATACATTTCACACTACAAAATTCTACAAAATAATATATCCTAACATGTTACTGAATAACAACATAAATTGAAGAAAGATGGAGCGTGTGAGAGAGAGACCAGAGGATTCATGCAAGTTGCCAAGATGCATGAAGAGAAGAATACAAACAGCATGTGATCTTTGAAGCCTTTTTCAACTCAAATTAGTAAAAAGATGATGGGGGCGGTGACATGTGACAGATGAATGATGAACGTGTCAGCACCCCATTGCCTCACTTTCATTTCCTACTTCACATGCCATATCTATCCATCATTCTTCACCCTCTACCTTCATCATTTTTCTTTGTTTTTCATTGTCAACTTATTAAAGTTCTACTGCTCTTTATTTGATATAATCCTTTCATTTCCTTCATGCATGAACCATATATCTGCCACTCTTTTATATATATTATTCATTGTTCAGTTTTCATTTTCTCCTTTCTCGAGAAATATTTGTATTTTTCATCCATTACAGTGCAAAAGTATATATTAATGATATCGAGATCTATCATTATGTTCTTGCTTTTGTCTATACTGTGTACCATGTTATGGGCTGGATCACATCAGAAGATAAAGAAAAAATGTTTTCAAATAATGCATAGTTTATAGAGTTTAATTTTAATATATTATTAATGAAACATGTATAAAGAAACTGTTAATTAATCATAAATCAAGTCAACTGTGAAAGTCCTATCATATAGTAGAAAAGCACTTAGGATTATAATGGTTAACAGATTTAAACTAAACAAGTCTAGAGATTATGATTGTGTAAATTATTTAAATTATAGTAAGAAAAGTGAATAATATTTGATGAATAGTAAAAGTTGTAGTAAGAAAAGCAATAGAAATTAAAGAAAAGAAAATTTTGAGGAGGATTCTAATGTGCTCCTGAACTTTCTTCCCAAATATGGAATGCAGAAAAGGTATTCTCCAAAATGGGAAAAATCTAGGTATTGCCTGCCATGTTGCTGACAGATAATAATGGACTATGCAGAATCCATTCCAGCTTTACATTATTTAATTTCCAAGCTTCATATTTTCCAGAAGAATAACACAACTTGACTCCATTACTCTACTTTGGTCCCATCTTTTCTCCTAGGCTTACCTTCTCTTTCAATTCCATATTTTCAGTGCTGCTAAACATTGCATAAAATATACACCAATTTACAACAACTGGACATTATAAAATGTAACATTTTATCAAACGGTTTAATGATTTTCAAAATAAAACAAAGTACAACTATATTTATGTAAATCATGTTTTATGTCATATATTTAATAATATAAATATTAATCCACACTTTTTTAAAGTTAAACAACTATATATTTGTAAATTTTATCTTAATTAAATATAAAAATTAAATATGATTGAGATGAGTTAAGTTTAATTTAAAATAAAATTTAAATTAAATTAAATTAATATTTATAATATGATTTGAATCGATTATATAATTTTTATTATTATAAAATTTATAGATATTTTTTTAAATTATAAAATAATTTTTATCATTTATTCTTTCTATCTTAAGTATTTTTAATAATATATATAACTAAAATTTATAATAAATAAATAATTTAAAATATATAAATTACATGACAACTGAGTTTGTAATAAATTATGTTTTTAACATATAAATTATATTTAATATTCATGATAAATAGTATATATTGCAACACATGTTATTTTTAATTATTGATGATTTATTTTAAAAATTCAAATTCAAATTAGAACTAAATAAAAATGGAAAATTATCAAAAGAAATAAAATCAGAAAAATTCTTAAAAAAATTTGTTGAAGAATAATAAAATAAAATGCTCTCATTGAAGAATGAAAACTAAAAATACTCTTATTTATGGTAATTTTTTTAGTTTTATACAGAGAGATTTTATTGATATAAAAAATAAGCATTTATATTTTGTGTTGAAAACGATAAAATACTGGTAAGTATATATAGCATTTATATTTTATTCATTATAAATATGAAATCGATTAAAAAAAGTATTTTATTTTTCAATTCATATGTTTGTTTCTTGGTTTCTAATTTCATAGTTGTAGTCCATATGAAATTGGAAATTATTTAAGATAACAATATTATGATAATAATAACTATATTATTTGTATTTAAGATTAGGCTATAAATCTCCCATGTGACATACCCAATTAGGGTTGAAAATTGGATATTTTTGGGCTGCTGGATCATGGACTCACATAAAAACTGGGCCTTCTCTTTGAAACTGATGTTCATTTCATAATCTTAATCAAGAGATGTTTCAAGTATTTTTCTTTATTATTTTATTTGTTTCTATAATTGTGAGTGGATAGCCTCTTAATTCAACGGTTGAGATTTAATTTTCACGATTATTGATGTTTACACTAATTTCTTTTTCTTTTATTTTTTTTCTTATGATTTATCTTATGTTAATTTTATTTATGTGAAATATTTAACAACCATTTTTCATAATTACAAACTGTCAGGAAAAGATTAAGAAGTGAACCTTCTTGATTTTATTCTTATTTTTATTTTTAAATTATTTATTTTAAATTAACATTCAAATTCAATTATAATTTTTCTTTAATTTTTATTAAATTTCTAATATAATAAATTTATGTTACCTTACGTTAATTTATTCTCAATGACAATAATAGAAAAAAGCATTAAGATAAATAAATTAAATCAGCGAAACTCAATTTTAGAAGTTGTTGTTATATTAAATTAATCCTAATTAAATTACTTACTTTTTAAATTCTTAATCTTTTTTTTTTCTTTAAATTCTTTATTTTTAAAATAATAATAAAACACAATCAATTTTTTATTTAATTTATACTAAATTAAGATAATTATAAATTCAAATATACAATAATTTGATAATGATCTTCAGTTAAATTTAAAAATATATGATTGTTTGTATTTTTAATTAATATAAATAATATATGAAGTATGCATTTTGTGTATTGTACAGTCAAATGGTGGCCCAAAGAAATACTCAATTAACTAGATGGGCCATGCTCATCAATTTGGATAGGCCCATACTCTAAAATATTCTTTTTTATGTATAATAATAACTTTTAAAAAGGATTATATATATATATATAACCATTACATAATAATTAATAAAAAATAATTAAATTTTGAATTTAAGAGATATGTATTATACCAAAAAAACAATTACATTTTTCGTTTTTAAGTTCACACACATATATATATATATATATATATACTTGATTTTATGTTTTAAAATATTTTTTAGAAAAAAAAATTAGATGGTAATAAAATTTATAAAAATTTAATGTATATGTATATTATATATTTTAATAAATAAAATTTATTTAATAATTATAATATTTAATAATATTATTAATGATACATATATTTTTTAATAAATATGATAATAAATCCTGTAAAGGAAAAAAATTATTTAATGTAGGTATTATAAAGCAAGAATTTAAACAATAGAAAATATTTTTATGTATATATGTAGTTATGATTTTTAATAATTAATTTTCGTTTAATGATATATATTAATATTTATTAATTCATACCAAAATTTAATATATATAAAAAACTTATATAGAATTTATTAAATTTAATATATTTCATAAATATAACATTAAAGATATTATTAAAGTTAATTATATTTATTAAATACTATAATTAATACCATATTAGAAAAAAATTATATATTAGAAATTTTATTATTCAATACTATAATTAAACCATTAATTTATTTATTAAATTTTGTAAGAAAAGATATTCCAGATGAGTGAAATTTACAAACAAGCAATACGTATTTAGTGTATATTTTATTTTATACATTAAAGTTATATTTTAATTTATATTTAATATATACATTATATTTAATAAGTACATTAGTTAATAAGATTATTATTAATATATATATATATATGGTATTTTTTTTCTGAGTATATATATTGGTACAATAAATGCAATAAATAATAATATATAAGAAAACTTATACTTTAAACAATAAATAAGTATTTTAATGCATATCTATTAATATTAATACTTTTAACAGTTGAGTTCATGCATTTAATATACGCGTATTATATTTAATAATTTAATAAGTATATTATATTTTATATTTTTTTATGTATATAATTTACTATTATCCTAAATTTTCATCTTAAATTAACCTATTTGGATCGAGTTTAATAATGTTATTAAATACTTTTTCTTTATACTTAATTATCATAAAATGAAAGATTTGATAGAATTAAATATATATTTTAATTAATTTAATATTAGTATTTTTGAAATTATTTTTTAATAAACTTAAATATATTTTCACTCCTGTTTTGATTTTGATTCTTATAGTTTTTTTTCTATCTCTATAAAATTAAAAATTACCACTATTGATTGATTGAATGATACTAATTAAATGAGAATTCCAAATAAAAACACAGTCATCAAACAAAACAACAGAAACATCAAATCAAATTCCAACATCTGGTTTTCTGAAAAGAAAGTAACCAAATAGACCACTCAATTCCTAGTTCCTTGGACTGAAAAAATTAGACATTTTAAGAAACTTGATGACAGTAGTAACTATGTACAAACATGGAACTCAAAATGAACCAAAGATAATCTTAGTTGAATTTCATGTGTTGAACCAGGATCTAACATCAATAGCAGAAACAGAAAAGGAAATTAAGTAGCATAGCAGAAGGGACATTACAAAAAGCAAATTAAAGGAAAGGGAAGAACCATCAGAAATCATAGGAATGGGCGGAATTGGGAAGAAAATGCAGACACAATTACTTGAGATTTCATTGCTTCCCAATCAGCCCATTCCCACAAATTCTGATTGCTTCAATCTCCCATTCCCAGCTCTCTGTTAATTTTATGAGTTCTGATACACCACTTAGCCTAACTCCTTTATATATGCCTCACCCCCTAAGTCACGCTCTTCAAAAACACCACTTTACGTAAAGTTAAAGGCTTAAAGCTTCAAGATTCCCCAACGCAAAAGCATGGTTGGTATAAAGCATCAACCTAAAAGTGGGGTTGCAAAATTAGTGACCTCAAACTTACTATCAAAGATAAATTGTGTAATGGAGTGATTATTTACAAATATCAACCTATTGTTATTGTCATACTCATCATAAATATGATGCAAAGTTGTGGAATTTGTTCAAATGCCTCGTGGGCGGGTGCCAATCAAAGAAAGTGAAGAACCAGAATAGGAAATCACTTTACTAGGGAACCAATCGGGGATACTTGCGTTTGCAATCGATTCTTTTAAAACGTGTGCGTTGTTCCCCAATTTCTCCACTTCACCAATAAAGTGATTCTTTCTTTTGCTGTCTTCTTTTCTGTGGATTTCTTTTCTACTTTTTATTTTTCTTTCCAAGTTATTTTAGGCTGTCCAATGTACCTAATTTGTCCACTTTTTTAGTGCATCATAAAATTGATTTTGATTGAAATCACACAACTCCTTTTAAACCGTTGGATGTGAATAAGATGTGTAGTTAAATTAACTTGAACGTTTTGTTATCAGCATATGTTTTCAAGTTTTTAGTTAAAGAGTTTGATAATTAATCAGTTTTTTAACTCTAAACCAATAAGGTTCTACCACAAATGTTCACTCTGTAATTGTACTGTATAAGTCGGAGCATGTAATGCAAATTTTATCAGCAATAGTCAATCTCAGACAAAAGCAGAATTTCTTTGCTGACAACTTGAGGAGAACCCCTTTCTATGACTAGTTTTTTGTCCGAATTGTATACCAAAGCTCATCAACTTATATAATCCATGCCATGCATCTCCAAAATTCAAATATAAGCCAGTTAAAATCCCTTATGGTCACTAAACTGGTCTATGATGACATAAATTATGCAAATTTTGTCAGTTATAACCAATCTTGAAATTAAATTTTGATGTAACCATTCCAAAGGGTCATTGATTGGCGCAGTAGATAATACATAGGATGTTCAAACATGAAGATGTCCAATTATTTTAATAGGGTAATGTTTCCCCAAAAAGAAAAAGGAAGGGGGTGGAGGTATTATTTGATGAGAATTAATAATGTAAACTGTTGCTCTTGTTCCGCAAGAGAATAGTTAGTCTGGAAGCTCACCATGACTTCTTCATTCACCACCCCGGTAGAAGCATCCCTAAGTTCACTGCATTATGACAAAACATTGATCTTAAAATTGACATCAATATATGAAAGAAGGATAATAAAAGGTCATTTTGCATTGCTGTACAAGTATATGAAACACAAAGTTCATGATAAGGTACTAACAATGTCCCTCTTAGGGATGAAAATTGTAAGGCAATTGATCTGAAGGCATAACAAAGGGAGGCTGCATCATATTGTTGGGTTGAAGAATCTGCTGGTTTCCTGCCTCCAAGTCCTATGAAGTAAAAACAAAAGGAAATTCCATTAATTTAATTAAACAAAGCAACACATTCACGAGTAAGAATAACAATTTTCTCAGATTGATTTGAATTTAACAGATGACAGAAAGTTATGCCACATGTAGAAAATTAAATCCAATTTACTTCATTCTTACACTGCCCATATTCATCATATTCATAGGATTTCCCATAAAACCAGCTGTGTCAGGCAGGGCAGCTTGGCTTGAATGGCTTCCCTCTGCAATGTTTCCAGCAGCATTCTCTTCCTGCTATAATAAATATACCATAACTCATGATTACACATTTTCCAAAACAGAATAAAATAACCTATTTGCTTGTTTACCTAAGAATAATCTAATCTAATGATAATTTTTTATCACAAGCACACAAATAACTGGAGTAAGTTTACCAAATAATCTAAATCATAATAACACCAACTCTATGGCCTTATTATCTTTATGTAGTAGTGCTAAATAGTAACTAAAAGACTCCATCACATACCAAACAACCAATATTTAATTTTCAAAACAAAAAAGTACTTGTGACACACTCTTTAACATTCTTCATTTAATACATTCTTTGCTATCAATTAAAATTTGCTGATAACAACAAAATCAAGAATGAGATCATTAAATAAAAGTGAGACTTATAAATTTTTTAATTTCCAATCAAATGTGTTACTGGTATATCTCTGGAACAATCACGAAAAGGGTTGTTTTAGTTGGTTAAATAATTATACACTACTTTCATAGATGATAAACTAAGGAAGTCATTGAATGAATATAAATGGAAGGTGTAACAGAAAGAAGAAGAAAAGAATGGAGATACCTCAGCACCACCATAAGCACAGAAAGGTTGGAGGTTATCTGGAACAATACCAGTGAGGAAATGCAGGGGATCATTTTGCATAATAACCTTGGCAACGTCACAAGGCTGCACAGTACTCTTGTTGCTCTCTTCAGCACGGATCCAGGAACGAAAAGTGAGCTCCTGGATGAAAATCTCACATGCTTTTGACATCAGCATGGGAGTTTCAGCACTGACCATCTGCTTACCACAACATATTCCCTCATCAGGTGTTGCCTACACATGTTTTCTCAATCACATATTGTAATCACAACAACGTTGTTTAAAGATAATAACAATAATAAACACATGACTTTTAAGAAGCAATATTGATCAATTAATTAAAAGATCATAATGCACTAGTGACTCTCACCTGATTCATGAAATGTTGGTAAAAAAATGTGAAATAGTCAATGTACACTTTGTTTAATGAGTGGTATAAGATTCGAATTCTGGATGTCAATTATAAACAAACAAGAATACTAACAATAAACAGAGTATGAGGTAGAATCAAAATCATAAACCTGCACATCTGCTTCTGTTTTCATGATCCTTCTGATTCGAGCTAGCGGCAACTTGTGCTGGCTCTTAAATGCTGCTAATTACATCATAGGAAAACACATATCTCATTAAATCGAGTGGTTAATTGAAGTCTATTTGCGATATGCAATGGAATATAAAGAAATGTTACTCATAGTGTAAAAAAAATGTTAATAGAAACCTTCAGCAACTTGAATATCCAACAACTGCTTCTCCCAGAAGGATCGGAGTTTCTCCTCCTGCTCTTACATAAAAAAAATGATAAGATTATGCGAAGGTGTAAGTACACTTTCAGCAGTAGAAAAAAAGAATAATTTTTTCAATAAAAAACAAGTTCTGAATAAATAGTATGCACATTTCAATAATTCTTTACCTCTATGTTTTCTGGACGATATTGAGGCATTGGATAGGAAGGCATTGACATGGAGTTCGATAACACATTTGTTGAAGGTGAATTGCTATTGAAATCCAATGGTGGTAGATTGAAAGTGTTTCTCCTCTTAATTTGTGAAGATAAATGAAAAATTATTTTCTAATAGAATTAGCAAATGTGGTTGAAACAATGAAAGTGGAGAGTTTAAAGGAAATCACTTCACCTCTCTAGCTTCTTCTTGATGATATTGAAGTATAGGACAGGAGGGCACTAACACAGAATTTGACACCAGATTTGATGAAACTGAATTACTATGGAAATCCATTGGTTCATTGTAATTACTTCCCTGCTTTATCAAGAGACAAGTCTTTGAATTAGCATCAACCTATACCATTGGTTCAAGCAATACATAATTAATTTTTCTTGAACAAAATTTTGGATTCAAACATGTCTTCAATATATAGTATGTGCACATTTTCACCCCACAAATATTCTAAAACATCAAAACAAAACCTTTGATTATTAAGTCCATGACTACTTATATCATATACAAGGCTAAAAACAAACGACACAACTTAGTAAAAAATTTTTGCTAAACCACAGTTTAATCTTTTATCTTGTGAATACAATTTGTTTTAATCTTTTTATTCTTTTAATTTTTAAATTTAAGTTAATATTAACTTTCTAAACAATGATCATTTACAATCTTAGCTCAAAATTTTGAAATTTTTTATATTAATTCAAGATATAAAATTTCTTTCATTAGATTCATTTACATGAAAACTATAAAACTCATTAACCGTTCAGTCTAAAATAAGCTATAAACATAGTAAAAAAAATCAAGTGAAAGAGTGAATCTTATGAACAGTAGAAAAACTAAAAATTAGAATTCTTTTCTTTTTTTTATTCGTGGAACTCATTTTCCACATTACTTTTGTCATGTCTATGACTTCTTTTTCATTTAACATTAGTTTGATTTCTTAGTTTCATGTAGATGAATCTAATGAACAAATTTCATGTCTTGAACAAATAAAATAAAGGGGGTTCAAAATTAGGCTCAAAATTGAACATAATCATTGTTTCAAAACCAACATTAATTCAAATATGAGAAGAGAAAAAAGAATAATAAAAAATAAAAGGGGTCTTATGAATTAAATAAATACAATTATATTGAATGCAAAGATATTTCTTCAAAAAATAAATAGATAAAATAGATAAATTAATTCTATAAATATTTTAAGAGGATATAATATAATTTTATTCTAATTTAAATAAACTAAAAAAAATGACTCTTCCAACCCCTTACATGAACATATAGAAATCATATGAAGAGAATATCAACTTCAACATACCAAATTCTTCTTTATAATTACTTCATCTTCATGAAAAATTATTATTTTTTAGAATAAAAGCAAGTAATTAAAACATGTAATCACTTTACCTGTCTATCTTTTTCACTAAATCGAGGCATTGAATAAGAGAGATCTGATATGAAGTTTGATACCATATTCGATGAAGCTAAACTGCTATTGAACTCAAATGGTAGAATGAAATTGTTTGCCTGCTCAATTTGTTAAAACAATTAAATCTTTTTAGAAAATAAGAAGATGGGTGACTAAAACATGCAATTGAAATTCAAATAAAAATCACTTTACCTCTTTATCTTCTTGACGATATTCAAGCATCGGATAAAAAGGAACTGATATGGAATCTGTTAACAAATTTGATGGAACTAAACTGCTACTGAAATCCAATGGCAGATTGAAATTGCTTCTCTCCTTAATTTGTCATCAAGATAAATGAACTGTTTAGGAATAAGCATATGTGATTGAAGCATGAAGCATGTAAACAGAGTTCAAATGAAATCACTTTACCTCTCTGTCTTCTTCACTGTATTGAGGCATCATACAAGAGGGTATCGACATGGAATTTCTGAGCAAATTTGATGGAACTAAATTGCTGTTGCAATCCAATGGTAGATTGAAATTATTTACCTGCTTAATTTGTCATCAAGAAACAAAAAATTTTGTTAAACAATAAGAATGGTGGATAGAAACATATAAACAAAGTTTATCAGAAATGAACTTAAAATCTAATTTATCTATCAGAGTTTAAATGAATCATTTCACCTCTCTGTCTTCTTGATGATACCGAGACATTGAATAAAGAGGCATAGACATGGAAATCGGTAGCAAATTTGGTGAAACTTTGTTGAAATCCAAAGGTAGATTGAAACTATTAGCCTGTTTAATTTATCATAAGGATCAATGAAAATTTATTTGAGAAAATAAGCAATGATGGTTAAAACATGTAATCAAAATCAAAGTTTAAATTGAACAAGTTCACCTCTCTATCTTCTTGATGATACTGAGACATTGAACAAGAGGGAATCAACACAGAATTTGGTAGCATATTTGCTGAAGCTGAATTACTATTAAAATTCATAGATCGATTGAAAGTGTTTGTTAAACTTATAGTCAATAAACAATTCTTTAAATAAATTTGTACTTATTTTTTTTATTATTTTTTTATTAATTACATTCATGATTGAAATTACTTTTCATGTTATCAATGAAAAGACAATTCTTTAAATAATTTTGAACCTTTTTTTCTTACTCCTTTTACTAGTTCCCTTTTGTTCAATTGTATTAATTACAATTGAAAAAAAATATTAAGTACATTAAATGAATTAAAATATAGTTTGTTTAAGTAGTACTTGAATTAATTTTTTGAAATAAAATTTTAATTTCTATCATGATGTTTTTAACTTATAAAAAAATAACTATAATTTTGAAAAAGAAAAATACATATAGTGAAGAAAAAAAAGGAAAATCGTAATAATTATTGGGATTAAAAAAGGACATAGGAATTAAATGCATGTAAATAGTATTATCTTGATTTGCATTTATCATAAAAATTAATAATATTTATTTTCCTTAGTGTGAATGTGGAAGCGCTACAATAAAATATTAATTCTGCCAGCAATAATTCATTAAAGGATTAATAAATAAATTTTAAGTTCCTTCACACCATTTTATAATATATATATATATATAATCAATTTTATTAAAATATTCTTACACTTTTAATAAATACATTATTTTATTTAAACTATAAAGAATAATTAATTTAAAAATAAATTAGAAAAAAATAATAAATAAGTTTAAAATATATATATATATATATATGATATTTTTTATATAAATTTCACTTTTATTTTGTAGTTAAAAATATAATTAAAGTGTTTATAATTAAATTATAAATAAAAAGGTTATGCATCAAGAGATTTAAAATTTATTTTAATAAAAATAAATACTTTTTTAAAATTAGTCTCACAATTTTGATAATTTTTTAAGTGTCAAGAAAAGTAAAAAAGAATTAAAAGAAATAATCAAATAAAACAGAAAATATTAAACTACCTCTAATTTTCCTGAATTTATATTCAATTTCAATTTAATTAATTTGAGATTAATTATTCCATTACTATTTAAATTTCAAAGGCATTTATTTTGAGGAAGAAAGTCAAGAAAGATAGTTGACCCATATGCCATGAATCTGACTGTATAATATTTTTATGGTATGATTTTTTTTTTTTCCTTCATAAATATTTCTCATTTTCTTTGTCTGATAATTCACGTAAAACTACTTTTAATTAATACTAATTTTTTATGACATGTGAAATGAGTAAATAACATGAGAGAGGATAATTAATTTCAATAATTTTTATTTTTTTAGATAAACACGTAACATTGAAGCGAAATTAACTTCGATTATTCAACTAACCGTGCAAGGTTAAGATTTACATCGGTTAATAATTTTACATAAGATAGTTTAATAACAAAATCTACTATTAAATTTCATGATCAATAAGATTTCATGAATTCAACATTAATATACATCAAAGATTGACATGATCCAAAAGAAATATCCAGAAGTTATATATATTCAAAGTCAAATTAACAGAAATAAAATACAATTTCTAGGTAATTCTTGAGATTTTATGTGAACACAAAGGAAATTTAGGAAGAAAAAAATGGAGAAGAAGGATCGAAAAAAAAAAAACAAAACAATGATTACATGGGATATAATTCATGAGACGCAACCAAGGCCTTGGAAATCTCGAAAATGAGTCTAGCCTCAAACGCATCATTCTTGTAACCCTTAGACACTTGACGATCAATCTTAGGAATGTTTTTGTTACCAAAGATGTTGTCGGTGTTCATGGATCTCAGCATGAAGTTCATGTAAGCATTTTTCATCTTTGCAAACATCTTCAAAGGTGACCGAACCATCCATGTCAACTTTGGAGCTGTCTTGATCTTCCATTGCCTGCGTGGGCTTTTTCTCAGCCTAACAATCTTCATTTTCCTTTCACCGGCGACGGCGTCGCCGCCGTCAAGGCGTTGGTAGCGCCGCCTTCTGAAGTATCTCTTGATGCCACCATAAGTTGGCTTAGGCAATAGTGAGTCTGTTTCCATGTTGATATTGTGAAGGGTTGAAGAAGGAGGAGGAGAAGATGAAGTTCTCTTCTCTAATGAATGATGATTTTTTGTGTTAGAAATTGGATCTTCTTGTGGGATTTAAAGGGATTCATTTGGTTTTAAAGAGAAAAGTCAATAAACTACAATTTGACCACAAAATGTTCATGTGAGTCAACATGAACATTGAACAACATAATTTCCTCCTTCTAATATTATATTTTTTGTCAATAAATGATTCTTCCTTCTACTATAATCAAATCACCTTAAGACATAATCAACACTACAACTATTAGTCCATTTTGAATTTTTTTAAAAGTTTCTTAATCACATATATAACTAATAAAACTTCTATGTATAACCTTATTATATAATAATATTATGATAAAAAAATTATGTCAAAATTAATTATTTTAAAAATACAAATTATCAAAATATTAAATATTTAATTAGATTTACTATTTCAAAAAAAGTATATATATATATATATAATTAATTGGTGTAAGAATTGATCAAAAGAAAAGTTACATATGAAAAATCTTAAAGCGTATTAAATATTTTTATTTATTGAATTAATTAATAAAACATTAATTGTTGTTACCAACAAGCGATTAGGGAGAGAGAGAATTCATTAACCAATATTATTAAATATTAAAGTTAGATATAAAAAAATTGAATTGATGAATTAAAGATATAAGAATAAAAATAAAAATATTTTTTGAAAAAATGTAAAGACAAAAATATATTATTATCACGAATTTATTCACATTTTTATAATAAAAAATAAAAGAAGAAGAAAGGTGATAGAAAAAATGAAAAAGAGAAATGATAAAAATTAAAATAAATGTTGAATTGAATAGAATGAAAGCAAAGAAAAATTATATTTATTTTTTTTATGATGGTTGGCGCTTTATCCGCGCACGTGATATTAAATAGTAAGCACCGGGAAATGGAATCAAACTTAAGAAAATTACTACATCAAACTTTATATCAAATAAATAAATAAAAAAGGCTGCATCTAGAAGCTTTGATATATACATTTATATCATTACTTTTGATTAATAAAGATTTTTTATAATTTTTTTTGTGTTGAAAACTTGAAAAGCCACCGCTTTTTTATTAGTTCATTCATACTATAAAAATCGATGGTGTTTTCTGCTGCAGGATCACAGTTTTTAAAATTAACTCATTTTTAAAAATTGAAGAATTAAATTTATTAATTTTAAAATAGAAGGATTAACGATAATTTTTATAAATATCTTAAATCAAATAAAAAAAATAGTGAGATTTGGAGTGGAAGCAAGCATGAATTAGAGGAAAGAGTGATCTCATGTGGGACCCAATAAATATTTTAAAATTTGCAAATAATTTTGTCATTAAAAGTAAACACAATATGTTTTATTAAAATTGATTCACATAAACTAAATGATACCAAAATTATTAAAAATACTCATATAATTGTATACCATAAAACCCAAACTATAAAATTCATAATAGAAAATTAACAAAATTAATATGATGTAGATTCATCGATTTAGTAAAACAAAAACAATGTACGTCTCATTTGATTTTCCATTATTTAGAAAAGAAAAAAAATAAAAAAATTAACATTACTCAAATTAACATGATCGAGCAAAAATAATTCTTACCCTAATTGAGAGATACTGTGATTGAATAAAAAAATATTGAGACTTGTTTTTCAGGGTGACGTAAGCACTGACATGTCTTTTTTTTTTCTTTTTCAATAATGAATCATTTTTTTATAAATTAAATACTATTTGTTCTGTTCAGCAATAAATTTCATTTTAAAAATAATTGTGTTGTTTTAAGAGATCCAAATAATTATGTTTTGCTATTTTAAGCTAAATACTATTTCTTCTGTACTATTGAATAGTTTTTTTTTTCTTTCTAAGATTGATTATGATTATTAATTTTTAATTCAATTATTTTTTAATTCTATGAATTTTATTTATAGAAAGTCTTTTTATATAGAGGATTTTCTTTTATAAGCCAGCCATTTGAATATAATTAAGTACACATTATTTGACTCACCTCTCTAATAACATTTAACCACCCAAGATTTAAAAAATTAAACAGAAACTCAAAGTGATAAGAATGAGAATGTAAAAGACTTTTTTCTCCTTCATTAAAAGTATTAAAAAACAATTTTCCTACACAATATTCGAAGGAAGATACGATGTTAATCCAGTGTTGTTGGTCATGGTTGTTGTCTCATAAATCACAGAACCATTTCTGGTCAAAGATCTTTTGTTGACTTTATTTATCAAAAGCAGCCACTTATATAATAATATTAAAAAAAAATCGTTCGTGTGCTGATATCATTTTTGTCATATAGTTTATGATTTTATCAATCTTAATTAATTCAACAATTATGAAATGTTTCATTTTCAGAGTCTGAATTTCTCAGTTATATATATGCTGAATTGATAAGACCAGTTCAAGCACAATCTATCCACTCTCATCTTCAAACTGAAGCTATTCAAAGCAAGAGAATGGAGTTACTATTTCCTAAGGCAACCTATGGTGGCATAAAGAGGTACTTGAGACGGCAGCGCTACCGGCGTCTCCACGGTGGCGCCGCCACAGGAAAAAGGAAGATGGGGATCATCCAATTGAGAGGTCCACGTAGGCATTGGAGGATGAGAGCAATTCCAAGGCTTAGATGGGTGATGAGATCACCATTGAAGATGTTGGAAAAGCTGAAGAATATGTATATGAAGATTATGTTGAAGATGGCAGGGAAAGTAGGTGCTATAAACAGTGATCAGATTTTTGGTGTTAAACGGATTCCAAAGGCTCGTAAAGTGTCTAAGCATTATGCAGGTGATGAATTTGAGGCCAGACTCATTTTTGAGATTTCTAAGACCTTGGTTGCTTCCTATGAACTTTATCCCATGTAATTCAATTTCTTCTTCTTCTTCTTATTGTTCCTTAATTCAATGTTTTCTCTCTTTCAATTGTATAAATAAAAATAAGATTCAAACAAAAGTAAATTGATCATTAAAAAACTGAAGTCAATTTCGGCTCAGTTTTTTGGGAGGTGCTAAGGCCTAAAATAACACCCAAGCCCATGTATGGCCCAAATCATTGCTGAATAATATATATAATAGCAAGTGTTGATAAAATAATTTTTTTATAGGTGTAAAAATAATAACTTTAGATGAAATGAAAGGCAATTTTTTTTTAATAAAAAAACATGTTAAAAAAGTGATTTTTAAGGTCGATGAAGCAAAACTTCAGACCCAAACCTACAAGAATTGAAAATCCTATCCGTCGGGAGCCGCAGGAAGTGTGCAGTGAGCAGAGGAAAGCAAAGAAATGGACACGAAAGTTGATGCTGACTCTTTCTGGACTTGGAATGCGAACAACAACAACAACCAAAAACAATTCTCGGTTACCAAGTTCCTAGGAAGCAACAACAAATCCCACAAACCTCAAACATCTGTGTTGGGTCCTGGCTTCGGAGCTGGAATCGGATGCGGCGCCGGAATAGGTTTGGGTTTGGTTGGTGGCTTCGGCCTTGGAGGTTGGCCCTTCAACCACCTCCACCTCGTGTTCGGCCTTGGAATGGGTTGTGGGGTTGGTGTTGGCTTCGGCTTCGGCCAAGGCATTGGATACGATTTTAATTTCCGGACCCGTAAGTCTAGAAAGTCCAACAAGAAATTTTCGGATCCCCACAAGACTATTGTTGTTCAGATTTAATTATTTTATCTTCTTTCAATTTTCATTCCTTTTCTTTTTCTTCCTCTTGTGCTTACTTATGTTGAGCCGTGAAAATTGACGAATTTTATTGTTTGAATGCGTACGATAGTTGTAATATAAGATTTTTATTTGATTTGATTTAATCCCTGACGAATTAGTCACATAATCAAAGTCAGCATTTTCTACTTACATGGAATCAACATTTGAATCCAAGCTCATATTTAATGGTCAAAGGTTGCCTCAAATACATGTGTTATTTTACTTCCTTCCCACTGCGGAGGGTTGAAGAATGAAGTGTAGTTCTTGTTTATAAAATTATGTCTTTTCTGGTCTGATAAACAGTGAAGTCCAGCGCAAATCATTGAAGTACAAGATTAGAAAAAGAAAAAAAAAAAAACTCAACTACTTGCAAGTATTTATGTAGAATAAATGCCTAAAACTTACTCTGTTGATTTAAGAAATGTTTTAAAGGAAAATAGTATAACATTTGACCAAAGACTTTATATATCGCCCAGATTTTATTCTTACTTTTCTGCATTTGCACTAAATGAAATGAAGACAAAAAGAATAAAAAATTGTAGTATTCGTTTGTGACAATATACAGTCAAATTGTTTCGCCTGGATACAAAGTGTGACACCATTTACTCATACCTATTGGTGTTATATTTATTAACATCAAACTGATCCGGAAATTTTAATTTCAATCTTTCGAAAATGTTTTATACTGCTATGATTCTGGTTGTTTTTCGTAACGTAAATTATGATTGAATAATCGGCAATCTAGGTGAGTTACTTCAAGAGATTTCGTATTTTCTTATGTCAACACATTCACAAATAAAGAAATAACATTCCCAAACATGACTCTTACAAACAAATATTCTTCAAAGTTTTCAGATAAACTAGTGACTAACTACTGAGTAGAAACACTTTTCAGCAAAATGTGGTAGTTCTACGTACTGGTTAGAATTCTAGGATATAAACAAACATCTAATTTACAAAGAGCAAGATCAATCGATGAACACGCTTTATCTCCTTCCAGATTCAACGTCATTCAGTGTTGCATTATGTTCCCGTGATAAAGATAACCCCATACACCCATGGCAACCTTGTCCTTCCTCACTCTCAGCCTGAACCCCTGTTAACTGTGCCTGAACAGAATTTGGAACATTAGGAACTTGGGTCATTCCTCGTGATTCTTCCAACATCCTAAAATATGCATAAGGACCCCAGCCTGCACAGAAAAACAATACATCTAGAACATCAAAAAGGTTCACAGCATACGTCATAAAAGAAACAAACATATGAACTTGGGTTAATTTTTAACAGGAAATGATTTAAAGTGTCCCTCTAATAGTATCTGCATTGAAGCAAACCTTCAGAGTGATAAGGAGGAGGAAAAAACTGCAAATAGCAAAATGTAGCCACTGTAAGCCCTGAAAGAAGAAATATTATTAGTGAGTCAAATGCCAGGAACAGTGGTAAGTAGTTTTTGAGGCTACTTAATGTAGAACCAATTAAGATACTAAGGATGGACCAACCTAAAAGGCCTCCAGCAAACACATCCTGCCAGTGGTGCCAGTAGTCATCGACTCGAGAAATGCCAACAAGTGATGCAAAAAGTAGTGGGAGGAAAACAATGCAGAGTTTTGCAACATGACCTCTGCGATCAAATGCTTTTATTTTCCCAGATAGGTACAACGATAAAAATCCCAGACCAGTGAATGACCCTGCAAATAAATTGGAAATATTTAAATCAAACAACTACATAAATTTGAGAAAACATGCTTTGAATGAGACAAACTAATTCCACCATTCATTTCTATTGAAACAGATAAGTTATGAGCACGGCAAAACCACTCTTTTTGTGAAACTCTGTAAAACAGCACATGAAATAAATACTACTTACATGAAGTATGGCCGCTTGGAAAACTCTTATATCCTTCCTTTACGACCGCTTTTTCACCATGACAGATGACATCTCCCCATTTATCATAAACCTAACAAGAAGCCATAATTTAGACTAAACGTAATTGATAAATATGAATTGAAAACCTAAAATTGAAAGAAAACATACATCCTTTCCATCTGGAAAACATCGCCAGAAGAAGTCTGGTCGAGG
Source organism: Macrotyloma uniflorum (assembly GCA_016859785.1). Classification (NCBI taxonomy): domain Eukaryota; kingdom Viridiplantae; phylum Streptophyta; class Magnoliopsida; order Fabales; family Fabaceae; genus Macrotyloma; species Macrotyloma uniflorum. The sequence goes on along the minus strand of BDMB01000008.1, from coordinate 628,007 downwards.
TCGACCTACTGAATTTTTTATTGCCTCAGTAATTACTGCTGTTATTAAAGTGGAGAACAATAGACCTGTACCAGCAAATAATCTCTTTAGCATACAGAATATGCTTGCTAGTCCTTAAACGAATAAGGGGGTATTAAAGATTAATACCCAGCACAGCATGATGAAGATCATAGACGTCTCTCCTTCGGAAATAGACAACAAGGAAGATCACTATAGGCAATAAAACTCCATACAGCTAACCACGACAAGATAGTAAGTGACAGAATAACCTTGTTAATGTTGTTATTGAAGGAAAAAAATTCACATGTTCTATATATCTGAAGCAGTTAACTTACGGGAATAGACCAAACAGGAACTGTATTACTCTTCAGCGGATATTTGAGATCAGTCATCATATCCTTCCCAACAAAGCGATGGAAAGGATGGATAACGTACAGGCCGATAACAATCAACACGAGGAGCAAGAGAATGAGCCAATCATGTTTGTGTGTTCTCGCAACTGCATATCCATGAGAGCTCACAGTATGTGAACCAAGTTGGACTTCCCTCGTTCTGAAATCCTACAGCTCCCAAAAACCAGAATTGAGACTAGGAGTGGTCAGAAAAGGTGATGTCCAATTCTTCACATATAATATAACAAAGCAAACAATCAAATTTAATAAGAGTCATCCCTAGTCAATTTACATTCTCTGTATCTTCATACACTGATAAATCAAGCGTCAAGTGAAATTGACAACCTAGTAGATATGTTTCGTCAATATAATGTGACTTAGAGCAATTAAAGAAAAGACAGAAGTCAATCAGTTCATCAGCAAAGCATGGTAGTCCCATAAGAAAAGACAGTATAAATAAATGATGAAATTAGATGGGGAAATTTCTTCTCTAATAAAATCAATAAGCATTTCGAGTTACTTATATCTCTGTAGCAGGGAGCTCAAAAGCATCATGAACACCCTGATTCAACTACAAGCTGGTCATTTACAGCAGTTTTAAACTGCAGACAGAATGCTGTATCGACAAGAGGCTGTTAAATGGCAGATATGCATGAAAAACAGTATTCCTATTCTTAAATGATCATTAAATTGTTTGTCAATGTCTCCACCTCAACTCCTTGAACAGGAAAGAAGTCAAACAGATTATGTACTCATAATATCTTCTTAGAGCCAATATGGTAATGGTTTATCCCGAAATATCTCCTTTAGTTATTCAAGATTAATCTTATTTAAATTGTATACCTCTTCATTGTTTCTCTCTATCAATGGAAAATTAATGGATGAAAAGTGAGCACCAGTAACAGCAGAGATTCCCAGCCTCCTGCTTGATAAAGCCTAGGTAACTCCAAAGAAAGCAATATCAGGGACAAATACCATGAAAATACCCTGATTTGCTTTGCTTCTCTTGAAACTTTTGACCTCTCTTTTTTGTGTTTTCATAGACACAAGGGATATGCATTAAAGTTAAACAAAGCTGCAAAATATCCAAATTAAAAACCTGGAAAATCCTAAGAGTAACACGTAAACATCTTAAATATCACTGAGATTTTAAATCGATTTAGCAGGAATGCCAGTATCTCTGGCTACATATATGCAACAGCATTTGACCACAAATAGAACATATAGATAGCAGATAAATAAATATACCTAAATATATAAATGTTTTGCTTTGGACGAAAACATTATGTCACCGACTTAACTTGGAAGCAAAGAACAAGAAGAATGTGTGCATATAACTTGATTTCTGATCAAGAGACGGGAGGATAAAAGCTTCACAAAGATGAACGTTACCTTTATGTTGGGCATCGATTAAATGGTACATAACATCGATTATCACAGAGATCCATCCATTCATAACTTAATTACCATTAATACAGCTTCAAAAGCATAATTTTAAAGTTTGAAACAACGTTCAACATACGATAGAATAATCGTGTGTATCACAGGGAAGAAGAGCAGAGTTGAAAAAGAAATATAAAGCGCTGACCTGAAAGCGGGTCCTAATAGTCTGAAAACGAAAGAAGGGTCTTAAATCCCACCAAGACGCCATTTTGCGAAGCAATGAAAAACCATTCAAAAAAAAAATCACAGAAAGATCGGGAATTTCAAATAAGAGCTTCAAAAGCAGAAAAAAGTGAAGGGGTTACAGAGAATAATAGCATATGCAATGGAAAAGATGTGGAGAATTTCAATTTGTGTCCACACAGGAAAAGATGTGGAGAATTTCAATTTGTGTCCACACAGGAAAAGATGAAGTGTGAGAGAAACTGGGCTAGGTCACTCTCATTCACATTATGCAAATTACAGGTATGCACTAACCGTGATGTGATTAAAAAGACAAGAAAACGAAGGTAGTGAGAAATTAATGAGGCTCCTAAATTATTGCATTTTTTTGTTTAAATAAACTTATACGAATTGCCATTGATGTTGATTAATCTTCTTTTTGGCAGATTGAAACATTTGCCATTGATGTTGATTAATCTTCTTTTTGGCAGATTGAAACATTTAATTGTTACTGTGAAACTTTGTAACTTTATGTTTTTGTAAGTCTTCAAGAAAATTATCATTCTTCTGTCATTGTTACTTAGCATAGTACATACTTTTTAAGGAGTTTCTTATTAACTGAGTAAAGTTACTTTCTCAATGAAAAAGTTACAGAAGATAGGAGAATGAATTTCCATACACTCCACAATAGGGAATCTCAAACATTGACTATTAGAGGGAATTTTGAACTTAATTTTATGACTTTCTATTATTAGAGTTGACAAAAAGGTTGGTGTTTTGTTATATTATTTCATAAAATGATATGAAGAAGTTAAGTTCATTGTGACACTTAATTATGTGTTTGATATCGCTAGGTTTTTAGATGTGATTTTGCTTATTTTAAAAATTAATATTAATAATTCACATACATTTACAGATGAACAAAGCAGATTCTTAAATTTATTAAAAACAACACTTTTCAATGAAATCTCCTGTATACATTTCTTCAACTACCTTTCATTCTCAACAATCAATGCAATCTTTTTGAAGTGTAGATGAGAAAGTTTCTTTGTTAAATTTTTGTGGACCAGAGAAATTACATTCGGTGGTGGGTCAGTTAAATTTTGAAGAACTGTAATACATTAATCAAAAAGTGAATAATCAAAGAGGCATATTTAGACAGGTTTAAAAATTAGTAGAATATTGTTGGAAACCATGATTTGTGAGTCACAGTTTTTATTCGACAAGCATCACTCATAAATTTGTAATTTTTTACTAGATTTTAATCAATAATTTAAAGATTGTACTAATAGAAGGATGATTGTTATGCTTACACCAGTTTTACACACATCTGAAAAATATTCTTTAAAGAGGATAACTCATGATATAGTTTTACACGAATATTGAGTTTGATGCTGTGGATTCAATCACATCATCACGAATTTTATTGTACATAATATTTTCTGATCAAATTTATAGGTGACTTTCAAGTTTCAACTATCACTGGCGTGTAATTTTATTGTACATCAATGATAGAATCTAATACTCTTGTGGTTAAGAAGTCTAGGATTCCAAATATCATCACACATGAACCAATCATCAATTATTTTCTACAATTTCAAAATAAAAATGATGAGAGGGAAGAAGGGACACAGTGAGAACATGGGTTCTGTGATGTGAATTACATGTTATCACTGTTTCTTCTATTTTGATGTCACTGTGTATCTCTTGTGTTTCTCTTGCCTCTAAAAAGCTTTTTCAAATTTGGTATGACCTTCTTTCTCTTCTTAATAGTAAAAGGACTGATAAGCCGTACTGTAGGTGAAGCATTCTTCTGAAACTTTGCTCCCCTTGCAGGTGTTATAGTGCCATTGAGCTTGATGCTCTTTCTAGACATGGCTCTCGGGAAGTTCTTGGATGAACTCTTCTCTCGTTTTCTTGGCCAATTGTCGAACTCCTCACTACTAACTCTTCTTGAAAGCAACTTCTCTTTGGTGTAAACCTCCAGCTCTTGCTCCATTTTTGTTTGTTTGAGTTCTCTCTGAGCTATTTTTGTTTCGATCAGTATTTCCTTCTCACTGGCCTTCAGAGCTTCAATCCATGCCTCAGCTGCTGCTACTTTTTTATCAGCAATTTCTTCTGCTGCGGCTGCATGATTTTTTAGATACTCATACTCAAATCTTGAGATGGTAATCAAGGAACTATGCTGTGCTGTTAAAGCTCTTTGCCTCATGGTAGTTTCAGTAAGAGTTTTGAGCTTCTCGAGGGCTAGAGCTTCAGCAGCTTTGGCTACTTCTAGCTCTTGCATGACACCTTGCAATCTTTCCTCAGTTATGTCTATTTGAAACTCAACTTTTTGAATCTCTTCCTTGGTGGCTGTAACCTCTTGGCTTATATGCTCATTTTCCTTTTTTGCTTCTTCTGTTTCTGTCTTGAGCTTTTCTAGAGTATTTGACAGACTCGTGACTATGGATCTGGCCTTTTCCTCTGCAGCAGACACAGCTTCTAATTTAGACTTTGCTCTCAAAATCTTTGAATTTAGATTTTGAACTGTTGAATCCACTTTCCCTTCATTCTTCCTCAATCTATCTGTCTCAGCAGTGATATGTTTCAGCTCATTTCTTATGACATCCATAGAGGCCATAAACTGAAAACCTTCTTCTTTAACCAAAGCTAATTCTTTCCTTGCTGCCACCAATTCTTCTGTTATAGTCCGTAACATCATAGATTCTTGAGATTCCTCCCCTTTCCTGAAACTTTCTTCCAAGAGCTTCACACTCCCATCTCCTTGAACCCTTTTCTCCATTTCTTTAGCTGACTTCAACTCATTCTGCAAGAGATCAACATCTGATATTGTTACAGCCAATTGTATTTCAAGCTCCTTTGACTCATCAATCTCGTCAATGGCATCTTTCAACTTTTTCCTCGTGCTTTCCAATTTGAATGAAAAAACGTTTGCTTCCTGCTCTCTCTCAGCTTCTATATCTGCCAGTTCTTTCAAAGCCTCAATCCTTGCCAGTTCAGCAAGTACTTGTTCCTCATTGGCTTCCTCGATCTCCCTTCTAAGTTCTTCTGCAGTTGTTAAACACGAGAGCATCTTCGAGTTTGATGCTTCGATTTCCTTCTCTGCACGTGATTTTTCCTCCAACACAGAAGCCACATCAAGCTTAAGCTTGAACAATTCCTTTTTGAGATATTCCAACTCTCTCATGACCTGTGCATACTCATAATTCTCATTCCTCTTTGCAACAACCATTGCCCCAGGTTGGTCCTTCCCCCTCTTCTCTAGTCTTTCTACATCTCCCATTTGTGTTTTTGCATTGACACTTGACTCCTCAATCATAGAAGAAAGATGTTTCACTGTCTTCTTTGCATTCGAAAGCTCAGATTCCGCTTGAGCTATTGCAGATTCTGCAGTCCATTTAGTCTCTTTGTACCTTCCAATATCCCTTCTTGCTCTCTGGAGTTCCCTTGTTCTTGAAGAGGGCTTTGGAGAATCACGTGAAAACAAAAAATGAAAGAAAAGAATAAACATTTAATAAAAGAATGCCTCAATAATTCACAAATTTCAAATACTCGAGAGATTTGCTTCTGTTCTCTGAAGCCGAACATACCTTATCATCATAGAAATTAACAGCAGCTTTAACTGAACCAACTCTTCTGCTACCAAGCTCTACACCATCCATATTAGCAAATCTTGCCAACACTATAAGCTTAATTCAGAAAATCAAGAGTGTTCATTTTTTAGTTTATCCCAAGAAACTAGTTTCAATTTAAAAAACACCAATTTGTTACCAAAAAACTAGGGGTCACTATGTGACATCTAAACAATGATATAGGAAAACATAAGAAAGGAAGCAAGTGCATATACCTGAGACTGTGCTTGTTGGTTGGTAAGCTGAAAAACTATAAAGTAAGGCAAAAGTTGTGGTTGAGAATTCTATGCTTAAATGGCCAAACAAAGAACGTGTCTAACAAGAAGAAGGAGGGAGTATCAATGACTGGCTGGAATTGGAATTGGACACATCGCTTCTTGTCGCTTTCTTATTTCTTTATAGATTTTTCTGGATGCATTTTCAGGTCCCAATTTTTTCTTTCCTTTAAACTTTTATGAAGAATTTTATCAAAATATGTTCTTAGAAGTTAAGAATACTAACTAGGCTAGAACAATTCAGTATCAATTTATCTACGTTTATATTTTAAATTAGTACGTAAAAAATTTTAAATTATTTGAATTTTTTTAAAAATATTTGTATTCAACCTATAAACTTGTAATTATTCTTGATTGTGTTTTTTATTAAGATTTTGTTAGGGTTTTGTCAAGCACTTAATCTAAAAAAGTTAAACATTTTAACAATTTCCTCTAATGGGTCAGTTCAACGTTAAAAACTATGTTCAAAAGAGTAAATTCTGATAATGTTGAAATGACTAGAAGAAAGCTTCAATATTTCAATAAAATCTCAAATATGGGTCTTGTAAATAAATATGGACAAAACAATGATTGAAAAGAAATATCTCACTAAAAATGGTTATTAAAATTCTTTAAAAAATAAATCAAAAACAAATTTGACACATACTTCAAAATTATATAGGTTGTAGTCACGAGCAAGTAATTCATAAAGAGAACTATAAAACATGAACATGAGATTCAAAACTATTAAACTGCATCAAAGCTGAACAAAACAACAATCAGCGACAAAATAGTTTTACTTTTTGTCATAGTTTTAGAATGTCTTGTATCAATCTATCTCTCACACACACTTTCTAAAGTGTTCCTTTACTCTCTCTCTCTCTCTCTCTATATATATATATATATATATATAGAAATAGGTTATTAGCCTTGCCACAATAAATCATTGGACCAAGTATTGGCCACATCTTCAAATGCAGCACCATCAAACTTGGTCCCTCACAGGTAATGCCATGTAACCACCATCTGGCTAAATATGAGTATTTAAAGGTGGTGTGTCCCATCCAACACATGTAGTTTATTGGAAACCTTTTCTAGATATTTGACATACTTTAAATTCAGTATCATATCATTATTTATCATAACTTAGTGATCTTAGTCTATATAAATTATACTATAAGTTTGTAAACAAAAATCTTCTGCTACAATAGAAATAGTAAAGGACTTTACTTAGACCAGTTATTGCTAAGATCTGCAAGTTTTTCTTTCTTTTAACTACAGTGTATATTGAGCAAAATATGCACTGTGAAATAAATGCCATTATGGTCGCATCTTGGTCCACGCGTTTTCCATCAAAGGCCTTCAACAAGTCCAATGGTTTATCTTTTTAGTACTTTTTTTTCAACAAGTTCATATCCTCACTCGTTTGAACTCAAAAAGTCTAAGCAGAGCTAAATTTATTATATCATAAACAAATTGAGAAATATGTTCAATCAAAATAAACATAGTTGCAGAGTGATAAAAAAATTACAATTTTATCAAATTAGTGTGATAAACGTATGAGAAAGGAACAATCTACATAAAATAACGTTTGACACATTGAAGTGAAGCTTTTAAAGTTTAGAAATGAAATTAAAACATAAATTTCATGATGATGCAAGTTATTTATTTTAGCGATAGGTAACATTTTTTTTATCAGAATTTAGATAACGTTATTACGCTTACGTAGGTGTTTGGCAATTTATTATAATAAAAATAAAAATAAAAATAAAATGAACACGTGAGAAGTGGCGTAGGCAGCAGAGTGTTGAAAGTTGAAAGTTGAAACAAAGACTCGATCTGAGTCAGAGTGTGGTCTTCATTTCAATGGCCTCAGATCAGAGACTGAGCGACTCCGAGAGGGTTTTGATCTGAGGATTTGGAAAGAAGGAGAAAATGGACGTCGAAAGATCGTCGCTGTGCAATTGCGTGGTGAACTTTCTGTTGGAGGAGAATTACGTGCTCACCGCATTCGAGCTTCTTCACGAGCTTCTCGACGACGGCCGCGACGACCAGGCCATTCGCCTCAAACAGTTCTTCTCCGATCCCTCTCTCTTCCCGCCCGATCTCATCTCTCGCCTCAGCTCTCTCCGAGGTCGTTTTTCGCTCTTTTCAACTTTCAATTTCCTCTAAATGAAGTCTGTAACTTACACACCTTCACTGCTCCAATTTCCGTTTTCACATTGCCGGCTCGTTCTGGTGCTGGTAAACTATAGAATGGATGTATGTATGTATGTATGTATAAATGAATTATTATACTTATACTTGTGAATAGGTATTTTGTGCATTCTGCCGAAGGAATTATGCATTAAGTTTGAAAATTAGAATAGATCTTTAAAATTGAAAACTATAATATGTATGGTTGATTAGAAGAGAGTTTCGAATTGGATTGGATGAAACAAAAGTCGAAGTTAAGAATGTTTGCTGTTTTTTTGAGGGAGATATAACTTAAGTTATTCTCAAGTACATGTGACATTTAGGTATGGATTAAAATGATATATATCAAATGTACTGGGTCATTATATTCAATATACTCTTTTGGTATCTTTGATATGGGCTTTGCTTTTGTCTGTTGTGCAATCTGTGTGGGGAGTTGAGTTCCTTATAGGAGGTAAGAGTACCTTTACTGGAAATTTCAAAGTGCAAGGCATATATATATGCATATATTATATCTATTACGTATGAGTTATGACATATTCCCTTCTTCATTTTCATTCTTTCAATGCAGTGGCTGATCCTCAAACTTTGTTGGAAGAGAAAGAAGCAGCAGTAGAAAAGTTAGCAATCAGTGATTATGAATTGCGTTTGGCTCAAGAAGACATCTTAAAACTCAAGAGTGAATTGCAAAAGAAGGCAGAAAACCTTAATGAACTAAATGGTATTTTCTTGCATTGATATGTATGATTATGTTGAAGGCCTTTACTGATGACAGTTTTTTGGCTTTTTACCTTATGCCACTAATAACATGATTCTGGCAAGGAGAGAGTATTCAAGGAAGAAGTTACTGAAAGAATTGTATTCAAATTGTGTTAGAAATGGTATTCTACATTCAAAAGGTTGTATATGACTTATTGAACAAATAATAGTGGGCTGGTGCAAGTTTTGGAAGAACCAATGAAGTAATCATAAGACTGAATGACTTGCAGTTCCCCGACATGTATATGTCTTGCAAATAATACTGATACATTGCTGAGTATAGTTCTTGTTTAATCATGGTTAATATATTCCCAAAATCAATATTGTGCCGAATCAAACCCATTTATAGTTTGTTGACACCCTCTACCTTTTGGCTAATAGTGCTATTTGGCTTTGGAGGACATCTTACATGCTCAATCCTGCTCGTCTTTATTTCTTCACTTTTGGAAATTCTTATTTTTTATTAAAAATTAGTACAGCTTGGAATACTTGAGATTTTCTTCAGTTGTAACTTCTTTAAGCACATAAAAATGATAATGAATTCTTACATGCTTTTATTTTTTATGCAGCTGCAAAGATAAGTGGAGACGTGCCAGTGAATGATGCAGAAAAAATTGAACAAAAGAAGAAATCTTCATTCTCCAATTTGGGTCCATTAAAAGAAACAGAACGACAGGATCTTAACTGTGCTGTAAAGGAATATTTGCTTTTAGCTGGTTACCGTCTTACTGCAATGACATTTTATGAAGAGGTTGGTACTTCTGTATTGTCTTTTTTTCTCCCTTTCAGTGATTTTAAGATTTTGCCCAATATTTTTTTTTCTCGTTTTTCTTGTTTTCTTTTTATAGGATTTCAGTTTTGGAATTTTTTGTCCTTTACCTTTTTGGTTTGCAATTGGGAAATAAAGTGGTGCACTCACAGCAGCTTTAGTAGCTTCATTATGGATCATGAACTATTCAAATATAAAGAAGTCATTCATGGAATATTGGATGAATTTATGCTATTTTACTTTTTCTTTAAGGAATGGGATGTCTTGGATAGTACTATTATCAGCAAAGGTGTCTGCCTCAACACTAAGGTGAGGCAGGTTTTGGGGCTAGCACCTCAGATAGTCAAAGGAGCCTCTTGTTGAGGAGGCAGCCATGAGATACTATCTTATACTTGAGGTGGGATTAGGCATGAGGAATTAGTCTCAGTCACATCATGAATTAAAATGATGCTACTACTCTAACTTTTGCCCATTATATCTTTAACCAGTTGGGTATAAAAATCTGAGGGGAGTAGTCTTAACCACATGCTATGTAAGGGAAAATAAAGAAACACAAAGTAACTAAGAATAAACTAACTAGATGAATAGCAGGTTTTAATTTCATTGAGATTTATGGGTCCTGTTTTATATTTCTACGTTTCTTTCAGTTTTTTTTTTTTTTTTTTTTTCTTTTACTCTAAGGTAAAAAAATTTCTCATTTTATCTCCTTTTCATTGAATGTCCTGCTTTATATGTGCTCTATTCCCCTAAAACTAAAAAAAGAAGTTAAAGGAGATTTGTGTTCTTTTTTTAAGTTCCTTCAAGATTTGTTCAACAGTCATCCAAAATTCTGCCAACAAGGTAGAGTGTCACGAAAGAAAAACTATAAGGACTTAATGGCAAAGGAGAGGAGAGACTCTGAATAATAATATTGGATTGATATTATGTGTTTGTGTTATATGTACAAAGGTCTTGTTGAATTTAGAGAGGGACAAAATGTTTTATAGAGGACTCAAAATGAGAATGCTTTCAAATTTTATGTGGTGGACATGTTTATGTAAAGTCAGTATGCACATTTTGTTGGCCTGGGCATTTCTTGTGCTTAATTTTAGCACTATTTTGATCCGCTATAAGTGTTGCTGTAGGTGACAGACCAGGATTTGGACAGTTGGCATAACACACCGGCATCAGTACCTGATGCCTTACGTCATTATTATTATCAGTATCTTTCATCAACATCAGAGGCTGCTGAGGTGATTTCTTATCTTGATTGTATAAGAATGTTTTTCATTGCATACTACCTAAACTAGTGCTGAGATTTTAGTGAAGAAAGAACGGTGCTAAGAACTTTTCTGACATAGTTTATGGTTTTTCTCTGCTTGACTTCTTAAGCTTACATTTTGTGTTTTTTATATCATGTACCATGAATTTGTAGGTTTTATGTGCTTTTTTCTTCTTCTATCATTATGTTAGTTTCTGCTGATGATTGGTGTTTGAGTGATAGAGTTGGCATTATTAGTTTATGGTTAAAATTAGTATATGGCTTGGGCTTGTGTTTACAACTCGTGTAATCTTGATGATCTGTCTATTTGAAACTATAATCGAATCTTCCAAACCTGTCGTTTCAAACATCACAGGGTTTTCTCTAACACGTGGATTCTATATGTTATTTGTCATCTACCAACTATACCAAATGCTGTTAGATTTTCAAAGGTACATCAATGGTTTTTATTTTATGTCTAACATTATGTGACTGGATTCACTTCTCAGCTGACTAGATCATTGGCTTTCAAGTTGAATTGATCTGCCTATTTGGGTTTTAAAATTACGGCTGAACATATTTGAAAATGTTGTATGCCATTATCTTCAGATCTTTCTGTGATGTTGATAGGAACTGAGTTTAATGTGGATTAATAGAGAAAACCTCAGAACAACGATCTGGTTATTACAAAGGCCACTATAAAGAAAGTGTAGCAATTGACAATGAAAAAAAAATCAGAGCAGGAAAACATCTCTGTCCTGCCATTCAAAACTAGCCAAGAAAGATTCCCCCCTCTCCCATTTCTCCTTTCTTACCCTTATCACCCACATACACTAACTTTACCAAAATGCTTCTTGCACCTGTTGCGACATCTGTAGGTTTGCTATAACTAAAGTGAATCCCATTTTTGGCCCTTACCTGTGTAGGAATGTCTAACAGATTTGTTTTGATACTTATGACTTTTGAGGCTTGATAATCTGCTCTTCTTTTCTAGTCTTTTTTCTCGAAAAAGTATTTCTGTAAAAACTCAAGTTTTTTATAGGGAGTATTTCCTTTGCAATAGAATTTAATTTAAGAATTCCTGTTCTTAGTTAGTGAAATTTCTTTTCTTTATATTTTGGAGGCATGGGTTATTTTGAATTGATTTTTAGTTCTTTTGATCGTTTAGGTAAATATGTTTACCAAATTAATGTTCATTTCAAGTTACTGTTTCTACTGAATCAAACATGGATTCTAATGCAGGAAAAATTTTCCCTACTTAGAGAAAATGAAACTTTGCTGAATGCAAATGAGAAGCTGAATCAAGAAAAGGGGAACTTGTTGAAGAACAAAGATTTGGCAGATGCTCAAATAGTAACATTAACTAAGTCCTTGGATGCAATGCAGAAGGATCTTAAAGACAAAGAGAACCAGGTAATTCCTTATACTTAAAATAAGCTTACAAACAATATCCATATTTTCAAATATGTGATATTGATATACTAATTTAACTTTCAGGTGCAAGTTTTGAAGCAATCCTTGGAGCACCAAAGAAAGGAACTCGATGATTGCAGAGATGAGATCACTTCCCTGAAAAGGCATATTGAAGGGTCTCACTTGGAAAATAATCTAGTTGTCAGTGAAGCTAATAATGTTCAATCTGAATCTCTGGAGAAGTATAAGGAAGAAATTAGGAAATTACAGATGGAAAATGAATGGTTGAAGGAAAAGAATATAAAAACCCCTGAATCTGGAAATTTTGTTGGTTCTGGAAATGGTAGTTTGCAGACAGTTGATCAAGCGATTGAGATTCATGAAAACCGAGGTGAAATCTCCAACACTGTTGACGTGGATTTGGGCGATGACCACAATGGAGATGCTCAATCAGCAGCTGTTCAGACTCTTAATCAGTATGCTGATAAACACGAGGATACATTGCCCGAGTTATTTAATCCTGCAAATACAAATAGTGCTGTTGAAAATATTGAAAAGGTCTATGAACAAAATCTACAAGCAGAGGACAATAGATTACTTGCAAAATCGGACAGTGTGAATGATGAAGCAATATCTGAAAGAACGGCAAGTTCATTGTACTCTTGACTTGGAGAAATCCTTAAACATCATTAACTGTTTTCATTTGCTTACCTTTTGGATTAGTGAGACTGAAAAAATCATGCTAGTTTTAGTCTGGACTCAGGATTTGTTCTTGTTAAAAAGGGTGAACTAGAAATACTTTCGCCTGTTTCCATTCCAATTCTATAGTGCCTCTGAAAATTAAAAGATAAAAGGTCTCTCCCTTTTATCCAAAAGAAACGAGGAAGAGTCAGGATGACTAAATTTTAACCATAGAGGTCTTTGTCTGCGTCATTATGTAGTTTGATTACTTTATTCTTATATATATGTTTTGTATTTTAACAGGGGCTAGGAACCATTCAAGTACTTGCAGATGCTTTGCCTAAAATCGTTCCTTATGTCTTGATCAACCACCGAGAGGTTTGCTTCTCCATACATTTATTCCACTTGTTCACTGTCCTATATTATCTTTATCAATTTTCTTTGGGTGCAGGAGCTCCTTCCCCTAATAATGTGTGCAATCGAGCGACACCCAGATAGCAGCACTCGAGATTCTTTGACCCACACATTGTTTAATTTAATAAAGCGTCCGGATGAAAAACAGAGACGAATAATAATGGATGTATGTTGTTATATTTTCTTAACTTTTTTTCTAATGAATGATTTGGCATGCAACTTTGAATTTCCCTGTTGTCTCAGGCATGTGTCAGCCTTGCAAAGAATGTTGGAGAGATGAGAACAGAAACAGAGTTACTTCCTCAGTGTTGGGAACAAGTATATTGTAGCCTCAATTTTCAACGTACTCTTTGTCATTCTGATTTTGGAACAAGGTTTTCAATTTGTTAAATGCTATGATTTTTAGATCAGTCACACATATGAGGAGCGCAGATTGCTTGTTGCTCAGTCATGTGGAGAACTTGCAGAGTTTGTACGGCCAGAGATTCGAGATTCTCTTATTTTATCTATTGTACAGCAACTGATAGAAGATTCTGCCAGTATAGTTCGTGAGGCTGCTGCTCGTAATCTGGCCATGCTTCTTCCACTTTTCCCAAGCATGGATAAATATTTCAAGGTCAGCCTCACTATATTTGCTTCGAGGCAATCATGGAGAAGGTTTCTGACTTGAGACTTGGCTACAATGTAAGCTCTAGAACAGGTTGACAAAACATGGTCTAGGGAATGGAGCCTTTTACCCTTACTAATATAACATTATTTAAAAAAATCAAATTATACTTATAATAAAGATTAAAAGTTGCTCCAAGTCTTTTGTTTTTTTCTGTTGATAGGTGGAGGATATGATGTTCCAATTGGTGTGCGACCCATCAGGAGTGGTGGTGGAAACGGCTCTCCAGGAATTGGTTCCTGCAGTTTTGAAGTGGGGGAACCAATTAGATCATGTTTTGAGAGTTTTGCTTTCTCATATTATAAATTCTGCCCTGGTATTTGTTTGACTTTACTGTCACTGCTCTCTTGTGACTGAGAATTCCATTCTTGATGAATATTATTTCTAAAGTGGAAATCGTTGCCCCCACTCTGCAGCGTTGCCCACCACTTTCTGGGGTTGAAGGATCTGTTGAGTCAAATCTGCGTGTCTTGGGTGAAAGAGAACGCTGGAATATAGATGTTCTGTTGAGAATGCTGGCAGAATTGCTTGCTTTGGTACACCAAAAAGTAATTGAGACATGCCCCTTTTCATCCACTCCAGAAACCACCCAGGCTGTGCTATCTACTGCTTTGCTTGAATTGTATGCTAGGTAAGCTTATCAAGAATTGTTTATGCCAATGACCTATATTCTTTGTCACATCCTTCCATCTGAGTGATTCATGTTGAAATCTATATGCAATTATGCATTCTGCAGGATATGCCTAGCACATTTCCATACACTGCTGAACGATAAACTTTGAATGACTGCACTGTCTAAACTGTTAATGATCCTGAATGGTTTTCATTATTGTTAGGGGGCAAGTTGAATGGGATGCCTTTGAATGGATGCATGTTGAGTGCTTTCCTAATTTGATTCAGCTGGCTTGTTTGTTACCTCAGAAAGAAGATAATTTACGAAGTCGAATTTCAAAGGTCTGTTACCTATCCTTTGAAGTTTTGTAATTAATTGTTTTATAAGACTTCTGATCAAAGCTTAACTTCAGTTATTTCTGAGCTTTTGCTTACATAACTCGTTTGAATGCAGTTTCTGTTATCTGTTTCTGAAAGTTTTGGGGATTCCTACATGACATGCATAATGCTACCAGTATTTTTAATAGCAGTCGGAGATGATGCCGATTTGACATTTTTACCTATTTCCATCCATTCAAGAATTAAAGGTAATTGATTCTTTAATATTTACGTGTTTTTTCACGTAATTACTATGTATTTGACGTTTCACTTGTAGGATCGAGACCAAGGTCTGCTGTTGCCGCTAGGCTCTCTACAATGTGTGTCCTTCCGCTTCTATTGGCTGGGGTTTTGAGTGCTCCCGGAAAACAAGAACAGTTAGCTGAATATTTGAGGAAGCTGCTTCTAGAGGATAATTCCGTGCAGAATCCATCAACCAAGCACATTCCTGAGATTATTAATGCTATCCGCTTCATTTCGTAAGATTTTAGCACCATAATCATTTTTAAAAATTATTGTATTTTTCTCCAATACTCATAATGAGCATTCTATGTAATGCAGCATATATGAAGAAAACCATGTTATGATAGTTAATATACTATGGGAAATGGTTGTCAGCTCAAATGCGAGCCTGAAAATAAATGCCGCTAAGCTGCTGAAAGTTATTGTAAGCTTATTGCTTCCTTAGTTTTTTGTTGCATCTCATACAAATGCCAGAAACTAACACAGCGGTTTTCATTGGTAGGTGCCATACATTGATGCAAAGGTTGCTTCAACACATGTTTTGCCTGCCTTAGTTACACTTGGATCTGACCAAAACCTGAATGTTAAGTATGCCAGCATAGATGCATTTGGTGCTGTGGCTCAACACTTCAAAAACGAGATGGTAACCGTTACCAATATTTCTCCCTGGTTTCTGATTAAATCATGATGTTATGCTCCTCATTTCAAATTGCTGATCAAATAAAATATCCTCCAGATTGTTGACAAGATACGTGTTCAAATGGATGCTTTCCTTGAAGATGGTTCCCATGAGGCTACTATTGCTGTTATTCGTGCCTTGGTGGTTGCGGTACCACATACAACTGAAAGACTTAGAGATTATATCCTTAATCTTGTTTCTGAAAAAATTATGTTTGGAAAAAGTGATTAATGTCAACCATTTTGTCTACTTAGTTTACTCGTATTTTGTTAGCTTTCAAGATCTCTGAATTTTTGCAGTTTCTCTTTAACTTGACATACATCTTTTGTCCAAGATTTCTCAACTTACAGCTATACCAAATTCAGCAAGTGATTTGTTGCGTCGACGGGAGCGAGCCAATGCATTTTGTGAGGCAATCCGTGCTCTGGATGCTACAGGTTGAAATTTTTAGCTATTTTTATTGTTGAAATTAGTGTTGAAGGTATAAAGATAATGTTCAGAGATAATCTCTAAGATACTCTAAATTATTTCAAGATTATATTTCATATATTCTTTATCTTGTTTTGTTTTCCAATTTAGGAAAAAAAAATCTGATCTATTTTGATTGTCATTTTACAAAATCAATGAATTATTATTTTTTCTTCTTTTATCCTTACCTGTTTATTGTCAAAATGAGAAAATAAAAGTTAAGCATAGATATGAAATGAGAAAATTGCATAACATTTTTTATAAAATTTAAAATATTAATTCCATTTTCTTTTTGCCAAAACCTTTTAAATGTGACTTGTTTTAAGTACATTAGTCAAGTTTAAGCACTTTGTTTTCTACATGTCAAGCCTAAAGCGTTAGTACTCATTACAACCCGACTCATTTACACCCTTAAGTTAGAGTCTAAAATTGCAAGATGATGCGTAAAAGTCAGTATGGAGAAATTGTTTTGCTGATTCTTTACAAATCATTTTTCTTCTCTTGTAGATCTTCCTGCAAACAGTGTTCGGGATTACTTCCTGCCCGCTATACAGAATCTCTTGAAAGACCTGGATGCACTGGATCCAGCACACAAAGAAGCCCTTGAAATTATTATGAAGGAAAGATCAGGAGGAACTTTTGAGACTATTAGTAAGGTGATGGGGGCTCATATTGGCCTTCCATCGTCAGTCACCAGCTTCTTTGGTGAGGGTGGGTTGCTGGGAAAGAAAGAAGCCGTAGAGTCATCATCAGAAGCTACCGCGTCTCCCAAAGCGGCTTCACCATCACCAGTAGAAGACACTCGATTCAAGCGGATCATGATGGGAAATTTTAGCGAGATGCTTCGTGGCAAGGCAAAAGCCCCAGAGGAAGGTCACAATCAATAAGATGTATTTCCGCATGGTAATATTTTGCTCGTTCAGGTACATCTGTTGAAGGTCACTGTTATTTCCCATATTTACAACAACGGAGATTTGTCCCCAATAGGTGAGATTGACCACTGTTGTTTCCAAAATATTATAGTCATTTTTATACAAAAAAAAAAAAACTGTAGTCTTTACAGTGATTTTTCTTAGATAGAAGAGGAAAATATAGATAAATATTTAATTACAGTTTTGTGGTATTTTTGCTGTGTATGATATATTATTAGGCCTTGTCTCGGGGATAGGAGAGATTTGAATGAGGAACACAGTAGATTTGTGAATCATTCAATGAATTATGGTATGCCGTATGTTTGATGTTACTGATCTTTATGGATTGGGAAACAACTTTTAATTTCTTATTTGGAGAGAGCAAGAACATTCGAAGAACTCAATTGGTTCTGTCGGCATATTCTTGGATGTTAATTTTGGTTTAGGGTTGGACAACTGAATTTGGTAATATGATTTTCCGTCCGTTTAGCCTCCAAAAATAGCAAGGCGAAAAAAGAAAGAAATAATTATAACATGATAATAACGAGGATGAAAATAAATAAACAAAACTTTATTATTTCAAACGGTACAAAAATGTTGCAAGCTATTAAAGTTTACTTTAGTCAAATAGTTTTATAATTAAATAAATTAGAAATTGAACATACTCTAAATATACAAAAACTTAGAATACGGTTTAAACTAAATTATGTTTAAAAATCTTAATAATGTTAACTAGTTTAAATCAAATCGGTTTACTTTTTTAACAAAAAAATCGATTTTACAAGGAGTGAGGTGTCTCAAAGATCAAGGAAGGTTAGTGCTATGGATGACGATAAGAGGAGGAGAAAATGAACGCGTTAAACTGATATAAAAATTAAGAACAATATAAAAAGTTGAAGATGGATGTTATGAAAAAATGACTAAATTCAAAAAATATAATTCTTTGAAGATTCCGATAAAAAGGTAAAAAGGAAGAGAATATAAAAAGTAATTGAAGGAATAAAAATATTGAAAAAAGAGTTAAAGAAAAAGGAAGAGTGTGTAGGTAACTCGTACTCTATAATTTACAGATCCTGGGAGCCGGGTCCCTAGCATTGCACAGATCCATCTGAACATTTATTCATGCGTACGTCATTATTATGGTTTCTGACAACAACAACTAACGGCATACACTTATATTTATTAAACAAAACTACACTCTTATTTTTTTTTTCAAACTATATTTCTTTTCATTTACAAGAATCAAATTTAATATCTTATTTAAAGAGATCTACTTGTTGATATATGTATTATTATAATATAAAGTGTTATCAATGACCGAAGAAATAGAACTTTCAACTTATGATCGCCACGTATTGTTTATATGTAATATTAATTATTACTTTTATCTCTAAAGTGATTGAAGCTAGGAAAAGTAAAAACCAACAACAATGCTTATTTAACTAAAAATAATTCTTCCTTTAAAAACCCTAAAATGGATTCTGAGTGTGCCATCATCAAGAAATGAAAAGAGCTAGTACAACTACCATTTAATGCTTTTCCTCTTCAACTCACTAGTAATTTAATAAAAACAAATATTAACCAGTGACTTAAAAGTATTGATTACAAAAGGGTATTGCAAATTTCTTAAGTTGAACAAATAAAAAAAAATCTTTTTTACAATAATCTTGAAGATGAATGTTGTGAAAGAAAACATAAAGGTCCCATTGCATTGAAATTAAGTGAAGATGATAGTCCTCTCATTTTACACATACCATTATTTGGTGCCACGAAGTTTTCGGTGCTCTTAATGCAAAGTAATGGCGAATAGTTGCTAACATCACCCCAACGCCCCTTCCATTAATGGTGTGGGGACAATCCCCATTTACTTCCCACCCATAGAACCCATTTCTATTAATTCAACCCAAACCACTAACCACACCCACTTACTCTTCTCTTCTTATATAAACCTTTCACTTCCACATTTTTCAGTGTGACTGAGCAAGTGAGTGAGTGAGTGAGTGCCTTAAGCATTAACAAAGTAACATTGTGTGTTTTCCTTTTCTGTGCTACCAACAAGATGGTGAAGTCTGCTATATGTGCAGTGGTGCTTGTGGCACTTCTTCTGATCGAGGTTGGATCTGTGGCTGAGGCTGTAAATTGCGCCCCAACAGAGTTGAGCCCATGTCTTCCAGCAATCACTTCCAACACTAGCCCCACAGGTGCTTGCTGTGCGAAGCTGAGGGAGCAAAAGCCATGCTTATGTGGTTACCTCAAAAACCCTTCCCTTAGCAAGTATGTTAACTCTCCTCGTGCCAGAGAGGTCGTTTCTTCTTGCGGGGTTGCCTTCCCAACCTGCTAAATTTACAAACAAAAACACACAGTTTAATTTATATACACTTTCATTCCATATAAACCATCTCCACACAGACACCATTCAACAGAATTTCACCACTTTATTCTCACATCATTTTAATATGATGTGGTAATCAAGTCAATTCTTGTTGAATGTTTGTCTGAATGTAGATGTTTTATACTCATGGTTTGTAATTGTGTGTATAAATTAAGCTTATACATAAATATTTACACTATGTCACTCTAAGTTTCTGATATTATAGCTGTCTTTGGATATGTTAAAGAGTGAGATATATAAAAACTCTCTAGAGTTGAATATGGTGTATGCACTACTAGTATACATGTTGTATCCAGCAGAGAATTATGTATATCTATGTTAAGAGTTATAAATAAAGAAATAATGGTGTTTAGAGTGGCATGTTCTCTCTCTAGTCTTCCACCCTTGTTCACCATTTTTATTGAATTTTGTAATGAAATTTGTAATTCTCTAGTCCTGCAAGTAAATCACTTTATAACACACTCCATCATGCATGAAAGAGAGTGTTCAGATTTATAACTCTATACTAGACAGACAGACCTCGTCTTTGAGATCAATTCTTGTTAAGAAATAGCAAAGCAGCACAGAAGATCAAAGTGATTATCTTTCTGATGGCTAAGGATTTTACATACTAAAAAAAGTGATTAACAGAGTGAATAAAAATAGATAAATACAGTTCAAGTAAGAAAGATAACTACCAGATAATCATTTATCATCAAAACTGAAATTGCAGAATCCTAAAACTTAGTAGCTATCTTGTGAATAGTAAATTTTTTCAGTTTCATTTAATTGATGTTTTTGTGCCCTTTTTTATGTTGAGATTTTGTTAAATTAAATGCTTTGGTGATATTTTTCTGTTCAATCGTTTTGGAGAAGAGTCATGTTGGGAATAAAATATTATGGAAAATGATCGATGAAAAAGAATAAAAAAAAATTAAATCAATACTTCGGTAAATTTCCACAAATTATATTAAGACCTTAAATTTTTAAAATTTTACAGTTAAGTTTTCTGCTGCCACCCTGCTGTAAAATCAGGACTATTCATCATGTGCTGTTGATCACCATGTGTCATGCTATTATTATAATTAAACAGGTTTCTGATTAATTGAATTTTTTTTAAATAAGTTATTAAATTAAATTAAATTGTTTTAATTGAGTATTTATCTTATCAGTTTATTTAATTAAGTCTCTAGAATTTACAAAACTGTTATAATTGTTAGTTTTTAGCAATCTTAAGTCTTAGAATTCTCTCTCTCTTAAAATAAAAATAAAAAAATTAAAGAACGTTCTCAATAATTTAATCTTTTTTTTTTAACCTAAATTTCACATTTATATAAAACTCATGTAATTTTAGTATATTTGATAATAAATAATAGTTTTTAAAGAAACAAATTTAGTATTTGTCCCAATTGACAATATCATATAGATCTTTTTTTGAAACAAAAAAGTATATATATACTAATGGTTTTATAATTTGCGCAACTTCTTATAATTATTTTCCCCTTTTATTTACGTTATGTATATATAAATAAGTTAGATCATCTTTACCAAATCTGAAATTGTCTGGGTGGTGTAGTTGGTTATCACGCTAGTCTCACACACTAGAGGTCCCCGGTTCGAACCCGGGCTCAGACATTTTTTTACACTTTTTCAAAAACTAAATAATATTTTTAATAAAGATTAGAAGAGTAATCATTAACACAACTTTTATTTTAAGAAAATTACTTTTAATTTCCTATTTTAATATTTTTGATAAAGATCAGAAGAGTAATCATTAACACAACTTTTATTTTAAGAAAATTACTTTTAATTTCCTATTATGATTATTAACAATTACAAATTTGATTTGGAACTTCCATATGAAATTAATCAATTACTGATTGGATGAAGTTATTGCGTAGGCAGTGACGAAGCAATGGTCAACATTGTTAGGCTGTGAACTGAAAACGTTGCTGAAATGAGATAATAATAAGTAAAGCAAAGACTAAAATAGTGCATTTTATTCGAATGTAGCAAAACTGGATAAGTTCTACATCAGACAAATTCTCATCGTTCTCTCCATAATTTATTAATATTAATCACCTAATATTACTATATTTATAGTATATAATCCCAATCCAGTTATCCAAATCCTATGTTTGACCTACCTAAGTCCCACGTTCCTGTTTTTTTAGTAAAATACTAACCAAGTGTCTTCCATACTATGCCCCCTCAACCCTCTACTCTACTCACTCATTCATTAAAAATTAACTCATTTTCTTTTTAACTTTCATATTCAACTTCTTTCTTTTACCATCATTAATATCAGACTATTATTTAGTATATATATCTATATTAAGATTTACTGTCTCATCATCCATTATTAGCTTTGAAGTAGGTTAAAAAACTCTTTTTCTGATAACTTATTACTATTTTAAGAGAAAGATGATTTTTAATTTATCAACCATTTTATATAATGTATAGATAATATAGAGGGATGAATCATTCAGAAGAGTATATGATATGATATGTTATTTTATTACAATATAAATCCAATGTACCATTTATCAGTTAATAAAATGGAGTATAAACCCTAACATATGCTTATAATTTTTAAAATTATCAAATGCACAGCCTCCAGAGTTTAAGTCAACAGTCATCGTATTAGAATTTTTATCTAAAAAAAACGTGAGTAGAAAACAGATTGGTGGTGAACAACCTTTGAAAAGCATTAAAAGAACAAAACGAAATTGAAAGCTGTGAAAACGTGGATCATACGCGGAGGCACGAAAAAGTTTGTTTGTTTTTCTGCGCCTCTGGGACTCCAACGTTGTTTCTCTCATTATATATCCCTTGAAGCCCTGTCACAAAAATACACGGTTTCATCATCGTTCATTAATTATCGATCCATCAATACCTAACCTAATCTTCATCCTTATCCATATCCTACCATCATTTATAAATATATTGTCCATATAAGTCTCATTTTCTCTTACACAATATTACACCCATCATAGCCCTAATCAAATCTCCATCGCCACGCAATGTCCACCGATTTCTCCGTCATTCTCCCTCGTGTTCTCATTGTCTCTAGACGAAGCGTTCGCAAGAACAAGTTTGTTGATTTCGTCGGTATGTTATGTTTCCTACTTGTTTTCTTTAATGTTTTAAACAAATCTACTTTAGTGCAATAGTGCAATTGGAAGTGGTCAAAAGATGATTCTCGTATTGCTGAAAAGTTAGTATGTAATCGAGTCGAATGATATCCTTTGATATGTACAGTTTGCACTGGGAATATATATACATATATGCAATTCCTTAATTATTTTTCAATCATGTGAGTGAAATTAACATGACCCTTTTTGATAAACTGTTATTATATGATTTTTTTTTTCAGGTGAATATCACCTGGATCTTATAGTAGGGTATGGCGCAGTGCCCGTGATTGTTCCTCGTGTTTCTGGGGTGCACATGTTGTTGGATAGCTTTGAGCCAATCCATGGTGTGCTTCTGTGTGAAGGAGAAGACATCGATCCCTCCTGGTATGAAGAAGATACCTCGGGTCTTTCACAAGAGGAATTGGAAGAGATTAGAAGGCTCCATGCGAGTGACACGGCCATTGATAAAGAGAAAGACTCGATTGAGTTGAGCCTCGCGAAGCTATGCCTCGAGAGGAACATTCCCTACTTGGGAATCTGCAGGGGCTCGCAGATCCTTAATGTTGCATGCGGCGGTACCCTTTACCAGGACATAGGGAAAGAGCTTTCAGTTAAGTGCCCCGATAGCAAAAGGGTGATGCACATAAACTATGACGATTATGATGGGCATAGACACGATGTGGAGGTGGTTGAAGACACCCCTTTGCATCATTGGTTTAAGGATTCTTTGGAAGATGGAAAAATGGATATTTGGGTTAATAGCTATCACCATCAAGGGGTCAAGAAATTGGCACAGCGTTTTGTCCCAATGGCCTTTGCACCTGATGGTTTGATTGAAGGGTTTTATGACCCAGATGCTTATAATCCAGAAGAGGGTAAGTTCATTATGGGATTGCAATTTCACCCTGAGCGTATGAGGAAGCCTGATTCGGATGAGTTTGATTATCCAGGATGCCCCTTTGCTTATAAGGTTTGAACATATATGATATTTTTAAATCTATTTTAATGTTATTGATTCATTAGCTAGTTGAATTAACAGTTGCAATTTTTCATGGAAACTCTGCAGGAATTTGTAAAGGCAGTTGTTGCTTATCAGAAGAAGTTGAACAACATAACACCCATCCAAAAGCCTATTAAGCTTAACAAGGAAATGGAAAACAAAAGGAAGATTATAGTGCGTAGTTTCTCACTTGCCAAAAACCTCTACAATGCTGGTCGCGGATCCAGTTCCACCAAAGAATCCGAACTTGAAGTTGGGGCACAATTTCTTGAGGTACTAACTTGCACAGCTAGGATAATTAAACTAGTTTTTCCATTCATTTAGAATAAGAACAAAGTTTAGATACAATTTTCTTTTTTTCTCTGAATTGAGTAATGTTTAAATTTGCAGTCGAACACAGCCTTGAGTGTGCAGCAAGAGAATAGGTTAAAGCAAATGGGTGCAACAGTTAGGAATGCAGGGTCATACATAGAGAGACTGAAGCTGAATGAGGGAAGAGAAAAGATGGCAAGAGGTGTGATGGGGAAAATGTCTGTGGAACAGTTGTCAGAACTTTTGTCCTTCTATCACACTATGGGACAGATTTGTTCAGAAGTGTTGGATATAAAGATACATGGCCTTGTCAGTCAATGACTTTTCTTCATGATTTGTTCCTTTCCTTAATTGACCATGCAACAAAAACCAACATTTCTTTGTTTGTTACTTGCTAGTTAATTAGTTAGATGTGTTTCTTTGAGGGACTCAATGATTGTTATGGGAAATTAAGGATTCTCTTTATTCCTTTTCTTTGATTCTGATATTAAATTCCTTACATCTTGGATACATCAAATATCAATCCCTGTGACCTGTGTAAACAACAGATATAGCCACTAGCTTTTGGGAAAAAGTTTCAAAATGCAAATGTTAAGAGCAGTGCACAAAAGTGAACATTTTTATTTAAAAAATTATTATCATTGTATCTTATTTTATTTTAGTGTAATTTCTGATTAAAAGTTATAATTATTTTCTTAACTAATAATATCTAAGAATATTGATTAGTAGAAATCTAATATCTCTTTTTAAGCTTTGTTTGTTTTGAACAATAAAAACCTTGTGGAATACAAAGGTTGGAATTTGTAAATATAGGAAGTTTTATAAGTTTTTTTCTTCTTCAATGAAATAAGAAGATTTACTAAAAAAGTTTGTTTTTTTATTAAATTTACCGTCAAAATATAAAGTAAAATAAAATGATATAGTAAAATATTAAATATAAATAAAATTAGTTTTTATAAAAAATAAATTTAAATAAGTTATAGTATACAATATAAGTTTAAATTAAATTAATTTCTTTAAAAATTTTAATTTCTTAAACTTAAATAAAAATAAAAATCTATAAATTTAAATTTTAATCAATTCTTAGATTATTAATTTTATTTTCACTAACAAATTTATTAAAAAATAAATAAAATTTATCAACAGATATATATAAATATCATATAAATATTATTATATGATAGTCATTCTATCCATTCTTTTAATAAACAGATAATTAACATGTTTGTAGTTGTTATCTTTAAATATCTATTAAAAATATTTGTATAATATTTATGGGAAATTTTACTGTAAATATGATATAGGTTTTTATTTATGTTTGTAGTTGTTATCTTTAAATATCTATTAAAATTATTTGTATAACATTTATGGGAAATTTTACTGTAAATAGTTCATTTTATGTAAGAAAAATTATATATTAAAATATAATTAAATACATTTTTGTTTTAATTTTTTTATCTTTAGAAATTTAATTCATTTCTTTTTTAAAAATATATAATTTTAATTTTTTTTAACTTAGTAAATATTATTAAGTATTATTACTATATTTAAGTGTAAATAATAATTAAAATCATATATTTTCAAAAGTTAAAGAATTAAAATAATTTTTGTAACAAATATTATATGGATAAGAAATTGTGCAATTGACTTGAATTTGTTAAGATACATATAAATCCTCTTAAGTTTAATCTAAGATTTAGATTATTTTATATATATATATATATATTAATTTAATCTTATATATAATTTATACAAGATGTCTAATCTAAAATCTTTTAAAATTGTATAATATCATAGCTAGGTAAAAAACTTTATAAAAATATCTGTAATATTACATTAGAAATGTTGTTTGCAACAAATTATGGATAATAAACTATAACATCACTAAGTTTAGAGCTTGTAAGAAACAAAATTGAAGGTAAAAGAAGAAAGGAATAATCAAGAAAAAAATTAATAAAAAACTAATAATCAAATCAGATGTTTGAGTGTGGAGTTTTAGTCATCAAACAAATCATATGAAAGAAAAAAAGAGCCAACTCATGTGTACATGTGGGGTGACTTGCCAACCCAATCACACCACTGTTTAAATATTCCAACAAATTAGTTTCTTGGTAGAACATGCAGAGTCTCTTAGATCAAAACCAAGGTCGATTCTTTTTCTTTTGCAGGTTTCTTTAAGAAAATTAGGTACTAATTATTGGGAGTGAGCACAATTAGTTGGTTTCTAGTGACCATATACTAATGGATATATTCTGATAATCAAATTAAGTAAAATTACAAGACATCCTAGTTGAAGTTATTTTAATTTGTATATTTTTCACGAGTCAACTTAAAACATTCAGACTTTTCCACAAGTCACATTCCTGCGTAACTTCGAAAGCAATTTCTATATCTTAAATAATATTTCCTTCTTCTGAGACACATTTTCTCATTCAAAAGTTTCCAACTCAAGGTTAACATTATAGCAGCCATTTTCTTTGCCCTCTCTCTGCCATGCCTTCCCTGCTTATTTACCTCCCTCCGATCCCTATTTTCTTTCAACATTTAATTATCCTCCTTGTACTGATTAAGCTACCTTCATGTTTAGGCTCCTACAATGGTTATAGCAGTTGTGCTAAGCTCATAAGTTGTGGGAATATAACCATTGGTTTTCCATTCTGGGGAGAAGATCGCCCAAAAGAGTGTGGCCACCCTCTGATGCAACTAACCTGTGACAATGAAATCAGCCACATAACCATTAATGATGTCACTTATCAGGTTTTGGAAGCCAACCCAAATAGCCATACTTTGACAATCACTAGAGAGGATTACTTGCTAGACTTATGCCAACCAAAACATGTCAGCACCAGCCTTGACACTGAGCTCTACCTTATTGAATCCCCCTATAAGAATCTTACCCTCTTCTATGGTTGTACTCCTCCTAGTTCTTTGTCTCTCACCCCAATTCCTTGTAATGAAACTTCGGTGGAATATGTTTATTCTCAGTTTAGGTCACTCCTTACTTCCGAGTCTTGCAGCACAAGTGTGGTTGTTCCAGTTCCTCCATCATTGGTGGAGATTAATGATTTCATCAAAGTACACCAGGCAATCATAGGCGGGTTTGTGGTGAGATGGATAGTAGGTATTAAAGAATGTGGGGAGTGTGAAAAATTAAATGGAGTATGTGGTATTGATGGTTCTTCACTGCAAACAACATGTTACTGCAAAGATGGACCTTGTTCTAATTTCTCACCAAATCTCAAAGAATCTCCAGGTACGTATAAGTTCATTGAAAATTAATATTAATATTTCTGTTTAGTGTTTGATGAGGACTAAGTTAATTTTGAGACTAAATGCTGATCTGGTGTGAATATGTCACTTAATTTGTCTTAATTCTTGCTTTGAAGTGTTAACTCACTTTTAATTCGTTGATTTAGTTCCAGTATAATCCCCACCCTGATATTAAAATTTCTTCATCAAGTTGGTCAAAGTAAATGTTTGGTCTTATTCCTTGTCCCTGAGTCCTAGGTAACTCTGAAGTCTTAACCTAATGACAGTTTCACACAACATCTAGAGGCAATATGTATTTGGAAATTGTTGAGAAATTGAACGAAATTGGAAGGAAAGAGAAGGAATGAGAAACACGTTCTCTGATACTAGCTTGCCACATTGAGAAGCTATGGTTGGTGAAGCCATTCAGAAATTCTAACTCTGATCAAACATGAAAAATGAAAAATGAATGATTTCCCACTAACTCTGGCGTTTATTATTGAATATATATCCTCCTTCATAGTATGAATCTAAACATTCTTTATAATTTTTTCAGCGTTTAAGGCTAGAGTTTTCGTTTTAGCCAGTCAAATTGAAAAATATATATTTTTTAGCAAAATAATTTACTTTTGTCAAAGAAAATGTAGTCAAAAGATGTATCACTATTTGCGTGTATATATTTTTTATTGAGTCAAAGTCCAAGATTTTATTTTTCATTTTTATCATACGTACATCTTTTTTTTTTTTTTTCATTTTAAAACATTTTAAAAGATTAAGTATTAGCCCAAAACTATATCATGTTGTTTAGTTTATTTACTTTGATTTCGTCCATTTTAATAGATTAAATTTATTGTTTTTAACCTCATATTTTATATTTTTAAAATATATTAAACATAAAATTAAACTATTATTATTATTTTGTCTGAGTTTACAATTATAAGAGTGATGATGGTGAACAAATATAAACTTAAGAATGATCCTCAAAACTACACATTTCTGTTAAAAATAAAAGAGAAAATCAACTCTTACCTTTTTTTATCATAAAAGTAAAATTTAGGAACTGATCTCATCAATTGAATTGACCCTGTCTATAACTAGCTTTTCCAACCTATCTTTTATTTGGTTGATTTGGAATCTAATTAACAAAATTATAGTTGTGACATAAAAGATAAAGCATAACTACTTTAAGAGATTTAAAATATAAAACAAATATTAAGATTATAATTAAAGCTTGAAAAAAATGAAGTTTTCACATAGAACATGTGTTTTAAATTTCTTTATGCAGTCTACTCTTCTGGAAGCAGACTTTGGGAAGTTTGAAATCAGACAAAACACATGGAATATAAAATAGTGTGTATGCAATGTAACAACATTACTCGCTTAGGTTTCTTATAAACATCAAGCTTCGAAATTTGCATGCATTGAAAGTGAAACGTGAAATTTTAAGAGTTCCCAATATAATATAATCTACGCGCTACTTTACTCATTCAATCCTCATCTTTCTTCCTCTCCCTGAACTTCTCCTCCTACATCTTTTTCCTCCTGCAACAATGAAACCTCTGCTAATTCTTCACCCTCCTTTCATCTTCATTTTGTTCCTCATCTCAACAAATACTCCAACATATCTTTGTGAGGATGATGCTCAGTACACGAACTGTAGTAACGCTTTTATATGTGGAAATAGCAACCTCGACCTCAAATACCCCTTCTGGGGAGTAAACAGAAATAAGTATTGTGGTGAAGAGCAGCTGATATGCGAAGATAGAGTCCCCAAGATAACCATCAATACCAGCAAATACCGTATTCTTGATTGGCATAATACAACACAGATAGTAACAGTCGCCAGAGATGATTATTGGGGTGATATCTGTGTGAGTGATTACAAGAACAACACGTTTGATAACACTCAGTTTCAATATGATCATTATGATGAGCTTGTTAACGTCACGCTGTTTCATTGCTCTTCGGATTCACTTCAAATACAAACGACTTTGTTTGGTCCGATTGATTGTCATGATGGTAAATATGTCTTCTACACTCACGAACATGTAACTTCGTACACGGGGAATTGCGTGGTTGTGGTGATTCCGATATTTAAGACCAACGCTTCACTTGTAAATGACGATAAAATAAGCGTAGCGTTACAGAATGGTTTTGACTTGAATTGGATGGGAAATTACGGGGAGTGTCAGAAATGCAGTGATTCTGGTGGAGAGTGTGGGGTTGATAATGGAAATGGAGAATTCCGATGTTTCTGCAAGGATGGATCTCATTCTGCTTCATGCAAAGGTATGTCTCTATTTCCATTTCTAGTTTAGTTGGTAAATAATAAACATACATGTGGCTTCTTTCTGATTGAAGAAACCTTGTTATATTATAACAACAAAACAACCCTTTTCCTAACAAAGGCATGAGAAAAGGGTCCAATATTTGATCCTAAATGAACACCAACGAGAAGTTCGTATTCAATGTCTAGTCGTACCTCAAAAGGGTTTCTCTATTAACAACATACTTGTAGGAAAAAAATCCTCTTTATGGATCACTTTAACCTTTATCACCCAGATAAGGAATGACAGAATAACACTGCATCTGCTACAAAACTGGGGTGTTAGATATTTTACTCCAGATAATTTGGCATATCAATGGTGCCAATTAACTGATGTTGATTCTTTCCCAAAACACCTTAAAATTGGAAGAAACGGGTCAGCAATTGCTTGCTTGCAAACAAAGGGCATGATAATGTTTGACTTTTGGGATATGTATACAACATAAATCAAACTCCCGATCAATTCTCCTGTTGACCATTTCACAAGTAGTTTTTCAACCACCATCAGGTTTATTCTCATGCTCAAGTCACGCTAACGCCTCATGTCATTCATTATACAATAGTCTTTGATTCGGCTTATTTGACCTGATCTTCTATAGGGTAAAAATATTTACATCAGGTTTTGCTTTACGTCATTTTTAAAGGTCTAGACTGATATGAATGAAAATCTGGTGTAACTTATTTAAAAGTTTATTGTGTTATGATTTCTTTAAATTTAAAACACTTTTTAAATCAGATGAGACTTAATATTTTTAGTTAAATAGCTAGATTTTTATAAAAGTCCGAGTTATTTTTCTAGAAACCTTAGTCTGGTCTAAATTTATTGTAGGTATGTCATATGCTCCTTTCTTACTCTCATCCCTAATCTTAATTTTTTGGTATCATTAAGTAACATAGGACTTGTATCCCAAATATATGTTTTTTCGTTTCTAAAATGTTTATTTTTTTATACAAAGACTCACTTTAAAAAAGGTGATATAATAGATATGGTGGGAATATTTATGCTTGAATTAAACGTGTCAACCCTCTTTTGATTTTTAACGCATTCATGAACAACGAGTAAGCTCGAGTTGTTTAGAGTAGTTAGGCATGAAGTTTGGTAATAACTAGCCTGAGCGGTGAGCGGTTAGACACAGAACACCAACTATAAACTTTCTTTAATGTTTTATGTGAGTTAGGTAATACCAATTTGACAATTTTTAACTGAAAACAAGAATATGCGTTGTCTGGTCAAAATTTAACAGGTGACCTAAATTTACATTTGAATCAATAGTACTAATGCACTTCAAAACTATTTCAGTGTCAAATCATCTGTCTATCCTCTTCCAAGTTTTTTTTTTCTGAAGATGCAACTTCTTCAAGGCACCTTTTTGTCATTTTTGCTAATAACCATCACCCTGAACCAAATTCCAACATCTTGTGCTGATGATGTGCATTATCTGAAATGCAGTTCTCCATTTGATTGTGGGAATCTTAAAAACCTGAGTTATCCTTTCTGGGGATATAGTAGACCCCCATATTGTGGCCACCCTGCGTTTAATCTACAATGCACAGGTGAAGTAGCAATCCTTACCTTAATGTCAGAGAGTTATAGAGTTCTTGAAGTCAATGATTCGGATCATAGACTCAAACTTGTAAGAACTGACTACTGGAACAACATCTGTCCCACAAGCCTCAGGAACATCACTATAGGTTGCACGTTCTTTGATTATGGCTCAGATTCTCAGAACCTGACTTTCTACTATGATTGTCCTTCGTTTCCGCAATCAGATAGCTTGCTCCCTCGGTTTAATTGTAGAGTAAATGGAACTCAAATGATTAACTATTTTGTGATGGAAAGTATGCTTGAAAATTATGAGTCAAGTGATATAATGGGAAGATGCAAATCTAGAGTAGTTGTTCCGATATTTGAGTCAGAAGTTGAAGTTCTAGAAACAAACTCAACAGTGGAAAATCTTAAGGCCGTTCTTGATAATGGTTTTGGCGTGGAGTGGGAAGCAAACAATAGTTTGTGTGATGAATGCCAAAACTCTGGTGGGCATTGTGGTTATAACCCAAGCTCAAGTGAATTTGCTTGCTATTGCAGGGATGGATCTTTTCCATCCACATGTAAAAAGTCCGGTGAGTAACTGTAACCTTGATTTTTAAACATCTCAAGTTTTCTTGACATTCATTGCGTGTAGAGAAGTGTATCTGTAGAATCGCACAAGCCTTTTAAAAACTTAACCTCCATCATCATACGAAATATTTAATTACACATTTACATCTCAATTTTCTGCTATTGATGGGGAAAGTGAGAAAGACCTCCCCTGTTATAGGATCAGCAATAAGAATAATAATGGCATAGTTTTGTTAGGAACATCTGGATAAGAATGCTTCTTCTAGCTGTAAAACATCATTCCTTTGATTTTCACCTTCTTTTGCTTATCTTGTCAATGACTTCCTTCCAACATTATTGCATCACCTTTCTTTGAAAATATTACAGATAGAACGGTAGATATTAGGTAGGAGTAAGTAGCACTCAATAGCTAGTGTTCAACATTCATCTCTCTTTAACATATATGTTGCCTTATTTGACTGCAATTAGACTTATCTTTCATTTTATGGGGTCCAGTAACTCTGTTATACCTTGTCTGCTCAATTTTTTATTTCCGTCTAGAAAACTCATCAATAGTCTGCTTAAATTTATTGAGTCGTCATTTTAAGTACAAATCTAGGGACAATTGGCTTGATTTGGATTTGTAGATAGTACTTAGATTTAGACCCAAACACCCCCTGGATTAAACAGAAACCAATTTCCAAACTTTTGTAGTTATTTATCAAATATCTACAAATAATTATTGCTTCCTGACTTCATATCTGTATTTGTGTTTGCTAATGCAAAATATCTACAAATTCCCTTTTGAGGGTTCAAACTTCAAATTATCAAATGTGACAAGATTTCACCTCCTAGTGTTGTATAAAGAGAAAAGCCGGAGTCTGTCTGACTGAGAGTTGGAGGATTTAAATGCAAAACATTTTCCACACAGCCAGCAAAACTGTTAGGCTGTTATAAGAAAATTCATGCATATTAGGGTGGTAAAGAAGGTTGAAGTCGCTTATCAAAACCTCTTGTTCATAGAAACATTACTTGTTTAAGTAGTAATGGGTTATGAATAAGTGATTCATGTATGGGAACTGATATGCTTGAAAAGTATGAGACAGATGAAAATCTTGACTAATCCAGAGGAGATCACGGCTGAAATGGTCATGCTGCTCCTGTTTCCTTTTCTTCATATTCCCCTGATATCTCTTCTCTATCCTTTGACATCTCTAATGAAGCTGCCTCCGTAAAAATTTGAGTAACCACACTCTTCTTAATCCATTTTCTGCGACTTAAACATTGCTATTGAAGACAAATACATAAATAGATTTTTAAACATCTCACATGTTCAAATCCTGCGCCTAAAGTCGCCGCCATGCAATTAAATATATGTTTTGTGACATCATGTTATTAAATGCCACTGCATCTCATTTGTCTCTTTTCTTTAACTGATATATGACATTGATTGAGACCTTTCCGTCATACTTCTAGATTTTGAACAGCCACCATTTTGAACCATATATATGAGTATAATTTTTATATTGACTATAAATCAATACCCCCTCAATATTATATACGCATCCTTTACGACCTTCCCCAACAAAGTAATTTCTAGTTCCACTATCCAATTATTTTAAAGTGTACAAAACATGCAAGAGAAAACTAACATTATTCATTCATTCGGCTGCTATTGCTAAAGCCTAGAACTCTCAGATTATAATTTTATTTTTCAAACCTTGTCAAAGTCCAAGTCAAATAAATTCATCTTCATTTTTCTTTTCTTTCCTATTATTCTCTCACTTGGTTTAAAGTTCAAAGCATAGAACCATAGTTCATAGGACTGCCGCCCCGGACGAACAACAAACTATGTTGTCCCTGTCGTCCACCACCACCATCATAGTCATCACCCTCATCTTCTCTCTCCACCATACGACGTCGTTGCCACCCCATGCATCACTCTCCACCTGCCTCGTTACCTCCTTCAACTGCGGCACTATCACCAACCTTTCCTACCCTTTCACCGGCGGCGACCGCCCCTCCTTCTGTGGGCCACCACAGTTCCATTTGAACTGCCAAAATGGTGTCGCCCCCGAGTTGAACATCTCGTCAGTGAGCTACCGAGTCATTAGTATCAACTCTGTGGCTCACACCCTCACCTTAGCGAGATTAGACCTTTGGAACGAGACATGCACGCATGTGTACGTGAACTCAACTTTTGATGGGCCCATCTTCAGCTATGGTTCCGGGAACCAAAATCTGACCTTGTTCTATGAGTGCAAACCCACTTCAGCGTTCACTGAAACGCCAGAAAATTTGTTTCACTGTGAGAGTAAAGGGGATTTGAATGAGTCTTATTCTTTGGTTGGTTCATTACCTTCCGACCCTATTCTTGGAATTGTTGAATGCGCTGAACATATTGCGGTGCCAATTCTTAAAGAGCAGGCTGATAGGCTGGTGGAAAACCGGTCTTTGCTTGGGGAGATTCTGATAAAGGGGTTTAATGTGAACTATAGTAATCCTTATGACAGTGTCTGCATTGAGTGTGTTGGTTCTGGTGGCCAGTGTGGGTTTGATTCTGATGAGAACGAACCTTTTTGTATTTGTGGGGATCAGTTGTGTCCAACTCCAGGTATTCCAGCTTTTCTTTTGGTTAGTTCTTTCTTTAACTCTTATTACTTGTACCATATTCGTACATGTTTGTTATTAGAGGTTTGAAATAGAACTCATTTTGGGAGAATTTACATGAAAATTGATTTTGTAAAATTAATTTTGAAGTAAAGAAATTTATATTTAGGTGCTGTCATCTAAAAGCAAGTAAATAATAAAATCTTTAAACCAACACAAAAACTTTAAAATTAATTATGGACTCTGCAAACATGATCAAACCTATAAATATTTACTTCAAATTATTTAACTAGTATCTAAAGTAATTTTAGATGTCTGAAATCAAACACTCACGCCAGTATGAATCAGGTGACCACAAAAGAGTGTAATTTATTTGTATTGTATGACTAAAAGGGAAGAGGCTCTGGTGTAGAATGATACCAGTGGCTGCCATTTTGTTTGGAAAGGCTCCTAGTTTTGCACACCAAGCAAAGCAGGGTTTGATTAAACTAATTGGTGGTCCACTGTTTGCAGGCTTGCAGTGAGTAGAATTGCTACATTGTTTTTAAGGCTTTTAAACTTATTATTTTATCCTAATTTTAGCCAATCATGATCAAAGTGGAGTTGGTTAGACGACTTGTGCATTAGATCTCTGGCAATAGACCACTTCACTACTTAGATCATGCTGAGCTGAAGCTCTTAATTCACCATTTTCTTCTATTTTCTTCATTTCTTCTAGAGCGAAAGGATGTCAACTCTTAGTTTCGTAATCGTATCTATTTTCCTTTTACAAGAAATTAACCGCACATGTTACGTACATGAAGTTTTGTTCAAACAGTTATACTTTTGTAGCTGTTCTTGCTTTTGGTATAAGCATATAGCTCTTATTTTTTGCTACTCCTTTTGGAGCATACGTCTCTGGAATACAGGTCTCCACGTTATTTGTGGTCCATACATAGACCAGCATCTTGCTTTTTCGAGCCAATTTGTTTTCAATCCAAACAACATTTAAATGGTTATCACTAGTCACTTTTCCTGCAACTTAATTTGCATTTATAATTACAAGTGTCCACTGTTCACCCAATCAGTTAAGAGAGAAAATGAGGCCTTATTAGCTTCCTATGTTGACTACCTTTCCTGTTCGTCCCTCTTCTATTCTTGTCTGATTACTTGTTTTGACATCTTATTTGTTTGGAATATTGCAGGTAAAAGCAACAAAGTAGGTGTAGTAATAGGTAACTTTCGTTTGGCTAATTTGTTGGTACATACTTAAATGCTTCCATTTTTGTTATCGAATTTTACTAATGTCTACTATTGATATTGTTATCAGGCGTTAGTGTAGGTGGAGTTGCAGTCCTTGTTGTCATTCTTGGATGTGTGTACTTTATGGTTCAAAGAAGAAGAAAAATTGTTTATAAATCAAGAAGCATGGAACTCTTCATAGCCCCTACTTCAAGCGGAGACACTTTTGCATCTACAACAAATACGTCTCAAAGTCTATCTTCTTACCAATCTTCCAAGTCTGACCCAGTGCCCAGAAGTTACTACTTTGGTGTCCAGGTCTTTACCTACGAGGAACTGGAGGAAGCTACCAAAAACTTTGACCCTTCTAGAGAACTTGGTGAGGGAGGTTTTGGCACTGTTTACAAAGGTAACAATATATCTATCATATATACCATATGTATCTAATACAATGATATAACTATTTTAAAGATATATAGGATAGGATACCTGGAAAAATACGTATCAATATTTCTGCCAATTGCTCACACAATTTATAACGGGTGGATCTGTTTTTCTTGAACAATCTTCTATTTGTTAATCAGGTGAACTCAATGACGGACGTATAGTTGCAGTGAAACGCCATTATGAAAGCAACTCTAGACGTATTATGCAGTTCATGAATGAAATTCAGATTCTAGCCGGCTTAAGGCACAAGAACCTTGTGACACTCTTTGGATGCACCTCTAAACATAGCAGAGAACTTCTCCTTGTTTATGAATTCATACCTAATGGAACAGTGGCTTATCATCTTCAAGGAAGAAGCTCAAAATCAACTTTACTCCCTTGGCATATAAGATTGAACATTGCTATTGAAACAGCTGAGGCTCTAGCCTACCTGCATGCAAAAGATGTCATACACCGGGATGTTAAAACCAACAACCTTCTACTGGATGATCAATTTCGAGTCAAGGTTGCTGATTTTGGTCTCTCAAGGGATTTCCCAAACCATGTCACTCATGTGTCAACGGCTCCACAGGGAACACCTGGTTATGTTGACCCTGAGTATTATCAGTGCTACCAACTCACTGATAAAAGTGATGTTTACAGCTTTGGAGTGGTTTTGGTTGAGCTCATATCATCATTGCAAGCTGTGGACATTAACAGGAATCGCAGTGATGTGAACTTGTCAAACATGGCTGTCAATAAAATTCAAAACCAGGAACTGCATGAGTTGGTTGATCCTTATCTTGGATTTGAGAGGGATCATGCTATAAGGAGGATGACAACAGCAGTGGCAGAATTAGCCTTTAGGTGTTTGCAACAGGAAAGAGAGATGAGACCATGCATGGATGAGGTGGTGGAAATCTTAAGAGGAATCAAGAGTGATGGGTTTGGTGCACGGGAAGAGACAGAAGTATTGGATATTAAGACTGATGAAGTTATACTTTTGAAGAAGGCTCATTCCCCGGTTTCACCACATTCAGTTGTTGATAAATGGGTTAGCGGCTCCTCTGTATCTAATTCCTCATAGCTTCTAAGCTCTCCTTTTCTCTTGGTGAAGATCTAGATTAGATAGTGAAACTAGTGTACTAGTGTCAAATGTCTGTGAGCTAGTTTTGAAGTTATAGCCTTCACATCTATTTTCTCTAAGAGTTTCTCATTTGAACTTTTATTTCGGGCTTGTTTGTTATGATGCTGATAGTGGTTATGTAATGAGAAGGTGAATTCACTGTCGACTCAAAAAATGTAATCAGCTTAGGATATATATATATAAAAGAGTGACCCACTTATTACCATAAAGTATAAATATATATATATATATATATATATATATATAGTGATGTAAATATTCTCATATGTTAATTGCTTTGATTTCAACTAGACCAAATTTAAATGAGGAGAAATTTGTGATTCAATTCAAATTAAGGATATAGAATCCTCTTATCCTAGGCACCAAAAATGAAAAGCATGTTCCATACTTCTTTTTTTGGTTCATGTACTCATCATACATTCTTCTGTATCTACCTCTTTTTATTGCATCATTTATTTTATCTCATTTTTTAAATTTTTCTTGGCTGTATATATTCTGATAGGAACATTTCTCTTTCGAAAATATACATGTTAGGTAACTATTTAAAGTTTCAGCTATATAATTGAAGTTAGTGATAGGAAGAGCTAAGTGAATAGGTACATGGAAATTGCTGAATTCCCTCATCTTACAACAGCAGAAGAGAATGCTAAGAAGAAGGGCTTAACCTATGCACGGCTAGAGAGTTCTAAATCAAGACAGAAAATCAGAACAGGTAGGTTCGGTTACTGTATGATGCATATCCACATGCATTAAATGATAAATGTTTACTAGATGGTTAGAGTCCATAAATGGTACAAATTAAAGCAATTCTGATTGTGGATTAGTTTACCTTCAGTCAGTGTGAGAGGAAGCAGCATTTGTGAGTATTGTCTGTTAGGATTTGGATTACTCGAGTTGTTCTTTCATGTTGTCTCATGTTATACCATGCATAGACAAAGACACAATAATTAGTTCTATAGACTCTACTCTCCAGATATAACATATAGCATGTGTTACATACTGTAATAAGTTTGTGCCTTACATCATTTCAGAGAGAAAACATGAGGGCCTCTATGTTCCCTCCCACAACTGCTGAGAAAAATAAGAATAAAAACGTACATTTTAAACAAATAATTGTAATTATTTGATCAATATTTCTGATATATATGCTCTTTTATATATTCTATTTTTTTGTTATTCTGTATAGTTCAATAATTCGTAGTTTTCACATCAACTTTGCTTAATGATAAAAGAATGATTTTCAATATCAGTATCAAATTTGAAACTTAGTTTTTGATTTAAATATATATAGTTTGGAAAGGAAACTTTATATCTCGTATATTTATTTTCTTTTCTTTGACAACCAGTTTTTAAAATGTATTTGATTAGAGAAATGTAAATAAAATTTAAATTCTTTTACATCTATTTTTACCCTGAAACAGATAGGAAGGAAGGAGAATATGAGAAAGAAAAAACACAGTATAAAACAACCCGCGAAGCAGACAAATGGAAACAACTAACCAAAAAGCCAAATTGAAAGAGACAACAATAAATACGAAAAGAGAAAAAAAAAATTTACAATGGTTTATACATAGTTAAATAATAGTTGAATGTAAAAAGTACTAATTTTAAATTAAACAATAACGTTTGGTAATTGAAGAACTTCATAGACTATTGAAATTTATATTTTGAAATATAACTATTGGATTATGGACCTCTAATAGGTTATTACAAGAACCATGTATTCTTCCTAATGTAGGTAATAAATGTCTAAAGACTTTTTCTTTCCAAATACTAATAGAAGATGGAATCATTAATACTTGTCTTAGCCATAGCTAGATAAATATTTGTAAAGAAAGAAAGGTTCGTTTGGTCCACATTGTCTTAATAAAAGAGTGGAGTTTTGGGACATGAAGCTGAAAAACTATGATGAAATATTATTATAAGTTTTTGCAGTGGTGAATGAATCATTGGTCTTGGACTGGACCACTCAGTACTGCATAAATCAATTCCAGTTTGGTCCACTGCTTTTTAAATTTACCACAACCAGAATTTCCAGTGTAATGTGTTAATGTTAGTATTGTAAAATATGAAGAGAGTAACAAAGTTTCTAACATACTCTTAAGTGAATTGTGTATATTAGAGTTTAAAGCTCAAATGTATGGTTTGATGTTGTTGTCTATATAGTTAGCAGAAGAAAGGTATGATTGCAACCTAAGTAACCAAATGAGTCATAACTTGTTCTACTGAAATTGTCAAACTTGTACTTGAATCAATTGGACTTTTGCTACTTTTTTAATGCATTCATTGATTCATAACCATATTTCTGTGGAGGCTACCTGCCAATGTAGTTGAATCTTCTGGGTCTTCCTTCCTACACTACTTCTCATAAACACATCTCAGTCTCATAAATCTCAATCACACATTAATTCATCAAAACATATATACAAATGTCAGAAATATTGAATGAGGTACCCATTTCACAAGTTCTTAAATTTATCTTGTTTCTTCAATGTTAATTATTTTAAAGTTCTTTTTTTTATTAAATAAAAAATTTATATATATATATATATATAGCATAAAACATCGTACACGCCATTTTAAGAATCTACCTTTATCTATATATTAGTAAAAAAATATACACAATTGATTTATAAAAAATCATATTTAATATAATTTATAATCCATTTTCAAACGATTTTGAATTGAACATTGGAAAAATTAAAAGAAGAATTAAAAAAAGAAAAAAAAATGAATAGTATTAAGAAAGAGGGTTATAAAAAGGAGGAAAAAGGAAAATAAGATAGCATAGCGTAGGAGGAGTATTGTATTTGGTGTGAAGAAAAAAAGGGAGCTTTTATATTCCCCGATAAAGCCCTCTTCCCTTCCCTTTCTCAATCCAATCAATCACACTCTCTCTCTCTCCCTCTCTCTCTTTTCTCAGATCTCACTCTCTCTTTCTCTCTCCTCACTTCTCAATGCACAAATTCAAGTTTCTCGCCACCCAATGCGCCGTCGCCGGCAGCCCCACCCGAAGCCCCACCACCAGCCCCGTCATCCACCTCCGCCGCCGCAAGACCCTGCGAATGTTTCTTGCCCGCCGCCGCTTCCACCCCCCGCCCCAAGATCCCCCGCCTCTCCCCAACTCCGAGGCCCGCGTCCGCCACAAGCTCAGAGACCTCTTCGTCTCCTCACCGCCGCCACCCCTCAACGACGAAAAAACAATCTTCCATCAACAACAACAACAACAGCAACGAAAAGAAGAAGAAGATCAGCGCGAAGAACTCATCCCTAACTCCGGCGTGGCCCTCCGCCTCCGCACGGGATCTCCCTTCCGGCGGTCCGCCGCCGCTCTCCGCCCGGTATCGTCCGTGTTCCGCTACCGGTTGCTGAGAAGAGCGTGGCGGCCGGTGCTTGTCACCATCCCTGAATAGTACTACTCATACTTCCTCTCCACTGTGTCATAACTGTACGGATTAATTCTATTCCCCAATTTTATTTTTTATTTATTTATTCCATTCTTTTCAATTCTTCCACAAATAATCTAATTTTTTAGTTTTTAGAAAAAAAATAATAAAATATTATATTAATATTAGCTGCTATCATGCGCCGAGTGCGTTCCCGGTAAAGCCGTGAAGGTGGTAGCAATCAATGTAACTAACACTTTGCCCCTTGCCCCTTGCCGCGTCAGCAAGCGCAGCGGAACGGTCTTGATGCGACGTCGTATTCTATTCGTACTTTTCGTTCAATATTTATTCTTACCACACGCTCATTGATTTCGGAATTAAGGGTTAAGGGTTAAGGGTTAATGGTTAATAATATTTTGTAAAGTGATTATTTATTGATTTGACATGAAGGTATATAATATGGAAATTATGGTACTTATGTTTGTGTTTATTAGAATGGATCTAGAGGAAGAGGAATGAGAGATAAGTGGTTGTGAGGAACAG
This sequence comes from Macrotyloma uniflorum, assembly GCA_016859785.1. Classification (NCBI taxonomy): domain Eukaryota; kingdom Viridiplantae; phylum Streptophyta; class Magnoliopsida; order Fabales; family Fabaceae; genus Macrotyloma; species Macrotyloma uniflorum. Next base: position 586,865 of record BDMB01000008.1, on the reverse strand, counting down.
ATTGTGATACTTTCCTACAAGTCTGTCTCTATTCGCAGTTTCCCATGTGTTTCTGCTCAGAGGTGGATTCTTATTATCGACGGTCTTCTGTTTTTGTCCTGTCCCACTGGATCCAAAGACGTTTTGTTTTTGTTTGTTCTCACACTAACGTAAAAAATAATGCAAAATTATATAATATAATGATATTTTCCAAATGTAGCAAAATTGTAATGATGGTTTTATTTTTTAATGAAATACATCTGTTCTTTGTTCTCTTTAGTATGCTGAAAAGGGTAGTAATAATAATACATTACACTAGTATGAAGTCGTGACCCAACTAAATTATGCAAGGATAATGGACATTCCTTTGTACTTGTGTATGGTTTATACTCTTCATAAGGTAGGCCCTGTGTACGTGTGTTGATTCAATGCGTAACGTCTGTACTTTAACAGGTGTACTTTTTCAAACTTTAATCATCGGCTTCTTAAATAATGATGCTCAGCACAGTGTGGGCAAGTAATGATTCTGGCTTCAGATTTGAGATCTAACAAGTATTAAGGGCTTAATGGGATGCCACTACCATATATATGTGCCTATTATCCCTGTGTTTTTATTTAACTGCTGTCTCATCATTTGTCTTTGTTGCATAGGGACTAGAGACCTAATGAAAATGACAATCTTATACACCTCAGAGTTTTGTATTTGTTCAGACCTTCAAGGAATCTTGCTGTTTCAGAGACCAATTCTTCGCCCATTTTGTTTGTATTATCTTCTTGAAGTCACCTAAAAAGGGTGCGTTCTCTGCTCCCTGATATATCCCATTAAGTATCTAAACAGCCCCACCATGGCATTATTGGGGATATCTTCTCACTAATACCCTTTCTTAATACGCTTTAGGGGATGTCAGATCATTTTAAACATCATAAAAAAGATCAAATACTAAAAGGGGAGCAAGATACTTAATTAGGATATAATCATCTTTTGTCTTGCATTGCATAATAAACACAAAAATCCTTCCCCTTATCAAGTTGATAGTAATCTTGCGCAGCTAAAAATGAATAACTCAGAAAAATTACTCAGTTAATACAACTAACTAAAGGTGGATATAGATCAGAAGAGATGTGTGTAAATTGGCTTATTGCTTTGCCTTGAAGTCTACTGGTGGTGTGAAATTCTTTTGGATACGTTAGGAGGAATCTCTCTCCCTTCCCCACAAGCTTATCACAACAAAAGCAAATGACAACCACTATAACACTTCTGCTGCTAAATATACGTTGACTCAAATACTTCTTTCGTAACAAATTTGAGTTTTAAGTTTTTCTCTTAAGTAGTTTGCATAAGAACACGTGGCAAAACAAAATAACACCATACAGTACGTGGCATGCGAATTTGATTGAAAATTTTACATCAGACTGAGATGGTATTTAGACCTATATTTAATAGGTATTTACAAAAATTATTCATTGAAGAAATAGCATATTCACAGGTAATATAATTTTTTTACATTATTAATAAATTATGGTTGTCATGTTTAGTAATTTTTTTGTCATTTACATTAATTACTTTAGTTGAATTTACTATAATTTTTAACTGGTTGGCATGTAATTTTTTTTATACCAACAAATATACATATTATACAAGGTAGCATGTGTTACATTGGGCTATAACTTGTGGTGTAGTAATGTTATGATGCACTTTATACCTTGAGTTAAGATGAAAGCAACTCTTAAGGGAAAACAAATGGTCATCACATGGAATTCTAATACTTTTGCTTTGTAGGGAAGGATATTGGAGGAGATACATTTTTTTAGATGACACAGAGAGAAATATTTACAATAATTCAAAGGAAACTTCAAATTAATCATCGTATTGGAATGGAAAAGAATATTTACAATAAAAAAGAATGCTTAATGAATGTAATTAGAATGTAACCGAAAGTATAGGTATCATTAAACTGAAAAATATATGGTAGAGTAATTGATTGGTATTGAAGGTAGAAGAAGTATGATGTTTGAGTCTTCATATTCCACTTTAGTTGAATGAATCTCTTTCTTTCTTTGTGGTTGTTACAACTCATAATTACTTTTTACCTAATGCTTTGACCAAACTCATCAGTGTTGAAGAATACCTGCGACTGTCTTATTCATTGCTCTTCAGTAATACTAGTTTCCCACCACCTATGACCTATTATTGTTACCAAAGGTTTTCTTTTTTGTAATTTTTTTCTTTTCTGCACTTTCTCTAAAGGCAAGACAACATACGATGAGAAATAGAGCTATAAAATTTAATCAAAAACTGCTTGCAATGTTAACGAAATTAAAGATAGGAAATTAATGGATTATTACTATTATTAATAATAATTAGTACATTTTTAACTTCTTTTTCCTTTCATTCTTTAAAGCTTTTTAGTTTTAATCTCATCTTCTAAAAAATAAAAGCTACATAAAATTGATAATTTCTAACTTCTTATTAAAAAAAATAGACCTCGGATTGTGGCCTCTATCCAGCAAGCCCAAGTCCATAAAGGATGTTCAATGTCTAGCATTTACACTATTTGATGCTTACATACTTTCTATCACCGTTGTTGTTGACATGTGTTCAATTCATACTGATAAAAGACAATTCAATTATGTCTTCTTTATTTAATAATAATATAAAGTTTCAATTGTGTTCATAATTTATGTACCCAACTTCTGATGCTGGTTCTCTGCCATGAAAAATTCAGATACTAATACTTTGATTTTTATCACAATTCTCTTGTTTAGCTTCATTTGCTTTCTGATCTTAGACTTTTGTGCTTGCTTCCTCTCTGTTTCAGTGCAAGAATATAGCAGATCTTTGGTGGGTATCTATTCCAAAGTTCTGCAACATTTAATTTATTCTCTTAATTACTCAAAAATAAAAGCAACCATGAATAACAAGATGTAAAATTGGGTAAATGTATTTTAATTAATTTAAGGACATCATTAAGTATTAGTCATTTTATAGATTATGCATGAATAAATGAATAGATATTTAATATTGATTAATATAAAAAAGTGTTCAATAATATTTAATTTAAATTAATATTAATATCCATATGAAATAGTGATCCCAATTTCATATTGGAAATAAATAACATTAATAAAATATAAGTTTGATCTAAAATCATGCAATAATGATATTAATTTTCAATTATATTAACATTCATGTTTTTGTAAATATATATAGAAACTCCAAAACGAATAAACAATTCCTTCTTTTTTTTATATAAAACAAATAACATACTTTTTTTTGTCATTTCCTGCATACTATTTTTTTTTTTATAAAATAACTAAGTTTTATACAAGACATGTCCATAATAATAATGTGTCCTACATCTTAAGCAGCTTCTTAATTGTATGCTAGAGGTAGTCAAGTTTCTCAGTTGTCTGTCCTTCATCTATGCTAGTGAGGATTCAGCTTCAACTTACAGAAAGTTGACAGAGGTTGAACATGAGTGAAAAATGCTTCACTCTCATTAAGTGAACATTTGATTTGTGCAGAAGGTAAAATAAATTGTATTCCACAATCTACCTTGCTCAAACTTCCAGGATTTAGATTTGTGCATGTGATTTCCTCCATAAAAATTGTTCTTTCAATGATTTCAAGATCACTACAGCGGCAAAAATGCTGCCTTGGTTCTCTGAAAAGGAAGTTCACATATAACCAATTAGTTAAACAAGGAACAGTTTGGACAACTGAATTCAAATGAAAAATTTTCACAGCACTTTAGTGCAAAGGTTACTTGCAAAACATGTTTTTATGCTTACTAATGCTTGTTGAATGTCTCATATGTCACGTCCACCGTCAATGAGCAGGCAACCAGAGAGAAGTTTCAGCATGATATATCATATATCTCTTAAACATGTATGCATTAATTTCCAGATTCTCTCAGCTCAATTTCCTTTCTCTGCTGCAGGTCTGCCTAAAATTACAAAAACAATCCCATTTATAGAGCACAACTAATAAAGTCTAAGTTTTCTGGTCAAATGAAAAAGACACTTAGAAGTATTTGTTATTAGTTAATATTGCTATACATGAATACCAGTTTCAAGCATATATTGTTGGTATTTACCAGTTTCAGCTCTAACTCCGAGATCGTCTGCTCTCTCTGACGAGCAAAAAACTTAAGCGACTGAAACAATATTAAGAAAATTAGTCTTGAATGAAAATGATGCTTAATCAATGGAAAATACAAATAAAGGTATTGGATATGAAATTCCCAAAAGAACTAGGAGAACAGTGGATGCAAAAGAAAGCAATCACTTACTCCAATTCTTTGCATTTCAAGAGATCTACGCAATGCTTCTCTTTTAGTTAGAAGATTTTTTGCTAACTTCATTGAAGGTCGACTATAGTTTTTTCCACGGTATATGATAATAGCATGGCCCTTTTTCAGTTTATCAACTGAAACTAAAATTCCACCACTTTCTGTCTCCAGCAATTTTGCTGTGTTTATGACTTGACTGAATAGTTTTTGCATCGTAATGATCTTCACCACTTCTCTGTGTTTCCAATGCTGATGTAGGCCTTCCAGTACACCTTCAAAGATTCCACGTCTTCCTGCATTCATTTATCAATGAAAATTCTCAGATCAGGAAAATGTTAAAGCAGCTTTTCCAACTAAAAGAGACATCAGGGAGTACTAGTATATATGATCACAGCATTTCAGAAATTATTAATTTAGAATAAGTTATACTCACCCCCTTGTGGTTTAGGTACAACCAGAAAAATATTTCCTTTTTATTTAAAAAAAACTTATGCATTTCCTTTATTTTAAACTCTCACCTCAACAAGTGCCCCTTTCCGTTCACTAGAAACATATAAACGTGAACTCTCATATTTCAAAGGAAAAATATTTTTTTTTTCTTTCCCTTTTGAAAAACAAGAGAAAGCAATTATTCCCTTGGAGATACAGTACATTTATTTGGGTTTGGTGCCAGTCCTATCCCTAGTTTCTACATTCTGTAGTTAGAAGGCCAAGTAAATCAGTAATATGATTTTATTTTTCAATTTATATAAACCATGTACTACAATAAATTGAAAATTTGACAATCTGTATCAAAAACAGATACATGCAGAGTATTAATTATTGATCTATTACTCTATTATTTTAGTAATTTGCCACATGTGCATAAACAATACTGAATTGAAATAATATTGTGATATATATGAAATCCATATGGAATATGCACACAGAAGTATGCTTGGTACAATCAATTGCTAAGATATTCTGAATGAAAAGGATTTCCTCTACAGTGGAATGTTATGCCAAGCATCCACATATATAGTCTTTCTTAATAGAGTGTGGGGGTACTCTTTACTGCAACTTCCTTGATACATGAGTGTTTCACTCGTGTACATGAATATGCAATTCCCTAAGTACATAAATCTACTATTTTCCAAGTATATTAAGGATTGTTACTTATTTCCAACAACTATCATATCCAAAGAAACCATCTAACAAAATTTCATCAATGTATAACCATGGTTATTAGAAAGGATTAGGAATAAGTCAACCTCAAAAGCTAGCTCATGGGGAGAGGATTGCCTCACCCAAGAATAAATGTTTAGACTTTAAAGCATTAAGTTTATAGGATTGAACATTTGCCAATACCTTAAACATAAATAGTACATAGACTTTAATACCATATTAGAAATGTACAAAGCCTAATTCAACCCAAAAAGCTATCGTATGGGAAGGGGGGTTATAAGGAGTATTTTCAGTAACTGATGTGGAACATCTTAACAATCGGATTACTCAGCAATAAAGAATTGAAAGGTAGCTAAAACAATGAAAAAAATAAAATAAAGGCAAGTCATGTAGACAAAAGAATGGAGTCTGTAAATGTGTATATACAATTGAAATTGTAGAAATGAAATTTCCATACCAAGCAGTAAGTAACTTTGCATCTTCAATCCTATCTTTCGATAACATTCTCTCTCTTCATCTGTCATTATTTCCAAATCAGAATCCTGCTCACTAGGTGTCCATGCAGCATTTAACTTTGATAATTCCTTCCCTGATTTCTCTATTTTCTTGTTAAGCTGCAGAATTCATACAATTAATTAAAGAGTATCAATATATGACAAATGCAAAAGGAAAACTTCAATTAACCACATCTTACAATGAAGGCTCTGCGTCGTTCCTCTTTCAATTCCTTCTCCAGTCTACATATTTCTGCTTCCAGTTGAATGTTTAAGTCTGTGTTCTCATTTTTTGTATCCTCAAACTTCGTTTGGATTCTCCTAAATTCTGTTAAAGTTCCACTTGTACTAGTGTCTTGTGGCACTTCATCAATAGGAGAAAAGGCTTCAATTGCTTTCATTCGTGCAACTTCTTCATGAAGTTGGCAACTTTTAAGCTCCAATTCTCTGTTTTCTACCAAAGCTGCAACTCTTTTTGGAAGAAAATCATTTCCCCTATAGAGTATTATGTAAAACTTGTTGCGCAACAACAAAACTCCTCCTGTGAGACACTGCATTAAATACATCAAATATTTATACCTGTTTCTGGATATATAAACAAACCAGTACAAGAACTAATATACAAGCAACGAAAGAGCAGCCCAAGCAGCCAACTCCACCAGTATTGCATGACTATTTCTATTAGACATAGAGCATATATGCAAGCTAATCTGGAAAAATATTGTTGGTCTAACAAGTGATTTTTTATTCCAATAAGCATTGTGAAATCTTATTCTAAATTTAATAATTATAAGCCCTGCCATTGTAGTGATTTTCACAGCCATTCTTGTATCAGACTACATTTCAACTGAGGACAACGAAAGTGACAAGATCTTCACCAAAAATTGAGTCAGGAATATCATTTAACAGTCTCCATCTCAACACAACATGAAAAACTCCAGCTCAGATACATATATTATTGATGAAACCTAAACCTAAGGTTTAGGCATGTCTTGCATTGCATCTCATATACATGGGATAGTTAAATTTCTGTCAAACTTGCCTTCAGTTCATTGGCCATCATTTCATTGTCAGTGTTAGGAATTCCATACTTGATAGCAATTTTAGCTATAAGACTCTTCTCCCACAACTTTAAGATAGCAGCAGCTAAGCCCTTGAGTCCTTTGTTCCTTCCTTCATTAAAAAAGAGAAAAATATTTAATTAACTTCATGCATTAAACTTGTACGAAATAGCTCTGCTTGGCAATTTTTTATTGAAGCTAAAATTAATTTACAACTAATTAATTAAGATTTTCTTTATTGTTATTGATTAGATTCATCACTCTTGAAGAAATTACTTCTTGATATGGATATTGCTTGACCATGTATATGTAGTGGATAAATATTGCATCAAGAACTCAGCCCCATTCAGGTATGCCATTGCTTTCTAAATTGATACCATTGAGGTCATATGATTAAGACGTAAGAACTACCCACCAATTGAGGCAAATGACACTGAATTTCATTCATAGTTATTTCCAAGACTCCCGGCTAACAGACTCTTTGCACTGAGTCCCTTTCTCCATGTATATATAAGTCATAAAAACAAACATGAATGCTCATGCTTGTAAAGACGTGTTTATGTCTTATACACAACAAAATAAGTTGTTGACAATAACCTACCTGTAAGCTAGTATGTAGAAAACTGTTTATCCAATTATATTACAATTCATTATATCTGAGATAGAAGGATGACAGAATTCAGATCCTGGTGAAATAAACGGCATTGATCAATTATGGATAGGCATAAAATTCACTGTGTTAGCCATCACATAAATTACTAAATGAGATATAATGTTATAAAGATTGCTAGCAACACACTCTTTCTAAGACTTTTATAAGTAGAAGTTTATTGAAAACTATAATATCATGCGGAAGACTTATTATATAATGTGAAACTCGCACAATATTGTGATTTTCAATAAATTTCAGCCAGTAATGAAGAGTGTCAGAAAGTGTGTTGCTAGCATTTCTCATAATGATATAAAGAGCTGAAGAATGAAGATATCTATAGATGATGATGATGATATTAATAAAAAGAAACAATGGTTAAATGGTAAAAAATAAACCAAATCAAATAAAAAATATAAATATATATTTTGTTAAGCTGAATTATCCTGGTAATTATTTTGTATAAATTGCACAACTATTAAGGAAAGTATGGAAAATAAATTGAATGGTCGCAAGAAGCAGGAAGGTACCAAGGACAAAATGAGTTGGTAAAGGTCGAGCAAGCTTCCTGAAGTATGTTAGTTCATAATCAGTTAGTTTAGCTCTAGAATGAGGTGGACAGAGCCTTGATGGAGGCTGAAATCCAGGAACCTCTTCAGGAAGTAAATCAGCATCTACTGGAAGTGGTTTGTGCATCCACCAATCAATGAAGCGAGGTCCTAAGTCATCCAATAATCTATCAGTCTCCCTCTCATACAATGACCCGTTGGCCGTTTGAAAATTCATATCTTGGATACTAGTCGATATAGAATCCTTTTCCTCAGCATTCAAGCTCAGCGGCTCACTCAAACTGTGGTTGGATTCAACCGAGCAAATATCATCTTTGGTAATTGATTCCGCCCCATTCATTTCATAACGATTTTTTCTTAGACTGGGAGAACCTTTAGTTCTCAACGGATGGTAAACCACAAGAAAATCCTTCTTTCTCAAAACAACCAAGCCTCCAGTCTTTGTCTATTCAAATGGGAAATGAACACTAATGTAATCATAAGATAACATGGAATGATAAACTGACACATATATAAAACGTAACAGAAATAATTATCTACATATCAGAACAGCTTGATTAATATTAGATCATGGACACAACTAATTCATATATAGTAGCATATCTGCATTTTATAGCAGTAACAAGACACTCAATATTAGATATCAATAATTATTTAAAGTCAAACCAGCTTATTTCAACTTTCAATATTGAACACCTATAAACATACTTGCAAATTTGAACCCTAATCTTAGCTTTAAAAGTTGGAAATTCTATCAAACCAAGACTAATGCTTAGCTAGCCAAAACACACTGCACAAAGTATGAATTGCATCAACAAATTCAACTAGATTGTCAACAGGCAAAAAGTAACTATACACACAGCACAACATGACCTTATATAACCCATCTTTCACTCATGTAAAGATACAACACACTAACAATCTAACATGACATAATGATGTATGCCTTCAGTAATATAATGATGGCAAGCAGTTTAACAAAATTCTACTCGAGGAATAGAAACAAAACCTCAATAATTTCTCGAGCTCTATTCATATTCCTGCTTAAAGGGATATCAAATTTAACCATGACAAGCTCATTTCTCCTCCAAATCCGTTTAATTTGATCCACAACATCTTGTGTAACACCAGCTTTCTTAACCTTGATCCACGTTCTCATACTTGCAGCTTCATTCCTCAACCTTCGAAGTAGTAACTTATCAAGAGTCAACTCTGCAGCAGTGACAGTCTTTTCCCTTTTAATCTTCACAGAAACAAACTTCTCATCGTTCTCCCATGGCATTCTCCCCTTAATTCTTTCAACTTCCTCGATTTCCTTTAAACTTTCTAAAACCCCTCCAAAGTTCTCAACATTGGGGGAACCAATCAGAGTCTCAGCTGAATTCTGAGTGTTGTGAAGCTTTTCAACCTTCTCCACAATTTTCTTCATGGCCTTCTTCCCGCTGACCTCATTGCCCATCAAAGCGTTATCAGAAAGTTCTTGTCTTTCCACCTTGAACTTCTTGGGTTTGGGGTTGGAGAGGTCAATGAGCTCGTTGGGTTGGAGAACAAGAGGACCCTTCATCCATGGAGGAGTGGGGGCTTTGATGGGAACTTGAGAAGGGGGCTGGTGACTGTGACTGTTGTTGGAAATTGGGAGAATTGAAGAGGAAATGTGAATGTGAGAATATGAATATGAATTTGGAGAGAAAGGAGGATGAAGAGAGAGAAAGAGCATGATTGCTGATACCCAGAAACACCATACGATGATTGATGAAGCTTAGCAACTCAATGTTGTTTCACCAATCACTGTTCATTCTTGTTATTTTGATATTTTCTCAGTTGCTTTCCTTTTAATTATTTTTATAATAAACCAATATTTCAATCTTAAAATACTGCTTTCTCTCTCAATACTTTTCAAAATAAGCAAAATATATAAATAAATTAAAATTATATAAAATATGGGTGAATAATTATATATATATATATATTTGTATATTCTTATTTTTTATATTTTAAAATATATATATATATACGTAATATCATATATTTATATAAATTATAAATAACTAAAAAAATCATAATAATATAAAAAAAAATTAATTTAATGTATGTCATAAGTTCGCTATCAATAAAATTGCAGTTTTTTAAATTTGAATTTTTGACCAATACCATTCATAAAACTAAAATAAGTTACTAATCACTGTCATTAATAATATGACAATATGAGAGCTGAAAAGATGTGTAATATAACACATAATAGAGAATGAATCACTTTTATTTTTTCTTGCTAAAAAAACAACTACAAAATATACTCAAACAAAGTATTTAATAAGGAAAAATAAAAAGATATTAAATGTTTTATGAAATATAATATTTTTTTAAGCAGATGAAATATGAAAGTTTTATTGATGGAATTTGTGTGAAAGAAAAAATAGAATATTTGATTAGTTCAGCTAAAAAAGATTCCAATAAAAACATAAAGATTTTGAAATTTATGATATACTTAGAGTATATAAAAAAATTAAATTGGGTTTTTTAATAAACTAAAATTAGTTTATATTCATGTTGAAAATAAAATTTTTAAAAATTTATATTAAAAAACTCTACAAATTAACTTGTATAAGTTAATTTTAACTTAAAAAAACTAGTTTTAATTTTTTTTTTCATATCTTTCTCTCATATTTATACTAAAAAAATATTAATGTTCTCTATGAGAAAGATAGTCATAAAAGAAATTAATTATATTTACACAAATTTTTCCATACTTTTTAAAAATAATAGTAAAATAAAAATTTGATTTTTTTCAAAACTAAAAATTAATTTATACACATGTTAAACATAAAAAATAGAAAAAAGTATGTGGGAGAATTTTTATGAATTAATTTACATAAAATATAATTTTAATTTATAAAAAATATTTTAATTTTTTTTCTAGAAGTAACTTATATTCAAGCAATCTAAGCACGCAATAGTGATTAAAAGTATTTGAATTAGTCATCTTAATTTGTTCTTTTTGAACCAAACTCAACAAGTGATGGATTGCAATTCCATACAATTCATAGAGATGGGCTACTTTAGACATGGATATGATTCAAAGTAAAGCCCAATATATTTTTTCAAAAATAAAGATAAAGTGAAGCCCAAGCTTTTTATCAAAAGAAAAAAGACAGAGTGAAGCCCAAGATATTTTTTTTAAAAAAAAGAAGCTCAAGCTAGTGATATCATTAAACTGTAAAAAATATAACAATTATTTCACTCACTAAATGCACCCCCCACACAGATTTTATTTATTTTTTCATGTATTTCTTATTCCATTCACTACTCACGTTAATTAATTATATATATATATATATATATATTTAAAATAGTATATACAAAATTTAACTTTTTAAAATTGAGTAAGGGACTACAGAGATATAAATCTTATAAATAAAACAAATTATTACGCAGTTTTATTTATTTATTTTATAAATAAGATTTTAAAAGAAGGAGATGATGTATCCCAAATAGAAATTCTTCTAAATTAAAGAACTTGTTACCTTTAATAAAAATGAGTGAAAATTCAAACCTCTTTTACATTAATTCAATCTTTTAATAGCTTATTTAAGTAAACATATTTGATTTTTCACATCTCTCACGTTATATATTCATATCTCACGTTATATATTCATATAGATATGCGTTGTAATTAATACTTTTTTTACTTAATTATACTACTTTTAATCGTTTAGAATATTGTAATTGTATTATTTTTATGAAAAAGTTAATATTGAGGATTTTTTTTTTTTTTTAATCAGCAAAGTTAATATTGAAGATAAGTGCTATTAAGTTATTTTTCTTCTACTGATAACGAAAGTTTCTCTTCTTTCGAAAAAAAACGATACATGTCGATGACGCTCAAGTTAATATTTATTATAAAATAATATATAAATTATAGTATAATCATGAAAAAGAATTATATTTTATTTTATTATTTATTATCTATTTATAATTTCATAAAATAAAATAAATAACTGAACTTAAATCAGATTATACTCGATTCATTTATTTGACCGGTATCTAGTTAATCTACTATTTATATTTAAATAATTTTTAATTAAAATAATTTAATTATTAGATAATTTATCCGTACATGAATAATGCTAGTTTTTAATATATTTATAATGTTATTTGAATCTTTACATATGGTAAAAATCTGGTTTTAATTTATCAAATTATAATTGTGCGATTTGAACATCCAAATGTATCAAATTTATTAACGTTAAAATAATAATTAACCTATACGATAATTAGAGTTCACAAACTCTAGAACAAATAAAAGTAAAGTTAAAAAAATAAATTATCAGAAATGTTGTGGACAAAAACAATGATAAACTTATCTTTTTTTGTTATATGGATTAGGAAATTGAAAAAAGCAAGGAGGAAAAAGTTGTTTGTTGCAGAGTAAGATACGTATAAGAATTGTACTGTGTATTTGTAAAGATAGAAAAAGAAAGAGTGCAATCAATTTTTTAAGTTAAAGATAATATTCTACATTAATTTTTGAGTTATCACGTGGAATTGAAAGTAGAAATGGAGGAACATGAACATAGAGCTAAAACCGAGCAAGGAAGTTGGAAAAGATTTAAAGCTGCGAGAACACGAACACCGCAAACGTTAACGACCAACGCAAATTTTAACTACTTTTTTTTTGTGTTGGATAATTGGAACTCTTCATACGTGACTTTATTCTGTGAATGGATTCTGACATTTTGTTTCATGCATGTGTGTGTGATTGTGCATAAAATGGTTGAAGAAGTTGTGTGTGTTATGAGAAAGTGGTGGTGCTGACATGTTTGGTAGCAGCACGAGTCATGTCCAGCCTTATAATGCGTATGCTTTGTCACGTCAAAGGGTTATCAATTATCATCTGCATGTGGTCGATGTTTAATGCTTTTGTTTTCATCCCTCATCTATCTTCATACGACGATAATGTTCATCGCTTTCCTTCCACGTTTACCACAACAATCTCCAAAGCAAATCATCCAAAAACATAAAAAGCAACGTTAATTCCATCAATTTGTTTTTGCCTTCAGATTTCCCACTCCCTCACTGCCACGTGCATCCCATTCTTCTCCTCCTTCCATCTGTTCTTCACTTCCTCATTTCTTTATTACAGAGAAAATCATTCTCACGCATCATTTCATATTTTGCTCTTTTCTTAACCATTTTTCTGATTCTCAAAATTTCTGAACAAAAAAACACAGCTAATATTTGTCAAACTGTCAATTATTGCTTGAACAACATTCATTCACATTTTGGAACTTTTGGAACTGGTGTTTAGTTCTTCATTTTTCTTTAACAAAACAAACTTATTTTTCTTTCTCCCTTTGACAGAAAATAAAAGTTAACAGTGAAAATCTATTCTTGTTTTTTCATTGAGATTTCTGATATCAGCATATAAAAACACTTCTTTCGAATGTCACACATTCAATACAAGGTGAATGTATTGTCTAGTCATATTCTTTTATAGATTGTTTTTTATCATCTGTATATAATTTGTAATCAACATCATTCTTTAGTACACAGAAACACTTTTTAAAACAAACAGATAGATTTAAATAGTGTTTAGCCTCCATCTAGTGTACTTTTTTTTCTTTCAACACATTGTACAAGCTAAACTATTGTTTTGAGTCAAAACAGATTAATAAAGAAAACTGAAAGGAATTTTTGGTTAGTGGAGGAGGTTTACTGATAAACAGAAGGAAAGAGTACATAATATTTAAGAATGTGTTAAAGAAAAAGAAGGGGAAAAGAAAAATATCTTGACAGGCCATGATGAATGGAAGTGGAACCTAAAGAAAAGTGAGCAAATAATTGTTTGGCAGGACTAGAAATAGGCAAACAATTGGAAACGCCCTAAGAACGAAGCCAATCTATTTGTTTGCTGTGGTAGGAATTTTAGTTTGTCGCTTTTACTTTCGATTTGGGACTAATTTTAACGTTTGACAGAACCAAGGCCTTTGTTTGGCGCATCATGGTGCTGGCAAACTTTAACGTCTGGTCATGTCCCCTGGTTGGTGTACCACCTTGGCCTTTAATCTGCAACATACTCAATTAGTCAACTACTAACAAACACATCATAAATTCAGATTACCATGCCTCCAAACCCCTAACCCTTCTCACAATCATCATTTAAGCACTTATACCAAAATCTCACCAAATAATCAGTCACACTCTTAACTTATTATTGTGAGATTAATTGATGTATGCTTAATACCAGTGTTAGATATTATGGAAGATAAACTCACTATAAGAAGATTACGTGAACCTCTTTTTTCTATTTGTTTATAAAAAGTATAATGCATAAGAAGACAAAGTAGAGAGAAAACAAGAATGTTAAATAGGTGTTTTTATACTATTGTATATGTTTATCTTCTTTTTCTTTTGTAATAAAATGATGTTTGATATACACCTATTATGTCCATCAACATCTAAAGAAATAATCCAAATTTCACTATTCTTCTAATAAATATCAATATGGAACATCAACAGAAGTTTTTGCGTTTTATATTTCAACATTTTGTTGTAAACTGTTCATAGGAAAAAACAGAGGAATAAACTTTCATAATAGTAGTCCAAATAAGCAAGGTTCTAAAAGTTCATTGTATCTCTACGTTTTGTTCCAATTGCTTGGGTCTCTTACCTTTTGTGTCTTTCGATTGTTATTAGAATAATCATTTAAAATATAACTGTTGGTTCAGGTGGTTTTGTTTATTTTTCGGGCTCAGGAGATAAAATTTTAAACAGAAAGAAACATGGTAGATGCATTATTGTGGCATATTACTAGGCATAAAAGTAGATGCACTATTGGGGCTATTTTGTCATTATATATGGACCACTCCATTAAAACCACAATTTAATCTTCAGAAGTAAAAGATTTAATCTATATTGTTCAGTTATTGCATGAAAATTGTGCCGTAAAGTGGACAAAGATATACAACACGTAACTTTATCATGTCATAATCTTTAACTATTGTCAATCATGTAGCAGTTATGAATGTTCTATGTATAAGCGAGAAAGAGTAATGTTTTTCACATTGCACACAAATTAGTTAATACCTAAGCCTTCATTTCTGGTTAATTAACCTCCAAAACTTCAATAATGTGGCTGATAGTTTATCACTGGTATTGAAATTACAAGTTTGACAAGAGAAATAACTAGGCACGTTTGAGATGCAGGATGCCAGAAGTTGCCAAACTGATATTTGGTTGCATTTTTTATTGATAAATAGTTAGTGCTCTTAAAAGGGGGAATTCTATGGAAGTGTACACGTGTAGGACAATGTTACAGGTTATCCTGTATATATATAGAAGCTGGCAATGCTTGTTGAAGCACACATTGTCCTACTCATACCGCACAAAAGGCTAAGCTAGTTTTCCCCCAAGACTTTAGCAAACGCCTCTACATCTAAAAATGGTTTCATTTTCTGATCATGAGATGGCTTTGATCTTTGGTCTCCTAGGTATTAATTTGACTCGTAGTACAACTCTCATTCCAACTATATGACTAAACCATATTCAACTTTGATGTCATCGTGAAAGTATTTATATTTAGTTAGTCTTTTATTCCAAGGGGCCTAGCAAAAAGGATAGCTAGCCATCTTTTTTTTTTAACTTTTTTTCATACTACAAAATCTCATTAAGGTTTTGAATTTTCATCACACGATCATAGTAGTAATGCATGTAATAACAGTAACTTACAAATTTACCTGCTGATTTTTTTCTAAATATTGTATTTTTGTCTTGATCCTTCACTGATGTTCTCTGTTTTCTTCCTGTCTATAGGTAACATTGTGTCATTCCTGGTGTTCTTAGCACCCTTGTAAGTCCCTGTTTGAAACAAAAATAGTATCATAATTTGTCATTACCACTTACACCTTGAAATACTGATTTTATTTTTATTTAATCATATTTTTGTCTCTCACAGGCCAACCTTCTATACAATCTTCAAGAACAAATCATCCGACGGGTATCAATCAATTCCATATGTTGTTGCACTTCTTAGTGCACTGTTGCTTCTGTATTATGGCTTCATAAAGACCAATGCTATTTTGATTGTCACCATCAACTCTATTGGATGTTTTATAGAAGTTTCATACCTAGCAATGTACATTTTTTATGCTCCGAGGAAGCAGAAGGTGAAACCAAGACGACAATCTTTCATTCTCTATACTTTTCCATTTTTTTCTATCTAGATAACCATATTTATAATATTTGCATAGACTTATTTATTTTCAAACCAGCTTTATGGCTGTTAAGAGTGTTCAAAGGTGTAACTTAGTAAGCTTATTACCTAATAAATGTTTTGATGGATATTGCAGATTTTCACTTTGGTACTTATACTCATTGCTGACATTGGAGGTTTTGGCTTAACCATGTTAATCACCACCTTTGCTATGAAGGGAGTTGGCCGTGTTCATGCTGTGGGATGGGTTTGTGCCATTTTTAACATTGCGGTGTTCGCTGCTCCCTTAAGCATAATGGTACATTCTATATTCAATTATTCACATAAGAAAGATGTTGCAAAGTTTGAAATGCATCTGAAAATATGTAATATGTCTACATTAATTGCAGAGGAAGGTCATAAAAACCAAAAGTGTAGAGTACATGCCATTTTCATTGTCCTTGTTTCTTACCCTCTGCGCCACCATGTGGTTTTTCTATGGGCTCTTCGACAAGGATGAGTTCATTATGGTGAGGAATAACATTTCTATATCTATTTCTCATCCTAATAATTTTCTCTTGAAAGAAAACTGATGAATCTGTTGTTTTGGGCCATCATCAGCTGCCAAATGTGCTAGGATTTCTGTTCGGCATCTCTCAAATGATCTTATACATGATATACAAGAATGGTGGAAAGAAGAAGAAAACCAATTGTACAGAGCAGCAAGAAAGTGAGGACACAGTCAACACAAAACAGCACTGCTGCGATGACAATAAACTTGAATTCCCTTCACTGGTTGAAATGAAAGAGAATCAACTCAATCAAGTTTGAAGTTATGTTTATGGAAGACTATATATAGACTTAGGATGAATGCTGAATAACTACTGTATCGTATCTAATTACACTGTTGTAATAACAACTGTTGCCACTTGGCATGCATTGACTATGTAATAGGTTAATGATGATAGTTCTGTTTGAAGTATATGTTCTGGTTCTGATTGAAATCCCAAAAGTTCTACTTCTACATGTTTAAAGCAATAGTAAAGGCTCAATTAATAATAGTTCTTTCTCTATATGACTTGATTGGGAGCAATAATTTGAAGGATATAACATTTTTCTCAACCATGATATATAAAAACAGGTTTTCCCTTTCTATTAACCAAAATCAAAACAAACAAGTGGAGAGAAGTATAAATTTGATAATGATGGCAGAAAATATTTGTCTCATATACAGTAGCTTACTTAATGTATGGTATATTCTTAATTAATATATTCCAGATCTTTTCTTTTGAAAGTTAATATATTCAGGATCTATTAATTGGAAATCAATGAGGGCACAACAGTCCTAATGTAGATTCCCGATAGAGTTGGTCCGTGAAAGTAAGTTATTGGTGACAAATTTCCAGTTTCATTGAGTAAGATTATACCAGGATTATAATTAAGTATCAATTTCAAGCAACAAGGGGGACAATCGCAATAATAAAGGCTTCAATGAGCTTGGATGAAACTTTCTTGCGAAAGGACATTGGTGAGGTAACCATCATAATTACATGTTGATTAAAAACGAATGTGATTCAGAAACTCATATAATATCTTTCCACTCGAATGTTCTAGGATAAGGGCAGTGTTTGTGAAGGTAAAACGAACTCACGTTTGGGGGAGATGGTTAGAATTCTAAGTTGGAATCTTACGGAAAAATTGAATAGCATAGCATATATTGAGAAAGACATACATACTCTTAATATTAAAGTTCTGAGTAAAATTTTAGGTAAGAAGTAAAAGATAAATTCATTTATGAATTTGTAAAAATTGACTTCAAACCATTGATACCCTTTTATCCAATCGGTTATATTAATAATGTGCCACATTTTGGGATTGTATATCCTCTGCCATCTCTTCCTGGGGAAGCCTGAGAAGCTCATGCTTGAGGTCATGATATAGTCATATATGGTCCTGGAGCCAGACAAAGGGATGCATGATTCTGGAAGCAGCACAAAACGTGTATTGGATAAGTCCATCAGATTCATTCATAATCATTCAATTTCATCCATTCACAGTTTCTATGAAGCAATTCCAGTAGAATCACAATGTCCACAAGCACAAGCAGACAAACCTCATGATGCATTAAAGTAATAAGAAATTCTGCGTTAAAATGAGTTGAAGTTATTTTCATATTACATCAAGGTTTTAATTTGAATGCAAAACCTCTAAAATATGAACTTCAAAAAGTCCACAACTCAGACACACTATAAATTTTTGATTTAATAAAACCTTACTAGTCTATTCTATATCATTTTTAAAGACTATTTTTTTTTCTTATATTCATTTTTTATCTTTATTAATTCCGTGAACGTGTAATTTTGATCTCAATACAATTTTAATTGTAGATTTAATCATCAATTTTTCTAAAACTAAATAACATTATTTTTATGTCATCTAATCATCTAAAAAAATGTTATATATTTATAAATAATAATATAATCAACTACGTATTTAAATATTGTTAGGATTGGAGTAATCACAGGATACAGAAAGTCCTATATAGTGAAAGATAGGCTACTAAAGCATAAAACTGCAAATATTGCTAGTGATACACTGATAATAAACAAGACCAAGTTTTATGTTCCTATGCAAGCAACCAAAGAATGGCTCAGAAACTGATTGAGATGTTTTATGCTCCATGTGCCAATTATCAGTAGACGCACAAAATGACAGAGCAATGAATGTTCATTAGTAGGTAAAAAATTATAGTAGATAATCAGAATATAACTCTTAAAAGCAAAATAAAATTTTAACTCGGTTCACTTGATTTTCGTTATGAAATAGTTGATGCATCTAGACTCCACTTATACTTTTGTAACGAGAAAATTGATGCATGAACACTTTGAAATTGGTGCACATAGCTTTCATTCTCAGATTGCGTCATATATTGCACTTTTCAACTCCTTCTGTTCTTAGTTCAGAGCATTAAAGTTTGAGTTTTTAGTTTTGACAGTAAGTTTAAAAGCTCTGTTTTTTATTGCACCGTCCACCGCTTTCCTTAGTTAGTCAATAAATATGTATTTTTTTTATAATATTTTAAGACAAATGTCATTAGTTCAGAAAATATGTATCATTAAATATGGACATATTATAAAACATAGCTACTGCAGCTTTCATTTTTTATATAGATATATATAAACATATATTTAGTACTAAATTATTAGTTCAGTACTATGGTTGAAATTTAAAGGTGAGGATTCTGACCACATCTTAATATTTTAATAATTTGTTCTTATACTTTTTTCACAGTTAAGGAAGGACGTGGTTCTGTACTTGATGTGAAGCAGTGCGTAAACAAAGTTTCAAGAAAATGGGAGCTGATGAAGACTTGTGCTTTAATTACAGTTATTATTGGTCTCATGACATGATGATATTATGACTCACCTTCTTTTACAATTTAGTTGTACACGCCGTGTTTCTGTCAAAGCTTTACGTAAGATATATTTTTAAGCAAAAGCAGTAATGAATATTTATTTATGATCTACTACTAAATTTTTTGTGGTTACAGATTTTAGAAACCTAGTTATAGAATAAGGGTGTTTTTACTTCAAATTTGGTTAAACTATATGGACATATTAAAATAATTTTAAGTATAAAGGCTTCATTGAAAAAACCAGTGGAGTAATTTAATAAGCAGCAAAATAAACAAGTTGGATATATCAGATAAAAATAAGGATCACATTTAGAGTACAAATTTAATGTCAAGTGTCCTAAGGAACAAAAATTGTGAGATCAGCATTAGAATTAAGATAACATGCATTTGTGAAGTACTCCTATTTTAGGTTGCAGGGCTAAGTTCACGTTCTATTTCTTCCAAGGATCGACCTT
Organism: Macrotyloma uniflorum; assembly: GCA_016859785.1. Lineage (NCBI taxonomy): Eukaryota > Viridiplantae > Streptophyta > Magnoliopsida > Fabales > Fabaceae > Macrotyloma > Macrotyloma uniflorum. Next base: position 566,599 of record BDMB01000008.1, on the reverse strand, counting down.
TTGTCTCCACAACGTTACGAGCTATGTACAAGACAGTAACTAGACACACTGTTGCGAAGCCCAAGTACACAGTGCTGATTCCAAACTTGTTTACTACACTCATGAAATACAGCCCAATGACAAAGTTGCAGATCTGGTAATAATAAACAAAAATGAAAAATTAGTGTTGAAAATAGATATAAAACCAATGTCTATTATAAATCCTCCCAACAGGTTCAAGAAACTTCATTGCAGGAGTACTTGGACATATGAAAAATTACTCAGATTTTATTCCCCGAAACTTATCAATCTTATAAGATGGAATTTTTTAAAAATTGATGATTTGGTATTGATAGTATTGCTATGCTTACTGACTGATTCATCAATTTTTTTCAGAACGGTTCAAATTTAACAAAAAAATAATTATCACAAGAATATTGGTTCTCCTAGTTATCTCTTTTCTTTAAGAAGTAGCAATTTAGAGTTTCAAAAGATATAGTAAAAATAAAGGTAGTAGTTACAGAATATATTGGATTCCACGGTGAAGTCCCTTACCCAATGTGTGCCTAATGACAAAGAAATTGCTTTTGCTCTGATTCTAGATGCAAATATTTCTGGTAGAAGAAGGGCAGGCACAGGTCCAGCACCAAGAGAGAAGGATAAGACGTAGCTGTTTAAAATTCATAGGCCAGAGAGTGTCAAATCAAAAGAGAAATGGAAAACAAATAACACAGGCTGGTAGCCTTTCAGTGTAGGGAATTACTTTCATGACAAAATTAAAGGACTTACAGGACAGTCCCAAGGACTGCAAGGGTGCCAGAATATGGTGCAAGGACCTTCCAAGTAAATGACGCAGAAAGAAGTAACATAGAAGCACCCTAGGAGGGACAGAAAAACAGGGAGTTTATGAAAATGAGTAGGTGATACTAAAATTACACAATAAAAGAAGTTAAGCTGTTGAGATGAAAAATTGTTATGATTAAACCAAACAGAAAGAAAAGTATAGAGATATCACACACAAGGGCAGAGTTTTGAAATAAATAGATTTATAACTAGGAATAGACATAACTCTTAAATAGACATATAATCAACAAGGGCAGAGTTTTGAAATAAATAGATTTGTAACTAGGAACAGACATAACTATTAACTCTTAATGCACCTTCCAATCCCAAGTAGTGGCCAGACAAGGGTATAAATAAGTATTAACTCTTAATGCACTTCTAACAAGTTTTGGATTTTTTAATCTCCCCTCAAAGTTATTAAAACCAACAAAATTTAAGTGAAGATTACAAGCTTAACAGTAAATGATACTTACAATCAATAGAAATACAAATTAAAGCTACAATTACAAAAGTAATGATGGTTATCATATAATTGATGCACAATGCATGGAAGCTAGAAATATAGAGAAAACAAGCATTTGAGACTTATAGAATCCAAATAAAAAAGCTCAAATAATTTGCTTTCGGCCTAAGACAAAAGTGAGTTGAAAGTGATCATTACCATCCCACAAAAGCTTGTAATAAGGAGACTTTTCCTTCCTTTTTTGTCCATTAAGGACGAAGCAACTAATGTGCCTGCAATGAAATCAAACATCAGTCAGAAACAATATCAAGTATGTGCAAATTGCATGATACCAAATTTTCGGAATGAAAGATACTGACCAAAAACATTTGATGCCCCAACCAGTGCACTTGCTGCAATATCAGAAGAAATTCCAGCACTGCGGAAAACAGCAGTCGAATAATAGACCACAGCATTTATTCCAGACAACTGCTGGAGCAAGAAAAGTGTTGCCCCTACACTGACAACTGCAACAAGGAATATTTTGTAAGTGCTACACCAATTCATTAAGCATTAATCAATTACAGAGCAAACTAAAATGTTGACAGTAGATCAGCAAAACTATAACATAAACTGCAATGAAATAATTAAGATATATCTCATCATAGCATATCAAGTGAAAAGGAAAAAAAATAAAAATACACTAACAAATTAATGAGGTAAAAGAAAGCCTCGGGCTAAGTTTGAAACCAAAAAATTGACTTCCACAGTTCCATGAATATTCACACCGATTATGTTATGGCATTTATGTTGGTCTTGCTGTACATAAACACTCTCAAATTAACATAATTATGACCAAACCTTCAAAAGCTGCAGGTTAGCACCAATAGTAACAACATTAACTGACGAAATAGCAGTTGTTTTCCTTAATACCCTAGAAACCTTAGCCCTTGTTAATCAAACCTGGTATTAAACTAAAGTTTGGAGTACCTTTAAAATATTGACTACTAAACAGATCAAACCATCCTGCTTCATGCTCAAAAGAACCTTCACTTGCTGCTGTCAATTCTTGCATAACCAAAGCCACTCTTTCTTTTCCATATAGTGTTTTAACAGCCTTTTCAGCTTCCAATATTTTTCCTTGCTATAAGATAACAAAAGTAAATTTATCAAAATATACAGAAGAAAATTAGGGAAAATTCACTAAACTAATAATGATATACTTCACAAGAAACTAGACATCCTCTAGATTATACATGATTGCCATAACTGTAAAATTTAACTCATTAAAAAGCTTTAAGGATGCCAATAGTTTCTTTAGAGATTTAAAACATAATATAAGCTCTTTCCTTTTAAAATGTTAATAGTTAGTTTGAAAATTTGTCACCATAGGAGACTACAATCCAATGTATAGGTTTGGAAAAGAATATTTAACAGAAAGTTATTGATGTGTCTAAAAGTAGTAATCTTTTATAAGAAAAGAAACTTGGAGTAGCAATTCACACTGCATGTTTTGCAAAATGTTGGTTTCCTTGTCCTGTAAATGTTTTGTTCCGTAATAAAAGACACCATCGTATTACAGTAGTAATTCACGCTGCTTGTTTTGCAAAAGTCGATTGCTTTTTCTTGTAAATTTATTGTTTTGTAATAAAAGACTGTATAATATTGCAGGACAACCTGAAAAAGCCACCGAGGACTTTCTGGAGAAATAGTCATCCCAAGTGCTAACAGAATAGATGGAACTACAGTAATTCCAAACATTGTCCTCCACCTGATAAAATTAAATGAGGGAGAAGAGGGTGCAAGTTAATGAGCATACATTTCACAAGGCCGATTACAGGAAACCAGTTCCAAATGCAAAACAAATTTCAGTGTTTTACAACCTCAAGTACAAGTACATCAAATTAATAACTAATCAACAAACAAATGGTTCCAGATCCTCCAAGTAGAAAACATGATGCTCGGGAGAGATAATGGCCATGCATCAAAATTCTCTAGGAATACTAGTAACAAAGGAATTACTTTGCAAAATTATCTTCTAGGATAAAGTTTTCTTTTGCTTCTTCATTAATTTCTCTTTCATGGAAGACCCGAATCTCAACTTTCTTTCTCATGGAATGCTAATAATAGGGGGATTCACTTCTAAAATTTTCACACTGAATATAGTCATTTCCATCACTAATTTACATGCTATGTGGAAGATAACCTCAAGAAATAACAGCTGACAACTGAGAAGATGACAAAAAGAAACAATTCAATAGTCAATACCATAGAGGATTTCCATCCAGAGGCAAACCAGCCAGTAGTGCTGCAAGAATCCCAATGCATATAAAAAGTTGATTAACAGATCCAAGTGCACCCCGAATTTCGGTTGGAGAAATCTGTCCATTAGCAGGAATCACCATGTGATCCTTATAAAATATGTACACATGATCGCAAAGGTTAAAATCATTTATAAGGGTATCACCTCAGATATGTAAAGTGGTACAACTGCAGATGCTACACCAATTCCTATACCAGCTAGCAAGCGACCAATGATTATTGTTTGAACACTCTGAGCAGTAGCACTGTAAATGTAATATAACTTAACCCATCAGTTTAAAAAATACGTAAAAGATCAAACCTTATATACCCAATGGAAATTCACCGACCAAAGAAATCCTCCAATTGATAGAGGGATTGCATCCAACTGAAAAGTCCTAGTCCGTCCAAATTTGTCAGCCAATGCTCCACCGGTGAATGAACCGGCAGTAGCACCAGCAAGCAGTGCACTGACAATCCATCCTGCTCATGGATTAGTTCTAATGAATATTACGAGAAAATAATTGATGGAGCATATTCAAGTCAAATTAGAATTCTGAGATACAAAGTGACAAACTTTTCAAAGACAAAAAGACTATTCATAAACGAGCAAAGCAATTATTAAATTCAATTAAACTTCATGCCATAAAACTGAAGTTTTCTTATGCTAAATATAAAAGCAAATTTAACAAGTACAAAAATCATGTTTTAATATATGCTGAAATATGCCTTACAAAATAAAAATTAACCAACTAAAGAACAAGAAAGAGTATATGCTTTAACATCTATAATTTCTTTTTCTGATAAAATCAATCAAACAATGTAAACTAATTTGCAATTACAATTAATGAAAAAAGATGTACCTTGTAAAACAGTATTTTGGATGATTCCAAGATCCTTGGCAAGGTACTCAAGAGAACCATTTACCACCCTATACCAAAAAGGGTATTGTTAGTTTCCTACCTAAGAATAATAACCAATGACAATCAGTACTATAACAAGGAAAAATCAACATAGAACTACAGTAGGTTTCTTACTGCCAACAACTTAAGAGAAGATAATAAGAAGGAAAAAATGAAATAAACTACTGGATAAACTAAAACTAACTTATGCATAAGTTAAAAATGAGCTTTTAAAGAAACTAATAAGAGAGAATTCTACAAATTATCTTATGCTTAGGTTAAAAATCATCTTTTAGATTGCTATACACCGAATATGATATGCTGAATTACAAGTTCATTGATCTTTATATCAAATGAAATCAAATCCATACCCAAGATGATAACCAAATAACATGGCTGCAAGGCAAGCAACACCAACATAGGGCAGAACAGTTCCAGAAGGTTTGCCCGAAATATTATTGGGGAGAAGATCCTCAACATCTTCATCTGCAACACGATTTTAGTAAGTAACATTCAAGGAACATAAGCACATTCATAACATTCACGTTATGGATGTGATATTAAGAGCCATCAACAATTGGCAAAAATAAAATGCAGTTGCGAAGGATAATGCAATAAAAGAACAAAACTTAGATAGAATTCTTTAGAGGTGTCTTGTGTTATTCTCTAATTAGAACTGGAATTTCGCGTAAGAATCCACATAACAAAGTTTGTATAAAAGGTCAAAGTAGATTATCAAGGTAAACTTCAATTCTAAAAAAAAGCACGCCACTAGTGGAAAACTCTAATTCTGAAAGGAGAACAACAACAACAACAACAACACAAATGCATCTAAGTATGGTCCTACAATAAACTCTAAATGAGGAAATTCCAAAACATTTGGATCAAATTTCGTGATAGTGTATTAGTAAACAACTATTAAACAAGCCAATAAATCGACCACAATGAGAAACATGTCTTTGGTAAGCATTAAAAAGAGATCCTGAGAATCGATAACAACATGAAAAGGCATGAACAAAAGAAGAGAAGCAAACCAGAAGGCTGAACCCTGAGTGATCTAGGCTTGGCAGAGGAGCCAAAAATGCCACCAAAAGTATTTCCTCTAGTAGACAACTCGGTTTCCATGTTGAAGGAAGCGGGCCTCAAACCGCACCACCAGCTGCTTCTACTACTCATGCTCATGCACACTCTTCTTGCTCTCTCTTCTGAATTCACCAAAACTCGCAAACACCCTTTGCTTCTGAATCCACAAAGCAGTTCCGTTGCACATTATCTGATTGAGAACTCCAAACCCAGAAAAAGTCAAAACTCCTACAATAGTACGAACCAAACCAGGAAGCGAATCTAGGACACTCCAAATCCAATTGCCTTCGTGTCAGAAAATTACCTAACAATTAACTCGAGTCGTTACTCTCGTTGGGATTAATATTTCTGAAAATTGTTTCAGAAATATATAATTATAATAAAAAAGTGAAAATCTTTGCATGAAAAATTAAAGTCAAATGAAGAAAATAAAGTTCTTTAACCCGATCAAGAAACCGTAGCATAGAAAAAAGTAACACACCGCCACCTGTAAGAAAAGTAACCCAATTTTTTGTATAAGATATTTTTTTAGAATAATACATATTACATTTATGTTTTTTAGTTTTATAGCCTAAAATTTATTTATAAAATATGTAATTATAATTATAGGTTAAAAATTATTAAAAAAATAAATTTTTCATTTTTGTCTAATTATTTATTGTGTTACATACTCTTGAAAATAAAAGAAAATTGAAATTAATTTTAATTAAAAATAATCATATGTATGACTTTTAAAATAATTATTATAAAAAATAATAACCTTATTATGTATGTTAATTTAGAATTGAAGAATAATATATTATATTGCCAATACACTCTAATTAAATTCAAAATATTTTATTTAAAAAAAATTATAGATAGAAAAATTAAGATTTGTGAAAGATAAGTAAATGGTTTTTAAAAGTGAAAAAAAAAAAAAAATTGCAGTCTCTGTCTGAGCTTATAGATAAAGTTGAATATTAATATATAGATTTATTAGCATTAGGTTGGCCTAAAATTTAAATGGTATATAGGACTGACATTAGAATGAAACTAAGTTTAACAAAGTTTAAGAATTGACTACTTCAACTATATTTTATAACTAAATAAATTAACTTTTAATTAAAATTTGAGCTTGTTAAAGAAATAAGTTAAACTCATACTATTAATAGTGTTACTTGATTGATTTAGCAATATATTATTTTTATAAAATACATGTATATATATATATATATATGTTAAAATCGTGTAAAATAATAATATTTTTATGGCTGCTCTTCATCAACAAAAATTTGTTAATTTATCAAAGTCCAAAATCATATTTAATTTTATATATTTTGTTATTTATTCATTCATTATAGTAGAGACTAATAGTACATTATTTTACACATTACTATGAACACACTCTTTATTATTAATTATAATTTATTGAAATTTGCAAATTTTAACATATCTTCACTATTTAACGAGTATATAGTTTTGTAATTTTCTAATTAACGTTAACCAATAGAAGACTAATGTCTTAAAAGGTGTCTTAGAAAATGTGTCATGAAATTGAGTTTCAATAGTATTTAAAAAAAAATTATGTATTAAATAGTTTTGGAATGATGTAAGAAAATGAAATGGTGTGTCTTTGATCTTAACGTATTGTTGGGAAGGATTATAGAGAGAAAGAAGACAACATGTGAATTTTTTTGTCCCTTCCATTGTTTGGGTTGCATTTTAAAACACTCATACAACACAACGTGCTAAAAAAAATGTGGATCCAAACATTCTTAAAAAAAAAAATGATGTTTTAGTTTTTCTGTTTTTATTTTTGTATGCTAAAGTTTTGTTTATTGGGTCATTCGTTTTTGTTCTACACATTAGATCCAAGCCCATTTACATTCTGATTCTTATCCAGAAACTCAAAAGTTGGGATGTTCTAGACTAACATGGCTACACAGAAACCCTAAAACCAAAGACACAGAACTTCAAGTATTGTCTTAATTTGAATTGAATGTGATTTTTTCCTTCTCTATTAAATTAAAATAAGATATTTCAGCACGTTACTTGTCCTTTTGCATGCAACATTTCCAAAGCCACTAAGTTGTGGTTGAGTAAAATAAAAGCTAGTAATTTGTATATATTAATATATTAACTTGCACACTTATCTAAAGTGCCTAATTAACCTACTCTCATGAACCATCTTTTCAACATTTTGCTTAACAATCTATGCATCTTAATCTTGACCTTCTAGATCATCAATAATAATATAGGCTTAGCGTCACAAATTATATTCGTGAGGATATGTGTATATATAAATTAATTAACTTTGTTTGTGATTTAGATAATCCATTTAAAAATAATAATAATAAAAGTTTAGACAAACAAAATTTAAAAATAATTATTTATATATAAGAAAATCAAATAAAAAGTTTTTTTTTCACCTGATGATCTTAAATAAGAAAAATTATATGAGTAAAAAAAAACTTTTAATACGATGAATCTTCAATTTAATTAGAAAATATGTGCAGTGGTGGCATTTTTATAATATTAAGATGTATATTTTTCGATAATTATCTTAGAATATATCTCAAAAGAATGAATGAATAAAAATACAATTAAATATTAATATATATATATATATATATATATATATATATATGGGTGTTACTTCAAAGGAATCATTTGTTAACACAAAAACATTGTCCAAGGTTAAGATTGTCTCAATATTATAAGCTTTGTTAATAAAAAATAAATATTTAACTTAAACCTCGGGAGTTTTCATGATTATACCATGAAACATTTTATAAATATGTACTATACTGAATAATATATCAATTTTCTTAACCAACGACATTGTCTCTTTGTGATAATATGATATATTATTAGTTAGTACTGTAGATTGATCTGCAGTGATTGCATTAATAATTTTTTTTCTACTTACTATTAAGTTCAACATCAAACCATTACTGTGCAAAATTTTGTAGTATATATAATATATACTGTATTGACCAAGTAACATGCATCAACTTCAATCAATTAATAAATTAATAGTTAGCTTTGCAGATTTCATTTCCTGGGCAAGCACAAGTCGGCAGGTGAGGTTTGTCCATTTGGACCACCAACAAAAACCTCTGATTAACATGACTGGTGTTAACTTTTCATGATTACTAATTTGAGAAAATTAAAATCAAGTGACCCCATTATGATGAGTTCACTAGGTTGGGAACTATATAGAAGATCATTACATAATATAATGATCATTAAGATAGATTGACAGAGAGAAGGAGAGATTTTGTTCTCTTTCTATAGCTACTTCCTATTCTTTTCACTTTTTCATGCATGAAATGATGCACAACAACCATCATTGCCATGTTCTTTTCAACACTATACTTTCTCCACCTAACCGTCTTTCACATGAAATTTTCGTTATCCACTTTTATCAACTGGTTTTCCAACTTTTGTACCCTATGCAGAATGAGTGATTTACTGGCATGGTGAATGAGCATGAGCTTAGGAACACCTTTTATATCAAAACCCTATGCAATATTAGCTTTAGGGTGGTGATTCATCAAGTGTATTTACATAGATTCTGACCCTTTTTCACTGTTTTAGATCTGTTCCTAAGCATACTGAAATTTAGTTGCATATATAGTTTTGAGAATGCAATATTGAAATGTGTGTTGCACATTTGCATATATAAAATAGAATTGGTTGGAAGACAAACATAAACATAGATTGAGAAGAGAGGAACATGTCGATCATAATTAATATTCTCCTTAAAAAAACTAGCCCTTAACCTGTGTTAAGTCAACAAAATCTGAACTAAATGAAATTTAAACGTATGGATTAATTATGGGTGAATGTGTGTTTAATTTATAGGAATTCTGGTGTGGTGTAATAGTGATCACGTGCACCATGAATGAGTTTCTACTCTGTTGTCAACCATTGAAATCTATTAAACAACATGTGTAGTGGTGAGATAATCATAATACATTGAACCCAAGTGATGGAAGTTAGTAAGATTCTTACAGATTTTGTCCCAATAATTAATGACTAACTCAACGTCAATCACGCAAACATGCTTCACATACTTAGCACTTCCCTTACGTCATTCCACTTGGATCATTCATTTCAATAATCTCTCTCTCTCTCTGTCTATCTATCTTTGACTTCCTCATCCATTAACTCAGGCCTGGCTATTTGCTGTATGTTTTTGGCCTTGCAAAATGCCTCTTTTCCTTTCTGTATGCTACTTTTCAAATAATTTTATCAGAATATTAGAATAACTCTTTAGTTAAAAATATCAGCAAATTAAATATCAGTTTAGATTTTAATTATAGCACCAGTGATTCCAAGTCATGCCAAAAATGGTCTATTAAATAGTGGAGTGATTATATATATGCTTGAGCTAGATTGTTAACGTATCTAGCCTTCACAGCCAAAGAATAGATACCCTTTTGTTTCATATGCCTAAACCAGCCTCACTTATTAGCTTTTTTTTAATCTAATAGGACTTTCGTGGCTTTCTACCAACTGTTTATCTTATAAGATAATTTAGATACATATTTTAATATATAACATTTGTTAAACACTATATCAGTGGAAGTAGTTTTTCATAAACTCGTGTTTTTAGTATATATCTAATCTCTTTTCTATCCCACTTTCAGCTTAAGTTAAACATATTTTTAATTTCTAATACACGAAATATAAATATATAAAAAAAGCTGGATTACTTGTGTAGTGTAAACTTATCATATCAGGCGATACCGTCACCCATTTTCAGTCTATATTATGGCCACAACCCAACCCTAATAGCTACTTCTATAAATTATAAGATACTAAAAGTCGTATACGTAAAGCTGCTTTGGTTTTTGTCTATCTGTTGAAATGAAACTTTCACAACAAACTCTACCACTTGTTTCTTTTTTCTTCTAACAAATGATTCTGCTTTCCTGTTTCCAAGCATGCACTAGAACCCTTTTATAAAAGCCTCTCATACTTTGTAGTTCACAAACACATCCATGCTCACAGTTAATGCTTAACCACATATTTTGGTGCATCTTTTCTGCATCATCTTACTCACTTCTCTTTCCCTCACATATAATTCAATCATTACTATGGAATGCCAAGCAAAATCCACTCCTAACACCCCACTCTTAAAGCTTTTTGGCATCAATATTAATAAGTCCACAGAAGATCAAACTGATCATGAAGTAGGTTCCAATTCTGAGCCTCTCAGTCCAAGAAAATACGAGTGTCAGTACTGTTTCAGAGAATTCGCAAACTCACAGGCACTAGGAGGGCACCAAAACGCGCACAAGAAAGAGAGACAGCTCTTGAAACGTGCTCAAATGCAAGCTGCTCGAGGCTTTGTCGCTTCACACATTCACAACACAATCATATCAACCTTCTCACCACAATCTCAACCACCTTTTTCGTGGCTATGCACACCACATGCATGGTCAAGTGGTGGTGCATATGACTCAAGAGTCACTTTTGTGACTCCTGGAAGACGAGTTTATGCCACAGCAGGTACCTCTATCACTGATGGCCGTGGCTACAGCAATCCTCCGCCGGAGTTCGGTGGCTTCAACAACGGCAGATTCAATGACAGAGGGAACGGTGGTGGTAATGGTCATGAACGAGGGTTCGGTTTGGATTTGCATCTTAGCCTATGAGTTATTGTGAAGTGGATTAATTTTTCATTCGATTTAGCACCATGTGTGTAGCAGCCTTTGTCTTCTGAGTTGTATGCCAATGTAAATTTTATATAAGTATTTAGAGTTGTTGAGAAATAGTTTTATACATTTTTCATGCCGATCTGATAAACTTTTAAATCAAAATCCGTTCCAAACAAATATGTCACGGGTCATTGACATTGAGAATATCATTATCGTCATTATTTATATATTTGAGTTCCAACTTCGCAAATGTACAGAGGGCAAGTTTTTTTTAAGCAAGAGATGGTTATGAATATTTGAGTACAGGAAGGGCTACTTGATCAATCTTAATAGACAAATCCCCTCACATTATTAACTCCGACCTATGTATATATAATCCGAAATTGAAGCATTATAGATCAAAGGTTACAATTCAACCTCCACTAGAAAACTATATCAGATATAATGAATAATATCACTTCTAAACCAGACATCTTAGACAAATTCATGCGAGCCAATGATTTTAATACCAATGAATGTGAAGGGTTAGTTGAAAATATGTTTTTTTAGCCACAATCGAAGACCATAATCTAATCGTAATCAAATTTGTAATCTATCCTTTATGAGTTGAAAAAGTGGTTACATGCATAGTACATATCACAGCATCTTGTTATCGAATAGCATGCAGTCAGGGAAGCTCACGAACTTAATCTGAGATTTGTGTTTGTTTTATGCATTATGTCGTTGAAATTCTTACATTCAAAGAAAACGTGGTTGTGTGGTTGTTATCATATCTATCTCAGAACCAGTAGATATATACATCATCCACTGAAATATAGCACCCCCTCTTTGACGGGATTCTATTAAGCATCGACCACCTTAATTCTAAGAACATGCATTGACTTTCATGGTACAATCTATTCTAGAATGTTGTAAAGATGCTGTCTTGTATGAATGTACAATCTACAGTAAAGCTATATTAATTATTACCTGTATTACTTTGTCTTTTGCTTATAATCACTAATTCCAACTCATTAAAGTTTAAAAATATTAATTAAATATTTTGTAATCATTTTATATTTTTAGAATAACATTGAAACTCAAAACAAAACAAAAAAACTTAAAATTATAATATTTACTTTGTTAATTGAACTAATTATAGACTAACACATATTTTATTAATTGGATTAAATCAAGTCGGTCAAGTAATGCCATTTTAATTCTTTTTTTTAGTATAAGTCACATATCGGATTGAACCAATTGTCTTTTTTTATATGCAGTATTATCTGAATGTTCTTTTATTCAAAATTATACAACTTACTTTAAGTATTATTGTCTCCTTATAGAGGTTATGAGATGTTCGATTCAAACCAAGTTCAAAACTTTATGGTTTCTTTCTAATTTTTTTAATTTAATTTTGCCCCAATTCCAAATAATTTCATTTGGACTCCATATCATTCCTTAAAAATTAATTATATAACAGTTTTCTATCCTTTTTTTGTTAATTTCCTCTTTAGAATTTATTCCATCTCATATAATGATGAATCAAATTTTAATAATATTTATACAGCATTTTAATTAGAATAAGTTACATGATTCTATCCCAGAGATCTTGATTTCTAGCTTTTTTGTTTTTTTTTTGGACTTGTCTTTAGGTTTTGGACCGGGCCGAAAAGTAGACAACTTGCTAATCCATAGCCCATAAAATAAACCTACTATTAGAGAAACAAGGCCTGCGACTGATATTTTTTATTTTACTTTTTTTTTTTTTTATCGGAGATGATAATTGGGAAGTAGATCCAACGGCTGGGAAGAAGGGTTTATCATAGAGCAGAAGAGCATAAGATAATTTTGTTTTGCTTCACGTTCTCTGTCCGCCCAAGGTTCCCCTCACCATCTCCGACTAACGTTTCACCATCGCCGGCGCTGCCTTCATCGTCGTCGGTTTTCACGGACAGTGCCACCAACTGTTCGGGTGCGTCGGTCTTCGTTGATGCTTTAGCTGTTCAGAGTTTTTCTTCTCATAGATACTTATTGTTTTATTATTTTAGTAAAAGATAACAATTTAAAAGATATTTCTTCTCTATGTTCTGTTCTTTAATTTTTCTTGTTAATATTTTCTTCTGTTCTTGCTGTCATTTAAATTTGAAGTGTTCTGTTCTGTTCATAATTTGTATTAAGCAATTATGAATTTGTGAGTTATTTTATGACTTCTGAACTAGTTGTTATATATTGAATCTTAATATTTATGTTTTATTATGAGTTATTTTTCTTGTCTATATTATTTTTAGTTTATGTTCATGTCTATAAATATAGTTTTTCGTTTATGCATAGTTCTTACGAGATCTTTTATCCCCCTTCCAATCCTCCAACATCCTCGAGTTTGACAACATTGGTCCAAACAGTAGTGTGTAATGTTAAGGTTGTAAGTGGTTTTACTGAAAATTGGGTATGCTGACACCTTCTTAGTTGTTATTGTCAATTATTTGATGAGATGTTTTTTCATACTCACTGTAGATATCCTTTTTTTCATTTTTGGACAGATCAATGTTGCATGCAGCATCTGCCCCAGGCCTTTGTTTAAGCTATCCCAGGAACATTCCTTATCCTCGTTATTTGAAAACACCTTTAGTTAAAACAGGTTTTTCTGTTCATTGTTCGGTATCACAGACAAGAAATGGAGCTAAAGTGGAATATACTCCTTGGCTCATTGTTGGCTTGGGTAATCCTGGAAACAAATACCATGGCACTAGGCACAATGTAATTATTCAGTTCTTTGTGAAATTGCTTGAAATTGAATACACTTCTATTAGTAGTGAATCTTTTGGTTTGCCTCTATTAGGTTGGATTTGAAGTAATTGATAGCCTTTCTCAAGCAGAAGGGATTAAGATGAACACAATACAGTCAAAGGCCTTGATTGGAATAGGTGCATCATTCTCTAAACATTGATTTTACTATTGTTCTTTCCCTCCTAGTTACAGATTTCATGGTAATTCTAACACTAACTTATATTTCCGTCCGTCATCTGTACAGGTTCTATTGGAGAAGTACCGATTTTGATAGCAAAGCCCCAAACATACATGAATTTTAGTGGGGAATCGGTCAGTTTTCACTGTAAACATTGGATAGATTTTCTACAAGACACACACATACTTCAGTTTTCATAATACATTATAGCTTAAGAGTATAGAGATACTTTTCGAAACTGATTGTGGATCTACTAACTGATTCAGTTCTTCTTCGGGCATGTTGATGTTAAATTACTTATTTCTTTAAACAATTATGGTCTTTGATCTGTCAGTTTTTGTGTTCGTAATTTTCTTATTTCTAATATTCTTAAAGGTTGGGTCACTTGCTGCATATTATCAAGTACCCTTGCGTCATATTCTACTAGTATGTATTTCTTACCTTCTATTTAAAAGCAAGTGATAACAATTTACATGTTTGTTGAAACTTTTCATTTAGCCACCCTTTCTGGGAATTTTACATAGGTTTATGATGAAACAAGTCTGCCAAATGGTATTTTAAGGCTTCAACCAAAAGGCGGACATGGGCATCACAATGGGTAATGCTTGTTCTCTTCATTTTAAGATTGTTTTTTTTTAATATATCAGAACAAAACATGATTTCAGAAATTGGAATCATATGTTTTGCAAATACACTTTATGAATAGAGACAGGAAACATACTTTTTATAAACTTGTTGACATTTAGAAATTAAAAAACAAAAAATTAAGATGACAGTTTGAGAATGCACTAATGGTGGCACATGAGGTGGATAGAAAGCCCTTTGAAATCTCTAATTTAGGAGGTTGTTAGTGGGCACAGCTTTTGTTTAAACTCCAAATAGAATTCTGTTGTTTGAATTTTAATTTGATTATCTCTTATTATTTTCCAACATTAATTCTCCATTTTCTTTAAACAAAAATTATTTGAAATCTTATCACTGTAAACATAGCATAGTAGTTTTTTTTCGTAAGACTTTTACTTCAATACAGTTTAAAGGTGAAGTTTTGTTATAAATTATCTCATATGACTTGGATGTTTTTATAGACAAGAAGTACCTCATAATAAAAAGCTTTTTTGTTTTAAAGAAATGTATTTGGGAGCTGATACATTTTTACTGTAATGGGAAATAGTAAATTCTATAGCTGGCTTTACATTGTTACAGATTGAAAAATGTGATGGGCCATTTGGATGGTTGCAGTGCTTTTCCTCGACTTGCAGTCGGTTAGTTCCTTACTTCCAGTCACTTAGTAAGTTGACATGGTTTCTTCAGTTGTCTCAGCAGTATTGTATTTCAAATTTGTGTTGGTAGGAATTGGAAATCCTCCTGGAACTATGGATTTGAGAGCATTTCTTCTACAAAAATTCAGTTCAGTGGAACGGATGCAGGTTACTTCTAGTCTTCTACTAATCGTGAATTAGTTTGGTCCTTTTATAATAGCATAAACTGTTGAGCTTATACTAATTGCTTAATACTTTACAATAGTGTATTATGTCTTATAATTTATTTTGGCTGGAACTTAATTGTAGAAGAGCAATTAGCTGTGAAATACTGTGTTATGACATATGATAGTCCACTAAATTTCATTAAGAGTGTACAAGAGCAATTTAACTTTTATTTTAGTTAGTAGATGGATTGTAACAAATTGTACAATAATTACATAATTAGAAATATATGAAAGGAACTGAGCAAGTAATGCTATATTTGGACAGTTAGGGTAACCTTCAAAACCAATTGGAAGAGCAATGAACTTGATATTTGTGTCACAATTTTATATTACAAGTGCACTTTTTTGTAATATGTAATTTGATTAGGATTTCCTTTTTTAAGTGACAGATTGATGCAGCATTGGAACAAGGAGTTGTAGCTGTAAGAACCGTAGTGCTCAAAGGCTTTGACCAGCATGTCAATAGATTCAACCTAGGACAAAAATACAAATACCATAAAGTTTAATTTCACTCAAGTGGACGGCCAATTTTGGCTTTAGATGAAATTGTTGTGCATTTTAGCAGATAGCAATTATACCTAAAAACTTCTCATGAGTCATGACTAGTGCATTTTTTTTGTAAAGCACACGAGTGGTCATATTCTACTCTGGAAGATGGTTGGTTGTTTGATGGTGAGAAATAGATTTTATTGCATGGACCAGTCCACGAAAATGGTAGCGCATGTGGAAGCAACCTTTACCCTTGGGCACACAATAATATGTTAATCTAAATATTAAGGGATCATCAGGTCAACCCTAAACAAACACCACAACTCACAGCTCAACAATTTTGATACTTGATCTCATCATTGTCTATGGTACATGTGCCTGATGATTCCAGAACTAGACCCTATTTAGATCAAGTTCTAAATAACTGTTTATAGAGAAGGAAATAAAGGTCAAGTGAATTATGTTATTTTAATTAGTTTAAAATAGTTTGGATAATATACTCAAATTATGTGATGTGTGGTATTATTTTAAATCATATCAAACTCATATTCTTTGGGTTATCATGAGAAATGTATATCACTTCTCTATACATTTGACTATAAATGTAATAAATTAACTTTATATTCAATGCATACAATATAAAAATTTAAATTTAATTTATTCAATTAGTGATTAACCGGTTCAATTACTAATTTATTAACTCAGTGTCTTAATCGAATTGATGATTGGCTTTCATAACATAGATTTAAAAACTATTTTTTTATTTTTATACTAAATCATATTTTTCAGTTCTTTTAAGAATTAATTGAGTGTATTTACATATTTAAAGACTATGAGTAACTTTTATATATTAATTCTAGTAAATTTCAATCAACAGCTGAATGTCAAAAAGAATGTATATTAAGAAAGTATATCGTTAACACACTTCAGCATCATCAATAAAACTGTCTAAAGTAGTTGGATACACATTAACTTCTGATAATATTTTTTTTTCCAGCAGCTATTATTATTATTATTAATTTTGTCGGAAAAAATTCAACAAACATTGATTTTATGAATAATTCATGAAACAGTAAATTCGGTTGGTACCCTCTCCCTTTTGTTTTTTAACTTTTTGTTGTATTTGATTTATCCACTTTCCGTACAAAGCACGGGTGGGGGCGCTTTAGTTGCTTCAGTCTTCAATAGTGCATTATTAAATAATTAAACATTTCTAATTATCTAATAAGTGAATATTTAATTATTTTTATATTTTTTTCAACAAAAACATTAATTTGTAGCTGATAATAATAATTGGAGCTGTTAATGTATGTATAATCGAACGTGTATAATGAAAGAACCTGGGATTCTTCAACTCTGTGGGACCCACCTTATTTAGAAGAACGTTGGACTTAGATTTATTAGACCGTTGCGAACTCAAATATTTTACTCAACAAATCACTGAAAAGTTCCGATAAGAACAACAACAAAGAGCAAATGACCCTCTCAACGAATGAACACAACATGGAAATAACAGACCATTCCAACGTCTCTCTGCAGCAACACACAAACCCCACAGTGGACACCATCTCTCTCATCAGTCTCACCTCCGCGCAAATGCAAGGCTTCTTGATGATGGAGTTGGAGAGAGGACCGAGATACCAAGCATACTCTGAGTTGAGGGAAAGAAAGCTTCGCATGAAGTACATGAGACAGCAAGAATATCAAGAAGAGGAAGAGGGTGTGGAAGTGGAGGCAGAAGCAAAGGTTTTGACCCCACCAAGGAAGAAACAGGTGAAGTTTCAAGGTGGTGTAGTTTCTGGGAGAAAAGGGTCCTCTATCTTGGCACAGTCTGTTCCTGATTTTTCTGCTGCTTTGAGAAAGGAGAATAGGAAGCCGGTGAATAGTAACATGTTACCTACTTTGATGGAGTTGACACCTCCTTCGAAGAGTGTGTGTGGTGGTGTTTTGTCGAGTGCAAGAGGGAGTAAGTCAGCGAATGCAGGTGACAAGAGAAGGGGTGGTGGTGGGGTTCTCATGCCGAGGAAGAGCTATGCAAGCATTGATGAACTCAAGAGTTTGTCATCTGCTACTGCTAATGCCATCAATGGTGAGAGTAGAGGTGGAGGAAGAAGTACCAGGGCGATGACGAGAAAGTCGGCTTTCGGGTACAGACAACACATTTGAGGAAACTGGAGTGCCATGAGTTTCCTTCAACCTTTCATTTTTTATTTTTTTTTGTAGGTTTGGCTATATATGTCTTCATTGATCATTTATTACTTTTCATTCTAAATGTAATTTTCAGTTTGCATTACTTTTTAAATTTGTTTTGGGAGGAACTTACATTATCATTATGTAAGTGTAAAAGCCAGTATGATTTGAGAGAGTTTCCATCACCATGCCACTGTTATAGAGAGAATAATAGTTTTAATATTTCTCTGTTTATTGGGAAGAATTTTGCTTCTTGTGAATAAAAGAGTATTTCTTTCATCAAAACAGGCTACATCTTCCAAATACGGAGCATGTTTGTCCTTAGGCAAACTGTTTTTAATCATAGTTCACTGAATAAATAGGCTAAAAAACTGTTTATCAGCACCACCAAAAATGGAGCGTTCACATAAACTGCATAATCAACTCTTATTGAATACATTTTTGGTACTTGCTGGTGTATATAAATTGTAAATTTCATAAATTACCTTGAAAATTGATTCAAATATGTTAAAACAATGAAGAATACTTCTTAATAAGCAATTTTCATATCATAAACTTTCGAAAGTATTTTTATTCTAGTGTTTTGTTATATCAGAGGGTAAACTAAAATACACTTTAAGATTCAAACACACTCCTGGTGCAATTCTTTCCCCCGAGATTACTGATGGAATTCGCTTCAACAACAACTTATGTTTTTTGTGCATCAAGGCATTGACTAATATTTTCGTGGCTAATTTACGCAAATCAGACATAGAAAATTGAAAAAATAGAAACTCGGTCACTGGACATTACTTTGTCCACTAATTCAAAGAGCCCAAAAAAGCCTCCATTAGAAACACCATAATCCTATTTGTACAAAAAATACACCTTGTTAGATTACATCTCGCCAGAGAAATAACTAGTGAGATGTTGCACGATCAGCTAAACGGATTTGCAACTAAATGGAGCCGTGTTTGCAACCCACAAGGTCTTCAACAACTTCATCAACCAAAATTTGAAGTATATCCCCATCTATACCAACACCAGCTTCATATGCTTCAATATCAAAGTCAGTCCATTTCCCCAAGGAGTGGCTCATTTCCCATTCTATTATTTCATCAGGTACCATCCCAACCATAGATAACCACTTGTTGATCTCCCTCTTGACCTCTTGAGCCAGCATCTCAGCTCTCATGCATAAAGGTAGCTTTGTCCATGCCCTGAATCCAGAGTTAAAATATTGGTTGCAGTTTGATTCTAGATATTCTACAACACAATCAAGGAGAAAGCCCTTTAGCTCCTTTCTCTGTTTAGAATCCTCACAGTCCACATCTGACCACATAGTATCACTCGTCATCCTCTCAAGATCATCAACCAGAAACCGATAAATTATAAGTTGTGGCCCTTCATTCTCCCTGCGATCAGTTGTAATTCCAAGCACCAACTCGGCATGCAAGAGAATATCCTTCATATGGTTGAGCTTGCTTATTGTTAATTCTGTCCCAAAAGTGTGCAAACTTTCCAATTCCCTGGGAAGTTGGCTGACAAGATCACTCAGTATCTCACATATCCTTCCTTTGGTAAAGGATGTTGCAGAATCTGAAAGTTCAGTATCATGTTCTAGTTGACCATAACAAGAGTGATTTATGGAGTCAGGGTGAAAACCATGCCCTGGAATTAAATCAAAGACCACAGATATCAAGAAGAGAAACTTGGCCCAAAGAACAGGGATTAAAAAATTTGTACTCAGAAATTATTTTTTACATAAATCACATTTATTTAAATTCCACTTCACCTGAGCTTTCATCCAGACTACTGGAAGAAAAGGAAGCTTCCAAAACAGATCCAGGACTGAGATGATTACCATTGCAAGAGGTTCCTAATAATCTTTCTTGTTTTTCCCCATACTGAGAAGAATATAAAGGAAAGATCATGTCAGAATTCCAATTTTCCACCAATCACAGTACAAATTAATACAATGGGGCCAAAAGCATGGGAGAATTACGGTACAAAGTTTAGTACAGCTTTGAAAGTACATTTTATTTGGTACAGCTGATAGCATACATTTAAATGTCCATTCCTCTTTTTTTTTCTAACTTCCATTAGGTTCACTATACTAAAAAACCATGCTCCTTCCCTTTACACACCACAAAGTGGTACCACCCTAATATAGTATCACCATTTTTTAATCTTTTGACATGGTAAATCTAATTAAACAACAAAAAATGATAAGCAATTTTGACTCGTGATTGTTTAGACCAATAACCAATATTTGCAGTTTATGTAATCCAATATTTGAAAGAAAGATTGTTAAGCACAACACATTCATCAATGAATCTAATAAGCATGGGTGTAAATGACAACCAGATCAGGGACATAGAACTTCCAGAGTTCTTGAGATAACCTATACTGTGACAATGATCAGCAAAACATGTACATTTTTCTAGATATACGATTGCTTAATGTCAAAAACAAGATCCATTGGACTAAAAATCCTTTAGCCAGAACAACAGGATGAAGTCTAAACAATGATAATAAACAAGATAGTAAGATATTTCATATTTGATGCATATATAAAAAAATGTGATTCACCCCATTGCAGCAGTCTGTCATTTATACTGACACTCCAATGGCCACAAAAGCAGAAATAAGAAAGGGATGCATTTCATGCTGCAGTACATCCAATTATACTTTCTTGTTCAGACCCATGTCATGTGGATAACATTGACTACAAATTCATAATGAAATTGAGCAACGGGATATTATCAACAGATAATTGATAACAAAAGAAAAATAATAAGAGAATCTAAATTTTGAAGCGGTGAGACAACATAGAAAGAGAAGACTTACATGCAAACCGACATTTTCATTAAATACATGATGATGACCATCATGACAGATCAAATGCTCTGAACTTAAAGCAGATATCAGCTCTTGAAGAATCATGGCACTTGATTTTTTAGGTGGAGCACCTGTAGCCAACTCTTCGTCTCTTTGAGAGGTTAATTCCTTCAATTTTTGTTCTAGAAAGGCACCTAAAGCATCAACTCTCAATGGTGAAGGCCTTTGGATACTCTCATTGTCACTGCTTGTCTCTTCCGTCTCAACAGTTATTCCTATCTTTTGCTTCATGGGGGAATTAAATGTAAATGACACTACATCATTGATCTTATTGTTATTAATCTTGATAACTCTTTCTCCTTGAGCAACTTGCTTATTTTTTACAACAGAATTGTTCAAGGAGGAAGCATTGAAGTCCCTCCTTTTGCCACCCAATCCACTAGAATGGGTATTTCTCTGTTTTGCACCAACTGAATAAACAGAACCCGTGCCTTCTAGTTGTGTGACATTTGGTATCCTTCTTTTTCTCTCTAATGTCCTTACCCGAGACAAGGAATTATGCTGTCGATTATAAGGTTTTCTCTCTAGGTCAAACTTGGAACTATCCACTTTGGTAGGTGATCTTGTCCTTGTTCGACCACTAAGACTTCTATTCATAGAAACAAAGTCTTTAGCCCCATTCATAGTACTCGTAGATGATGATACCCTTTTTACCTGCATATCGTTCATTGTAGATCCAGATGAATATCTTTCACTGCTTAACATCTGTTCTTGTGTTTGAGTTTTGTGTTTTAAGGGAAAAGAAGATGTGTCATCCTCTAGCATCCTTGATGGTTGGCAAGATGAGTTCCATTTAGGTAGATCATCATGGGGCATTGACATTTTTCTGACAGTGGGTTCACTCCATGCTTTATGAGCACTATTTTTCCCCTTCTCTACAGTATCAAGAGATATGAGCTTTTCCTGACTTCTCAGAAGAACTACATCTCTGTCATGTCCATGAGAAGTGAATGACTTTCCTTTCTTCTCTGATGATACCGCGGAGGTAGCTGTGATCACATCAGAAACAATGGGTGGTGGATCCAATGGCTGTCCCCCAACCTCAATCTTGCAGTCAACAACATCTAGCAAATTACCACAGTTTTTGCAAGAGGTTTGCCCCATCAATTGCTTGCATGAGCCGGCTTCATAACAAGATTGATTTTGCACATCATTTGTCACAATGCCAGTCTTAGGAGGATACATGGAAGCGGGATATGTAAGAGAACCTTTAGCTCTACTTCTGCTTTGCAGTCCAGGTTCCAAAATTTTAGTAGCTGCTCCTATTAACCTAGAGCTCCGAGAAGCACTCTTTCCAGAAGGTATTCTTGGACTCTTCAAAGAAGAAGCAAGCTTCGGATGATGATGGTGATGATACTTTCTTCCTCGCGATAATACACTCTTAATCTGGAAAGCCTCAGCTCCAAACCTAGTCACTGCCCTTCTTTCATAGGACCCGGTTTTCTGAAGCTTCTGAGGTCTTGAATCATGCTTCACAACTCCCATTTCCAAATCCGTGCCTTGCCTATCCAACTCACAATGGTCACCCAAAGACTCCTTCCCATCAGCACACAATGCTTTCTTGGACTTATCTCGCTGAGCAGTGGGAATAGATTCTAGACCCATCAACCTGGCTACCAGACTCGGAACTCGCATTTCACTCTTTTGCTCCACATCTACACCATGATTCCCACCTTTTTTGGCACTCGGAAAACCTCCACTATTCTCATTAGCAATCTGCATTTGAAACATAACCACAATACCCAACAACAAAAAAATAGTAAGTGCTAAACATTACACAAAATCAAACGAAAAGAAAGAATACAAAACTCAAGCATAAAGCCTTACCAAGTGAATCTTGGAACTTGGCATCTTTTCATCCCCCTTCAACTTTTTCGCACGAGCTGATAAACACTCAACAACAAAAATATATATCAGTCTCCACAAAACAGGCCAAGAACAATCCCTAATGTCTATGTGTGTGACATTACAGGCCAGATTTATATCTTATGGTATTATATTATTATATCATATGAACATAGATTTACTAAGAAACTAACCAGGAGGAAGAAGCTTCTTGGAGAAGAGCTTCTTCTTGGAGAGTTTCCTCTTCCAATCAATGAGCTGAAAGAAAATGCCAACACAACCACCAGGCTTCTGCTGAAACTTCTTCTCCGTGATGGCCAAATTCTTCACTGTGGAATCATTCATTTCTGCAATACTCCCCAAAACCACCGACACTCCAAAGGAACCAAAAGTCAAAACCACCTTCCTCAGCAAAGGGTTCTTCTCTACTCTACATTGTTAAAACCAAAAAACGCATTCAATTCTCAGCGCATGCACAATCTCTCTCTCTCACTCCCTCTTTCACAGCTGAGAAAAGAACTTCTTCACATTCCCTTGCCAAGAAAACAAAACAAAAAAAGAGGAGGAAAGAAAGCAGCTTTCTCTTCCCTTAAGGTACCCAGTTGCAAAACCTGACCCTCACTTATGGAAACAACGTACAATAATGTTATCCACAAAAGACATGGGAACAACTCTGTGCAACCTCTGTGACAGCCACGAAAAGACTGAGGCAGAAAGCAACTCTTGATGCAAAAAACGACACCATCACACGGCACACACAAAAATAAAAGGAAACAAATACTCTTCCGGAAACAATAACGCAATTATATAACAAGTTAGATGACAATAACAATATTGGTAATGCCACTGCAAAGCAAAGGTAAACCAGCTAAGGTTATTGTCATTGTGGTGGTGAGGCGCGTGGAGACAAGAGAGTATGCAAGGGGTGCGTAGGATAAGCCAAATGAGACAAACGGGACACCCACGCGCATGCAAGCATCGGTCAACACACCCAAAAATATTGATATTTGCGTCATCGGGACAACAACCGGAAACAGAGGTTCGGTTTGTTGGGTAACGTTGGGTCTACGTCTTTCTGCTATTCTGCGCTGTGGGAGCGTCAATTCATCGCTTTTCATGCTTCTTCCTCACGCGCCGTCATTGCACTCGCTCTCTCTGACATGAATATGCTTTACACACTTCTCTTACCACATTCATCAAAATTTATTCAAAAGTTACAATAAAAAAGTATAAAATTACATACACCTTTTTTCACATACAAAGTTAATTAAACAAGAAGTGATCTTTATAAAAAAAATTGTGACTTTAAGAAAATAGTGAATAATTCTATAGGTATCAATAGTAAAATCTATTTTTAATTTTTGTAAAAGTGACCAACTTCATTCTTAGATAATAGAAAAGAGCATATATAATTGTTCATCAGTAAAACAGAGCATTTATCTTTTATAGCAATGTACTAAAAAACAAAAATGAGTGATGCAATTTAACTACAACACTTATCAATGGCATAAAGCTCGAAAAGGATACTCTTAATCATTCTAAACTTTTTTTCCTTCTTTCCTGCAATTATAGCCTATTATTGCTAACTAGGTTAGCATCAAGAAAAGGGTGAAAATTCACTGTAGGATATGTTCTACTTTTGGGGTTAAAATTTTTCCAAACATTCATTTCATCTTTACCTTACTGTATAAAAATTAATCAGTTCATCATATTATGATAATTTATACTAAACTGTGAAGTGATAATAAATGAACAGAACTTACATATGGTACTGTAGTGACTAGTGTCAAGTAAAACCAAGTATAAAACTTATGCAGAATATAAAAATAAAGACAAAGATGAAAGAAAGTGTTGAAGTTTACACGTGAGTTTTAGTGGACCTGTGAAAACAGTAGCAAGGTAAGATAATGTGAATAAGAACAGTGAGTGTTGTAGTGGTATAGAATAAAGTGTGGTCACAGGAAGGGTGAGGTAAAGTAAAGTATTTTAGACTTGACCAATCCTTCATCGTTCTTAACACTGTTCCAATATACTAATTATATTCAAGGATTTATCTTTTACGATGTTAGATTTAGTCTGCACACAACCCATGAGCAAATCTAGTGGAAATTGACATCAGATTTTGTTTCAATCCATCACAGAACCATACCAATACAAAGAC
Source organism: Macrotyloma uniflorum (assembly GCA_016859785.1). Taxonomy (NCBI): domain Eukaryota; kingdom Viridiplantae; phylum Streptophyta; class Magnoliopsida; order Fabales; family Fabaceae; genus Macrotyloma; species Macrotyloma uniflorum. Next base: position 541,403 of record BDMB01000008.1, on the reverse strand, counting down.
AAATCTAAAATATAGTTCATGGCTGTGCTGGCTTTCAGGATCATAGAAATCAAAAAAATGAGAATGAAAGTTTGGTATTAAAAGAAGGACATGTACTATATTATCCATTTTATTTATTTATTTATTTAAGTATGTATTATTATCCATAACATATTGTACTTTAGTGGATGTTACCTAATTTATTTGCAATTGTATTTAAGGAGAAACAAGTTCACAGTAAATATGATTATGATAAGGAAAAATCGAGATGATGTACAAATAATATTTGTTGTAAAAAATAATATTTTTTCCTTGCAGAAGAACACAGAAAGAACTTTTATAATAATAATAAGATTATTAATGTGGCATAGTTAGTAAAAAATGATATTGAAAAGAGAAAAATATTGAGATAAAAGAAGTGTTATTTGTACTTGACATATGAATAAGAGATCACATGGTGTTGGTCTTGGAGTTGGGTGACAACACTATCTCACCTGTTTCTTACTTCAAATTCAGATATACTTTCTTTTTCTCTAACCATCTCTTTTTCTTTATCATTTTCTTTAGTTTAACTCTTTCCCTTTAAAAATTGAAACATATCCAAATCTTGAAATGCTTCAAATTTATTCAATTTTACTGATATTAATTTTATATAGTCATTCTAAATCAAATTTACTGCATTTAAAAATAAAAACTTAATGGTCTGGAAAGTTTCTGGTTTAAAATCACACCAGTCCAAGTTACAGAAAAACAAAATGGTTAAAGTTTAAAAAGTTGAATACCATCTCATGAATTCTGAAACAATATATATAAAATTTACCATCTTGCATCATTCATTCATACCTTTGGTTATTGTCAAGAAAGTTGGTGCAATTGTCTACTTAAATTATCTTTTAGTTGTTCTTTCTTCTGCTATTTTTTCACAATCCACTTTAAATCTGATATGACTTTTAACTCCACTTCCAGAAATTGAAAAGTGAATTTTAAATCGTTGATTGAATATGTTGAATGAAGTTTTGAAGGAAAGTTTGAGTAGAAAGTGTCCTTGCAAAGAAGGATCAAAATGATGGGCATTGACATGTTTGTATTTGTCCATTTTCATGGTTTGTTATTCGATTTACAGTGCATTCATCTGTCAAGTTTTGTTAAGATGTTTGTGTGAAGAAGGGTTGTCTTGGCTTTTCCTTCTTCTGCCTCAACAAAATGAATGAGATTGAGACAACACAATAACAAGTTGAGTGTCATTCACACCTCAATACATCAAAATTCACTCAATCATTATTCTTCCAATACTGCTCCTTCCTTCCTTATTAGAAATAAATGGTTAAAAAAGCTTTTAATATTTTTAAATATTTTAATCTTTTAAATAAATATCTACTAAATATATTAATTTGGTTAGGATAATTATTCTGTTGTTTTTCACTGTTAATTTCTAAAATATCACATGACAATATAGATATAAATATCATATTAAGATCATTATATTGTTAATTCAAGAATGATAAATTTATTATCATAATTCAAAGAACATATTTATTAGATATAAAAAATGCTGAATATTAATGGAAATATCAATTTCAATATAGGTTAATTTTAGAAGCACATAAACTTATTTAAACTTATTATTAATTATTATATTATATTATATTACATAATATTATTTTCACAATAAAATCTTGCTTAACATTCTTATAATTTATTTTCTCTTTTCATTAATTACATTATCATTTCATGCTTTAGTTTTTCTTATATTAAAAATAGGCATGATATATTATTTTAATAGGTTTAAAATATCATTTAAAAGATGACACTAATAATAATTTATAGGCATTATTCTTCCTTAATCTATCAAAACATATTTTCAGAATAAATAATCACAAAAACATTTAATATCAAAATAAACAATCTTTGATACAATGATATAATAATACAAGTATGGACTTAAAATCGAAATACACCTTATTTTGGATAGAAAATAAATAAAATATATGCAACAGAAAATAATTATATAATAATAATAATAATGAATCTTATTTATAAATAAAAAATTTACAAAATTAAGTTATAAATAGAATTTCTTTTATATCTGTGAGGTTTCCTAGAAAATACTCAAAGTCATGACACCTCAAAACTTAAGTAGATGACATCATCTTCCATTTGATTACTATAAGATTTTATTTCTGTGAACACCAGCAATTCCCCTGTCAACTCTATTTTTCATTTCTCTGGTTTTTCCCTTCACAGAGGGAGAGAGGAGGCCAGAAACCTCAAAATCCAAAGTTGAAAATTTGTTTTTAAGAATGTTTAGTATTGGTTCCTTCAAGTTCAAGGTAAGACTTTTTCCAAATGAAGTAATGATCCCTTTTATTTGTTGGGAATTGAAGTTGAAAATTGTTGCTTAGGTTTTTTGTTTTTCAATTTGACTTATTTGAAGCCCACCCAATAGGGAATTAGTCTATGTCAAACTTTTCAAAAGCATTAAACTTTAAGCTCTACACGTTAGACCAAACCTCCTTTTCTTCCAAAACTTTACCCCCACATTTCCTAGTTCTACAATGAACAATTCACCTACCTTTTTTTTTTCCCACATGTTTATACATGGTTCACCATTATTATTTATCAAACCATGACTATTTTAATGAGTGATTAATATGAAAGAATAAAGGAAGAGGGAACACTAGAGGACAAAACCTTGGAACTTCACAAAATTATCGCCATCTTGATTAAGCATAATCTAGTGATTTAGAAATGAATGATTTATGGTTTCTTTAAATTGTCAAATACTCTGAATTTAGTATTAACGAAAGTGCTAGCTTCAGAGAATCATAATTCTTCACCTACTTATGCAGAAGCAGACCATAAAAACTTTGAAGAGCACCAAATTAATGTAGTGTGCAATGATCTGTTGTTTTCAACTGCTATTCATATATGCCATGTACTTTACTTCTGCGTGTAGAAGGAACTATAAAAATGAGTCAGAAAGAATTATTATTAAAAATGAATCCATGCAACAAGAACAACTGAATGCATAAGAGAAACAAGTTATTTGAGCGAACATTTAAGAAAATTATTGATTTTGGTTAAATGAAGGAAGTTATGTTGATTTTTTTATTCCAAACACAAGTTACTTAGATATACTTTCAACTTATAAACTTGAAATCAATTCTTGAAATGTGTCAACAAGTACCTAAATTCATCTATCTCAACATAATTTTATAAAATCTAACGTGAATCAAACAGACATTTAGCCTCTTATTCATAAAGAGTAAGAGAGATGCAGAGTAAGCCACGAAGAAGAGATACTAAAATCAAAGTCAATGTATTTACACATAGTCCAAAGAACGAAAGTAGAGGAACAACAACAGGCAAGGTACAGCCACGAAAACAACAGTTACCTGTCATTTTGTGCCCCAAAACATGTGCTTGCATTATATCATTCTTGTCCATCACCTTCACACACATCTCTTTGTACTACTTTGTCTTCAAGATGCAAACCATTCACCTTTCATAATTTTACCTATACCTCATTTTTCTAGTTCACATGGTAATTGTTAAACCTAGGAAGTACATGGAAAAAGAAGATAAACCCTGTATCATTTCCTTTCATAACAGTAAACTAAAACTGCCTCTTGCTCTTGTCTTTATTGTTGGAGAAGATTGAAGCCAAACCAAATAGGTTTGCAGGAGGAACGTTCAGAACAGGATTGACTCTAACACTTGTACCATAGGATCCATGACTCTTGTAATTCAATGGAGGTTTTTGATAATAACCATTTGGCACGTAGGAGTGAGTCAACCTTGTGGAAGAATGTTTCTGTGAATTTGACTTAACGTTAACACCCTCCTTTGAAAGTGAATTCCTCTTAACACTTGGGGTTGATGATCCAGTTGAATTGCTTCTAGATAGAAGTGGCAAAGGACAAAAGCTCCTTCTATGTCCACTTCCACAACTGCTACTTCTCTTGAAGATCCAAAATGACTTGGAACTTTGCTTCTCATACACTTCATCATTTAAACACTTGCTTTCTTTGGGGATTTCTTTCTTCAAGTTTTTACTAGTAGAGACACTGTTGGGTGGACCGGAATAAGGAGGAGGCAATGGAGTATTACTCTTCTGTGCTAATTGACCCGTTTGCTTCATAGGAACATTCTTTCTCTTGACCTCTGTGGGAAGGATTCTCCCATGAGAGAAAAGCTCATCAGCTGAAGATGACTCAAGCTCAAAGCTCTCACTCACACAAAAATCAAAATCAATGCTGGAATTCAAACCAGAAGAGTTTGATCTAAAAGGGAGTTGCTCAACAGGAATGACATCAGATTGGGAAAAGTCATGTGAGAATGAGATTCTTGGACTCACAGAAGAGGAAGAAGCTCCACAGTTTTCTGAGCAAAGATCAACTGCCATTTCCTTCAAAATTGGGAGGAAACTATGGAACTTGGAAGCCTCAAACGACAAAAGAAAAAGAAAATGGGGTTAGATAAGAGAAAAAAGAAGGGTACAGCAGAGGGTTTAAAAGGTGCCAAAAGTTAGCAGACCAGTCAATTTGATTGATTCAAACCTAACAAGGAATGCAATAAAAGAAGCATCTAAGACTGAAATAAAAAAGAATGCCATAAAGAGGGGTTTGAATTATTAATAAAGGTAGCAAGACGTTGAGTTTGCAACTTTATTGAGTGGTCCAAAGTGGACAAAACGGGATCAGAGGGTTGGCTAAAAGGGGATATGCCTTCTGGGTTTTGTTTGAAGTGAATCAAAGAGAGAGAGTTTGGAAACAAAAAAGGTGACTTTGGTGAGGGTGATGAAGGGACGTGCAGGGAGTGTTGTGAGCTAAAAAAGCCGGCTTGAGTTGAAACTTGAAAGTGGTTAACCACTTTTAAATGTGAAATTAAGTTGGGAGTCCAAAGAAAGAGTAAATAAATTATGCAGAAAAATGATAAAATTATGCAGAATAACATAGCTATTGCCGCACCAAGAAACAAACAAACAAAAGCAGAAAGATGACAACGCATGAGCTTGTACTCCATTTGGTACTCAATCATAGACACACCAATCTTATTATGCAGGCAAATTATGCATTTTATTCAATACACACAACTTTAGTGTCTCCTCACTGTTATCTACACCAAATCTATAAACTCTAAATTACATTTAGCTTCCTTATTTAAAAACAATCTCCTTCTCACGTGTTAAATCCATCCTACCACCCTTAATACACACTTACATCATCATTCATCAATCATCAACCAATTTTTTTATCTTTTATAATTCATAATATATTTGGATATAATAATATTTTAATATATTTTATTTTTCATACTCTTCATATTTAATTCAAGGCATATTCTCTCCACTCATATTAACCTGCATGGATAAATTTTTAATATCTTTTCAATCTTGAGTTAATAAGTAAGGATATTATATACTTTATTTTAAAAATTAATAATTATAATTTTATTATTAAATTTTCAAAGGAAACTTATCACTCTAACTATTATTAGTTAGATATCACTCAATATAATTCCTCACAATCTCAAATCACCTTGTATTTTTATTTATATACTTAATTTTAAAAAAAAGAATTATTTTATTTCTAAATACCTTTTAGAAAATAATCATCAATAATTAAATATACATTAAAAAATTATTTACTATAGATTTTAATTATATATTCTGTTTTGCATGAACTAAAATCCTATAATTATATTTAAAGAGACTCTACTAAAATTCGTCCACTCTCGAACCATTAATATCAGAGAAAAACATTCAATATTTGTGGAGGAGAACGAAATTATACTTTTATATTATTACTTATATCAGGTTTCATAATTATAAGATTTGAATGACAAAAGAAAGTTGGTTTTTCTAAGTGTTTAATATATAACTATTAAATTGTTAAAAAAATGTATAAAATAAATTTAATTAATTAAAATTATAAAATATATTAAGATATTTTTTAAATGAAACTCTTTAAATAAAATAAAATTTGTATCTCTAAAATCCAAAATGCAACGCTTTTAACTGGTCACTAATACGACATCGTCACACAACAGGGGAACATGCGACCGTGTTTCCGTAACAGCGGCAGAGGTAATCATGCAATGCAATCACACTCCCTCTAATTTTCTTAATTACATCAAAATACAATCATAAATACGATAATTATTTTATATTTAAAATTAAAAGAAAAAAGTAATTTTTTTTCTACTTTTTAAAATTATTAAAACAATAATTAACAGTAACATATTAACAAAATAGTGTTTAGGGTTTTGGAATTGAATGAATGTTTAGATTTTTTAAATTAGAAAGGAATTGAATTGCATTTAAAGTTCTATTGTATGAAATCAAATAATAGCATACTTATTTTTTCTAATTTATTCCATTCATTATTACAATGTGTGTGCAGTTAAGCTACACATTGAAGTGATTGACAAGTGTTTTTGGTTAGTTGAAATTGTAATTGCAATTCAATGAAATTCTACTACGCTCACCGGTTATGGCTTTTGTTAGATATTCTATGGATTATAGTGGTATATGGAACTACACATTCTAAAAGTGAAGTCTTTGACTATTTCTTTTCGTAGCTTGTAAGAAAACCCCATAATAAGAAAATGATAAAATATATATTGATGAAGAACTAGTACACTCTCAAATTTTATTTACTTGTTTAAGAATTAAGATATCACTAGAAAACAATTTAGGTGACTAGTCAATCTTACACATTGTTTTTACCTAAAAAAAATTTGTTTTTTTCTAAAAAAAGTTGTTTATGTTAACTATATTTTAATTTGTTTAAAAGATAGAAAGTCCAGATTTTTTTATAAGGGTATATTTTCATCTAATATAAATTTAGTCATTTTCCATTGATATTTGAGAACTGATAAGTGTTCATTTGGTACATCAAATTTACTCACCTCTTTCTATGGTGTATAAATTATTTATTTTTTTCTCCTAAAACACTTGAATTTTTGGTCTTTGATTGAAAGAAAAAAATTTCCAAAAAGTATCAATTTCTATTAATTCGGTGGCATTAGTCCCTTTGGGTTAATCTCATTAACATGCATTGACACCAAAAATCCTAACTTTGCAATGTTTATGTTGAGAAAGAAGTGTGGAAATCATTCAATACATTAAGATTGGAATAAACTTCATAAACATTCAAAGATAAACCCTAAACATCTTAATCTTGATAAACATTTGAAATACATTTATAACCCATGAATGAATTTAAGCACATTTGGTAACTAACTAATATTAAACTATCATGATTAATTGGTTTAAATATAGAGCTTGAGAAGGGGAGATAATTTGGTTATTATACTTACTGCTCCACAAGTATCCAACTAAAATCCCTGCTTTCTTTACTCTTCTGACTGGGTCGTTGCCATGAGTATGTAAGGTCACTTTCATGCACTCTATTACTCTCTTGGGTGAGTCTTCTTTCTTCTCTACTTGAGATCATGATTAGGTTCTTTTGTATAAGATCCACTACTCTCAGTTCTTTTATCACAAAATCCAAGTAAGTGTAACTAATTGGGGTTTACTCCTATTAATGGTTCTGGTAAGTTCATTAATTAGTGTAGTTGTGAAGGCTAGGCTACTCTTATAAGTGTACAGTAGTAGATATTATTTCAAATGATTTTGGACCATTGCAAAAATCCCTCTGTTTGAGTGCTGCCACACGCCAATCATCTTTCCACCACTTGAATGTCAAATAAATTTTCTTCCACCTAATCTATCATACAACTTCAGATTACTAGTACCATATTCATAATATTGAGGTGGTTGATCTTCACTCTGACTATTAGAAAGTTAGATTGCAGGATTTTCTATGATCTTTCCTTGGCGTGTATCATTTTGATTCTCTCTGACTCTCACATTGTAATCTGTCAACAATTAGACAACAAAAAACAACTACAATACACCATGAATCATAGACTGTATATGAAACAACTATGATCCACTAACGAACCGTATACCAAAATAAAATCTAAGCTGCTGCTACATGGAGAATCTTCCAAATCAATAGATACAAGTGCATACACAATATACAGTAAGATTTGGTGTGCAAATAGAGTGGCAAGGGAAGTACTAGACAAAGTAAAAGGTTTTAATATGTTCTAATTCTATATTAAAAATTAAATATCAACCTAAACCCTTAACTTAATCCAATTATTAGTCAATAATTGTGAACTCGAGTGGAAAGTGAAGATCCCTTGCTTGCTTCCTGTATAATTATTATAACTATTTACTCCACTTATATCCTTGTTAATTCATAAGCATTTCTGCGAATCTCCAAATTTTCCCATTATATCAGTAAGTTATAATTTACTGATTAATTGAAAAAAAATCCATGCTTGAAACTCCTCAACTTTAAAAATATAATTTAGTTTGATAGTTCAGCAGTGTGAACTTGGTTTTTTATGTTTTGAATGTGTTAAATTCTGGTTTACATTAAAATATATTTCTTTGAATTTGTCTGTATTTTTTATTTTAATGAAAAAATAAAGATTGACAACAGTGTTTCTCTGGTGATCTGTGTAGATGAGTGATTACACAGACAGAACAGAAGTAGCCACATTTCTGCACCGATTTGGTTGGTGACGTAGCTTAACTTTGTCAAGCACAATCAAAAAAGTGCAGCAAGAACCTGATGAAGAATCAGAGAAGAGCTTAGAAGCATGCATGCATGCATGCATGTATGCATGCAATGCTTCAACCTAAAGAAAATGCAAGTGGGTCCCCCCTAGATTGGTCATCAACTTCATACATATACATATATGCACTATACTACTATGCATGTTGTCTCACACGTAACGAAAGCCATGAAATGTTATGGAGGTTATTGCTGAAGAAGAAACAACAGTGCATGAGTTGAAACTGTAATTGATTGAGGTCAATCGTAGTTGTGACATGACATGCTCTTATCAACAATGGTGTCAGTGTGATATCATAGCCTCCACATATTAATTAATACTATGATGTATATTATGATATTGGCTACTATCTCAGAAGTTAGATTCCTTCTGATTGCAGAAGTTGGATTGGATACAGAGAATGCAGAAGTGACATGACAGTATCCTTTTAGGGGTATGAATGGATTACCTATCAACACCCCCTAAGCTGTCAATAAGCTTTTAAGATTTTCATTCACATGATTTTTATACACTATACTTTAACTATTTTTTTATTCTTTGAAGGAGAAAAAATGGATTAAAAATATGAATAAAAATAGATAAAAACAAATATAAAGTATTAATGAATTCTATCATTACACTTGTTGTGGTTTTATAGCATCATTTTAATAAATAAAAAAAATACACACTTTAATGTAAGTTTATAATTGATATTAATTTTAGGCTTGTTTCTCAATTAAGTTCAAAATTAACTTTGTCAAAAACAATTTAATTAATTTTAAAATAAAATTAACCCTTGGATTAATAGCAAAACTATGTCTTTTTATAATTAATCTTTATAAGCACCAAATTTTAATTTTTTAGACTTTAATGTTAATTACAATTTTTTAGATTATAGAAAATTATTTGAATTACAAAATGTACGAGTTTATAAATAAATTTAGAAAACATTTCACCTAAAAATTTACCCCACTAAAAATTATTTTACATTAAATTCATCCGCAATATGTCTCTTTTTAGTTAATGCTTTTAAAATCTGATCATTGAACGTCACTAATTTAAAATTTAATAATTCAACCATAATTTTTTTTTAAATTGAATCTAAAATAATAAAAAATAAAATATTACTTAAAATAACATTAAAACATTATCATATTTTTATATATTATTAATATTTAAAAAATATATAAAAGTAGTGGAATACATGATCATATAAAACCTCAATTATTGAACTTGTAATATTTATTTATTGCTATTTCTTTTAAAAAAAACCACCTTTACATTATTTCATAGGATGATTTTAATTATTAACAAAACGTTACTTTTCTCTATGTATTTATATTTTCATTAGATATTTTCATTAAACTTAAATTTACGAATTCTTTTTTTCATGTCTCCCAATTGAGTTTGAGATTTTGATTGAAAAAAGATGATTCATTTTAGTGAATTTTTATTTCATTCTAAAGTGATATGTTCTTAATCTCCGTAATTAGGTCATACAATTTTTTTTCATCATTTTCTTAATTCATTTTTAATGTAGGAGTTTTTAGCAAGAATTTTAAATTTAAGAGCCCATATGACAGACTAATGCAACTAACATGAATGTTAATTTGCAGTTTTTCGAACCTGAAATTCAATCTACCCAAGAAAGAAAGAAAGAAAGAAAGAAGAAACCCAGAATTCAATAACTTTTGCATTTCAATCTGTAATGCTTTGCAGGACTGGACATGCCGCTGTTTTCTCTGTTCGAGTTTTCTACGCATCTTCACGCTTTCTCCATTCCTCTTCTCCCCAAACTCACACTAATTTCCCAATCCCACGCACCAACGCACCCCCTTCTCATGTCGTTTACCCTTCCTCTCTGCTCTCCGACCTCGTCTCTTGCGCCAACCACAGCGACATGGCTCGCGTTTTGACTCGTCACAAGCCAGACTTAACCTCCAACCTCGTGCTTCGCGTTTTGAGGAGCTACAAGCAACTGGGTAGGGGCAAGACCTTGAAATTCTTCTCCTTGGCCGGGACCCACATGGGGTTTCACTTCGACGATTCCGTCGTCGAGTACATGGTTGATTTCTTGGGTAGGAGGAAGCTCTTTGACGACATCAAGTGCTTGTTGACCACAGTGTCATTTCACAAGGGTCGAGTTTCGTCTAAGGCATTGTCTATTTGCATCAGGTTTTTGGGGAGACATGGAAGAATTAAGGAAGCGTTGTCACTGTTTGAGGAAATGGAGACCGTATTCAAATGTAAGCCTGATAACCTTGTGTGTAATAACATGCTTTATGTGCTTTGCAAGAGGGAATCATCTTTGGAGATGATTGAGCTTGCAATTTCGATCTTTCACAAGATTGAAGCTCCTGATACCTATTCCTGCAGTAACATGATTGTTGGTTTGTGTAAGCTTGGTAGATTAGAGTCAGCCCTTGATATTTTTAATCAAATGGACAAGATTGGAGTGCTTCCCACTCGTTCTGCTGTTAACATGCTTATTGGGGAACTATGTGATATGAGTGCAAAAAAAGGGTCTGTTGAGAAGGTGAGAGTGAGGAACACTCGGAGACCGTATACTATATTAGTTCCTAACATGGGAGGAAATAATGATGCAATGCAGCCTGCAGTTCAAGTGTTTTGGGCAGTTTGTAAAGGTGGCTTGTTACCTAGTGCTTTTGTTGCGGTTAAGCTTATGTGTGAGCTTTGTCGCTTGGGTAATACAGAAGAAGCTGTTAGAGTTTTGAGGATTGTTGAGGAAAGGAAGCTGAGGTGTGTTCAAGAGGGTTACTCTGTCGTTATAGAGGCATTGTGCGAATGTCGCCGAATGGAGGAAGCTAGTGATTTGTTTGGGAGGATGTTGACCTGTGGCTTAAAGCCAAAGTTGGGTGTTTATAATTCTGTTATATTGATGTTGTGTAAATTGGGAAAGTTTAAGGATGCTACCAGGGTCTTTGAAATCATGAACAAAAACAGATGCCTTCCTGATGGTTTAACTTACACTGCTCTGATCCAAGCTCATAGTGAGGTTAAGAACTGGAAAGTTGCTTATGACTTGTTGATAGAAATGTTGGGTTTGGGATTGATTCCAAATTTTCACACTTACAATTTAGTGGAGAGTCTTTTGAGAGAACATGATCGATTGGATCTTTGTGTTAAGTTGGAAAGAAAATTGGAGAACCATAAGTTGCAGAAGCTGTGTAGAGGAGATCAACTAGATGCTGCTTATGAGAAAGCAAAATCAATGATTGAAAAGGGCATTCCTTTATCAGCTTATGCTAGAGACACTTTTGAACAGGTGTTTCAGAAATGTGGCAAGTTAAAAATAGCTCGTCAGTTATTGCAGAAGACTGAAAGAGTTCAGGAGCCTGAGGAGATTGAGAAAGCTTAGATATTTAGAGCAACAAAAATTAAATCCTTTATTGTTGGTAGTTGGAACAATTTTGGTTTTTATAGTTGATATTTATATACCATAATTTTTTCCCTTAACCATGTAGTTTCAGTTAGTATTGTATCTTCTAAAAGTCTTGCATTGTTCCAGTAAGATCTTCCTGAGTTTATCAATGTAAATTGAATAAAAGAAAAGAAAGGTTTTTGCTCTTCAATTTTTAACTTACCCTGTGATGTCTTTTAAATTACCAAACTGCTATTATATGCTGATTGCATGCTTTTGCCATACTTGGGGTAATGTGGCAGAACATTCTCTATCAGAGTATTTCAATATATCTTTTTTGTTTGATGATTTAGTCGCACTAATTTTTAATCCCGTTTGTTATGATAGAATATCAATGTTGGTTCTTCTTTTCCAAGGACTGCACAACATCAAAGCTAAAAATGGTATTTGATTTTCAGTAAGCTTTCTAAAACCTTAAAAACCAGTTCATCAAACAACTCCACATCAAGTATAAGTGGCTCAATCAGGTCCAGAGTCTCTCACATTTCCACATCTCCACACGGACATGTAAAGAATAGTGAAAAATATTCTCTATATTTTAGTGATTATTTTCTCTATATTTAGTGATTTGTAGGAATATAAATATATAATATAATTCCATTTTGTGATGATTTTACATATAAAATAAAAATTTAAATTTCAAATAATTTTTTATAAAAACTAAACCAAATTTATTTAATTTTAAATACAAACAAGTTTTAGTTAGTTTGAAAGGAATTAAATAAAATCACACAATTTAACTTAAAGAAACTAAAAATATAATTATTTTTCAAAATTCAGCCAAAATAACCCTAAGCATGTTAAAAATATAATAATACTTGGATAAACAAATAATAAAAAAAAAAGCAACACAATACTTTTAAAATTATTTTAAATTAAAATTAAATAGCACCACAAATGAGTTATTTTGATCAATTTAATTTAATTTATTATATTGGAGCATAAACAAAAAGAAGGTGAATTGGAACATATTAGCCTAAAAACCTTCATAAACTCTTTGCATTGTGTCTTAGCAGTGAAGAGCGACCAGCGATGAGTGTTCGGTCCAAAAACTTGAACAATGTATTCTATGCAAATTCGTACCATCCCATTCAAGCTGGCAGCATCGACGGCACTGATGTTGTTCCTCACGATAATGCGGTTTATCGTGCTCAACTCTGTTCCTCTATCGGCCTCTGTCTGTTTTTCTTTTTCCTTCATTTTTTCAATAATTTATTTCAATTTTGGTTCCATTTTATGCTTATTTTGAATTTTGCAGATGACCCACATGGTGATCCTAAGGCCACTGGAGATCCTTACTGCACTCTCTTCGTCGCTCGCCTCTCTCGCCTCACCACCCAAGATACCCTCCACAAGGTACAACTTTTTTTTTCTTTTCTATGGGGTGCAAATAGGATATGTTCATGTAATATTGGCTTTGAATACGTGATAAATACAAGTATCTAGAAAATTATTTCGTATATATATATATATATATATATATATATATATATATTAACTTTGTTAATGTAGATTTATCTTTTCTGAAGAAGGGAGATAAGAAGTAAGAAGATAGGATACATGGTTAGGGTTCTATTCTGACCCTTATGAATGGAACATATAGCTTATAAGTTTGGAACTCAATTATGTTCCTTGAAGCTCATGAGATTCTTCCAGGAAGGACGGGAATTGACTACAATTTTGTCAAATTAATGGAGGATATTGACTTCATGTTTATGATACTGTCACTTCTTCTTTTGCTGCCACATTTTTAAAGCATAATTAACTCCTTGGGTAGCTTAATCTGAGTGCTTATGGAATGTGTTTTTTCAGGTTATGAGTAAGTATGGCCAGGTGAAGAACTTACGCTTGGTCAGGGACATTGGTATCATTCTTTGATCTACCTCAGTTCTTAACCCTTCTTTGATTTTCAGTTTCTGTCAGTTATTTCCCCTCCCTGCTCTCTGAGTACCTATTTTACATCTTCAAATTGTATGCTTTTGAAAAACATCCAAGTAGTGCTTCTATTGAGCATGCAGGTCAATATGATTGAGTACTTCTTCATTTCTTGCCTGTATAATGCTCTGCATTTGACTGGGTCTTATTGTATTTTAAGCCATTTTAAGAATCATGTTACACTATCAGGAATCTAGATACAGCGTTTTTCAGATTGTTTTACTACTACAATTTGTTTTCCATGTTATGGAGATAATATAGTGCTCGTAACAATGTTCACGCCTGGGAACAATGTTTCTTTTATGAAGTTGTTTTTGTTGGAATTAGATTTATTACTCGTTCGGTTATTGACAATCTGCCTCAACTACTGGAAAAATATCCTTATTGAGTCTTTGTAAATGTTCATTTACATACAGATATAGCATTTCCTATTGGGCTATATGTACTTCATTTTTTATAGCCACATTTTTGTGTTAAACTCCTGCCATTTATTTGGAAATTTTTTATGAGTTCATTCCCTCGAATGTATATTGTTATCTTTTAGCCATTTTATTGTCAAGCTGTCGGATATAAGTTCTTACATTGGATTTATTTATTTTTGGTTGCAGTGACAGGAGCTTCTCGTGGTTATGCTTTTGTTGAATATGAAACTGAAAGGGAGATGCGACGAGCATATATGGTGCGGCAACATATGAAAACTGTTTAATTTTTAGCTTAGAAAAGCAAAGCTTTATGATTCAACAAAAAATTAAAACTGTTATCATGCATAATATGCATGCACACACCATTCATGTTTTAGAACTTTTGACAAAGCTCTACTGGTTTTACATCCTCAGGTCAAGTAGCAGATATATCATCAGGATTTCACCTGGCTTGAAATATGGCTTTTTATTAAAGGTTATGTTATGGAAAGTTATTGAATTTTCTCATTTGCAGGAAGCTCATCATTTGATTGTTGATGATTGTGAAATTATAGTTGATTACAACAGACAGCAATTGATGCCTGGATGGATTCCTAGAAGACTAGGTCATTAAAGTGACTCATTCTTGAAGTTGCATTTCTTTCCAATGAGCCAGATCCGTCTGATTACTTTCAGTTTTCTTCTACAGGTGGTGGGCTTAGTGGTAAGAAGGAATCAGGGCAACTTCGTTTTGGGGGAAGAGAAAAACCATTCCGGGCACCCTTGTAAATTTCAGTTCTCTTCTCCTAAGTCATATCTGAAAACTATATTTTTTCTGAATTGTTATAGCTTAGTTTTGAAAGATTTGTGATAATCTCTGGTGTATTAAATGAAAAATGAATATGAAACCATTATTTCAATTGGTTGATTATCAGAGTAAAATTATACTGTCATCCCTAGAAATTTGTTTAAATTGCACCAACTTTTTTTGTCTCTCACTTGATTGGAAGGCTGTACAAAGGGGGAGTAATTCTCACAAAAAAATTTAGAAGGGGCTGATTGCACCTAAAGAGATGAGACTTGTTTTTATATTTTCATTATTACTGATTTTTTTTCCTAATAGAATTTCAAAGAACAGGAGGTGAATGTGAGTTTTGAAGCAAGAGAGAATGTGGGTGTAATTTGGCCAAAACTCAATGGCCAGTATAATGTTCTCTGTTACCTACTAATTTAAAAGCCAAGATATTTCATAGCTCGTTTTCAAAATATTCAGATTAAGCAATGATTTCATCCAGTTTTATACAATGCACTGATACAAATATGGTTATTCGTACTCATACTTATTGGCTATGTTGATTGTCTCTAATATTTGACCAGGAAACCAATCCCATATGAAGAGTTGAAGAAGCTTGGAATCCCCCCTCCGCCTGAGGGAAGATATATGTCACGCTTTCAGGTGGTGTTATTTTACCATTTAGAGCATATGTCATTTGGAAAAGATGTTTTATTTATAATGTTCTGATTTTTTTATTTTAAGATATTAAAATGACAAATATTGGTATTTGTCTAGGATTGTTCATTGTGTGTCATGGCTCATGACATCTATTTGCTTGTTAATTTGTTTTTGTTTTTGTCCATGCATGTTAAGGTTCCATCCCCTCCTAGAAGAGAAATGAACCATTCAGACAGGGAAAAAGACTCTCATAGACATAGAAGGGGATCTGATGACAGAAACAAGAAGGAAGATGCCCTCAGAAGTTCAGTAGACATTGAGGAAGGGCACTATAGAAGGAGTTCAAGACACCGAGATGATGACCAATCACGTGGAAGAAGCTCATCAGAGAGGAGTGGTCGTTACCAGGACAGGAGTTCATCTGAGAAAGAACATCGACACCAGAAATCTACTGACAAAGACAACAGGAGTCCATCTGAGAAAGGACATGGACACCGACACAGGAGTTCAAGGGAAAAAGACAAACATGAAAAAGAAAAACATTCTAGGAAGAGGAAAAGAAAAGAAAGAGATGAACTGTCTCAAACACAGGGAAAATATAGTCGCCATTCCCCTCAAGAGGACTAACTCTACATTATTATTCTTCTGTGGTACCTTTCTGCTTTGTGTTTGGTATATATATGCATGGGAAAAGTGGAAATGCAAAGTCTCAATCCTCAACATGGTGAATGTATAAGTTGGATGATAATCACTTTTTTGTTTATATATTCAAAGGGTATGTTAGTATGCAAAAACACTCAATTTCATAGCTAGCAGTGTGTTGCTGTGAAGAAATCACAAACAAAATATAATGATAGTGAGAGTTGAACTTATTTAAATTCTTATTGGCCATACTAATCAAATTGACTTTGACTTTATTTTGTATCATTTTCAAATTTGCTCAAGTGAAACTAAACCCTGAAAACTAGCATAAACCCAGAGAGATTGAAACAATTGTTCAAAAATAAAAATGTGATTGAACAGAACTTTGAACAAAATAGTACGCAAGTGCAAGTTTCCTATCTAAAACAGTATATTTTTCACTCCACCAGTTTAAAATTCACCTTTTTTTTATTTAATTATATCATGAGTTGTTGTAAATTGGAAGCAAACACTTCGAAAATGAAGATGTTATGAAAATCTTTATTTTTAATTTATTATTTTATATGCTGTTTTTATTAGTTATACTAATATTGTTTTTTACTTTTCATATTTTTTTACTTTTTAATTTTGTATAATTATTTTAAATAATTTTTTAATTAACATTAATAAAAATATAAAATTTTTTAGCAAATCAGAAAATAAATCATATTTTATTACATATATTAATAATAATTTTAGGAACAATATAAATGATGTTATATTTTTATTTATTTGTTTTTTAAAATTTGTGAAACAAAAAATAATAAAAGCAAGTTAATTTTTAAAAATGTATACAAAATATATTTTATTACTTACATCAATAGAAAAAATAAGAATACACGTTAATATAGTCAAAGTAATTACTATTTTAATTATTAATCAATTTAGTTATGATTTTTTTTTAATTTAAATATTACAATCAATACATTTATTGAATGTTTAAAAAAAATTTTAAATTTATTTTTTATCATGTAAAAAATAATAAATATACTATAATGACCAAATTACAATTATTAAACTAAAAATAAATAGAATTATGATTTAACTTATAATAATTATGAAAGGAGTTAGTAGTAACTCTTAAAATTCAAAATTTGAAATTTAAAAAAATAAAAAAACTTAAATGGAGTAACCGTTCACCTAAGAAAGAAATATAATAAAACTGATAAAATTTTGATTGGTCCATTGACGTGGTTGACTTTATTTCCGCGTTGGCCACATCAAATATTTTGTCTTCCTTCTTTCTTAAATTTTATCAAATTAAATTATTATTTGTTTACAAAATAAATAGATAAATACAGTGTTGTTTGTTTGATACTTTCTTCCCTCTCTCTTTCCTGTCGATTCCCACCCCACCAAAGCAAAAGCTTTTTCTTTCATCATAAGATTGATTCAACACAAAACCCATCACCACCCTTCATCAAAGTTCAATCCTTTCACTTCAATTCACCATTGCCGATTTCGTTTGAGCACATCAGCTATGCCGAACTGGGAGCTCAAGAACTGTTGTGACCATGACCAGAAGGTTTTCATTGCATGTGTTGCTGCCTTCACCGTTGTAATCCTCGTGGTACACTACTGTTTCTCTCTCCCTCTCTCTGCATTCCAAACACCCTCAAACCCAATTTTTGTTTTTTCCTTCTCAAGAAAACATACCCTGTTAAGAAGTTAGATTTAGAGGAAAAAAAGAAGTTTCAAATTTAAATTCAAGAGAGATTGCAAGTAATGATCTCAGTGTTAGAGACTTTAGATTATAATTTTTTTATGATAATTAATGATCAGCACTCTTTCTCTCTCTAATCGAATTACTAATTCCTATTAATTATTGATTGCACATGTAGTTGTAGTTAATTATATTTTACCTTTTTTATTTTATTTCAATGAGTATAAAATAGTGGTAGGAAATATATGTTGAGAGAAATACAATTGCATTCAAATGTTGTTAATTGCTGAATGGGGTTGTAAATTGGAGTATTTGAGAATTTGGAGTTTCACAAATAATGTTACCATAGAAAATTTTCTGCTTTCAAGTGTTATTTTTAGAGAATCATGTAGAAGGATAGCAAGAGGATTAAAGATTATTTCCCAAATTACTCGTGACTTTGAGACTGGATCAAAGTTTGGTAGTTTTATTTGGATGGGCTAATTGGTAAAAAAAAAAAAAAAAAATACATGTTGTGTAAGCTGAACAACTTGTGGACTTACATTAGACAATAGACCTTTTCAAAAGGGGTTCCTTAGTTTATTCTAGTATATTACAACCTTGTGATCCTACACCATATTTAAATATTTAGTGGTTAATAGGGGAAGTTTGCAGATATTTATTTTGATTTAGTAATCATATATATTCATGCTACACCACATTGCATGTAGATTTATTTAGGTTATAATGTTATGTGTATACTTATTTTGGTCTCAATGGCTGTATAACTGATATTTTGTGTTATTACTTTGTTGTGGTGATTATAGCTATGGAGGACCTTTCTACTTACACCTTTTAAGCTCATCACTGTGTTTCTGCATGAAGCAAGTCATGCCATTGCTTGCTGGCTCACTTGTGGCAAGGTAAAAACAGTAAATGTTGTAACTTAATGCCCTTTGATGATAGAAGTACACCACTTTTGAAGATTTTTTCTTTGCAATGTGTTAAAAGTTTCAGCTTGTACCTTCAATAACACAAATTCAAGAATTTTTGGCGCCGTGGCTCTTATTGTTCTATATCCCCAAGTTTTTTTTATTATGTTCACTTTAATGTTTTTGGATAAACAATATTTAACCTAAGTTTGTTATAACACTCTCTTTATCATATTGTGATTTTGGCTGTCTTTTTAGTTGTCATGTTTATAGATATAATTAGGGTGTCAATATGAATTCAACCGATGAATCCGGTTCATTTAACTTATAGGTAAAACGGATTTGAGTCAGGTTGGTACTGGGTTGATTCATGATTTTTTTTTTTTAATTCTTAATAATTTAATTTATCTTCCATGTATGTGAGTGTGAATTCACAAAGGAAATATTTTAATGAACTAACCCACTTAAACTAATTTAGTGAACTAACTTAACTTACCAATTTTAGTGATTTAAAAAATAGAAAAAAAAAGAAAGATTAAAAAACAAGACACATACTTAAAGTGAATCAAATCCATCTAACACATTATCCTGTAGTCGAAGTTGCAAAACTTTTGACCCACCAAAAAGTAAATCTAATTGAGCTGAACCATTTTTAACTGAATACATGGTGAGTCAACAAGTGTAAAGCATTGAAATAGCAGCAAACTATTGAATTATTCACTAATTGTTTCAGTCTAGCAGTAACTTATAATATTTTTAACTTACAAAATGATGCTCTGTTTGAGATTTCTGAAAAATTTGATATGACAATCAAGAGTAGAAGGGCATATTCTTATAAGGCTAAGCCTTGCAATCATAATGAATTAGAAATAAGAAACCCTCTTGTATTTCATGGCAAGATGCTAATGCTGAAAAGTCTCTGAAATAGTTTTGCCTTCCTATTCATTGGGTAACCATGGCTTGCAATCAACCAGAGAGCATTTTTCAATCTCTAATTTTTTTTTTAACTATTTTTATGCATATTACAGTTAAGAAGCACAGGAAATTCCACTGTTGTAGCATAAGGATCATGGATTAAATAGATTTAAGGGTTTTAAGAATTCTTTTTTGTCACTTTCGTTGTTTCATAATTTATTCATATAAAGTAAATTTTGTGAATTCCTGATGCATCAATGCTGCACGTTTAAATGAAACGAAGTATATAAATATTCAATGTTGATTAAATTATGCACATTTTTACTGCTGGCGGGGTCTTGGTGGTCTTATTGTATTGAGCCTGAGGCATTTCAAAAGTTTGATTCTGCTTTAAGCTTCTTTATACTTATATCTTCTGTATACTGAATCATTGTTAGTCTGATGTCAATAGGTGGAGGGAATTCAGGTTCACGCAAATGAGGGTGGGGTAACTCAGACACGTGGTGGCATATACTGGGTGATCTTGCCTGCTGGATGTACTGCACTTTCCTCCCTTAATTTTCAGTTAACACATTAATTTTTATTTTGACGCCACATGATATCCTTAATTATATGATATATAAAAAAATAATGCATTGGGTAAATATTTTTAAGTTAATTTAGAATCAGGGACTTGTGGATGACAATCTTATAAACTAACATCACCACATGTGCTATGGGTTTGATGTGAAATTATGACATGCAAAAAGGCTGCAAATCATGAGATTCATAGATATGTGGATTTTCTTTATTTGAATGGATAGACTTCTTAACCTTTTTATGCATATGATTTGAATTTGATAAGAGCACTTTTCAGTTGCATTTACCATTATTCTGATTGATTTTTCTTCTAGATCTTGGTTCATCATTTTGGGGAATGACTTTAATACTTGCGTCCACAAATCTTCTCACTGCAAAAATTGCCGCTGGTTGCTTTATTGCTGCTCTAGTTATTGTGCTCTTTCTTGCAAAAAATGTAAGATTGGTTATAAATGCACATGTTTTGTATCGAATATATCAAAGCTATTTTTGTCCTGACTTTTCTCCCTTTTCCTTTGTCTTGCTACACACTTTTGTTGAAAAAGTGGACACTTCGAGGACTCTGTATTGGTGAGTGATTTATGATCTTCATCTTCTGAAATAGAATGGAAAAAAAGGGAAAGATGATATTGACGATTCCACATTGACATTATTCTTCTTGATCAATGAATATCAGGATTTATTGTTCTTATTGCTGTTGTTTGGCTTCTGCAAGAGAAAACAACGGTCCATGTCCTTCGATATGTCATTCTCTTTATTGGTTTGTTCCTATCCATCCATTTTCCATAAATTATTTTAATTTGCTTCTGGTAGAGAGTTGTGTCATTTCTTGTGAAATATATAGGAAACTAATTATGATTTACTTTTCAGGTGTGATGAACAGTTTGTTTTCAGTTTATGGTATACTTTCAAGCACTTTTTATATAGTTTATTTTACTTTGGATGATAAAATTTCTGCTACCACTTTTATCACATGATTAAAATTTGTGTGATGTAGATATTTACGATGATTTAATATCTCGAAGAGTCCACTCTAGTGATGCTGAAAAGTTTGCAGAAGTTTGCCCATGCCCTTGTAATGGTTTTGGATGGGGAGTTATTTGGTGAGGTTTGCTATTCGGAAGCACGCATGAATGCAAAGATAATTCTTTTGTTTTGGACCAAAATTTATTGAAATTCGGATTACCTTTTTTGTCATAATTTAAACTCTAGTAAGCAATAATTCTTTGCTTATAATGATTAAGATGGTCGTATAATAGCAGTATGGCAATAGGGGGAAAGTACATGAATGTGCAGCTGAATGACAAACATAATAATATATGCTTTATCACTGGGGAATAAACTGAGTAAACTAATACTCGTTTCTGCTATGCATTGCACTTTCAGGGGGATGATATCATTTGCATTTCTTGCCGCATCTTTGTACCTTGGCTTGGTCATATTATCATGAGGTAAAATATAGAAGAGTTTAATTTTTATATATTGTCAGTGTAAGTTTTTTTATATGATCAATCAACTAGAAATTTACTATGACTTTTAAATTAATGATTACAGAAGTAAACCATCTTCTTACACATGACAGTGTAAAAAATTTATATTGTCAATGCATTTTAATTAAATTCAATATACAATGTCTCGAGGAATTAACTAACCAGTTGGATACATTGCTCCTCCCAAATGAAATTGAACATGAAAAAATTAATCTGATCCACTGTCAACCCAGAAAACATTCTTTCACCACTAATGATTTAAGGACTGGTATAATTTCATTCATATGTCAACAATCTATTCAAACTTTGTAGGTGTTAAGATTTTAAAAGCCTTCAAGTAGTTTTTTGAACTGAAACATACAGATACACATATACACATATTAACATACATGAGACACCACATGATTTTATGAAAATGATATATTTTATGATGACACGTCTCTTCTTATGCTTTTTGTTTACAGGTTGAGAAAGTTGCATCCAAGCGGTTTGGTACTGCAAAGAGCTTGACTAATTTCTGTTAATGCTTTGTACTCTGATTTTTTGTCCCCTTTTTTTCTGATGGGAGTTTACTCTCTGTTACTCCCATTCCTTCATTCTTTGCAACCTAGTTTGGGGTTAATGATAATACATTCTTTTGTATTACTAAATATAATCTATTCTTTTTTTTTGCCATGGATTTTTCCTAGTATATTGAATTGAAAGACTAATTCTCTACCAGTATTATGACGGATGTACAAGACGGTGAAATTTGAATTTCCAACTCCATTGATGATTCTCATAATATATTAGTGGAAAATGTATAACCATCACATTATTTTTTTTCACGACCACTATTTGTTGATATGAAAAATATAAGTCAATGATGTTTTTAAATATTGTGTTTGAATTTAGTAAATTTATCATTAGTATTGACAAATAATATTTATTGTAATATATTTTAATATTTTATAAAATTGAATTACTTTTTTAAAAATTTTCTATCCAAATCATTATAAGGATAGTAGTGATAAGAAAATTATAATTTAGACCAAAATAATGTATTTTTGAAGTAAAATTTTACAAGGCTACAAATCATATATATCTATTTGTTTTGACTTTGACAGGTATCAGTCCTAATACATTTTCAACTGAGAGATTAACTCTCACATCAGGAGTTTTTATAATGATTTAGAACTAATTAATTTGAACTTCCTATCTTAACATGGTTTCCTCAGCCACCTACAACACAATATTATCCTTGCATCTTCCTGTAAGCTGATTGATCTTGTCGCAATTGCAATCATATGATAAATCCTCTATTTATCAAGATGTTTGAGATTGAAGAGTTATGTATCTTCTTACTTGCAGATTGACCTCTTCAATTCGAAACTCAACCAGTTATTTGGCCTCAGAATTAGTGTACCTTAATGAGTGAAAACTTATGTGAACAAGCCACACAGTTTATGTGGTCATTAAGACAATAGACGCCATTCTTGTGAACCACAAACGAATATCTCTCTCAATCATGAGAACACTCTGTGGATTCATCCACAATAATCATGGAAAGACTTTACACAGAACAAGAGACATACAAGGAAAAAAAAGTAAAACACAAGACATAACTCAAGTTTCTGGATGAACGATCTCCTACAAAAAAAAAAAAATCCTTTTTCAGAACAATTGTCGTAAAAAAAAAAGATAAAATAAGTTATATATATTTAAAAAATAAAAATTGAATTACTCAGCTTGGACAAATATATGTGTTGCTTTTTGCTTAAAAATGTTTGAGATAGGTTTCTTGCTGAGGCATCATTCAGTTCCTTAGTAGAAGATCTTCTAAGAAAATGGAAATTTTGTTGCTGAGTGTTATCATATTTGTAGAAGTAAGCTTTCAAATTCCTTCAAAGGACCCCAGCATTCAAGTAACCAAGTTAGCATACTGATTACTGGAAGCCTTTGAGGGAACACGAAGAGTTCTTCTGTCAACCTCAGTTTTGATATTAGAGGAAGACATTTAGGTTCGTATTTATAGGCAACAATTGTTGGCTCTTGCTCTCAGAAAGAGGTTAATTAACTCGAATACATTCCAAAGTCATATCTTATTCTCTTCATTATTCGGTTAGGGTTTGCTTTTATTTTACCATATTTCTTTTTTGATACGACGACTAAGTTTATCTTTATGTCACTATATGTAGTAAGCAAAGAATGAAAAATAAAGAGGTATGAGCCAGCATTTGTGTTAAACATTTCCTTATTATTTATGTGACAACCAGCAGTTTCATGATGATACACAGAAGGTTAAAATTACAAAGTTTGAATGGAAAAGTATTTGAAATTAAGATGGAGAATTCTATATTAGATTGTATTTCGTATAGTTCAACTGGAAAAACCAAAAACCAAGAAAAAATATACATGATAGGTGCATAAATTGAAAGTGCTGAGAAAAGTAACGAGCTTGGAGGAATATAATATGTGCAGCTAGAGTGTTGCAGATAACTTATTCCACATGGAAAGAGTCACAACCAAAGCAATATCCTTTTTGGATACTGTGACTACATATATATCAGAATGTCAACGCACTTATTGCAATTTTCGCAGTGACATTTCTTCCATCTGTGTCTTTGATAATTCAAATTCATGGTTAAATAGACAGGGAATGCCTGCATAATCTGTGCTCAACTCAATACTGAATCTTGGTAAATGATGCATTTTTAAGACATTTCTATAAAGAAAAATACATAATTAAGGTTACAAAATACTGATATTCAAATAGTGCTATGGAGATTTTTTTTATTTATTAAAAAGCAAAGGAAACCACAGACAGCCAAGTTCATTTGGAACAAATTCTAACCATTCGTGATCAATAAAGTAACCTTATCTAAAATACGGTGAATCAAAGTAAGTAAAGAAAAACATGTGCATGTTAGTTGTCTAAATCATTTCAATGAATATTGTGAGAGAATCAATCTACCCTCTGATTATAAATAGGAATTTCTTGTTTGTAATCTTATCATGAGTAGCTTCTGTGTGAAGGATTTGAAAGGAGAAAGCATTCAGTAACCCTCAAAGGCTTCCGCTACTTCATGTTAATTACCATCAAAATCAATCATTGATTGGGAATAATAATGAAGAAGTCGCGGAAGTAGCTTTGGGGGTGCACTGAAAGCTTTAAATCTGTCTTCTCATCGGTTTGTTTATACTGAAATCAGTGAGTTAAAACACTTAAAAGTTGCTCGATTTGATGAGCTTGTTCATTTCATCCTCAAGTTGCACAAATTGGTTTGTCTGTTTATTCAAATTTCTTGAATTTTCTAATTTAACTTTCAAATATGGTGTCGATTCTTAAAAATTATCATATCATTGAGTTCCATGGTCATGCTATTTCTTACAACAGAATGTCATTGCATTGAAGAGAAAAATCCAGTACATGGTCACACATGGCGAGCAATTATACATTCTTTTTCTGGAAATAAAATCAACTCTTTTATTAATTATTTTGATAGATAAATTATAATTTTTTCACCATTTCATGCATCCTTGATAGGTAAATGATTTAAGATGATCTATGACTTACATCATATTAGTCAGTTTTTTTTTATGAAGTAGGTTATATACATGAAAATTTATAAAAAATTATTTGACTAAAGGTTATATTCTCAATTATTAAATTTTGTTTTCTGAAGTTAATAAGTCAATCTATTTAAGTAAATATAAATAATATTTTGTTTGTAATATTATGATTATATAACATTTATTTATTATAATGTATTAAAACAATATATTAATTTATTTTCTTATATAATTAAGTACATTCCTAATTCTATTTTTTACAAATTTTTAAAACAAATGATAATTTATAGTAGTTTTGATTTAACCAACAAAGAAAATAAGTATTTGTAGTTAAGAAGATATAGGTATTAATTTTTAGGTATGACTTATTTTTATTTTGAGTATCTAAAATAGGATGTTATAGAATTTTGGTTTAAGTTACTGAAAAAAGATATTTATTACTATTCTATGTTTATTATTATGTTGCTCTTTTAAATTATTTTTAAAATATTTTTAGATTTCTTTTTAAATTCTTCAACTTATTTTTTTAACATAACAATCAATAATTTTTAACTCTTTCCTTATTTTTTTACAACTTTAATTAATTAGTGGTCTTGTACAAAATCCTTGTAAAGAAAATGGTTTCAAAATGTTGAAAGATAACTCCTTTAAAACAATTCCCTCTTATGAAAACATAATCAAACCCTCTTGAATTTTTCTCTAGATTAGTATATAAACTTGTTAGAAACTACTTCATATTTTCATGTCTTTGTTCTTTTTGGTAAATATAATATGAAAAATAGTTACCATTAAAAATTATATATTATCTAAAAATTAAGTTAATATATATATATATATATATATATATGGTGTTGTAAATCTTATCTCATAAGATATTTGAATTAAATTTAAAAATTATTTTTATTATAATATCATAATTTATTTTAACATTAACAAAATTATTGGGTCTATTATATCATTTCTCATCCACACATATTTTATCTTATATTGTCTTATTATGTTAAATTAAATTTAAAGTTTTTTTTTGGTTAAACTTGTTTACCAGTTGATATATTTCATTAGGTTTTTGACAAATAGCCTTCAGAGTGGCTTCTGTATTTGGTTGAGTTTTTTTCATTGAGATGTGATTTACAAATTTTTGCTTCAACTCTTTGAGGGAATTTATCGATCATGACAGTAGGGTCTTATATACCCTTAAAGTGGCTGTCTTAAAAGTTAGGGAAAATGTCCTACATATTAAGGTTTCTGTGCCCTATATATTAGATGGAACATGGATTGACAGACAATAAATGCCTCTTTTCTTTAACATGTATAAACTTCATAGTTTTTTTAAAAAAATAAATAAATAAAAAAACATAAAAATTATAGTATAAAAACAATAATGTAGTAAAATAAACTAAATATTTATATTATCATTTTTATCTATATATGATTATTTATTAAATTAGTAAATATTGATGATGTTAATTTTATATTAGTCATATTATTATAGTATAATATCAATACTATTGTATATTTAAGAGTAAATTATTTAACTTAACATTATTAAAGTAAATGACACTCCAATATCTTGAGAAGGGTAAATATATTAGATTGACATCCTCTTTGTGGAAATATACAACTAAGTTAATTTAATTTAACATCTTAATTATTTCACTTTTGATTCTATATTTTTTAAATGTAAAATTTTGATCTTTATAAAATTGTAATCATACATTTAATTATTTAATTTTTCAAATTAAATAATCGTATTCATAATTAATATATAATTTAATTATTAATAAAAATATTAATTTATTTATCAAAATAACATTCTTATTTCTAACATATAATGTTTTCTTTAAATAATTAAATGACATATTAATAATAACTGAAATTATTTCATTTTAAATAACTGAGAACTGTAGATGAAATTTATAAGATTATATATTGAGAAAGTCCGAAAATGGATTTAAACTAAGATTTTAAATATAATTTTAATATATTTCATTGGTTCCACCTAAGATTGCTTCTTATTTGCTCATCAACATTGCTTCTGGGTTGCAGACTAAGGAAAAGCTTTGGGTGTAATAAAACATATTTTATATACTAAAAAAAATAGATATATACTAAAAAAAATTTAGAAACATATATTTTTGTAAATATAAATAAGTTTCTGGTAAATTAAGGCGTATTTTCATCTACGAAAGAACAAAAGTTTAGAAAAAATTAGAAATATTTTTATTAATATAAGAAAAAAAGAAAGATATAAAAAAAAGATTAAAAATTAAAATTGATAAACTAATTTAGGAAAGATTTAATTTTACCGACATATTTAACTAATTTTCTTATCACCTTATAAATAAAACTTACGGAGTATAATATTATAAATCAAACATACTTTTAATATTTTATATTTTAATTATAAATTAATCATTTTTATATTAAATGATTTTTATTTTATAATTTTTTTTTATACTTTAATGACTAAAATAAGATATTACCATATGTAATATTCTTTTGTATATCGCTAAAAAAAATAAAAATTATAACACTTTTTAATCATATTTTGAAATTTTAACAATATCTTGAAAATTAATAATAACATTTTTAATTTTTTATATTACGTGAATAATAATATTTTATTTCAAATATTCAAATAACCATTTTAATTTAATATTATATATTTTTCATTATTAATTACATTTATTTAAGAAAATATATTATAAAAGTATATTTATTTTTATTAGTTTTTAATGAAATAAAAAAACCTCAAAATTACTTACTGATGTGTTTTAGTATTAAAAGCGTGGTAGAGACTTAAAACTCACCTTAAACACTTATTTGAAACTTCAAATCAAAATTTTTATTATTACTTCAACATGACAATGCCATATTTAAAAGTATGGAGAAATAATTTGAGAAATTAAACTACAAAACAAAAATTAAAATACAGCATATTTATATGAAAAATAGTATTTTTAATGAAATCACTTATATTAAGAAAAATAATTAATTTATCTTATTTTATTTATTTTTTAGTTATTTTATATTGATATTTTATTTTTATTTCTATTAATCACTTATCAATAACAACACACGTATTCATTCATATGCTTAATAAGAATATATAATAAATAAATAAAAAACAAATTTATTAAAATTGAAAAATGTTATATTAAAACCAATTTTTTTTAATTGTATCCTATTAAAATTTGAGAGAGTATATAATTTGAATAAATTTTAATATCATTTTGAAAGAAAAAAAAGGTGAGACAACCGATCATATTATATTTTTTATATGTGTTTTAATTATCTTATTTTTGAAAAAAAATTAATTATCATTTTAAAATTAAAAATAATATTAAGTATTTTTTTATTATTTATATCGATTATCTTCATCTAGTTTTTAGTTTATATATATATATATATATATATATATATTTTAAGTAGAAATGAAAATATATAAAAAAATATTATAAATATTTTATTAAAATAAAAAATATATATATATTTCTTAATTTCTTAAAAAAAGTAAACTATACTTATAAAAAAAAGGTGAGAAATTAGTAGGAAATAATTTTTTTCCATGTCAATCAGCATATATTTTTCCTGTCAGATGCAAGCACCCGTTTACTCCTTGCAGCTTGCAACTTATCATCCAAATCCTTGAAATGATCTGAAGAATTAGTCATTCATAATGATCATCGGCTTAACAAGAACATATTCTGATGTTATGATCATCGGCCATCAGAATTAATTTTGACTCTTAAGAACTGGAATGTACGATATATACCCCCCAAAATATATGAACATTTAAAGAAGATCAGAGTTTCACTGATATGAGGACTGAGACCGAGGACAACTATCTAACAACAGCTAAGGAAAAGTAAATGAGTAGAGAGTGCCTTAATTGGAATTTTCACATTACTCTCTATAGTCTACTAGATTATAGAATGAAAAATGAAAACTGAAAATCTTACCCAAGAAAGAAAGAAAGAAAGAAGGAAAATAGAAAGAAAACCTGTTGTATTTTGAAGTACATGTATATATGCAACTAGAGGGTAACCACAATTAGCATTAGGAATTTGGGAATGGTCAAGAACTTCATGGCACAAGGTGTTTATCCCTTGTGTTTGTTTACTCAGAGAGAATAAAAAACCTGGTTATCATTTGAATTTGCATTATAGCAGCTACAACAGTAATAAAGGCTTCAGCACGCCTCAAAGTTCCACTCCTCCATATTTATGGACATCCACTTGACTCAAACATAGAGTAGTGGAAGCCTTTGAGGGTTGCTAAAGACTCTATCATATCAAAACCATGTGATCGAAGTTCAACACTGAATTGGTACCTAATTAAGCACAACCACCCCTATATATATATAGGTATAGATAATAAGCAGTGAACACAAAATCTTCTCAAATGATCAATGTTTGACAGCAAGAGTTAATATTCTCTTCTTTATAACTTTATTATTATTATTATTGGCATATTAAGTCGTGTTAAGGGTTTTGTTTAAAATGGTAAGACTTGTTTATTTTCTAATTTTTTCTATTCATGAGACTTGGAACACTTTATTAACAAGAGAATCAAGTCCTTTTATCATTTAATAACTATTCATTCTTAGTGCAGTTTTCGTTTTATAAGATTACTTTTTCTAATGATCGAAAAGAATAACAATTTTATGCATAACTAGTATAGAAGGAATTTTGCAACTGTGCTGCTGCTGGTTTTTAAAAAAAACAAGCTGTTTTATTTTATACTTCAATTATGAAAGCTTGAAAGTAAAGGTGGTTAAGAAATAGCAATATGCCATAGTTTTATCAGAGAATGGTATCATTAACACCCAAATGAACTTCTGCTGATACATATTACAATATTCATCTCATATGTGAATAATTATGTATCATTAAAGTTAATCCAATTGAAATAGTTTAATAATATTTCAGTATTGTACTTTAATGTATCTAACAGGAACGAGTCTTTGATGTGTAGAAAATAAAGGGTTATTCTATTTTTATGATGAGTGAAATAAAAATATTCAAGGATAACCCTATAGTTGTATATTAAAATACTAATCTGTATATCAGGAGAAACAAAGAAAAAAAATAAAAGACTAACTTTTTGAAAATATGTGTATATCTGAAAGATCAAACCATACAATTCTAGAGAGTAAGTGGTCATCATGAGTATAGGTAAGTTTTCGTTCCATTTTCCAGTCATCAACGTGATTGATTTTAGATAACAGATAATAGTTTTCATAAGAAGGAGTATTTGCTCCAATCTCCTTGGAATGCTTATGCGATTTCTTGTAGCCTTTAGTATTATGTTACGTTCTGAAGGCATTTTACGCAGTATATGTAATTGTAATGGTGCTGTAGTTAGTGGGTTCTTGTACTCTTATGCTTTATGCATTCTAGTTTTGCATAACTTTCATTTCTGTCAGATTTATTGAAGCTTTTTGCATTTCTTATGCTTTAGTCTACTTCTAGTTTTCTTTCTAATTACAAATTCTCTATAATATTAAGCTTTTACTTTTTATACCTGTTAAATTTATATATTAATCCACTATCAAATGATAGATGTTATTGATTAAAGTATGTAAATCTGTATATTATATGATAATTATTGAGATTATGAGATTATGCATGAAAGATTGATATGAGAAATCAAGTCATACATTTTCGAACGCTTGATTATGATAAATTTGCTGAAGGTTGGGTACCACCTGATTAATTTTTATTAATATATTTATTTTTATTGATTAAAAAAAACATAATATTATTTGTATTTTTTTAATTATCTTATTTTTTTTCTTATAAAAAAATTAGTGATACATTTGCGTATCTTTTTAATTTTTTAAAACAATATTACAAATTATACAAAATTAAGAAAAATAGTTTATTAATTTTCCTAGTTTTATTACTGTATATGTACGTGATAAGATACAACTTTCATACAAACAAAATAATATTATACTAATTATTTGTCGTTTAGCTTCCATTAATATAATTTTTTTATCAGAATTGAATTATTATACTACAAAAAAAATTTTATTATTCATGAAATATTTTTTACGGAATGTGAAAAAAATTAATTATCCATTAAATATTTTCTACAGATTTATTTTTGTGAAAATTTTTCATATGAGAAATTTTTTATAAATTTATTTATGAAAAAGTTTCCTATGGATTTGTTTGTAGGAAATTTCCCATGAATTTTTTATAGAAAATTTTCTGCTAGCTTTTTGCCCACAAATTTTCCACCACCACAAATTTGTAAGTAAAAGGTTAGTAGAAAATTTTTCACAAAAAATCACAAAAAATTCATGGGAAATTTCTCATAAACAAATCCATGGGAAATTTTTCACAAACAAATCTATTGAAAAATTTTTCATAAATAAATTTATAAAAAATTTCTTACATATAAGTTTATAAAAAATTTCTATAAAAATAAATCTGTAAAAAATATTCAATGAATAATTAATTTTTTTTCTAAAAAAAAATTCTATAAGAAATATTTTATAAATAATAAATTTTTTTTAGTGATAGTATAGTCATTATAAGTTTACACTAATATTATTTACTATAGTAATATAGTGTGGTGATAATATATAAATTTAATAATAAAATATAAAATCAATGAATAAATAAAAAAAAATATATGAGCTGGTAAATTTTTATAATATATTATTAAAAAATTATATATTAATTTGTATAAATCCTAAATATAAAATTTCCAGAAATTTTTTTTGAGACAAAACAGACAAAAAAAAGTTGTTTGTGATTCCAATATTATGCGTGCCACAAATTAAGTTTATTAGTTATTCATATTCCTGAGTGGAACTTTTCGAGGCAAACCAACATTCACAATATTCCATTGATTTTTACATGTATAATTATCTTGTATTTTTGAAAGTAATTTGAGCATTGATTATATTAATATTTGGAATTTTGAATACTAACTAGTATGATATACTATAAATTAGTCCTAGAAATGTGACAACGCAGAGGAGATTATGTATAGTTTGGATTTGAAAGGTGACTTATTCTTCATGTCAAGAGCCAAAGCCGTATTACCCTAAAAAAAGTGAGATGCCAAACATTCCCTCACCTTTAGTTGACCCCTATTCAAATGGAATGTCAAAACCCTAAATTATTAATATGCATGCATTCATGCAGAGACATTCATTATTTCATTCATTCCCCTTGCTTTTTGCATTATCTTTAATTCACAAAGTGGAAACATAATATTTCGCATCTGCTCCCTTCAAATGAATGGCTCAATTTGGCTACCTAAATTCAATCCTATATCTTTTGTTTGATTAACTTTTTTTAACCAAAAAACGTAATATTCTTCTATCTCTTCTATAAGACGTTTATTTGATTATTTGGCAGATTGGCACCACTTTAGCCTTCTGGCTCTGTGAGTACTGCAGATTACTCTCAGTAATTGATTCGAATATCATCTTCTGGTGCACCAAAAAGCAACAAGGAAAAGACGTGAGAAAACCTTTATTTGTTTTTTCTATACTCTCTCTATCTTTTCAAAACACTTAATCTCGCTGAAACAGTGACTATAATCTAAAAGGGTGAAAGAAGATACTGAAAATCAGCAGAAATAATTTTCTGTAGTAGTGAATGCAACAAATGGGAAGTGGCTGCTGGCATGCATTATCTATACGATAAAGAAATATAAAATTAAGGTTAACTTCAAACCGATTCAGGTAATTATTACTTGTATGTTTATGGTTGTTATTGTAGCAGAGTGAACCTTTTCTCCCTGTTTATCATATTCCTTTTAATCCTTTGGTTTGGATTAGTTATTATTCTTTTTATCTTTTGGACATGATGCACGTGTTATTGAGAAAACATTTTATATATGTTGTGTTTGAAAGGAATCAAAGTGAAAAGGAAATTAATGTGAAGCATGCAAATCGTATATTGGTTTAAGAATCAAGAGATAGGGAGCATAACTAAAGTGGCTATGAGTTATTAATAATAATAATAATAATTAAAATATAAAGTGGAACGTGGTTTACTAGCTTAAAGTTAATAGCTTTTTTCATCCGAAATTTAGCTTCGAATATATTAAAGAAGATAGCCACAATTGAAAAGATTTTTTCTTTTTTATTTTTAATTATTTCTCTAATGATTAAGTTTTGCTTTATATAAATATATAATTTTCTTTTATTGAACTGTTGAATTATAACTATGTGCATTACCCATGTCAAATCTTCTAAAAATAAACAACATTATAGAAATCAAATGTGTGTTCTATGATTTGAAACACAGTGGTATTGTCTAGTTTGTCTCAAATAAGATGTGCAATCTAATTAACATCTTGTATATATAGGATGTGATTAAGATTATTTCTTCGAAATGGTTGTTGGCAAAAACTATATTTATGCAGACAATGTTGGGGTACTACATTATGATGAGATCCTTGAGTATATAGAATTGATTTTGGAAAATCACTTATATTTTAATAGAAAGATTATTAACTTTTTAAGATCAATATTAACTAGGATTTTATTCCGTATTAACTTAATTGGCACCAGCACACAAAGTAATAATTGCTTGATTATCTAGATTCCATTCTCCATTAATAAATTTATTGTAATTTTTCATCTGTCCTTTAAAGAATAGTAAATGGCTTACCCTGTCAAATAATTAATATTTTAACTGATTCTTAAATCAACATTTTCACACAAGAACCACTCATTTCTAGGGCAAAAGAGAAGTTATAAAGACTTTTACAGTAGTTCTCAATCCTTTCGAGTATTTTAGAGAAGACGCGTTTGCAAATTCAATGTAGAGAGACAGTAAAGTCTGCAAATAATAATGTTACATGTGTATGCTAAGCCATTCACATCACAATCCTTTTCTCTCATTCTTTTAATATCATCTTTCAAGCTCGAATACATATTATATATTAATGTACAATTTTAGGCACCAAAACCATAGAAATTACTACTTCTAAATTATTAAATTATATATTATAATTATCCTTGCTCTTAGCAAATAAGATTTTGTGGTCGATTTAGAAGTTCCATATTTTTCTTCTTTTGACATAACGTTGAAAAACTTGAATTCGCTATTACAGTTCTTTCAAAGAAACAACTTTACTATCAGTTTAAGAGAAAGCATTCTACAAAAAGGAGTTGGGAAAATGGCAATAGGGTTGGCCCAAAGACAAGAGAGTTGGTGAAACTATGATAAGAGAAAGAGAGAAAACTCTTATAATCTATACAGAAAATCCATTATTCAAAATTAAGTGATATACAGTAACTAACTACTTATAACAAAGAGCATCTTAAGAAGTAACTAGAAGCTAAAGAATGAGAACTAATTGAGGTACTTCTGTGTATATATCTCCATTACACTGATATTTAACTTTGATTTTTCTTTTTTAGACTATGCTTTCTCACCGTTTACCTCTGTTATTACATTGTATATGAATCTTGAATTGATTGTATTTAATGGCAGTGATTATTTGAGAGTTTGCAAATTCCGTGACATATATATATATATATACCTATGGGCTTCTTGTCACTCCCCTCGGTCGTGCATAAGGTACTGTTGTCGCAGAGGGAGTTTTCAGGCTCATTAAGTGCTTGAAAAACTTTGTTCTCCTTCACTTTTTCTCTCCTTAGATGTTCTTCTCTAATCCTAAATAATAAAAAAATATGTTTATGCGAAATGCGTGAAATTCAAACAATTATATAAGTTAAAATTTAAACTAGTTAAGATTCAAGGTTTGATGTAGAAAACTACAATAGCCAACGTTAAAAAGGGTCTGTGTAATAGTGAAAACAGTGCTGCATGCATTGAGGAAAAAATAAAAAGTTGTTTGAGAAGAAAGAAAGGAATAAAAATGAAAAATAAAAATGTATAAGTTGTTTGAAAAGAAAAAAGTACTTAGAAAAATTATAAAAAAAAAAAAAAAAAAGTGGAAGGGTACTCATCTTCACATAAAGAATGTCAAGATTAATCGTCTGATTAATATTGGTTTTATCATGTTGCAGAATGACAAAAAAGATGATAATATAGGAAATTGTATATTTCTAAGTTCTAACTCGTATTAGTATGTATTTTGTTGTAAAAGCTGTAGTGTATATTTGATTTTCATAAGATTAAAATTACTTTAAATATTTGTATCTTTTACATCCAAAATATGGATCTAAAACTTTAAAATATTAGACTAAAGATAAATGTTAACTTGGAAAGAAGGTGGGTATCTGATAAGTGAATCTATAGTTATATAAATTAGTGAGTTAGAGATGATTTTCAATATTTAAAAGCAATAGATTAATCAACTCACGAATCAAGTAATGTATCTTAGACCAATAGAAGAAATCAAACACTGAAATGCATTCCAAAGTTTTGAAGTTTGGTCAAAGACCTCCGACACTGGTTGCAGTATTGGAAGCCTTTGAACGAACTTAGAAACTTTAATTAGATGGCATATATATGATTGTTATATCAGTTTCTGATGAGAAACCAGAGTTTGATTTGCTATATATAAGACTCCAAACCCTTGTCCAAGAACATCTATTCCACAAATCTAATTCTAGCTATTTGGCCCACACGTTTTCAGATTCCATATTCTCCACTCTTTTCTTTTCAATTGTATCTGTGAGAACACTAGAATAAAATTTAGTTGGCGACCTTCTGCATATAGTTGTTGATATCAATATAAGTCAACTGCTATATTCAAGTAAACTATATATATATATATATATATATATATATATATATATATATATGCCTTTAACATATATTCTATATGGTGGAATTAAGGTTTGAAATTGGACCTATATCTCGAAAATGTGATAATAGCATTATATTGTAATGTTTTTTTTTTTATCTTTCTATCACAACAACATCTTATCCTACTCTTTCTCTTAATTATATTTCTATCTCTTTTTATTATATAACATTTTTGTAGATAATTATTTTAATTAAGTATGCAAGATTAAGATAATCTTTGAAAATGTATTTTACTCTTAAATAGAAAACCACCACTGTTATATTAATTACGATATTAAAAATTAAATTTGATATTTTATATGCAACTGGATAGATTTCTAAGAACACTACTAAAATACCCCCAACTATATATTTCATATATAATATTTTAAGAATTTTGCAAATTATTTTAAGTATTGATTGTAGTTGAAGTGAAAAAATATTATAAACTTACATTATAACTTTAGTCAATATTTTCTAATACTGAAATTATCTAATTCCTTTTAGATTTTAAAATATGGTTTTCAATAAATAGTTTAATATTTAATTTTTTTTCATTGAAAATGAAACTCAAACTTATTAAAATTATCACATATATATTTTGGAAATTTATATAAAAAAATTCTCAAAAATATTTTTAATATTATAAGTAATATTCTAAGTAAAAATGAAGCTTCTACAGTTTTTGTAATTAAATTTTGACTAAAAAAAGATTTTAGTTAGTTCGATGATACTAGAGACAATTTGATAATTTAAGAGCTTCAGTCCAAAAAAAATGATTTAAAAAAAATTGGATAATACTTGATAATTTGAAAAAAATGACTTTTGTTAGAATTCTTGAATTTTTTAAAATATAAATTTCTGAATAATTCATAAATAAAAATATGCAAAAATCGAGATACTATACAACTTTAAATAATTTTTCAAAAAACAAATCACTTTTCTCCTTATTAATTTGGAATATATATATATATATATATATATATATATATATATAATTTTTATCATTTTCATTTAAATCTCCGAAAAATTTAATTTAATATCTATTATAAGAGAGACAAAACGTTCAACATAACATTTAACTAAGTGCTATTGATCCATTGAGTGAAATTAAAGCCTAACAAAATGATTAATTATCTTACAAAATGTTATTTCAATTATTATTTTTATAATTTTACTCTATATATGCTGACCTACTTACTAATTTCACATACTTTCACAGACAATTTTTTTAATAAAAAGACTTTTGACATGTGATGGTTTACTATTTTTTTTTTTTATTGAACTTTTTATCATGGAAATTTTATTATGTTAAAAATAGATTATTATTATTATATATCATCATCAACTTGAAAAAATAAAGTTACATAGTTTTTTTTCTTGGAAAATAATTGTGTGTTCAAAAAAATTTATTTAGTTAATGATAACAAGATATTTATAATTTTGACAATAACTATGTAAAGTGTATTTAAAGGGTTATTAGGAAGCTATTAGTTTATTGTTCGTAAAATATTTTAAATTATTTACTAATTTATTTCATTAAGTAGTTTATTTCGTGGTAATTAAATAAACAACCATCATTAAGTTTTTATACCTTTTGTAATAGCTAAATCAAAAATGTGCATCCAAACTAGTCACTACTAACATTTTTATTTTATTATAATTATATTTAAAAAAACCTTAATTTTAGTTATTTTATCATGAGTATGAGATATATTATTTTAGTAAAGTTTCACAATGTATTTCTTATTTCAAATTCACAGTTTGCTTATTAGTGTAAGTATGCAATTTTACAATATTTAGAAACCATCATTATTTAACGACAATCCAGATTTTTATTTTTCAAAGTTTCTTTATAATGTACATAAAAAAATTTAATAACATAAAAACATATTTAATTAACATGGTAAAGTAACAGAAGAAAAAAATAGATATTATAGTGAATATCATAACAGTAGCATAGACTTGAAGCACAGGAACGAGACTTTCTACATTTATTCCCACACCTACCAAGCTAGTCTTTACAAAACAAAATGAACAAACCATAATTACGAAAGGGTTGGTGATTTTCAAGCGCACAACATCATAGGTAATTAACCAAATGCAGGGGGCTTAAAGCATAGCATGTGAACGATGAGCATGACGAAGGGTGCGTTTTGACAATGAATAATATTGAAGATGTGATGAATGATGGTGGTGCTGGAGAGGGAAGTGTGGCGAGTTCATTCTGGTTACGCAGCTGTTGTGTTGCCATTGCCATGGTGTTTCAAGTCATGTCATGGTGTATCAGATGGTGAGCACACGGTGACTGGTTTCATGGAGGTCCAAAGATGCTCACCATTTTAATTTCTGCTTAAAGTGAGAGTCTGGAAGAAGTTAATTTCAGCCACAGAGGATAATAAGAGAGCAAAGTGATCCATCGAAAGTGTCTATCCTATCAAATCAACAAAGGTTGAGTCAAATATTTGGCTTGGCTGCCACAAACATATACATTATATGTTTATACTAATTGCAAGGATCAGGTTTAACCTCCAAATCATGTATATGAGTTCAGTTTTTCAATATACTCACCCATATGCATGCATGCATCGGTGTGTGGACAAAACATACAAACTTTGTTGCAGTGTTGTTTGAATGATGACCTCTCTGATTGGTAACTGTCCAAATTAATACAAAGAATAAAGCCTTCAGTGACCCTCTCCAACAACCGTTGCACCATGTTTCTTCGATTTGAATCGATTTGAAAGACAGTGTAACGGAAGCCTTTGAGGGTTTCAAAAGACAGTTTCTCTACAATCGCCAATAGATTTAAAGTTTCGTTGGAAGCCTTTGAGAGAACTTGCAAGGATCCATTCATATTTGTTGTTACCACCCTCGCTACTGATGAAAACTATATAGGGTTCAGTGGCCTTATATAGCAGTGACTGAGACTTGTCCCTTCGCAGCATGATAATTTAAAAAACCAAGAGAATAATATTATCCCTTATAGTGCTGTTCTCTCCTCCAAAATGGATCAAATTCCATGTCAAACACTACCATAAAAGAATTCCTAATTTTCCAGATAAGGTTCTTTGTTAATCATAGAAATATGGGGGGAAAAATGTACACATATACTGAATACTGTTCTTAATTATTCAGAAATGTCTGCATCGCAATTTAGAATCTCTCAAAGAGAGCGCATTTGTGAGGAAAAAAAGGTGTAATAGGTTAATGTTCACTTTCAAGAGGATTTAAAAAATAAATTTCAATTTTAATCAAAATATTGTCAAAATTTTAAAATATTATATTTACAAGTTATAGTAAATTAAAAATAATAAATGATAAATATATATATATAT
Source organism: Macrotyloma uniflorum (assembly GCA_016859785.1). Classification (NCBI taxonomy): domain Eukaryota; kingdom Viridiplantae; phylum Streptophyta; class Magnoliopsida; order Fabales; family Fabaceae; genus Macrotyloma; species Macrotyloma uniflorum. The sequence continues at coordinate 501,697 of BDMB01000008.1, read as the reverse complement.
ATATATATATATATAACGTATATAAAAAAAATGGTTTAACTTGTATTAGTTATTAAAGATGGGATTGTTTGATCCAATTTTAGTTAAGGTCAACATAGAGAAACCCAAATTTGATAGTTGCTTCCATCTAATTTTCTAAAATTATATTAATTAGGTTATAAAAATTTGAATAGTATATGCTATATAATTTTTTTTTATTAATTAATATAAAATTTTATATTTTTTTATAAGCTTATAAAAAAAATTGTATATTTTCAAATATAATTTTAGTTTTACTAGTTATTGCATTATAACATTTTAAAATCCTAGTTTAAATAGTTATTTTATCTGTATACACAACACTTATAATATTATTTTCTATGTATAATTAATCCTTTTCGATTTCACCATTTGTTGTCTTACAACACTTCGGTAACTTTATTATAAAAATATATAAATTAATACGAGAATATCGATTCATACGTAATTAACTGTTAAGAGTCCAAAAAATCTTACTTTCTATATCTATTTAAAACAAAAAAATTATTATTAATAATTTTACTCCGCTTGACAAAGACTGTTTTGGTAGTAATTGGTGTTAATGTTTTAAAATTAATGTACAAAACTTTGAATAATATTAAAACTATAATTTAATTTTTAAATCAATTTTTTTTATTAAAAATATTTTAACATAATTAATATATTAAAATAATTAAAGTTAAAATACTAAATTTTTAAGATAATGTTTGTTCATGACGCATGATAAAATGCTAGTATATAATAATTAAAATTAATATTAATTTTTCAATTGAAATTCATTCATACTTTCCTCTTATTCTTTTTTTCCCTTTATTTCCATCTTTCTGTTGAAGTGAAGGTTAATACAATCGTAGGAATGTTACAAATTAGTTTTTGGGTTTACAATCAAAATTTTCACAAACTTTCTGCCTTAATTTTTCCTACTATTCCATTTTGATCTTCTTCTATTTTCTTTATTCATATATCAACAACAATTCATTTTTTTTCTTTAAATTTTTCCCTTCTAACATTAAATTTACCTATTTTTAGTTTAATGTTTACATTTAAACTAAATTATTCTGGTTTATAATTTATTGTATTAATAAGAAAACATTAATTTTCAATACCTTTAATACTGTTTTTGAATCAAAATTGACCTTTCATCTTAAAAACTATTACTTTTTTTATAGTCACTGAACCCAGCTGTAATAAATTAACAGGTGATCATGCTAATTTTATTATAATTAAATTATAAACATAGTATTTATTTATTTTAAAGTTATAAATAGTTAATTTTGGTATAATTAATTTATACAATTGAATATAGCTGAAAATGTGTTATCAAGCTATCTTAATTACATACATATTTTGTATTATAAAATTTTTTTTAGCATATTATAGCATATCTTGTGAGTTAAAGCAAGTAGTAGAAAATACCCACTGAGTTTAAAGCTCTTAACAGTGATCCTTGACCTTATGTTTAATAGAACTTGTGCTGAGTTGAAACTTGAAATTGAAACCAGTACAAGCTATAGATACCCTTAAAGGCCGAATAAATTCATGCAATGCTTTGAAAAGAAGGGAAAACAAGTCAAACAATGAGTGATTCTCCCAAAGCTTTGTCTCCAACTTGTTACTCATCCATTGCAAAATAAAAAACAACAAAATCTGTCTAACTTTTCAAAGGCTTATATCTTATACAAGTTAACACTAAGAAAAAAGAAAAAAAGTCCTTCGACTTATTAATCAACCATAGCCATGATCTAAATTTAATGAGGTCGACATAAGTTCATCATTTAGTACCTCATTTTGAAAAATTACACTATTCTTATATAACATAAAGACCATATTCAGGAAAACCAAACTAGCTACCAATCCTAACCAAAATTCTTTCCTTTAAAACCATTTTTGTGTTGTAAGAGTGTCCCTACTATTGACCAGCAGCACTGTTTCAATCTCAAGTCAAGAATAGCAGTTTTGTTTTCACATATTAGAACCGAAAACCTGCAAGAACAAAAGCTTATTTTGTTGTTTCTTCTTCCTCCAAGCAAAAAGTGCAAGAAAATTTCATGGTATAAAAGCTTGAGATTTGAGAATGCTGTCTTTTTTTGTTTCTATTCCCAGTATAAAAGCAACAGACTTCAAAGTTGATAGCAAACAAATCACCAGCAATTTAAGAACTTGAAACTGAACTCTGGAGCCTATTCTTTGCTGCAAGATGAAGTTGTGCATGAACTACACTGTAACTGCAACAAAACATTATAAAAGTTTATTGAAATCAATTAGCCATGTAGAGTCAAAGTATTTGGGTCAAAACTATCGTGGATGTTTAAGATGATAATTAAACATGAGCAGTTGCCTTTAATGAACTCTCAGACAACCACTACTACTTGTTTCAGGATATTAAACCGACAGAAACATGCAGTAGTGGAAGCCTTTGAGGTCACTAAAAAGCACTCTCTATTGAAAGCACCATGCATAGACCTAAGAAACTTGTTAATTTATTTCTCAGTCAAGCAAACACCTTATACCTTAATCACAATGGCTGCAGGTGTAGTCCATATTTATAGAGTGTGATAAGACACATGATGAAAATGAATCACAATTTGCGAAAGATAATTCTCTTACTCTCTTTGCTGTGGTTTGATTCGCCAAATTAAAGATACGATTACTTTTTAGATAGCGAATAATGGACTTTAATTTCTCAAGAACCTTCATAGTTTAAAATGACAGCTCCACTCAATTCCAACAAGGTGGAGATATACTTGTTTACTTCTAATAGAATGTTACCAAAAGGGAAATATACCATCTTTTGCATGAATTTTTTATCTTCGTGGCAGTTGTCAATGAATGGCAGGTAGATCCTTTAATCAAGATGAGTTTGCAGGTTGATTAATTGATTGGTTTATGCAGAAGCTAGCGTGATTCAGTGTTTACAAGTTGTGGAGAATAGATTAAAGAATGACTTTAAAGATAAAAAGAATATTGACAGAAAAAGTTCATCCAACGCCCACACAAGTCAAAACAGATTGATGGTAATTACAAAATGCCACCAATTAACATTGCAGTTGCAGATGATCCGTTTCATGCAATGATTTAGTAAATGGAACATTTGGTAGACCACAGTGAGAAGCCATGTGTCAACACCTAATTGAAGACAAAATCAAATAAACGGGTATCAGTACCCAGTACCAACAATAGGGATTTTCAAACCCATAAACAATATAAAGTAACGCAAATATATACAGAGAAAAATTGTTATTCAAAAAGTTATTCTGATATATATTCTACAAACAGGTTCAGTTTTTGATTGATTCTCTAAATGGATTGTCAACAAATGTGAAAATTTTTCTATTTATATACTTAGTTGGAGCATCTTGCCTACGTTTCAACTTCCAAGGAAGCCAAGGGCCAAATACTGTGTAGGATGCTCCAATTCATTGATTCATATCTTTCTTTAAGATGGCACATTTTACACAACCATATAGTTTCCTCAAATTCAAACATAAACCTTCATCTATTATTATTATTTAATTAACAAACTCATAGATAATTTTGCATATCTCTTTATCTTTATTTATGTTAGACAAATCTTACATTAATTAAAAATAAAACTAAATTATAATTTATAATATATAAATGAATCTCACTTTCTAAACTGATTTTAGAAATGAGTTAAACTATATAAAGTCTTATTGTTCACAAAGTTGTTAAATTTAAATTGAGTCACATGTTAACGGATTACGTCGAATACGTGAGAAGAGAGTGTTCCAAATTAAACTTCCAAACCGATTATAAGGTGAATTAAATAATATGATCAATTTTTATAGTTATATCGTTGTTATAACTCAAACCAATAATCAATTGCATTAAAATCCAATATACAATAAAAAAGTGAATTAGATTGGATTGGGTTAAATTTTATTTAAATAATTAAAATTTTTAAATAAAAAAATAGATTGAATTAGGTTAAACTAAACTCATAACTACCCGTAAAATTTAACACCCCTAATTACTTTATAACTCAGAAATATTATTTCTTGGTAAAAACAAATCACACCATCAATCAGGCCCAATACGTTTTTTGGTACCAAATCCCAACAAAAAACCACATAGAGCCCAATCCAATAAAGGATATAGGGCCTATTCATATTACTCGCTCATTTCATAGTCCACAACTTAGTGGAGTTCTCTTCATTCAAAGTCCATATATCTTGAAAGAAAAATAAACAAATCTTGGAGCTGTTTGTTTTATGGTTTTATATGTCCATTAATTAATTCATAATAATATAAATATTATGATCAGAAAATTATTCTTAGAAATCTTCGAAAATTCGTCTGTGTTAAATTTTTATATATTTTAGAATTTTTTTTATAGAAATAATCATTGATACTTTCATATTATTCCACAAAATTTATTTTATTTTTTTTTCTTAAAAAAGAATGACATAGAACATAGTTATGAAGTTCTTTGAGATAAAGATGTGTCAACGGACCTTCATTAACTGCTTCCTTATCCAAGTCAACAACATCATTAATGTATTCAAATAAATGAAGTTGTCAAGCCTGAATAGGTCTTTAAACAAACTACAAAATTTGCAGTTTTTATTTACATGATTTTTTAAAAATATTTGATGGAGACAACTCAATCTGTGAAAAATAAAAATCCTTATTATATGAAAAACATTTAAAAAGTAAATTTTGATGAACATACAAGTGGCATGGCTTTCTCAATAATATCCTATGAATATACCCTACCCTCTCACCTTATCACAATTATAATCATTTTTTAAACAATCAATTTTTCTTTTTAAGAGCCTTTTAATGGTTTATTATATGGTATAAATTTGAAAGATTAATCATTTAACTTCTCTAAAAAAATAACTTTTACTTGTGTAAATAATTTTAATTTTATAAAAAGCTTATTTTATTTTTTTAAATTATTATTATTATTATTATTATTATTATTATTATATATATATATAACCTTACTTGAGCAACTCATTAATTAAACAATAAACGTGCGCTAACTTAAATATTTAGTGAGTTTGACGCGTTTAAAGTAAATGTTTTTTTAATTGTAAAGTAGTTGTTGATGGTTTTTTTAAACGTAGTCAAGGTCACTCGAATCTTTTAACCGTTTTGAATAGAACTAAAGATTTGATTTTTAATTTTTAATTTTCAATTTTCAAAGTTTAGAGGTGAATTTCGTTAAGCCCCGTTTGATTGAGAGGAAAAGAATAAGAGAGAGAAAAAAAATATAAAATTATGGCTTAATTTTGATTCTATTATAACATTAAAATGTTTTGTCTTTATCAAATTAATTTTAGTGTTATTAAGAGATTTTGTACATGACCAATTACCAATAATGTAGATGACACTTTGCTATTTAGAAGTCATTCTCTAAAATTAATTTTATTTATTTATTTTTTCCACAAAAGTTCATAGAAATTTGAAATGAAAATTGAAGTTGTATTCCATATTCTTGTTTGGTCCACATGACCAAACTTCTTTGCCCTCCACCCATGTCACTTCCACATTTTATTGTGACAAATGAAATATTTATTGTGATCCTTGTTCTTCTATGAGGGTAATTAATTAATTAATTAATTAACTAGTGTAAATTAATTGATTATATATAAATCAAATTTAATACTAATTAAAAACCCTAAATAAATGAAAGGAAAATGTGACGAAGAATTGTTGCGTATAGAAGATGGGCTGGTTTTGTCGGCGAGACTAAAGACTGCTTCTGGAGTACGATCGATTCGTGGGACCCACTCGGTGCTCATTGTTAATTATGTTACGTTACAAACACACTGCACCGACCCACAACGGCGTCGTTTCATCCTTAACTGACTTTTTTTTTTTTAATATTTTTATCATAAAAAAACCTTCAAAATTATCTATAATTCTTTTATTTTCTTAATTTTTAAAATATATGACATTTAATGATAATTTATTTGAATATATTAAAAAAATAATGTGAGTACGATTGTCGTGTATTGTATTATTGCTTTGCTTGCTTCCTCTTAAAAAAACATGTTTCTTTCTTTCAACTACGAAACCTTTTACACACCACAAAATTTAGTTTTGATTTAAAATATTAAAAAACATCATTTCTTTATTCTTATGTTAACTTTATTTATTTGAAACACATTTTCTGTGTATTATTATACACACATTTCTTGTTATTCAAGAAACATACTATTTTTTAACTCGTATAAGAAAGACTCGTATTTTTAAGTTTCTTAAGTTTGCACGTAACTTTATTGCTTTTTATGTTTTACACAACTTTTTTTTTATAGGATATACTATTTAATATTTTTTTATGCAATTGAAAATAAGAGTGGGGAAATATTCAGGTTAAATTTTACAAATAGTTTATTTTTTCAGTTGAAATATATTTTAATAATAATAATAATAATTGCTTCTTCATTCCGAAAAAAATTCTCTGTAATTTTGATTTTATTTTGAAACATTTTTTTTTTAGATTTTAAGCGTTTTTTGCAATGATATATCTTTCATATAAGTAAGAATAATTAATAAAGTACCACTTCTATTAAAAATATAGATACAAAATATTTGATAAGTTAAATATTTTTTTTACTAAATATGTATTAATTAAAATTTTAATAAGCATGACATAATTTTGAATAAACATTATTAGAGAAGGAAAGGAGTAATAAAAAAAATCTAAAAATAATTTAGTGGGAAAAGTGAGAGAGAAGATGAAAGAGAATATGAATAAAAGTAAAACAGAAATGATTGAAAAAATCTTAAAGAAAGAAGATAGGATTTCTTTTACTTTTTTTTTTCATTGCTTCGGAAGAAAATTGCAGAAATCATGTATCAAACAAAAAAAAATGTTTTTATCGTGTGAAAATAATACTAATTTTAGAGATCCTGTTCAAAATAATTAATAATTATGCAAGAATAATGTGCATTTTTCATACCTAAAATTTTGTGATTTATAAAATTGTAAATTTTGAAAATTATAATTTTTAGGAATAACTAAAGTATATATTGATTGGTAAAAAGTATTTATATATATATATATATTTTTATAGATAGAAGAGTAGTATTTTTCTTAAAATATTTTTATTTTGTTTTAACTTAAATAAATTATTTTTTATAGGAAAGTAAATTAAATTAAATGTGGGAAATTCCCACCTCAAGTTTCCCATAAATTAAAAATTTTCCTGCCACAAAATATTCCCGTATTCTTCTTTTCCATTAATAAAGAAATATTATAAATAATAACAATAGAATAAAATTTAATATTAATAAATAATAACGTATTTTCTAAAATTAAATAATCTCAAAAACTTAACTTTTATATTAATTTAAATACTTTTATTCTAATTTAACCTTTTTCTTTACTAAAAAAAGGTATTACTTTCTTATAAATTTTGAAAATGTTTCTCTCTTGTTTTTGTGTGAGTCTCTTTTTGTGATTCACTTCCACTATTTTCTTATAGTTGTAAGGAAAAGTGGAGGTGAATTGGAGTTTCACACAAGAAGCCGTGTAGAATTGGAAGGAATAAGAAAGTTCATAAATTGTCTGGAATGAGATTGATGGTGGTGTGTATGAAATTTCTGTTCTTTGACGCACCTGAGAAAGAAAGATAGTAATTAAAGATAAACTCAAACCTACTCAACAAGAAGAAGAGGAAGAAGAAGATAAGATCACAACACAACACTTTACAGGAAAAAAAGTAGAAAATTTGCATCAGAAAAAGACACCCCCCATCCCTTCCCTTTCCTCCGCTTGCGCCATCTTCTCTCTGCTTCAAATACCAGCAATGCCTCTGCCTCAACCTCAATTCTCATTTTCTTCCCTTTTCTGAAACTCCCCTTACTATCGCTACACCAATGGAGGACTCTTCCTATAATCTCCTGAGACTCCGTTGTTCCGTCAAAAACTACGATTGGGGTCTCCCTGGTCGCGTCTCCGAGGTTGCTAGACTCCACGCCCTCAATTCCTCGTCCCAAATCAACCCAGAGGACCCTTATGCCGAGCTTTGGATGGGTACCCACGATTCAGGCCCTTCATTCTTAGCCTCCAATGGGGTCTCCCTTAAGTCCTGGATTTCTGACAACCCTGATGTGTTGGGTGACCAGGTTCTTCTCAAATGGGGTTCTGATCTCCCTTTTTTGTTCAAGGTGAGTCTCATTGATCCCTCCCTTTATAATTGTAACTGGGTGTGTAAGTGAATGTTTTGGTTTTGGCACAAGATTGACTCTTTTTAGCGCATTATGTTTGTAAGGTGCTGTCTGTGGGGAAGGCTTTGTCTATTCAGGCTCACCCTGATAAGGAGTTGGCTAGAATTCTGCATAAGTTGCGCCCAGATTTGTATAAAGATGGGAATCACAAACCTGAGATGGCTCTTGCAATCACTAATTTTGAGGCTCTTTGTGGATTCATCACTCTCAAGGTACTACTCTCAAGATTAAATTCTCTGTAGTTGTCTCCATTCCAAGTTCAATAACACTAAATCTTCCTCTTCAACCTCTTACCATTCCACCTCTCTAGTTCCTCTATATGATAAATATTAAATTTTTATATTTTCAAAATATTATTTACTTTTTCATTTAGTATTTTCTTTATAAAGTGGCAGGAAAATTTATTTCAGAGGATTAACGGGAGAATATAGCATTACTCTTTTAAGTTTTAGTCTGTATGCAAGAAAAGTTTTAATTCTGACACATACATAGAAGTTAGTTTTGGCTCTTGCTGAGGTCCCCAAAGACATCTTTTTGACAGTATAAACTAGTAATAAAACCACTAACAAACATTATGGAGGGACCATCAATTTAAAATGGGAACAATTAGAAACTAAGTGAATAATTAATTACCTTTTTATTATAATTTTTAGTTCTTGGAGTTATGAGTATTAGGAGAATAACTAGTTTGATTTTTCATCCCAAAAAATAATTTTTCTTTATGTTACTGTGTTTTCCAACTTTAACTGGATGTTCTGAGTTTGAGTCTTATATTATATGACGCAATACTGGATAGGATCTGGGTGAATTTTCTGTCCTAAATATTGTTATTGATTGTAAATACATTAGAATTTTTTGATGCATTCGTTGATAGTTTGATGTGTAAAAAACCACTTTTTTAAAGTTAGAAATATTCAGTATTCATGGACTTTGTGTGATTGGATAAGAACTGCCCACCTGTTAGATATTATCCCTGTGATGTGACTGAATGTTCCTTTTTCTGCTTACTTTACTTTGTTATTATGTCAATCACGTTTCCATTTGTTCACAGGCTTCTTTCTGATGCAATGCAACCTGTGATAGCCAACCAAAAAACTAATAGAGAGCAACGTGTTAAATAAAAATCAAATGATACCAGTTTGAATGAATCAAATATGAAAGTGATAGTTATAAAGCAGATAATGGAAGTTTGATTTCATTTTATTATAGATACGCTAGTGTGGGACTGCCAAACTGCAGTTATATTACTTAATTTAAGGTTGTCACTGGATTGGGTTTGGCTTGGGGGATTTTGAAATTAATTAACATTTGAGTTGGTGCTTCATGGTTCCAAAAACCTAAGCAGAGGAATTTTTTTTGTTTAACATAAATAGAATTCTGTATTTTTAATCATGTTCAAAGATATTTACTGTTTATGGAAAAAAAAATCATAGAGTAGTACTTGTAGATCAGTGATTTTTTTTTTTTATTATTTATAATTTTTACTTTTCCCCTTATTTTCTGTCATTCTAGGGGTTAGATCTTGTTGTGGTAGATACTAGGATATTATTTACTTGTTTGCTTTAATGATTTCGTAGCAAATGAGCAATCTCCCTATTTCTGTTTAGGAGCTGAAGGGTGTGCTTCATTCTATTCCTGAAATTGTGGAACTGGTTGGTGCTACAAATACAAACCTGGTCTTACAAACTAATGATCAGGATGGTGAAGAGAAGGTGAAAACTGTTTTGCAGGCAGTGTTCACCGATCTCATGTCAGCTAGTAAAGAGAGAGTAACTGATGCAGTAAACAGGTTGAAAAGTCGTCTGCTTAAGGAGAGTGAGGTTTGTTCGTTGCTAGCCGCTATTTGGTTTCAAAAATATATGCGCTAATCTGTCATTATTGTTATTTAGATATGAATAGTCTATGTGAACATGTCAGGAAAATATGTTAAGTCTGTTCTAAGGGTCACATAATCTTATGGTCAAGGGCAATGAATACAATAAAAACTACTTATTCTGCAACCATATGTTATCTCCACTTCTGATCTCTCCGTATTATGAGATAGAGGATACTGTGCAGCTTTACTATTTCACAAGACTTCGCCTTCTTGTTACATTATTAATCTAATAACTATTTTCTTTTCTTTCTTTGTTGTTGAATTATGCCAGCATTATTGATTACATATTACTATTCTTTTGCGTCAGGTGAGGCAATTGACAGATAAAGAGCAGCTGGTGCTGCGGTTGGAAAAGCAATATCCAGCTGATGTTGGTGTCATAGCAGCCTTCTTTCTCAACCTTGTAAAACTCAATCCCGGTGAAGCTTTGTTCCTGGGGCCAAACGAACCACACGCATATTTATCTGGGGAGTGCATTGAATGCATGGCAACTTCTGACAATGTTGTGCGAGCTGGCCTAACTCCCAAACTCAGAGATGTCCAGACCCTTTGTTCTATGCTCACTTACAAACAGGTAAATGGTACATCAAGGCTGTTGTTACACCTTTTCATTCAGATCAGTTTACTTGAAGGAATTTACTGTTCCCTTTGGTCATTATTTGATAGGAATTCCAATAATGACTTGTTAAGCCTTGTATTTCGGCCTTACACCTGATCACTTAGTTTAGGCACGTGTCAATTTTCTTTCTCCTCTGAATTTCATCCTGGCTAAGGATTGATCCATATTGGTTACTTCTCATTGTTTGTGAAATATTGACTTAACATGAGCATGCATACCAGTAGGCATGCATATATGGTTGAATACTAACACATTTTGAAGGAAGATGTTGGTTTGAAATGAACACTCAATAGGTGGCATGATTACACGGGATTCTATGTTTGAGGCCATTTTTTTCTCTATTTTTTTACAGGGTTCTCCTGAGATCTTGCATGGAGTTTCTCTTAATCCATATGTAAATAAATATATCCCACCATTTGAGGAATTTGAGATTGATCATTGTGTTCTTCCTCAAGGGGAAACAGTAAAGTTCCCAGCAGTTCCAGGCCCTTCCATCTTTTTGGTGACTGTTGGGGAAGCAACTATGAATACAGGATCACCCAAAGGGCATGTAGTCACCGAAGGTGATGTTCTTTTTGCAGCTGCTAACACTGAGATTAGTGTTACTAGCACATCAGAGTTGCATCTGTACAGAACAGGGGTAAATAGCAAGGTTTTTCAGGCTTCCTAAGCTTCAACACAAGGGAGTGAAATAATGCAATTATGTGGGCGTGGAATAGAAGCAGTTTAGTGTACATGCAAGAGTAAAAAAATCACAATTGAGTCTTAGGAAAGTTCATTATAGAGAAGAAGTGGGTTGTCCATTGTCATTCGTTTGTTGTTTATAATAATGTGCTTAAAAGCCGCGGATGTATTCCTATTTTATCATTTTATATCAATAAACGAAGTTATGAGTATTCTTTTTATGTTAAGGAGCAATGGAATCCTATAAGCATAAGAAATATTACTGCTTTGAATATGCAGAGTATGCTTTCTTAGAATGAAATATCTTTGCATATACCTTTTTTTTTTCAATTAAGACAGGAGAAATAACAATAAAGAGAGCTTTAATAAACAGTGCAAATATTTTTTATATGAATGATGGATATTAACTCAAATCACATTTCTTCTAGGACCTTCCTTGAAGATTAGAACACCTTCAACATCATTACATAATTTGTAATTTAAGCAAGACAAATATTTGCATGTTCTCCGAGCAAAATGAGAAAATGAAGCAGATGGTTTCCTTTACTATCTCTTGCTTCTTTTACTTCTCTAAACCATTTAGCCATGAAAGAATAACTTCCGCACCTTTCTCCCATGCAACATCCAACATCATGTCATGAGCAACTGCTTCAATACATTCTGGTGACACACCATAAAACTTTGCTGTTTCTTTGAGTCCCTCTGAATCCTATAAAATAACCAACGAAAAAACCATTCACTGGACTAATAATTCAATGAATGAGATATCATTGGAAGAGAAGAAGCACTTAGTTACTAATATTTAGACATAAATTACCACAATGAAGTCATCCTTTGCACCCAGCACAAGAATTTCAAAAGGGCAGTTTGGCACTGAAGGAACTGGAAGAGATGCATTCAGCTTTCTTAAATCAAATAACGGCATCCTCGAACTTTCTTTCATTAGCTCTTGATATCTGAAATATTAGAACAAGACAAAATGGCTTCAGGTCCTTAAGCTTGAAAACCAACGAAAACAATTAAGGGTAAAAAGATATGGCGGTCATGTTATTGAAAATCACCATTTTGGAGCAATATGTCTCAAACTCTGTTAAAAATTATTAACAGGAATGCATTCCGCAATATGTTGATCACGAATTGAAGTAATCATTAACTAACCACATGTTAACCTTATCAACTCACCTTTAACTCAAGTTGAAGTGTGAGCTTAATCAAACATAAAATATCACTTCAAAAATTGTTAGTTTTGTTTTATATCTCCTCACTACAGACAGTACAACAACTAAATATTCGGTAAGTTGAAATAGGATCAAGATAGTTAAAGCATAGTATTAATATATATAAATAATTAGTCATGGGATATTTAACAGGAAAATGAAGTTCATGTTCAACATAAATTCAGCATTATTATGTTTAACATACCATGAATTCCTACAAAATTCAACATGAATTCCGGACTTTTAAGTTCATCTTTCAATAATAATCATTCTTTCCCTGTTGACATTATTTGAGTTTACTCCAAATAATCGAAATGAGAGTAAATCAATGTTTTCCTACTAAAAAGTCAAACATATTCATAATTTTGAGGTTCAATGAATTCTATTTCCAATTTGCCAAGGCAGGCATATTTTTTAAAAGAAATTCCTTGCTTTATCCCCTGCCTTTCCCTCTTACTAAGCTCCGGCCAGAACTAACAATGTTTTGGTACATGAAAGTACAGGTTGTTCATTAAATCATTTCCACAATCTTGTAAGTAGTAACAAGCCATGAATATATCACTATGCGTCATCTTTCCATTTGAAATTGCAATGGAAAATGCTAAAGGGGAATGGTTCCAGGAAATCAAACCTTTTAACAACATGATCCTCCATAGTGGCTGAGAAAAATGTCTCTTTACAAAGGGGAAGAGAGGTCTGAAAAGCTTTTGCGGCCAAGCTGCGAGTCACCTGCCAGGTGGTGGATACATGCATATCAGAAGATAAACACCGGAACAGTCACATTCTTCAGAAAATTCAGTTCAAATACCTTGAAGGCAGTAATTGGCTTGGTTAAGATATAACGCCAGACTATCCCACTAATAAAATTATCGAAGAAATATCAACCAGTGCAATCACAGTTAAAAGGTTCATCTTTCTCTCTTAAATAATATCAACAGCATACTTGAGAGTTTAGTTACCTATTACCAGAAGGAGGTACAGAGCAAACAAGGGCAGCTCCTTTAAGCTTTGGGAACAAATCTTCTATTTACAGAATAAAGTTCAAATGAATTAGCATAGTGAACAAAAATTCAAAAAATTAGAATAGTGAGTTTTGATACACACATATATATGGAGAGAGGGGAGAGAAGAAAGAGAAAATGATATCATAAAAGACATCTAATGCACACACCAGTAGCTCTGTACACATTGCACAAGTTGCATCCACCTTTCGAATCATATGACATATTGTCATCAAATATACATGCATAGCCACTCTTAGGAGTGTTCATAGATTGAAATGGGTTTTGATGGACAAAATCATCTTATCCAATCCCAATCAATTGATTTGACTCCAATTTAAGTCTGATCCAATCAAATCCAATTGTTTGTTTAGAGGTTAGTAAATAAATCCTATTTGATCTCTTTTACATATTTTTTTTCATCAAATTTACTCTTTTAAAACTATCCCATCTATAATAGAATCCTACAATACACCACATGTTTATTTGGCAACATTCACCATGGCGTTCTCATGTCAAGTTCAAAGTAACCAAAATAAGCATCTGGTGCAAATGATTTTAAACAATTAACCAATAGTACGAGCCAAAAATTCAGAAGCATCTAATTTAACTATTTCGAAAAGCAAGTTAACAAATAAGCCAAGGGGAGAAAGCACATTTGAGTTTGTCACCTCCTAAATTGGAAATATAATATTGAATAATAAGTCCTCCAAATGAATGTCCGACCAATACAGGCGGTGATCTAATATTGCGACAGATAAAATCAGCAACATCTCTTGCATGTGTCTACTGCAAAACAAGATACAGAAAGGAAACTATAAGAGCATATGATCATAATCCATTATGAAATCTGCCTAAATTATCAAACAAAAATTGAAATTCTTTTAATAGATAAACAAAGCTTAAGCCATCAATTTCATCCTAGAAGTATTATACTTTCTCATAATAAAATAAGAAATCATGTTAATTAGTCTCCAAGTATTAAAAGAATCCTTCACATGAATTATCGTACTTTAGCGAAACTCATCAACTTAAGGACTACAGTGATAGATATTCAATACTTTGAAAATTACTTAAATAATTCTATTACGTTAAAGACTATTATGGAGACAACTTAATATTTACGAGTCTAAATTGATAGTTTATTCTATAAACAAATCTCAACTAGTAAAGGAGAGGTACACACCTGAAGTGTACCGGCAACAGAATCAGCAGGTGCATCACTTTCACCCTGTCCAAGGAGAAATCACCACCAAAAGATAACATATTTGAACGTGCATATAGATAACAGTACCATTACAGTTAAAAAGAAAAATCTCAAAATCTTGACACTGAAACTACCAACATAAATGACATACTTATAACTAAATTTTGGTCATTTTTGTTTAAATGTCAGTTACCCTTTTGGGAATGTACCTGTCCTAATAAGCTAACAGCATAGCAATCGTAGCCAGAAGATGAAAAGAAGGGCAACCAGTGTTCAGCCCAACACCAAGCAGCATGATAGCTCCCATGAACAAAAACCAAAGGAGGGAATTCAACATTCTTCTTGTTTTCTGCACCCTTTTGCACTATCACCTCCATGCTTAGACCAGAGGGGAGCTCGTGAAAATTACGACTCTGCCCTTGCTTCAGATCGTATTGTACACCCATCTTCTTCTCTCTGCTCAGAACCGCAACAGTCTTCAAATTCGAACGGCTCATGAAAATTGTATGCAACCCAGAAACACAAACAGCCATTGCCTCCCTTCAAAGCTTCGGTCTTTGGTGCCAACAAGATAAGGGTCACCCCACAGCAACGGTAACACCAAGCTCTTTCTGTGTTTTCTGCTTCTTCTTCACGCTTGTTTGGTGTCATAGAATAAAAAGTAAGTTAAAATTATTATTTTAAATGTTAGAAAAATGTTTCCAATGTTTTTAACTCACTAAAATACACAGAAAATAAATAAAGCATTAAAATATTAATTTTTGACAATAAAGACTTAAAATAAAATTTAAATAATTGTTCTGTTGTTTGGTTTTTCCTTTTATCTTTGGAGAATGGAAAATATATTGAGAAATTAAATATGGTATTTTAAATGTTACTATTTCTTCAAAGCCCAATTGCAACGTTAAAAATTCGAAAAGGAAAATTTTACGGTCTATAATATAATGTAACTCAAAGCCCAAATTCAATTAAAGTGGGCCGACACACGAGGCATGGGTCCAAAGTTAAATTACACACCACAAAAACGGGTGTAGGATCCTGTTGTTGTTCGAGTTAGCAGCCACCCACGCTTTGGCGAAGGTAAAGTCTCTTTTGCTTATGTTTCACATTTTCTCAATTTTCTGTAAAATTGAGTCAGTGTTTTGTTTGAATTTCAATATTATTTAATGCACCATCTTTTACTCATTCAGCTAAATCACTTGCTCTATTTGATTCTGTATGTGAAAAATCGGAAGGTGTTATTTTTATTTGTAGATATAGTGTTTGACGAAATGTCTGTTGTTTGGTTATTATACTCAATTGTGGTCTCTACTAGTTTTGATATTCGGATTTCTGCTGAACCTTAAAATTTGTATGTTTAAGGACGTAGGTTGAGCTCAAGTTGTCTTTTGGAGTTCTGTTTAAATATCTAATTGATTCCTTGGACTTGAATTCTCCAATTTACTTAGTTGTTTGTCTAAACATGCCAAGTGTGAGTACATGATCGTGGATTCGGAACCCAATTCCTGGGATTTCCCGTGCTTCAAATTGATTTTGAGCTTCATATTTTTGTTCCCTAATTCTCGTGTTTCAGAACAAATCCAAATCAAATATTATTGAGCTTGATTCAGAATAAATATTTCTTAACCTTCCATTATCAAGTTTTGTATTCTTGGTTACTTTGCAGTTCTGTTGTCTATGGTTTGTATCAGTATTTAACCCTCTTTTTTATTATTTGATTTGATTGTGTAGGATACAGAGATGGAGACACAATCTTGTGATGCTAAGCCCCAGGTGAAGGCCACATTTCGTCTTGGCTCAGAATCATATTCTGTTGAGGCAAAAAAAGGTTCTTTATCTGAGCAATTGGTTTCACTGAAAGAGGAAAGCATGACCATATTGAAGGATTTCATAACTAAGCATAATGTTCCACATGATGTACCGGATGAGTTATTAGAAGCTTCTTCAGATGACGATGTTGATGTTGATGATATTTCTGAGAAGCCTCAAGCGAAGTCTAAGAAAACCAAATTGACTTAGCTTTTGACATAAGGTTTGATCGGTCTGAATCATTTGATGTATGTAATGTATGATTTAACATTTAGTCAGTTTGTTGAAAAATTTACGAAGTAGTTTTTGGTAACAGACTAGAACACGTACCGACTTTTACCTTTATGGAAGTAAGATTGTGTTTCACTGTTCATATGCTTTCATATGTTCTTTTCTGTCTGTATGGTTCTTTTTGCAGCCGGAGTATTGTTTGGAACCTTCTACGGTTTTAACCAACGGACTTTCTATTTTCATTAAGATCCGAGATTTAATCCAGTTATATTTCAGAAGTCATGATACTCATCTTGTGGAGAAATAAAGACTCCTCAAAAGACAATTCTTCTATCCACAAATGTTTGTCTATGAACATTTGTGTTAATGAATTCTGCGCGATAAACAATCCTTCCCCAAAAGTAACTTGTTGCTTTTCAATATTTTCTTGAGCTTGATTTGGCAAAAGATTCCCTAGCATCGTAGGCGGTAAACCTTGGATTGATGCTCTGATGCTCAGACTGATGTTAATTAAAAGAGAAGTTTTATTGAAAGTTTATTTTACAGCTTAAAGGAAGAAGTACACTCAGATAGAACAAATACCTAAATGTGTTTTATTTGAAATAGAAGACAGAAACTACAGTAAACATTATATTTTGTGACAACTTATTTTAAATTGATTTTCCAAAATATAAATAACATTTAAAAAATAGATTTTTTTTTTTTAAAAAAAAAAAAAGAGGCAAAATCTCGTTTAGCCCAATCATTAAAATGGTAATCAAAATATGTGAATTGGTACTGGTGTATTTTCTTATTTGATTGTTAAAAAAAGATTCTTAGTAGGTTTGTGGAATGATTCTAAAATTTAAATAAATAACAAAAGTCAATGCCAAATTTGAAAAGGATGAGTATCTAAATCTTTAAATTGTTTTAAAAAAGTTTCAAAAGCTTCTAGGAGGTTCTAGAAAGGAAGTCACGCATTACAGATTCTGTCCCCTGTAGGTGAATCAGCACCCAAAACCATTAGAGTGCAAGGTACCAACTTCTTCCCATCAACCATATTATTGATTCATAGGATAGGGAGACTCATTTTTCAACCTGCGTACATACTGATATTCTTTAAAACAGTCACACCTGATAATCAATCAAAGCAAGAGTGTATTATATATTTTTATGCTTGTTTCTATAAATTTTTACTTTTGTCATTTCATTTTATCGATTTTTTATCTTACTTTGGAATTCAAATATTTTGAAAGTTAATATTTACACCATCCATAGACATATCAAAGGTTCAGTGAGATTTTTCCGGTGCATAAATAGACTCTTATTATATTCAAACTCATTATTTTCACAAAGTAAGGTTTCCTAATTCTTCCTCGTTTTTAGTAAAATTGATAGTTACTCATTTTTTATTCATAAACTTCAATTGCCTCTCAATGCAAGGCCCTTTGGGCCACCTTGTGACAGATATAGAGTACCCTTGAAAATTCATAAGTTCAACACTTCGTCAAATTCTTATTCTAATGAAATGAAATCCTTTGTTGCCTATGCAGGTGTCCTCTATACACCATGACCCTCTTTTGTGGCAGGTTTGGTCATGGCTTTGGTGATGACATGAGTAAGAATCCCAATGGGGCAAAAGAACAAGCAAAAAGAAATCGAATGCCGAGTTTCAATCTGATTCTTCAGTCCATCTTGAAAAACATGTCTGAATTCATAACCACAAATAGCATTAGATAAATAAGTAAAGAATGAGAAACCAAGAGAAAGATAAAATGCATGACCTTGCAGCAAAAAGATCAACCACCAACAGGTGAATCCAGGCAGAGGCCAAAGTCATCTCACTGGAGAACATTCTTGCTATACCAGGCAGCTGCATCAAGTATAAACAGTTATCAGTTGGATAGAACATTTTTAGAAGAAAACTTCATTGCTGAATGCATACATACACACCTCTGGAAGCAAGTATTTACTTGCAAAAATCAATCGAACTGTCTCAGGGGTCCAAGAAAGGTACAATAAATATGCATAGAGAATCCCAAGCACTACATATGGTAGACTACTCTCCATAGACTTCTTGGTCTGCATTTTTGCATTTAAGATGAATCAGGACAGACATGAAGTACAAAATCAGAAACCCAATAAAAGTGTACGAGAAAGAAGAATAACCAAATTCCGCACAAATATCATTTAGTACTACAGAAAAAGGGTCCAAGTTTATTTGGGGTGGAGAGAGGGGGCACAACAAAACAGACAGATGTTAATAAAGCTAAAAAGTTGCCAATGAATCGTGATCAAGGGTCATAAATTTTTTCTAATGCAGTTAGAAACATACTAGATCAGAATTTGGAGCTAGAACCATAAGTGTGTAAAATGGGAGCACTGCTATTGTTCCAGCTGTAAATGCAGTACTAGCAAGTTGAGATCCCATGAAGCCTGAAAAATAAAGGTAGAAAAGTGAGTATCAGGAAAAAATATATTCACCATGAGTTATACAGAATAAAGGAATGTTCAATCAACTTTGTCAGAGTACAGATGGCGAAAATGGCAAAATGATTAAGATGACTATACAACACATCTTTGCTATGTTTAGAATTACTACTGACAGAAAGAATTACTCATTGCCATTGCTTTTACAGTAAAATGGCAAAATATCAACAGTTAAAAAGTAAAACTTTATATTCAAGCAGAATGAATGTAATGATTGTGGGAAATTTAGACTAATTTTGTTAGTCAATTTCCCCCAGCCTGGGGTAAGGCGATAAAACTAAATAAGGTAACTCCATTTTTGGGGAATCAAGCACAAACTACACAAAAGAAACTCACAAAATTGAGGCAAGTATAGCTCAATAGATTCAGTGAAACCTGAAGCCTTGCATACCTTTCCAAGAAATTGAGCATCTGCTTAAAGTGCTGAACTAATAACAAGATTTAAATTTTAAACACAACATAATCAAGTGTCAAGCATGTTAGAGCAAGCTGTTCAAATTCGATATTAAAGAATTTTCAGTCCAAACAAAATGACTTTCTTCAAGGCTATCAAATTCAAAGCTAGATTATGCTACAGTATAAACAAAAAGTAGGAACCACAATAGATAGCTGAAATCGGCAGCCACATTAAAATGTGGAAGAATAAGGCAAAAGGAACAACTTAATATCTATAACTGGTCTCCATTCAACAGTTTTTGAATAAGAACCAAAATATATTAATGAAGAAACAGCTTGGGCCAGTGATATTTATATAAATCAAAATGCAGGGAAATTTTCCAAGGGTCAAAATGAGTAATTTTAAAGCAAAGAGGCCTAATTACAAAACCTCCAACTTCACCTGCAAGTTGCTCAGAGACACGGAAAAGTGTCGATCACATACTAATCCAAAGCACCAGAGACTTCAATAGGGTGCTTAAATGAATTTGGTCCAACACAAGACACACATATTTTAAAAATGAGTTTGAAATGGAGAAAATGTAGCAAAAGATGATTACATGAAGCTTGCACTTGACCCCTTTTTGGATAATGAAGCAATCTTGTAGCATTTGGTTTCACAACAATTTTGGATCCTCCTATGAAACTCCAATCTCCGCTTAAGTTGACCTTCGGAAAATTTCCCTGAAATCTTCTACTTCCCATGATGTGTCTGTTACAAAGCTCAGCCCCATCAGTGCTGATAGGGAAAGCAAAATTTTGCCCCTTTCCAACAGAACCACAAGGTTTTATAGCCTGTCCCAAATGTAAGAAATAGAATCTCAATTATAAGCATAGTTCTTGAACCCAGAAAATACACCTTGCGCTATCCATACATAAGAACAAATTAACCACATTGATTATTGATATTAAACTCTCTTTTTTCAGTGTGGAAATAACCAGGTTGAGCAGATAATTATTTAAATGACAGTTCAACGCAAGGACTACTTGAAAGAAAAAAAACATAGAACTGAATGAAAATTAAGAGGTTTTGGAGACACAGAAAAGCCAGTTTTTGAAATACAAACTCTTTTTTACTCCACTATATCAACAAGCGCCTAGTATAGATCCATGCAAAGCAAAACAAACAAAAGAACTTGTTAAATCTTAAAGAAAAAAGAAATTCACAAATAACCATTTAGTTAGTAATGCTTAAGATTCAAATCTACGCAAAAAGACCATTTTCAATCTAATAACCATTCAAAGATTAAAACTTTACACTTCAAAAGTAGGGAATGAAACTCTAATCTACAGGGGGAGGGCGAAAAATGAGCAGAAGCCCAGAAAAAGAAAAGGTAGGGAATGACCACAAAGGTAAAAGAAATTTGCATGTAAGATTAGAAAGCAGTAGCAGCAATAAGAATTCAAAGAGAAAGAAAGTGTACCTTGAGTGTCAATGGGGAATGGGAAAGGCAAGAAGAGAAAAACATGATTGAAGGAAAAGCAAAAGAGCCAATAAGTGATTCAGCAACAGTGACCACTTCATATATATAATAGTATGAATGAAGAAACAGGATTTGGTGGAAAGAAGAAAAAAAACTCAGTGGAGCATTGGAGAGAAGTGAGGAACTCAAATAGTTGTAATTGTATGGAAGAGTACAATAAAGGGGCACTGCAAGTTAACTAAAATTAGCACTGCAATTCTAAATGTTTTTTTTTTTTTTAATTTCTTTTAGATGGAAACAAATTTTATATTAAACAGTGTAACTCAAAAAGAATATTCTTAAAATAGTCTATATCTACATCGGATATGTCCAAATTACTTAGGAAATTAGCAATAAGATAGTTGATAGTTTATTGATAAAAATCCAAATTTTTTTTCTAGCTTTGGAAATTGTCAACTAGCACTTTGGAATTTCAAATTATATTTCACAAATTATTGAGGCATAATATAATTATTTTATTAGTTTAGGTTATTTGTATAGTTAAATCTTGATTAAATGTGTTTAAAGTAAAATACTTATTGATATACAAATTATAATACATTAATATTTATGATGTGTCTCATATTAATGTGAGGATAATCTTTAATTATTATATGATGACATTTATGGACAAAGAAATACTTTAAACATATATATAATCATGAGTTTGATGTAATACATAACTTTAATTAATAAAATTAAAATATCATACCTTAATAATATGTGAAAATTAAAATATAATTAAGTCCATTTATTGTATGGTTTTACTTTACATTCTTAATTATTTTGTTAAAATATTAATTAATTTATTTTGAGTTGAAACAAGTAATTTTTTTTAAAATAAAAATCCAAAATTTTACTAAATATACTTTTATAGGAAAAATGTATAAACACAAATCATGTTATATCAAAAATAATTTTAATGGAAATCAAATTTGTAAAATTAATTTTATTCAAAATGAATTTCATTAATTAAAGTGCATTCTCTTACATTAGTAAAAAAAACTAATTGATTCTGAATTTGATCTCCTTAAATAAAGTTTCTGACCAATAATAAAAAATTATTTTAAAATATTGTAATTTTTATTTAAATGTTTTTATTATTAAAGCAAATTATTTTGAATCACAATAAAAAATTAGGTTAAATTAACCTACCTTTTGTCTTTGTGTGCTTGATTTGGATTGAAAATTTGGAATGATGGTTACGTTTTTTCATTTTCACATACACAACAAACACGCCTCCATGTGAGGCTGTTCAGCCTCAACTTCTAAAGTTTAATAAAAAACTATTTTTTAAAATGTAATATATATATATATATAATTTAATAAAATAAAATACTATTTTGTAAAATTAAATTAAAGTAAATGTTTAATATAATTTTTTATTTTTTATTTTAATTTTAAAAATACATTAACAAACTAATTCATCTTATTTATCAATGACTTACCATATTAATAATTTTTTATTATATTCTTTAAAAATAAATTCATATAAACTTTTTTTTAAAGTGTTAGTAATATTTTATAAACTCTTGCAATGATGACTTTAAAATTAAATATATTTATTATCTAATTTTTGTCATAATATTTTATTAACTCTCTTTCATTTCACAATAAAAAATTATATATTTACAAATTCATAATAATTCAATCTTATTAATAATTTTTAATAAATTTACATATGATTAATTATTTATATAATTTATTTTTATTTAATACCCGCATATATAATAATATTTGATTATTTAATGTTTATTATTATTACGAGAGAAAATAATAAATCATATTAAGAGTAAAATGTCATATAAATGCCATTAATAGATTTTCTTTAATATTGTTTTTTTATCCGATAGAAACAATTTATAAATCATATGAAAAAGGTAGAGAGTACATACTCTATAAATGTTATCTTTGTGACCACTTTCAAATAAAAATAAAATTTTTCTCTATTTCATAACACCACATTCTTTTAAAAAAAAATTAACTCAATTAGGTTTTCAAGATTTATAAAATATTAATTTTAATTTTATCAATTTCATGATTGTGCAATTTTTCAGGAAAATAGTTGGCTAGTTAAGCGGAAAAGGTCAAAGGGGTTGTCAGTGGGTGAAGTGGAATCCAACTTCAAAGTTCAGACACAACACAACATCACCAAATGCTTTCTTTGTCTCAAAAAGACAACTTCACCACCTTCTTCCACCTTTCACTTTTCTTCCTATTTTCAAGTTTTCATGTCTCAGAATCATTACCATTTAATCTTTTTTATTCCACTCATTTAATATTATTTTTGTCTTTTTATTTTCTTTTTCTATTTTATTTGTATATAAACACTTTCATCATTGTTTTAGAGTTCAGACACTTGCCTCTTGCATAACTTCTACATGAGTCCACTTGTTTTGAAAAACCCTTATTTTATGCTACTACTTACTTTCTCCACCTATGAATTATTAGTTATGTAACAAATTCTCTTCTATTTATATTCTTTTCTTAAAGTTTTTATCTTAACTTCATGCTTCAAATAATTACTAATTTTGCAACAACCGCAAATATTGGAACCAAAGTTAATATCTTTTAAGTCAAAAATATTATTTTTCACATTCTAAAATTACTTTTTGGAGATATTCGTCAAAAAGTTAAAAAAATGTTAAATTCACCCTAATTAAACACTACATTGTTTTCGCGAGTTGTTTAAATTGATAACATTGTTTGACTTTGAGGTTTTTTATTTGTAATTATTTATTTTTAAAAGATTTATACACTAAATAAAGAAAAACAAAAAAACAAAACTTGTTTCATTATTTCCTATAAAAATAGATTGAAAAACAGATCAGGAAAATAAAAAAAGAAACAAAAACATAAATAAAAATTACAGACAAAAGTGGTCATAGTGATTCTCAGTAGCCACATAACGGATAAGATAGAGTTTTGGATATCCATTTGTTACTTGTTATGAATGGAGAAAGAACATAATAAATCATATATATATATATATATATATATATATTATTTTTTTTAAGTGTTTTTTAATATTTTTTTTCTTTAAATTTTCTATCTTCTTTTTAAACTGAAATTTTAAATCAGCACTTTTGTTTTAATTGAACTTTACACGACTGTATTGGTTTAATAATTTTAAGACTTTTTAAAAAAATTAAAGAAAATTAATCTCTTCTAAATTTATGTATTAAGAATAATGACACTCAGATTAAATAGAAAAGAATTTATTTTTTCAAATTTGAAGAATTAAAACTTTACTTCTTCTTATTAATATTCGATTAGATAAAAGAATAAAGATAATTTTATTTTAGATTAAGAAATGTTTTATATTAATAATAAAATATTTCTCTAAGTGTTTAACTAATTGTGTAGTTAAATTTTGATATAAAAAATCAATTGATTCTGACATTTGGTGGCACGTGACATTGATGGTATATTACAGAGAGAAAGAAAAAAAACATTAAGAATACAGTATTTAATAATTATTTCAACGTGACGACGTCGTATAAGCCTGTTCCTCTATCATACTAGCTTTGTTGCTTTACCTTAAATAGGATTGGTCTGTGCACAATTTCCTCTTCCTCTTACCCTCCCAGCTTCGTTGATTTCTTCGTTTGGAGGATACCCTCAAAGGTCTCTCTCTAGCAAGTTTACTGTACTTTGATTTGTTCATTTTTAAAAATTTTTAGCATTCTGTTCATTACTGTATCCGGAGATCTATTCTCTATTTCTATACAAGTTACTCCTTTTAATTTTGTGATTGCTAGCTGTTTGTAAGATGGAGATAGCTGTTTAACTTAGGTCCAAGCTTTTTTTTATGTATCTTACTTGTCGTGGCTCTTCTTGACCCACCCATAACAAAGAAAAGGCAAATAGTTAACATTTTTCATGGTTTGCTCTCAGATCTGCTGTTGATTTGTGCACTGGTTCCACCCCATTATTTAGGTTGTAGGTAATTAGGAAACAGTGAAATTGGTGGTGGAATTTCGGTTTGAAGTTTAGATTTTTTATTATTTTGTTTCTATTTTTCATTTTGATGCATTTAATTGATCTGGCTAAATGGATCTGTTGGTAACTTGCAGCTGGGATGTGTGCTCTCATCCCCTTTTGTAAACAATTGAGATTTTAGTGAATAAAATAAAATTTCTGTTTACATTTCCTGATTTCTTTTTTGGCTTTGTTTAGGTGTTCTAGTGTGGAAGCTAGCAAATTTTGAAGATGAATTGTTATAATCTTCATCAGAATGCCTTCTCGGCATGTGAAGAGATTAGAGGCTCTCTTCCCATTGCTGATCAGAATGGCCCTGTCTTTTGCCCTAAGCCACGCCGAGCTGGAGTTTTAATGAACTTGCCTATTCGAACAGTGAAGTGGCATTTAGGGTAAGTTTTAAGATTGATTGTTTGCCTTTTGATGCCATTATTGTACTTTCTACTATGATGAGGACCTGATCTGTCTGTTTTGATGTTTATTAGCCAACAAGCTGAGGGTTCGTCTGATTCAAAAGCTGGTGCAGAACTGCTTGACATTGTTCTAAAGAGGGACATTGTTCTCAAGAGGGTAAGAGATGACTCTGTTACAAGTTATTTAGCTTATGTTTTAACCAAGGAGAATAAAGAATTATCAAGTAGCATGTAAATTTATATTTCTTAAAAATTGCTTTTGTTCTTAATAATGCATGGAATATGGAATTTTAATAGAATGTTTATTAGAATGTTTTTGGGTTTAAAGACATGTAGTATTTTTCAAGCTTTAGCAAGGTTTTTAAGAAACGGTCTTCAGGTCTTCAACTGCAATTGCGGCCGCAACACATCAAGGTTTTTTGGTCTCTGCAGCCGCAATTGCTGGCACATTAGCTGTGTATTTGTCCGCAATTTTCTGCAATATTAAGCATTGGGACAAAACTGCACCAGTGAATACGACTGCAATTTAATACCTTGCTTTTTAGTTATTATCTTTGATTGATTAATTTTTATTTTGCTTTCAATAGGAGAGTTATGGGGAAGATTTTTCCAATCAGATACCTTCATCTCCTCCGTATTTTTGTGGTTCTCCTCCAGTTCGGGCTGCAAATCCCTTGATCCAAGATGCTCGATTTGGGGTTGAAGAGAACACTCTTGTATCAACAATTTCATCGCCTTCTGGTTTACTGTCTCCATCTTCAGCATCTCGCAAAGGAGGATGTGCTAGGATGAAGTTTGGACTTAAACCGGCTGCAGTTAGAGTAGAAGGATTTGATTGCCTCAGCAGGGATTGCCAGAATTCCGGCATCCCTGCTGTTGCCTAAACTCCATTCATAGAAGTGTATATAGAAGAAGCCAAGTGTCATCACTTATAAAACCTGACTTAACTAGAGAGAATTTTGAATGTTTTGGAGGGAAGTAAGAAATTCAGTTAGTTGTGTATATAGCACATGCTTTTTTTTCTACGGTGAGGTGATTCCTCTCATTGTGATTATCCGTTGCAAGTTTAGGGAGCTGCAGAAAAAACAAACCTTCTGTTCTGGAGGTTCGGTGTGTAGAGAGAGCACGTCTTTTTGTAATATTAGGTGGTTGTATCTGAGTGTCTTTTAAAAAATTTAGGCTATCACCACACTTGTGTTCTGTATAGAAATTGGTGATTTTGGTTATGGTTCCTGTAAATATATTTAGGTGACTTTGCACGTATAACTTCAATTGTATTTTCTGTTCCAAAATGCAACTCTTAAATACTCATTTTTATTTTATGGTTTCCAATGCTCATCTTGTCTGAATAAGTTTGGTGGAATGTTGGTGAAGAAGTATTACAGCCAGCACCAACTACTTGGTAAATTACTATGCAAGACATTTTCTCTTTTCCTCCACCCTCTCACTCTTGTGACACCATCCGTTTTGGGATAGGGTAGTGACTTTCAATATGATTGTTTTCAGGAGAAAGGCTTCACAGGATTGTTATATCTCATCTCATTCAATTCAATATTACCTTTTCAAGAGAAAAAGTGAGGGATGAGTTATTTCATTCAAAATATGTTTACTTCACTTCATTTGCTTTATTATTTTTATTGTATTCTGCAATTTTGTTTGCAAGACTGGAAATTAAAATTTGCAAAGGAAAATTGAACTCTTTACTACCCGACCTGATTTATGAACCTTTGCATATTTGATTATTATTTAGCAGCAAGCATCAACTTTATTGTATTCACATCAATACACACTCTTGATATTCAAGGGCACTTTCCCTTAACTATAGGAAGCCCCATCTTTTTCTTATTCCGACCCAGAAGCACCTTCTTTCAGTCACATTCACACTGCGAGTTGAGGGAACCAAAGCATGAATTTTCTTAACTCTGAGCTCATTCTGTTTGTTGATTTATTATTTATTTATTTTGTTTAAAGTGACTATGCTCTCATAGTATGTTTCTATGTTCTGAATAAAGTTTTTCTCCTGTGCTTCCAACCAACAAATCTATATTGATAGTGATTATTAAATAAAATTTCTTTCTCAAATTGTTGAGTATGATTGTGTTGCACTGAATTAAATGTCTTATTTTTTTTACTAAGCATCACCAAGCAAAATTGTTTTGATCCAAATATTAGAGTACTCTTTTTTATGATTGGAAATCTTTGCAAGTTTAAGTTCTAAAGAATTTTATTTAGGTTTTTAGAGAAACAATTCCGTTTGTAAGTATGACACATACCAACAACATAAGTAAAAGCTGTAATTTTAATATGATTCGATACCTGTTGTCTACGTATTCAGAAACATCTCAAACTATTTATTGATTCAAATTAGATTAAAAGGTTTTTTTTTTTTTTTATAAACATAAAAAAGTTTTTTATTAACAATTTTTTAGAGGAACTTGAGAAAATTTTCCTTCATGCATTATCTCATCTCACTTTTTAGACTAGGTAGTTTTTTTCATCTCAAAAACCTCAATTTATACACCATGTATATCTCAATTTTAAAAGAGAAAACAAGTTACTAAAACTATATTTGGATTGGTGGTAGAAAACGAAAAAAAAAAATGTATTGTTATGAAATTGAATGAATTAAAAATGTCATTCCATTGTTTGCGTGTTTTACAATGAAACGAAACAAATGTTTCATTTCATCGTTTGGAAAATGGATGAAAAAGAATGAGTTATAGCTTTTTAATTCACACTGATTTACTCTTCTTCTTTTTTAAAGATTATGAGAAACAATTCTACTTAAATTTAATAAAAATATAATTTTAATATTTATACATTAAATTTAAAAGACTAAAAATATTTTGAAAAATATTATTAATCTCTTAAATTTAATATTTATACATTAAAATTATATTTTTCAAAATTTTAAAAATTAAAATAAATATTTTCAAATTTAGAAGACTAAAATCAAATTTCACCCTAAATTTCAGAGACTGAAAATATAATGAAAATTAACATATTTTAGTTACTTAAAAATGGTTAGCGATATCATCTCTTAATACCATTCATTTAATTCATCATATTACTGTAAGAAAAAAAAATTCATGAATTATGAAATAAACTATATAAAAAAAAATTAAATATTTGTTTCATTTCAGTGACAGCATCCTTAGATACCATTCATTTAATTAAGATTATATTTTTAATAGTCCTTTTTTATTCTTAATATCAAATTTGAATGAAAGCTAATTTAGAAGAAAAAAATACTCCCATAATAAGTGTTGTGTATTGAATTTAAAAATTTAACATACATAACTCAATGAATTAAGTTAAGTTTGACTTAATTAAAAAACCTATTTAAATTAAATGGGATAAAGAGACAATAAAGATTCATAATTATTCTCATCAAATATTACAATTTTAGTATGTAGAGATTTTATGTCTTGTGTCCTTTTACTATTGATATTGTTGATCTTGGTAGAAAAGCTTTTGCTTTTCATTGAAAGTGTGTATTAGAACTATTTTAGTTTACTTACTGTTTGATAGAAGCAAAACACTCTGAATCATTCTTTCTGTAATATTCAGTAACCAATTCAATTCAAGCCTTTTGGTTGATTTCAAGAGAAGAATTCTATGTTAATTCTATTTTTAGTCACTCACTTTATCAGTACCTTATCAGAGAAGCAATTTTGAAGGTTTATCACATCTTTAGAATAACCTTCAAGAGAATATATATATATATATATATATATATATATATACTTTCCTACAAACTAATCACATCACAAAATCAACTCTTATAAAATTTCTCAAGTTTCTGTCTTTTGAAGGCACTGATATATTCAACCTTTCCTTCTTTCATAGACTCTGTTATAAAAAATTAATCTTTTAATTTTATCATATTTATCACCTAAAAAAGATTATATTTTCATTTTTTTCCACACCTTTTCTATTAATATACATTTTTATTATGTTAAGAAAGATTAATATTAATTAATGTTAACAATACATTTTTCTATTTGATGTGATAACGAAGGTTAAATTTTATTAAAAAAGTGAAAATACATGTAATTTAATCTATGTTAAAAGTATAAAGAGACTATGTTAGACTATGTTTTTTAGTTTGAGCCTCACTTTGTTTAAAAAGTACAATTTGTGCCTAACCTCTTCATCTCTCTATCTGTAGTCTTTTATATATATATATATATATATAAAGATTTGACCTAATCCATATAAATTTACTTAAAAATGACTTATTAATTTGATACTAAAATAGAGATAAAAATAGATATGTTAGACTTTATAATAATTAAATTTTATTTAATTTTTATATATTTTAAAAAAATTACTTTTTTTCCTTATACTTTTATATTAATCAATTCAATTTTTCAAATTTTAAAAATATTTTTTATATTTAATTAATTTAATATTTAATAATAATTTTTTACAAATTAATAAAATAATTAAATACGGTTTTAACCATTATTAATAAAATAATTTATTTATTGTAATAAAATTGATAAAAAATATATTTATATATTTTTAAAAGTTGAATGATGGATGAATCTAAAAAATATAAATTTATAATAATAAAAAAATTCAAAAAATTATAAAACCAAAAATATATTTAATTTTTATTTATATAATAAATCTTATTTTTAAAATTTAATTTGTTTTTAAAATATTATAAATTTTAATAAAAATTTCGGTCTGATTTGTTTTTTTAAAATAGTATTGTAAGAACTAATTCAGATAAAAATTAATTTATAAATTGTTTGAAAATTTCAAATCATTAAAAATATAATTAAATTAATATATATAAAATCATATAAACTTTATTTTATTAAATTAATTTTTATTTTTAATAATTATCTTAATTTCATTCTCTTTTCGTTCTAATTAAATTCATCCTTAATTAATTGAATTCATCTCACATTTATAAACCATGTATTCTTTAAATTTAATAAATGATAACTATTGATATTTAATAATGGATATGTATATAATATATTATTTTACAATTTTTACCTACCCGTTTTGGCCACGTTTTAAAAAACTTAAAAATCTAATACTAATTAATAAAAAGGAAGTATTCTAGATATGGATTCTTAGTAACAAAACAAAATGATGTATATAATTTTATTTTTTACAAATTTAAAATAAATTGATTTCTTTGTAATATCACATAAATTATTTCTATGTCTAATTAATTTAAAAAAAAATATTTTCACTATTTATATATAACATTAATAATATTTTTTCATCTATATAAATTTATTTTAATTATACATTATTCTTCATCAATAATATAAGCATTATTCATACAATATATAGATACAATAACTAATATAACTATAAAGATTCAATTCAAAGTCACTCTATTGCATTTTAACTTTTTTTTCCACTCTAATTAATACCATTTTTTCTAAACATTTCATAAAAATAGGATCCATAGATGAATGACTTAGTTGTACAATTCCTCACCAGTTTTGTAATCCACTAGTCATACTCATCAAATTTTCTCTCAAGTTGTAGAAAATATGTAATTAAATTATTATTAATTATTAATTTTAGCAAGTTTTTTTTTTTAAAAAAAAACATTAATTGTCTGGTTTACTTTTGTGTAGACTTTTCTTATATTATTAAATTAGTTAGAAGATTTTGAGGATGAACCAAAGATTTAATTACAAATAGAATTTTCGTGTTAACCTAAATTGATAAAAAGTTTAAAGTTTAGTTTGGATGAGAAGTTATTTTTAAGTTTTATTAGGAGTTAAATATATTTTTGTTTCTCACTAACTTTTTTACTTTTTATATTTGCTTAGACCTTATTTAGAAAAGGATAAAATTATTTGAATATTCCTTTAGAAAAAAAATAAAATTAAAAATTATAAGAAATATAAAAAAGTAAAAAAAAAAAAAATGAAAGATAAAAACAACATTGAAAATTTTTCCTGAATATTTACATCATTTTATTATTAATTATCGTTGTACACAAAAATATTAATTTTTTTCCAAAATATTTACACTTTTTTTCTTTATTAAATTATTTATTTTATTATTTTTTGTCTATTTTTATCTCTCCTTTTTACAGTATGGGGATAAAAGTTGAAAAAGGAGACAAAATATATTTAAGAAATCGAATTTACATACTAATAATTTTATTTATTTAAATAATTGTACTAAAGGTAAAATATATTGCCATTGTAAAATTAATAACATATTGTTTATATTTTTCTAAAATTTAATTATATAATTAATAGTAAAAACGATAAATATCAAATTTATGTGATGAAAATTTTAATATATTGATATTTTTAATTGTATAATTTACTTAATAAAATGTCTTTCACATCAATTTTTCATTGATTTTTATTATTAAAAAAAGACTTGTGGTAAAAGTAAATGATAGGTAAAGGTAAGGATCCAAAAGTACATAGACTCCCTTTAACTAAAAAAACTCATATTTTTTATAAAATAAATTAGTAAATAATATTTAAAATTATACATAATATAATTTTTTTAATAAATCTATTATAAATTTTTTATCATTAAATAAAAATTAATTCGAAATTATTTTTCATAAAAATAATTTTATAAACAAATTTATGAAAAAAAAATTTATATATAAATTTAAAAAATTTTTTTACTAAAAAATTTTTTACAAATAAATTTATAAAAATTTTTCATAAAATCTGTAAAAAATATTTAATAAGTAATTAATTTTTTTATAAAAAAATTTATGAAAAATATTTTATAAATAAATAATTTTATTTTTATATTGAGTAATTTTTCTTTTTATAAAATATAAATTTATTTAAAAGGACTTACTAATTTAGAAAAATATAAATAAATAAATACGTTAGACTTTACAATAATTAAATTTAATTTATTTATTTTTAAGATTTTTTTTTTAAATAAACACGACAACTTACTTAAAAAAATGCAATAAGACTTCTAGATAAGACATAAATTTATTTTTAAATAAACTTATAAGATTTACTATTTACTTAAGTAAACATAATTAATATTTAAAAAGGTAAATAAATATATAGCTTTAATATTATAACAAGATTTTATATAATAATAATAATACTAACATCAAATATTCATTTTTATATATTTAAATAAATTGATTTATTAAACTTAAAAGACTTTTTAAATAACCTAAATTCTTACTCTCTTTTTTTTTATTTCACTAAATAATATGTTCACAAAGTAGATTTTTTATTGGATAAGTGGATAATGAGTTGGTTTAGGGTTTAATTCAAAGAAGTCAGATGCAGTGATTTATCTTCTAGGAGACTTTGGGAAGGCCTACAATTTTATGAACTAGGCTTTTTAAGAAATGGACAACTTGGGTTCTATATATGTGTGTGTTTTTCCTTCATCAAATTGAAACCAATTCAACAGTGGCAACTAAAGATAAATGGTGTATGGAAAGTAATGCAAGAATGGAAGCCTAGCTTTCTCATGGTGTTGGTGCAGCTTGCATATGCTTCTACCAGTGTTCTTGTAAAGCTCGCCATTAATGATGGAATGAGCAGTCAAGTACTCACTGCCTATCGTCTCATTTTCGGAGCTGTTTTCTCATTTTCTCTTGCTCTTATTTTCGAAAGGTGCATTCACATTCTTCTGTTTTCTGTTCACAAGAACAGAACTTTTGGTTCTTTGACATGCTACAGCATTACATAATGACTAAAGCAGATTTTTTTATTTCCATTTTGATATATATATTTAAAACAGAAAAAACAGGCCAAAGTTGACATGGAGGGTGCTTTGGATGTCATTCTTCTGCGGCCTATTTGGGTATGGTTGATGTAAATTCTTGAGTATTCACCCTTTTGCACTCAACGTTCTTTATCATGAATACTGGACATGTATATTGCTATAGTAATTGTATTAACTATTTGCAACACTAAAAAATATTCTTACTATGTGTTTATTGATGATATAAACAGAGGGAGTGTATTCCAAAACCTTTTCTTGGTTGCATTGGATTTGGTATCAGCAACATATGCATACGCTATTTTTAATATGGTTCCTGCAGTCACTTTTATCCTCTCCTGCTTCTGCGGGTACGTTATTCCATCACGTTATTCCATCACTCACCTTCATCTGCTATATCTTTGTTTTTCATGGGAGGAGTTTATCGCTGAACTAATTGCAAAAGTGTTATATGTTGTTTTGTAGCTACGAAAAGTTAAATGTGAGAAGTGCAGGAGGAAAGTGTAAGGTGTTGGGAACGATACTAGGAATTAGCGGGATAATGATGATGTCATTTTTGAAAGGGGTAGAAATTAATGTGTGGAACCTTCACGTTAATCTTTTGCATGCAAATCACAGAACATCATCGCATGCTGACTATAAAACAAATTGGCTAGGTATTCTAAGTGGTTTTGGAAGCTGCTTCAGTTTTTCAACGTGGCTCATCATTCAGGTAACTTTTTCCTACTGTTTTAGGTGTCTGTGCATTCCACAGGAACTGAAATAACAAATATATATTTATTTCACCACACATGATTTATGCAACAGGCTAAGTTGAGTAAGGAGTATCCAAGCCATCACTCAGGTCCAGCGTTGCTGAGCACAATGGGTGCAATACAAGCCACGATTCTTGCAGTTTGTGTGGAGAAAGATTGGAGTCAATGGAAGTTGGGTTTGAATATTAGGCTTCTGACAGCACTTTATACGGTATGCTTATTTCGTAATTAGTGTTCCATGCGTTTAGGTGACATTGTCTGCACCATGATAATGAATTAAGAAGGTAAAATTTTGTGGAGTGGCAGGGAATTGTGAGCTCTGGATTTGTTATTATTACGACTGCATGGTGTGTACGGAAGAGAGGTCCATTGTATGCATCTGTTTTCAACCCCCTATGCCTTGTGCTGGTGGCTTTTGCGGCTTCCCTGTTATTGCAAGAGCACCTATACATAGGAAGGTATCTACACTATTACGTAGCTAGTAATTTCTTTAGATGTGGATATCAATGAAACTGTACTCTGTGTTTACACCTTGTTCGCCAGAATTTTGTTGTTGTGGAAGGTATATACACTATTCTACTTAACTTGTTTTTTTTCTTAAACATGCATGTTCAGTGTAATTGGAGCAGTGCTAATTGTGTGTGGTCTGTACATGGTGTTGTGGGGTAAGAACAAAGAAATGAAAACGGTAACTGGCTTTGTGTCATCAGAGAAGACCGAAGAATTTGGAGTGACTGAGGTTGTTATCGTGTCTACTACGACAGAGGATGTTGTTCAAACAAAGGCTGGTGATGAATCTTGGGAAAGTGGAGATAGGGTGAATGATGGGAAAGAGAAGTAAAGAAGCATAGATCAAATAACAACTCAAATGTCAACCCGGTGTTTTATTTTTACATTTTTATGATAATTTTTTAATATTAAAATAGATAAATTTTTATAATATTAAATATTTAGAAAAATTGTGATATGAAAACACAACTTCCAAGTTATAAATTTATCAAAATTTATAAATTTATCAATTTATCAATATATTTCTAATATTTATCAAAATTAATAATAATTATTTATAAATTTATTTATCTACATATAATAAAAAGAAAATTAAACAGTTTACTTTATCTATTTAGTTTTAATATTTTAAAAAATTAATAATTATTATTTATAATAAAATTATGATTTTAAAATATAACTTTCTCTTAAACTTATTTATTAAGAGTAAAATTGTATTTTTATAGTACAATTTTTTAAATATGTAATATTGTAAAAAATTATTAATTTTAGTAAAAAAAATCATTTTCCATTGACATTAAGAGATATGGATAAAGAAAATTAAAAATCAACGATAAGATTGCATGGCTTATAAATATCCTATTAGTTATACGAAAACAGCACATCACAATTTTATACTTGAACAATAAAACAAGTTTATTTTTTATTTAGTAGAGTTTTTTCTTTTTAATTAGAATTTGTATACCTATACCAGTCACAGAAAGGAAAAGAAAGAAATCACACCAAATTAAATTACCTCTTCTCTATGGTGGTAACGATAATGATTCATTCTTCTTCTTTTTTTTTTTTAGTTATTCAAAGAAGATGAACGAAATTACAAATGTATTGTTACAGAACTCATATTATGAGCAAGAATCAATTGCCAAAGCTCAAAGGGACACTAATTTCTGTTTAGCATATATACATTTCACATTTTTAATGTATCAAAACGATTAATTTAATTTCCTGCTATTTCAATGTATGATTAAAAGGAAATGGTCCAATCAAGAGTTATGAAGTATTGAAAAGACCACTTTTTGTTTTATCATTTGTAATTGTACATTCTGCTGGCCAAGTGTTATGACAATAAACGAAACTTCTTATGATCTTATCTGTTTATTCTTCTTCTTGCAGCATTTTCCACAAATATGCCTATCAAAAGGGTCCATTATTATATTTAATGCAATATCAAAGGCATCAGAAAGACTACTATCTATCAAACTTCACAAACCCCACAAAGCTAAATGATTAACCAGTTAGTAATAAATAGCAGCTACAAGTTCCAAGTAAAAAAAAAAAAGAAAGATTTGGATCTCTGTCAATATGGAGTAACAGGGTAAAGTCACCTTAGAGAGAGGGCTAAGTAACAGGACTCATGATTAGCTGGTTCTAGGACCATCTAATTATATGCAATAAAAACTATATTATTTTGTCAACCACGTGATCATATCATTTTATTATTTAGTAACAGAAGATTATTCAAATTCAAAAATAATTATACGATAGATTTCAGCTTAATTATCAGACAATAATCAGATTCTGATAAATATTGGGATTCCGGTGCTTCAAGAAAATTTTAGTTTCATGTAGAGAGCTTGCTCAAATGAAACTATATTTGGCTCTGTTAGAATTTGGATTTTTGTGGCCCTTGCATGACTACAATTATGGTTTTCAAGTTGAGGACTCAAGAAATGTCCCTATCAAAAGGCTAGCATACACCAATCAAAAGTGTAGCAGATTGCACAAGCAAATGAGTCTGCTAAATTAAGAACATGCAGGTAAGAGTTATTTGACTGTAAAAGTTCAGTTGCTACATAAGTTTGAGACTACAAACTTAAACCAAACATGTTGAAGTGATTTACTTCACGATGCATTGGATTGAAGGCTTATTTATAAGTTCAAAGTTATAGGTATTGGTTAGGGAATAACTTTCCTACATTGGCCTACAAAATGAATCTCAACTCTTTGTCAAGATCGGTATTGACCGGCTAACACTTCAAAAGTCAGACACGAAAGTATGCGTCCTTGTGTTGTTATCAATTTGTTTTCATAGTGTTGGATGAAACTATGCCTTGTGTGTACATTTAGCCAATACTGACTCCAATGTCATTTAAAGTATTCTTTATGGTTTTCTATGTAGTAGCATTAAGATACATTCTTAACCATTTTGATGTGTATGGAGGCGTGTTACTGATACTGTACCTGCATGCATTGTACTCTTCCACAGTTGCTTGCGATGGAGGTACAGTCATTGTTGGTTTTTCAAACAGGGAAGCCAGCCATAGACTTGAGGCCAATGAATGGAGCCACTGTGCTGCCCTGTGCAGGAGAGGAACGGTTAATGGGTTACTATATGTAGGACTCTCAATTTCTTGATAAGCACTTATTCACAAATATTCATCATCTAAAGCATGGAACATTTATCCACTACACGTTTTGTCTCTTCAAGGAGACAAAGGTAAATGACAACGGTAACAATTTTCAGGATAGGGAAAATTCAATGGAAAAAAAATCTCAAATGACAGTCTGTTATCCCTTTTGTTGTGTAGTTGAGAACGTGCTTCTCTCTTCATCAGCGCATGGGAAAATCTTTTCTACATTTCCCTCTAGAAGTCACAAAAGCAAAGTTCAAAGTGGATAAGCAAATTGAAATATGGAGTGGAACTAGAAGAATGGACTGATTAGAATCCATATCGTTCATAATAGTTTAATGAAGAAGCTTCTATGTCCAAAACGAGTGTAAAACATCAAGACCCATAAATATTTAGACTGATAAGCTCCAGCAAACCATGCAATGAAGACCAAAATTGTAAATCATATGACTGCCTTATCTTCAAGTGCATTGCACGGGATTACAAGGTAACGCAAAATATCAGAAGTCAAGTATTTTCAAGTACTTCTGACAGTATTTTAATTTAATCTGACAAAATATGAGACGAAAACGAGAAAAAAAAAATCGGCGACCTAGCTCGGCTAAGCTGTTTTCTGCAGCAAGTCTGCAAGGAAATAGTTATTTATTTTTCAAAAATCATCTAAATATTACTGAGCTTAAAATTTGAATAGATGAAATATGAAACACGTTAATTTTTATAATTTAAAATAAATTTATTAATTTTTTCAATAATATTCTTATTATTATGACTCTCTTTTTTACCAAAAATCACTTGCAATAATTTATTTTTTCTTTATAATAAAATATCAATTGATAAAAAGATAATTAATATAATCTTAAAATGTATGAATATAAATAAATAGAAACAAAATTTTCTATAAAAAATAAAGTATTAAAAAGAAAAGGAGTGAATAGTAAATATAAACATTTATTTCCTCAAAAGCTGAATTAAGATTGCTCCTCTAGAAGTTATTGAATGTTAGGCAACGGAGAGATAGTGGGTACCTCTGCTAAGCTATAGTAAGGGTATTTCTTATCATCAAAATAATTAAATTTCTATACAATTCTAGTTGTATCCAACTTAGCTTGATCGTCCCTTATCTGACAGGAAAAAAGAATCTATAAAGAGGTACCATTAGGCGTCAAAGAAACATGGTTGAGAAGAAGATATCTAGATAAGATATTTCATAGTTACTTTTACCCATATCCCATCCCAAATCCTTTCAAAAAGGGCAGCACTTTAACTCTTACCAAACTTAAGAACTTAAAAATGATGCTTGACAAATGCATGATGTGACATTTTTTAAAATATTTAATATGACCACTTGGTGAAATAAATTCTGGACACTCCATACTTTGATCCGTACCATGCAGGCTTAAAGATCTTGTGTAGACTGTGAAGAGGTTAGAGAGAAGATGCCTCGGTGGTTTTATGCTTTATTTAATCTGTGACATGATCGTTGGTAGAAATGGCAAGCCGAAACCGTGCATACTTACAACAAGTTCACCGATAATTACCTCACCCTTCCCATCCTATTCCCCTTTCTCTTCCACTTGGCCGGGTTTAAATACCTCAAAATGAGTACTAAGTTGGACAGCAAAAAATTCACACTCTTCCCATTCATACCAAACCTTTGACTCTGACAAAAGATAAAAAAATACTTGTTAATAAACAAATCAAATAGGTGTTGCATCCAAAAGAATTCACACTGGAATCGCTTAAAACATTGCCACTATGTACTGCTTACGACAAGGTTAATTAAAACGAAGATGTGAGATAATGTGTCTCTGAACTGACAACATAATCATCTCTCAGTTACAAACACTAAAAATATTGAGAATCTAAAAGAAATTAGCAGACCAGAGAGATTACTTAGGTAAATGCCAAAACATTAAGTTACCGAGATGAAACAACGCAAAAGGCTGGCTTTCAGATCAATTGTTAATTCGAATATCAGGTTCGGCTTGACTGCTTTCTTAATTATAAATAATGGAAGAAATTATCTGGAGGATTTTCCTTCCTTTTCCCTTAATATCAGTGCAACCCAATTTAACGCCACTTCACTCCAGTTTCTGGGAGTCAACCAGCCTAATAAGTCACCTGAACAGATTACCTTGCTGGTTTGGTTAGATCAACTGCCTAAATCTTTTCTACAAACACATATCTCTACTGAAATATCACTAAATTTAATTTTCTTAAAAAATTCCCTACATACTATAACAACTTGAGGAAGAGAAAATAATTCTTTGTTCGGCTAACAACAGACAACTGAGGCTCTTTTTTTTTTGGATATATTTATCTAACTACCTCAATCAAATTTCTCCAAGAACTAAGCATCGCAAATTTGACGTAACAACAATCTATTCACAAAAAAAAAAAAAAAAACTTAATATCAGAGAACTGGCATCAGAACGTTAACAGCAGGCAGCAAGTAGTAGCAGCATTTGATTTCCCTTTATTTCCTCAAGTAGGATAGAAACATGCCCATATATTTCATTTTCCTTTCCACTTATCTTTTTGGTCCAGAACAAGATCTAAGACTTAAGGTGCCATTTTATCCAAAGTATATATATAATTAGAATCCCAACAATGGCATATCCAGGAGGAATACAACATCGAAAATGTTTTACCTGGGTAAATAAAATAAAAATATTGGTTAAGAATTCAATATTCATGGGAATATTTTAAAATTCAAATTATGGCAGAATGAAACAAGTTGGAGTGGGAATGAAATTACTAGTAGGGTTATATGATAATTTCCAATATTCCCACGGAGACAAGCACCCCTCACCACGGGAATAAGAATGAGACATTCTTGGGAATCAATAATGCCAGGAAATTATTTTAAAGCTTGTAACAGAAACAAGAATGTCATGTTCACAAGTTCACATACACAGGATTCTTTACAAAGCTTGAAAGAAACACACCATAAGATTAAAGGGAATCATAATCAGAAAACATTTTCAACTAAGGTTTATACATAATCCAATAGACATATTATGAAATTTCAGTTACAAAACATGCTCTGCCACACAATTTATTTCTAGGTTCCATGTTCCAATAGGCATATTAATAAATTTCAGTTGACAAACTATTACTATTAAAAGAAGATATCAAGTAGACATAATCAAGTTTTTGGTGCAGATAATACTGTGCCATCGAGCACGCATTCATAGTTCCCCTGCATTTTAAGGATTTGGACTTGGGGAACAATATTTTCAGGATGCCAATCTTCTGGCAAAACAATCCCCAAAATTTATCCCCAAGCTGTAGTCAATGCTTAAAATATTTACAAACTTGTAAAAGATGTAATCCTAACTTAACCTCAAAAAATCCAAAGCCCCAAACCAACAAGTAACAAACCCCCACCACTACTCAAAAATATTATAAATGGGAGGCAAAAGGGGGAGGGTGAACTTAAATTGAAAAGGGGAAAGAATAACCATCTCCAGTAAAATATTTAACTCACAAACTAGGGAAGGGCCACAAGCATTGTTGACTTGTTCTACTAATCCCAATGCAAAGTAAGTCTTTTCCTCCATACTATATTCACTCAAAACACCAGGATAGAATGGAAATGACACAGTCATCTGTTCTGGTCTTTAACTTTCATAATATTAGGTACATCAATAAAATAACTGCTATAGTCTTAATTTATGTTTCAAATATACTGATTATTTCCAGTTCAGAAAAACAAAACTCCTCTCTCGCTTTCACTTGCGCCACCAATCAAGGCCAGAGCAAATAAACTAAACACTACTCATCAATCCAAGCCTTACGACTCAACATTTAGTGAAACACAATCTCAACTAACAATTCATCTGCCAGAAACAAAATGAAAAAACTGAGAGATAGTTTAGTTTTACAATTCAAAACAGCATCAACTCAACGCGCGATGCTTTGCCACGAAACCGCCACTTTACGCTTGTTCCTATGCGCCCACGAGTCGCTATTCCTTCTCCAATTCCGAACCTCCAACGTCTCCTCCCCTTTCACGCGCGGCGCAAAGAACGGCGCCCTCGCGGCGGCAACCGCGATCCGCGGCAATCCAAGCGAAGAAACCGATTCCATTTCCGATTTCGGATCCCGTCCCTTGGCCTTGGACGAGAACGCAGACAGGAAAACGTCTCTAGTGGAAGTTCCAGCGCGCGGCAACATCGAATTCAGCGCGAACACGCCGCGAATGCTATTACTGTTAGTGACGGCGGGATCAAGGTGGAGTAGCTTGGACGAGGCCGCGGCGGCGGCGCGGCGTTGGTGGTGGTGGACACCATGGAGCCAGCGAACGAGTGCGATGTTGGAAGAACGGTTAGGGTCGTACTCAATCCGTTCGACGACACCGAGGGAAGAAGTGGTGTTTCGTTTGAGATCGACGGTTCGTTGCAGCCGTTTAGCTCCGCCGCCTCTGTGAAACGACGTTATGCGCCCCGACGAGTTGCGGCCGGCGGTCTTGCCGCTTCCGAATGTGAACTGCCTCAGTGCTCTCTTCACGCCAGACATTGTTTCTTCTTCTTCCAAATTCCAAGTTAGGGTTCGTGAATTGTTTTCTACTCTTACTACTTTCTTTCTACGCTGTTTTCTTGAGGTTAGTTAGTGTTATTTAGAAATTAGAAACACAATAATAATAATAATAATAATAATAATAATAATAATAATAATAATAAAGCACTTAATTATGTTTCAATCTCTTTATGTTAGTTGTTCTATTTTTTTTATTGTTTACTTAATTGTTAAATCTATATTAAAATTAAGAAAAATTAATTGTAATAAAATTATTGTGTAATACTAACAATTATTTATAATAATAAAAAGTTATAAAATGTTAATAAATATAACAATATAATACAGGAAATGTAGTAATAAAAAATATTTTTTATTATTTTTATTTAAATACTTTACGTTTTTTTATTGTTAACTTTCTAATTTCTTATCAGC
Organism: Macrotyloma uniflorum; assembly: GCA_016859785.1. Classification (NCBI taxonomy): domain Eukaryota; kingdom Viridiplantae; phylum Streptophyta; class Magnoliopsida; order Fabales; family Fabaceae; genus Macrotyloma; species Macrotyloma uniflorum. The sequence continues at coordinate 459,505 of BDMB01000008.1, read as the reverse complement.
TATTTATTGTAATTTTATTAATTAGTAAATAATAATTAAAATAAAAATGTAAAAACAATTAAAATAATTTGGGTCAAAATCATAATACAATCAAGCTAACATATTTTTGTTTAAGTTGTTATTTGTTAAACAAAAAAAATGTTTCATTTTATAGATTATTAAAAGATTAAGATAAATGTTGTAAAAAATATATAATATGTTAAAAAAACAACATAAATTACACGAACATTCAGGTTTTAATTCTTTATTTTTCTTCAGTGTAACTTGTTTCGTTTTAAGATCAAGGCAATAAAAACATGCTTTAATGGAGAAAATCAGAAGAAAAAAAAAAACAAAAGACTTGAAATCTGATAGTACTTTTGTGATTTTATTTATGGTTTTTTATAATTTTTATTAGTGAAAAATCTATTAATAGTGCTACAAATTATTTTCTTTATTTTCCATGAGAACCTTTATAGTGATTCTTCACAGGTATTGTCATAAAAAAATTAAAATTACTGAAACTAATTAACTTTTATGCAAATTAAAAAAATATTTTAATCATTATAAACTAAAAAAAAGCATATAAAAAACTCTCTTGTATAAAAATAAAAAATATATCATAATATAATAAAATAGAAAGAATCGATTGAAATAATAAATAAATTAAGTAAAAGTCAAATACATAAAATATTAATATTAAAATAAACAGTCGGATTTTGCTATTATTGAAAAGAAATTGGACAAATAGGTTGGTGAGCCCATGATGAGGTTGGCCCAAATTAAGCTCATAAAAAATTTCAGTCAGGCTTGACACACCAGAAAAAGTTCCATCTAATATATGCAAATTAATACAATCTAACTTTTTCTTTTTCGTATTTTTTGAGGAACAATCTAACACGTATATCAACTGATTTTTTTTATTTAAATTAATTTTAAAATAATATTAATATAATTGATAAACTTTTTAGCTGATATCAATATAAAAATATCAGAAAGATTAGAAAAATCATAACTAAAGTTAACAAAAGATAATCTTAATTTACATTGGTAAAAAGTTAACTCTAATGAACGATGACAAAAAAAAAAATCAGGCTAACATTAATTGAAATAACCTTAATTATCATTAACTGAAACAAATTATGTTTGATATTTAAAAGAATTATTAATTGACAAAGAAAACCTATAATAATGTTGGTTGAGAAATAACATAAAAAAAAATATATATATACCAATATCGTTGTTGAAAAATAATTATAATTAATTTAAACTTAAAAAAATCATACTAAAACTAATAAAAAAAAAACGATGTTAAATAGAAGCTTCCTTAACCTCAACTAGGATAACGATATTCTTGTCTCATCCGATAATGTTTTAATTAAAATTCACTTGATAATGCATCAATAAAAATATATAAAAAAAATGATAAAGAACAAAACATTAATGAAAATTTTAATTTTTATAGAATTTAAAATTATTTAATTTTAAATAATCAAATTAGTTTTATAAATGTATAAAATTTAATTTATTTTAAAATTTTTACAGTATTTATTGACTACAAATCTATATTTATTTATTTATTAAATAAAAAACATATTTATAACCCTGCTAAGGGCAAAATCTATGCCAAGGTTAACCGTTATAAGTTTTTAAATAGAAAAATTAATTATTGTCATCAACAGTGTATTATTTGCATATGTTCAAGTATGTATTTGTTTATAAACCATTATTAGAGTTGTTATAGTGACAGACAGAGTGGGTAAGATGAATATAAGAACTTAGGTTCAATTTTAATTGTTGTCAATGGGTACCAAAAAGAATATATTAGTTTATTTGATTTTTTTAAATAATTTGGAATATGTTCTCTTTAATTAACTTTTTAAATTACAACAAAATTTAAACAAAGTTCCTTACTTTTTATATGTTGTTTGATTCCGAATAATAATATTATGTTAGATAACAAGGAATTTTAAGTATAACTAAATATGAAACAAAAACTAGTCCTATATAATTTCAATTAAGTAACAATACAAAACAAACATGATCTATAAAAATATATATAAAGAAAAAATGGATATCATATTTTATAAACTCATCATAAGCATAAAATTTTAAATTTTTAAAATGAATAATAAAAAATAGTAAAGTGAAGAAATGAAAAAGAAGAACAGAAAACATTTGACCTTGAAAAACTGATAGAGGATTTAAGCATTTAACAAGATCGAAAAAGTTGAGAGAAGATAGGAGTTGAATTAGATATTGTAGGAGAGTTGGTGAAGTAGTGGCCAAATCCAAACCACTAAACATTTTTTTGTGAAGATTAAATAATGAGGACTAATGATAAAGGTTTTTCCATTAATGAAGCATTAAATTCAATGAACATAGATTGAAAATAGAATCCGGTGGGAGCCACAGAAACCCTTTCTCTAGGGCAGAATCGCCCATAGGAGTGAACTGAAACCAGAAACCAGTTATTGGTTTTTCACAAAACAGTGTTACCAACAATAATTAATTATTAATTAACAAAACTAAATTAAAGGATAGTTCCCAAAAACCAGGAGCTAAAGTGGAAAGAGAGAGCCCATCAGATTCCAATAAATTCGCAAACAGATTTCTATTTTTTTTTTCTTTTTTAAGGCCGCAATTCTCACATTCCACGCGCTCTCTTCACTAAACCATCATCAATGCTTCCTTCTATTCTATCAAGGTCACATTTACCACTTTCTTATTTTTTCACACGTGTCTTTTATTAAATTTATTTATTATTATAAATACATTAATATTTGTAAATCTTAATACGTTAGTTAATTTGTTTGAGTTACGTAAAATAGATGGATAATACAAGAGTATAGGTCTAACATTTAAAACTTTATATCATTTTTTTTATTGGAAATGAAACCTTGGGAATGCATTCATTTTTTTTGTTAATTCTCTCATTAAAATTTTTCAATAATTTTTATAACAACGTTGAATAGAAAAAAAAAAAGGAGAAAGTTTTATGAAAGTAAATAAATAACATTAAAAAAAGAAAAGAACAACTAGAATGTTTGGCTAGTTGTACTGTTGATTTTCCTAAAAATCTGGAAGCTGTAGTTGTCCTAGTTTGCCACTAATTTTGGGGTTGGGTTTCTGGTTTTCGCATCAACTTTTTTCATTTTTCTTCTCATCCTTATCTCATTCTCCTTTTGCATTCACCTTTACTATCCACAAGATATTTTCAAAACTATCTAATACCTCCTAATCACTGTCACATATTCAAATTCTCAATAAAAATCCACTCTAATAATTTAGTAAATCCAATATAAAATTTTCTTCTATGTATATTTATATTTGAATTGTGATTATAGAGAGTGGAAGTGTTTGTTTTGATTGAAAGATCGAAATAAAGGACAATGTACTTGTTGTTTTTGAAATGATAGAAATTATTTTATTTATGGATAATATTTTGACACTGAGAAATAAGTTTTTTGGTATAGAGTGTATTAGTAGTAAAGAGATTAGAGGTAGAAAATGTATAAATTAAGATGGTGGATTATATTAATTAATTTAATTAATTAATTGAATTTAGGTAAACTTGGATTAGAACCAAACGAGACGCCCCACAAGCCCATCTCATCTCCAAAACCATTGGCTTTAATACTTTTCCTTTCATCAACCGCGCCCACAGTCCTGAAACCAAAACCGGTAACCAGTCTCCGGTTTTCTTCAAAAACCGCTTTCCTTCCAATTCCCGAAAACCAGGAGCCTTTTCCCATTTTTATTTTTTTAATTTTCATTCAAAAACCGCTCTTTGAAGAAAAGATGGATCCTTACTCCACAATATGTGGCGATTCGACCGCACTCTGTCACCTGACCGTGCCCGCCACGCGCCTCGCTCTTCTCACCTCAATTTTTGTACCCATTTGCATGCTCTTCCTCCTTTCAACTTTCTTTCCTCTTTCTCTCCTTTTTTCAGTGGCAGATTCCGTAATATGACCTCCATTCAAAGGGTAGTTTCGAAGGCAACAAATTCTAGACAGGCATGCATTGCAAGTTGCGCAGACACCTTCGGGTCTGTGGCATTTAAGGGTTATCCCACGTCATCTACGTCCCAATGACAAAGGGATGAGTGTCCCTATGATTGGGAGTTGAACGCACGCGCTCCTCCTGAGCCTGGGACTCTAATGTGCTAAAGTAGCTGTTTACTTCCTCGAACTCCAACCTCTTTGAACGTGGAAACCATGGTTTCTGCTTCTGTGTTGCTGTTGTTATTATTAAATAAAGTACTCGTAATACTATAAAACAATTCTTCACAAACAACTGCGTTCCCCACAACCCAGTACCTGAAAAATCCACTGTCTCCTCTTTCTCTCTCTCTCTCTTGATCCCCAACAAATATATACCCTTCTTTCGCTCAATTCTCTGATCACAATCTCCTCTTCTTTATCTCCTGCAGAAACAAAAAAAAGCATCTTCAATTTCTCCTCTTTCTTCTCCTCTCTCCAAGATTCTCGATTGACTCTTCAAAAATGCGGATGAGCTGCAATGGATGTCGTGTTCTGAGAAAAGGTTGCAGTGAAAATTGCAGCATCAGACCCTGTTTACAATGGATCAAAAGCCCAGAATCTCAAGCCAATGCTACTGTCTTTCTCGCTAAGTTCTATGGCCGTGCTGGCCTCATGAATCTCGTGAACGCAGGCCCCGAACATCTTCGTCCAGGTTTGTCCCATTTTTTCCAAACTTTCTTTGACGAAACTTGAAACCCAAGTTCCTCATAAAGTACAATTAGAGAGTCTGATGAGAGCTTATACATAAAAATTTACTAAATTTCGTTTTTTTCTTTGAATTTTGCAGCGATCTTTCGTTCTTTGCTGTACGAGGCGTGCGGGCGGATAGTGAACCCGATTTACGGTTCAGTGGGTTTGTTGTGGTCCGGGAGCTGGCAGCTGTGCCAAGCCGCCGTGGAAAACGTCTTGAAAGGCGCGCCGATCACGCCGATCACGTCTGAAGCCGCGGCTAGCGGGCGGGGACCACCGCTCAAGGCGTACGACATACGCCACGTGTCGAAAGATGAGAACTCCGCCGCGTCGAACGAAACTCAGCAGCAACGAGTCAAGACTCGGTCTCGGGTCAAGCGACCCCTCGCTAACGCCAAGCCCAAATCCACCACCAACGAAAAGAATAGTAACAAGGGAACCAAATTGGGTTCGGCTGAACCGGGTATGCTAGCATGCGAGTGGACCGAAGAGGTGATGAACCGGTCTGGAAGTCACGAGTCGTCGCTGAGCCACCAGTCGGAGGCGGCGAATGCGATGGAATCCGAGAGCATGGTGTCGGTGGAGACGGCGGAGACTTCGATCCTCTTCCGAGATGAACCGGAGTCGAACCCGAAGCGCGTGAAACGAACCGATGATGTTGGTTTGGAGCTTACGCTTGGGTTCGAACCGGTTTCACGTGCTGCGCACGTGGTTCCGGTGAAGAAGAGAAGGATCGAGTTGAAGGAATTTAGCGGGTCGGGCGAGAGTGGGTCGTGCAAGATGGACCTGGGCCTTGAATACTCGGCTTGAGCCACTCCTCTCTCGGCTCAGTTTTGACTCCATCGGCTTTATGTATGTTTTTCATACACGAGATCAGAAGAATCGTTTTCTTGTTTTTTTTTTTCTTTTAATTACTTCTTTTTTTTTTTAATTGGGGTTATTGTTAACCCCCTTTTTTTTCTTTTTTTTTTTTTCTGTTGTGAATGCGGTGCTGTACAAACTCAAACATGAATGGTAACTGTTAAGTAGATTATGAAAAATGTGCATTTCAGTTACAATATTTTTTACTTCAAAAATAAAAATGACAGTAAATTTTAAAATTTTAAAAGATTGAATTAAATTAAATTAAATTGCTGTTCTCTTTGAGAATTAAGAATGGTTTTTAATCATATTTTTTATTATAATTTGTGATTATTTCTACCGCTTCAGCAAGACAAACTTTTCCTTGTAGCAACAGAGTCAGCATTTGCTTCCTGAATAAGAGAACGGGATTTAGTAATAATACATACATAAAAAACATGCATTTTTTTTTTTTACACGATATGGATCTTCAGACTTCAAAGCCCAAATTCGGAATATAAAATTCAGGGACATGGGCAATTAAACCATCAATTGTTGCATTATTATTATTATTGGGCTTTTAAATATGCATGAGTTATTGAGCTGGGTTAGTGTTGTCATAGAAAGCCTAAATATGATTGTGTTCTGAAATATTTATTCAATTTTATCATAGAAATAAGATTTTTTTTTCTGTTTTCGGCATCATAAATCATTTAATGACTTTATACTTAACCTTATACTTTAATTTCATCTATACTTTGTCTTTCATGAATTTAATTTGTAGGGTGGACCGTTTTTCAAATTATTAAAACTAAGATACAGCACGCTTTAAGGCAAATCATCAAATTAATGTTTTACGGGGAAAATTGCATACAAATCAGTAATTGATGGTAGAAAAAGATTTATTAGTATAATTTTTATCTCAATTTTTTGTTAGTTGAAATTTATGGAGAATTACAAAATTGTATGAGTTATATTCTTTATTTATTGATTTTTTTTTCTTTTCTGATGATTTCATAGTTTTTATGATGGTACGAAAGTGTTCTAAAAATTTACGAAGTAGGGATGAGCCCAAAGAACCGAGCAGCCCAGTCTATCTGGTAGGCCATGGGCCCATTTTTGGGCCCATGTAGTTCAAAACATAAAAAGAACATTCCCAATCACATTTTAGAATCGCCACATTTGTTTGTGTTACACACAGAAGAATTTGCATAAAAGAATGTTGGGTATCTAAATTTACTCTTAATATAATCATATTATTAGTGAAGTTTTGAAATCACCAAATTATGTATGTAGAATACTTTTGAATGATTCTTTCTCAGTGTGTAGCTTTTATTTCATCTAATCTATCACTTCCTCTGTAACAAGAAACGCATGGTTACAGTAGTTATCAATTTCAGAATGTGTTTCACCTGCACTGTTTCATTTGTAGGATTACACAATCTCATGTTTCTTTAGCATACAAAAGAAAGGAACAATATATATCCAATGCATTCAAGTAATTAACTACTGTCCACTCAAATACTAAAATCAAAGGCTGCTGATATGGTTGAGTTTTGTATAATCTGTCTTTTTAATGAGAGTACTGAAACTAAATTAAGTGAGCAACAACACCAAAATGATATCTAAGACATTTTAACAAGCTCATAAATGGTAGAAAATGAAAGTGGGAAAAGTCTCTTTAGAGATTATAAAAGTGTATCAGAGTTTCTTCATCTCAGTATTTGATTATTAATAAAAAAGTATCTAAACATAATTTTCATATATCATATTTATGAGCTTTGAATGTTTAATAATATACAGGAAGAATGAATGGAAAAACTTAAAGCTATTTGAAGAGAAAAAGGTTATGTTTTGAGAGACTATATGTTAGATTAGAATTTGAGAAAAGTTAATTGAAAATCACATTGAATAAAGATGATGTGAAAACAAAAGATTTGTTTGAGGTGATGATATGACTTGTCTGCTATAGTTCATGACACATTTTTATGTGAACTTTAAACAGAAAAGTATTAAAATTTGTATGAACGGTTGTTAAAAAAAAGTAAATTTAGGAAAAGGATATGGGAAATGAGTTAGTTGGTGCGAAACAAAAGTTCTTATCCTTAGGAATATGTATTGGTAGTGTTATGCAGAATGGTGTGAGTTGATTGACAACACAATTGTTCCAATTGGTACAGAGAGAGAAGTACGATCTTGGTACTGTGTTAACACAAATTCAATCGATCCCATCTTGTAGAAGTAGAATCTATTTGCAAACATGCTATGCTAATCTATGCTATGCTCCAAGTCTTCCTCTCATCCTCAACAGTGAAGTGCTCATCCACTTTGGCCACTTCAAGCAAAATGGTGGCAATCACTGTTCACAACTATCATCACAATTTTCTTGTTTGTCTCATCACATATCACAGATATAATCTTAACGTAATACCAATTTTCTCTGATTTATCCATTCAAGGATATGTATATGTATTGGGGTGGGGTGGTCACTAAGTAGCATGTAAGTGCCTTGTCAATTCAATGAAAAAAATTATCAAATATACTCATCAAGAGCCATTGCCTTACCATTTTTTTCTGATCCGTCACTTCTCCAATCTCAGTGCTCCAACTATATATGTCCATACAACTTGCCTCTTCTGCTTCATCAACTTCACCAGTTTCAGAGATTTTCTGTTGGATGAACATTCAATGGGATACCAGCATTAGTTTTTTTCATAATCTTCTTTCCGCATCATGAGAAGAGAGTGAGATTATATATATTTAAGTAATTATTGTTGCAAAGATTTCTTATATCCAAAGTAAATCATATTTTATTTTATATTTTTTAAACAAAGTTTTCGTTGCGATTAAACTTTGTACATAGAATAAATATATGATTGAAAATGTAACTAGGTTCATCAATGATACCCTCCTTCAAACTTGATGCCTAAAACCTCAACCACTTGTGATCCACTTTAAGAGACAACCATTCTCTTGACTTCTATTCCATACTTGTTATAAAATATTAAAGTTTTTATTCCAATTTTGCACACTAATAAATACAATAATCTTGAAATGCATTAAAATATTTAGTAAAATTAACTGTTATAAATACTATTATATTTGAATAATTTTTGTAGTATGTGTAAAAAACCTTAATACGGGTATGATCCTTTGGAAGACAAACTCTTCCTCATTATTAATAAATTCCTTGCATCAATTTATGGAATTGACTCTTATTACAACATGCATGATCCTTTCTGCATGAAAATTGCTGGTGCACTGACAGACACTTCATCACCCCTCCATTTACTCCATCCATCTTTCTCATATATATATATATATGCATGAGATTATTTTCATTTTCTTTTCTAAATGTGTTTATAAATAAATTTATTCAAACAGATTCATGTTCTCTTACTCAATGCCAATTCTCTCTTGGATTTTACTAATCAATGTTCGCAAAACAAAACTCAGTTGATGCAATACTCTGACAGATTACTGATAAGTAATTAATCTGAGAATGCCTAGTTTACAGCAGTTAAATTCTTAATTTAACTGCTGTAAATAACGTTAATTAAGATAAGTTATTATATATGTATAAAACAAAGAGAAGTGTTTTCCTTTTAGAAAGTGTGAATCACGCATGTTATAGTGTTATTATTTCCATTACCATATTTGTACCCTCTAACAGTATTTGGATGAAGCATAAACAAGGTTAATTGAGAAACAAATCGCTTAAAATCCGATGTGATAAGCGTAAGTGATGAGTTATTATTATTATTCAATCCATTTTATTTCTTTTTATGAATCTAAATGCATCTTCGTCATTCAAATATCAACAAAACCTATAAACATTTTTGTTTATCAAAACACAGTAACTAAAGTTGAATTTTAGATCACATGTGAATGATAAAAAAGAGTTCATTGACGAAGACAATGGGGGGTTGTATGACCAAATGTTATAGTATCAGAAATCAGTCAACCCTACAGATTCTGTACCCATTAATGCCTACCAACTATACTTACTGCTTAACACATAGATGCCATTGCCTGTCATAAAAGAGAAAGTGTATTAGAAAAAAAACTGAACTTCTCTGAAATTTGTTTTATATTTTCCCCTCTGATTCAAATGAGGATGATTTGTTTGTTGTTTGGAAATTTGAACAGTGTTGTTATCACATGTGTCTTCATCAATGACCTGTTATTTTAAGGTCAAGCATTATGTGCCCCATGAAAGGTGTGTGGCCATGAAAAGTCAACGGATCTGATAAAGGATACTGCAACATTCAACATTTGACCCTAAAAAACGGAAAGGTTGCATGAGAGGAGAATTGAGAAGGGCTCTTAAAAGTGGGTATAGTCTATGGAGACTATATATACTCCTATTTATATTCAACAAAACCACATTCATTATTCTCTTTCATTCTCTTTTGCTTTTGGATAATGAACTTTCACTAACCTTTTTGAATTGTAGGGTATATGCTACCTCAAAATTCTACCTATTGTCACAAGCAAGGTCACACACCACTTAAGTCACTTGGTTGTTATGTAAATTAAAAATATGATAAAATTATAAAAAAAATATAAATTTCATTTCATAAATTATTTTTAAAAATTAAGTTAAATTTATATATTTTTTAATATAATATCACATGTGTTCAACTTCTTTATTATAATTTTTATTAAATTATTTATATTTTATATGTAAGTGAAATTTCATATTAATTAAACATACAATTATTTTATAATTAGTTTTGTAAAATTGAATTAAAGTTGTATATTTTTTAATAAATTGTATTTGAAAAGATAAATTAAAACTGATATGAATAATAAATATAGTGGATAATATTGGATGATACTAATCGTAATATATTTCAAAATGTATCAAGAAATAATCTTAATTAAGGATTATCAATGTTTCATTGATTTTAATGAATCTGAATTTCAAACAAACATTTGGATCATAAATTTGATGGTAGTTTTGGGATTAAGAAAAACAAAACTTAGAAGAACTTTGAAGGTAGTTTTCTAAGATTTTTGTTCGACTGATTAAAAAAAGAAGAAGAAAATGAAGGGGAGCTTTCAGTTCTTGATGATTCCATTATGAAGATTTCTTCCCTAACCAATTTTCTATAGTATCTTGGAGATGGTGGAGATAATGATGAGGGTGAAGTCAACCAAATAAAATGTTCAAAGATATTTTCTACATGGCAAAAAAAAAAAAATTTAACTTAAAAATTTCATCCAATAAATATGCAATATGTTACTCAAGAGTATGAAAATTTCAACATTTCTTGGTTTAGAATTTCTCGATTTATTCACTAAATCGGATTTTATGCACAGTAAACTAAATAATACTTAATCTCATTTGTTTGTTTTATTCAAAATTTTGTACTTATTTTCTTAAAAAAAATCTATGGAGCACTGATTTCTTGAAACTATTTTCTCTAACTATGTTTCATTAATTAAATTATCTTTTTATTAATTTTATTAATACCAATAAATTAAAATTATTAATAACAATAAATTTCAGCTATTAACATATTTACAATATTCATCCATTGTTATAATAAAATTGAACTAATAATAACACTAAATTATCAGATTTTTATATTAATTTAATAAATTATATATATCATTAAACTTATATTAATAATTAAATTAATTAGATTAATAATAATGATAAATATTTTATAATTTCTAAAATTTATAAATATTTTTATTAACATTTATGTTTTTTATAATAAATATTATTTTTAATTTAATAAATAAAATAAAATTATGAATAATAATTTTCTACTATTGTAATTTTGGACAAAATTATTTTTAATATTAATTTTTATTAATGATAAATTTTACATATTATTTATATAATTATCATATTTATTAATTTATTAGACAAGTTTAATTACTAAAATTTTTGTTTTTAAATTATTTTTTAAGTATATAAAATAAAAGTAAGTAAGAAAGAAAAAACCAAAAAACACAATCCGGAATTCAACTACCGGGAAGCCCAATTCTGACTGCTACAGTTTTTACTTCTGTAATTAAAAGAGAAGAATTCACATTTTTTTTTCCATTCAATTTTTTATGAGTTTATTGTAGACTTTTTATTATAGATAATCAAATTAATATATAAAAATAAGTACAAATTTTATTTTATTGAATTAATTCTATAAAGATAATATTTTGTAACATATATATATATATATATATATATTTTTTTTTTTTTTTACTGATAAAGAACACAATGTTAATGTTAATGAAAATCATGTACAACAAGTCTCTTTCATTTGTGAATACACTATTTTTTTTTCCAAGGATTATTAGTGGATTAACTGAAGAAAAAGAAAGTGAAGTACAGAAGAATAGGGTGTGATTTGGGCATTTAGTGCATTTAAAGGTAAATTATTAGAAGAAAATGAAAGGAATTGGGTTGAACAGTATAGGCACGTAAAGATTAAAACATATGTATATATATCTAAAGATATGGTTTCACATTTAGTGAGGAGAAGGGTTCTGGGTTTTAATCATTTCTGCAGGGCATAAAGCATGCATTTCATTGGAAATGCATGCAATACATTATTTTAATTCTTATGCAGGATATATTATTTTAATTCATTCACAACACTAGCTATCAGTTTTTCTTATCACTTCTTTCACCAACATGTTCATGATCACACTCTTTGTTACACAATCTTTGATCCATCTGAAAGGGTGATTAGCAACATCATCAAATTTGTTTGGCTAATAATCGAAAAACTTACTTTTGATTTGAACATGATTAATGGTAGTTGAGAGAGTAGTTTGCTGTGAAAAAAGAATGTTGATGGGTGAGAGGAAGATATGGCAGTGGCACGCAGCATTATGAAGATGATCATTCACGTAATCATCATTCACTAAAGCATAATCAACCACTTTGCTGATTTTACAACACTATAATCAAAGATATTGCCCTAACTCAAACAAGATCATCAATCTTTAAATCATAATCTTCCAACTCTGCTACATTGCTTAGTGGGATTTTGCTGGGATTTTCACCTGCATCAGTCAAACAAGATATATATACTTTTTTATACAAATCACATGCTTCTTCCACATTATATCCTTTTTTATTCAAAAATATTCTTATATCAGAAACTAACTTCAAAACTAGATACACCCACCATCCTAGTGCATTTCATCATTTGGCTAATTTTTTTCATCAACATCACTTAACTGTCCCATCATTCTCTTTTCCCTTCTTCATTTTCCTCCAATATCTTCCACCATATATAATCCTTCTTACCATTCTATCTATCTTAAAGTTTGAGAGTTAACGACCAAGAAAAAAAGAAGCTTTCATTCAGATACTTCCAACTCAAATAACCACCACTTTCAGTCAAAGTGGAAAAAACAGTTCATTATGTTTACAATATCTGAAAAGACGGTATCTTTTATTATTTCCAGAAATGATTAACGCCACATTTAAAATATATTGTAATCAAAACACATACATCACTTCAGAGGTGAAAAAAGTTGGAAAATCAAGGTAAATGAATCAAACTTTTTAATCTACCTACTTTCTTCGCAACAGTAGAAAGTTATAAAACTTTTAAATAATTAAAATAAATTATTTTATTATAATAATAAAAATTTAAATATAAAATTAAAATAATAAATAAATAAACTTATTTAACTTTTTATTTATTTTCTCTGTTTCTCTCTTAATCTAAATAAATTTATTTTCTATTTTTTTTTTTTACTTCCTCAAATAAACAAAGTTCTAACAATCTCAAAGTCCAGGATGTTGTCATAGATAGTTGATTTTGAGGTTGATATATGAATATTGCTATAGAAACAATTTTATGCAGTCAATCCCTACCACATTATATCACCAATATATATATATATATATATATATATATTTTTGTAAAATTAGAGGAAAAAAAATACTATATATATATCACATTTTTTATTTATTTTATAGAAAAAACGATTATGTTTTATATAGTCTTTAATTTAAGACATATTTAAAGTACTAATATTTTTTATAAGACATTTTATGATTTATGTAAGAAGCGTTTAATTTTATGATTTCCTTTTATTGATGTGGTGTATAGTATTTTCTTATTTTAATTTCTTCACATATTTCATAATAAATTTATAATGAATAAGAATGATAAAATTGGTATATAAGTAATATTTTTACTGAATTTGAGATACTTATTTAAGATTGTTTTCGTTATTATTATTTTTTTTCAATTACGAAAGAGATACGTAATTATATTTTGATATTCAAATTAATTTAATTGTTCAAATATATTATTACAGTAGAAAATTACTTATCTTATACATGATACCTATTTACATTATTTTAAATGATTTTTCTTGATAAATTTTAATTAAGATATTTTTATTTTAATTATAATAATAATAACCATTTAATTATATAATCTAGCATTAAGAGTAATATTCCCTATTAATATAATTACTGGTATGAGATTCAGAACATCTCAATCAACTTAAAACATAAATTACAAAAATTATTTATATTTAAACTTGTGTACTATTCGATCATTACTTAACTTATAATATTAGTACTATATTTTAAAACCTAATAAAATTAAATGTCAAGTGTATTATTTAATGATTTCTTTTAAAATCATAGTCAAACTAAAATTAAACCAGTATTAAATAAAATTATTATAATAATTGAATATTATATAAATTAACAATAATATAACATCATAATTGTATGATACTAAATTAAAATAAAACATAAGTTTATAAATTTTTAACATTTTAAATATAAAAAAATAATATAAAACATGTTATCATATTTAAATTAAAATTTTAATAATAATTAGTATTTATTAATAATGATAAATTTATATGTAGAATAAAAAGAAAATAAAAAAAATTTAAGTTGATTTTTATTTTTCTAAGAAAAAAGTTAAAATAGTGTACTTTAATTTTTTTTAATTGAATTGTTTTTTATTGATTTTTTAATCATTGTTTTTAGTTCTTTGACTGATTTTTCTTCAAATCACTTTTATGTTTTTTTAGGGCGATGATAAATATATATCTAAAATTTTCAAAATAACCAATAACTTTCAAAATATAAATTTAATATTTTTTTAATTATATATATATATATATATATTCAAACAAAATAATATTAAAAATTAAGTGTTATTAAAATATTTTCAATTTAAAAATATACATCTATCGTTTTTTTTTAATTAAATATCTGACTGATTTGATTGATTGGTCTGGTTAAATTTTCAAAACAAAAGTATTATGTAAGTTAAATTTTAAGTCCATAATCAATTATTAGATGTAAACCTATTTTTATCTAACTTTTTTTTAAAATAATAATTAGACTTATTAATTACTAATTTGACAAAAGAAATTATACATGTAACAAAAATATATTTAACTCTTATTTTTGTATCATTTTACCATAACAAGTCTTATAAACAAAGACAAGTACTGTTTTCTGCAACTCATAAATCATTGTATAATGCAAGCACATCTTCATGGAAAAAAAAAAGCAGAACCATTTGATAAATAATTTTTATCTCAGTACATAAAATAATGAATTGAACCAACCAACAGCAGATAGCAGTAAATTAAGTAATGTACTTGTATATATGTGATTGAAAATTACTTTTGTAAAAAATGGGATAATAAAAGATTACTGGTTTGTAGGAGTTTAGAAGATGTTGTTGGGCTAAGTGGGCTTGTGTTGGATGAACAGTTGGAATCTGGAGGTGAGAATTTGCAGGTGGTAAGTGATGATGGTGATGAAAGTGAATTGAAGTAGATGAGTCATTGCCACGTATGAAGATAATAAATTGAATCTTAAAAGTGAAGGCTAAATAAAAACGTTTTTGCATGCTTGGTAGATATAATAAAAGTTGTGCAGAATTTATTAGATGTTGAACAGTGTGAGAAAGAAATGATGGTTGCAATAAAAGAATGATAAAAAGGAAGTAGTGGGAGAAGCAGAATCGAGGACTGGTGGAAGCAGATGATAAGGTGGCTGAGAAAACAAAACAACCCCTTTTACTCCAAAATGGAGATACCGACCCTACCTTTCTTTCTTTCTTTCTTTCTTTCTCTCACACACAACTTGCCTTATTTTTCATTCACCAAAGTAGACACCACTTAATTTGAATCATCTCAAAAGAGACACAAACTAAACTAAACTAAACAATTATTCTGCATATGGAGCATCTCTTTGCCTCCTTTTTAATCTTAAATATTCACTATAACAATTATATCTGATAAAATTTGAACTCTTGGCTTCAAAATTTGTCACTCCATTAATTCACAGGTTGCTGAATAGTATTGGGTTAGAAACTTTTCTAAACATTAACATATATGTCAGTGGGGGAAGAAGGGGGTGATCTATAAACTGAGTTTAAGCATGATGAAGAGATAAATACGTGTGCTTTCATTCAAGTTTTTAATTTACATATCCTAATCCTTGCAATCATTATTTCATCTCTATCTCTCGATGGTTGTAAAAAAGTTGAAAATGAAATAAAAAATTACAAGAATGGTGATGAAGATGACCATACATATATTTTTATGATATATATAGATATATATATCCGCTGCATAAAAGACAAAAACTCTCTTTCAACTCAGAATAGTCTCCAGAATGGACGATCCCTCATGGCTCCAAGGGCTTCAAACAAACCTGAACCCCATATTTGGGCTTGATTGTGAGGACAACAACAGGGGCATGACGGTAGTTTTCAGAAATGGTGAAGCTGAACCGAGAAATCAACATGGCTAATATGATCTTAGCTTCCATTAAGGCAAAAGCTTGTCCAACGCAGTTTCTAGGACCAGAAGCAAATGGTAAAAAACGACCAGGAACAAAAGACTTTGAAGTGAACCTCTCTGGGTTGAACTCATTTGCATCATTGCCCCATAGCTTTTCACTGTGATGAATAGCCAACACAGGGATCCAAATTGATAGGCCCTTTGGGATGTAAAGGTCACCTAGCACTATGTCTTCAAACACCATTCTAGGAAGCACAGATGCTGGAGGATACAGCCTCAGTGATTCGTTTATCACCATATGCAACTGAACAAAAATCAATTCACAACTTTGTCAGTTCATTATTATTATTGTGTTTGCCACGGAAGCCAAATCAAAATTAATGCTGAATCTTTGACCATCTTTTGGAAAATCTAGCATTTAAATATAATAATTACTACTGCACTGAATTATGTACACATGAATATTCTATTTGGTCTTCCCGGCTATCTATTAATCCAAGAAAATCTCCAAAGATTTTCGAGTGGGAAGCCATTGAGCTGAGTAGGGTCAACTTATTTTCCTTTTTTTTTTCCTTGTCTCTTTTGAAGTAAGATACAAAACGCAAAAGTCACAAAGATTGAAATTCTGGGTATGATTTCATTTTTCTTTTGCTCAAAAAAGTATTGCCGTATCGTTATTCAGAAAATGAATGAATATCAGCTTTAAACTTTTGCACTCTTGGACACTCTGAAAAGAAAGATAACCATTATTATAAACTGATATTGTTTAAAATAACACCAACTACCGGCGCACGGGTGCAAAGATGATACTTAGATAAATATTTTTGGTCTGTTTCTTTATACACATATATTTGTGTTAGACTAAAATATTTCTTAGCTGTCCTTTCTCATCGTCGTGCTAATACTAACTTAAAAGCCTAAGATCTTTAGATTAATTAGCCTTTTTCCCAAGAAACTACTGCCTCAACATGTTTAAAACTAATTATTAATCAACACAGATGGTAACTATATCATTTTTTTTTCAATTTTACTAAATTGTATGGACCACCCAATTAAAGTTTTCCTAAAACTGGCTCATGCTGGGTTTTAAAAGCAACGATTGTGTAGGCTCTATAAAAAGCAATACTTGACACTACTAAAAGTAAAAATATATAAAATCAATGTTCGATAAAAAAAGAAAATACATTTATTTAAGATACAAATTTGACCAACCTGCCGCTTCCCTCTGATCCCCTAAAGTAGCCTAAAAATAAGCCTCCTCTCTTTTTGTGAAATCAAAAAAAGATTTTCGAACCTTGGTGAATGCAGGAAAAGGTTTAAACTTTAAAGAATATCAGAAGGAGTCTCATTAGAATGATTAATCTGATTTTCTAGCAGATTTTAGTTATCAATGAAGCCAATAATACTTGGCACTAATTATATGTTATAAAAATAATAAGCTGAAAGTTTGTATTCAGCAAAAAGTTTGCTACTTACATGAGTGAGCTTGGAGAGTTGATCCAGAGAAGGAATTCCTCCATTGCAGACACTTTTGACCTCTTCTCTGACTTTGTCCTGCCAAGAAGTATTGCTTGCTAGTAACATAACTGTCCAAGTAAGTAAAAGGGCAGTGGTTTCATGTCCAGCAAAGAAAAATGTTTTGCATTGATCCATAACTAGCTGCAGATTGATGCTGTTTCCATTCCCTTTTTTGTTCTGCATCTCATTCAGTAGCATCCCCAACAAATCATTCCCATAGGAATCGCTTCTTCCAATCTCCACACAGTCTTTCCTGCTTTGTATGATCTCCATCAGCAGAGTCTCCACCTCCATCTTCAAAGACTTTATCTCTCTGTTATACTTGCTTGGGAAAAACCTATGCACACAAAAATTCAGTCCTGAATTGATTTTGACATCAATGAAAAAGGGAGGGGGACAAGGACAGACAAATGCTTGCAGATAAAACAACAAAGATGGAATAAGACCGACAGAACTATAATGCAAACCATGGAATAAAAAAAATAAAAATGTGATTATTCACATGCTTCAGGATAAAAAAGCGAGGAATCCTCTGAGGTGTTTAACACTCACATTTTTATCATACACAGAAGCAAACACTTGATGTAGAATTAGAATCACACAAATTCATGAAGAGTTTGGTTTCACGTTTAGGATGTGATTTTTTATTTTTATGTCTCGATCAGGTTGAGACATGAAAAATAATAAAAGTAATAGTTACAGTTTTCACGTTTCTAAACGTGAATTTTTCTTTTTTAACTGTTTAACGAGTTTCCAAACATGCTATGAATCTTTTTGTGAACAGAAATCAAAAGGGTGGTCTAGAAAAGAGTTTGTAAAGTGAGAAACCTGCTTCCAGGAAAACATAGATGACGACTTGCTTGAGCACAACGACTCTGCAGCAGTGTGAGGAGGTGGAATATTTTCTTCCCCTTCTGATAGCTTGTACCAAACTCAGTCCTAGAGATAATATCCGCAGTGAGTTTAGTCATGAAGTGACCAATCTCCACCTCAGTCTGGCCACATTCTAACGCAATTTTCAGTGATTGGAGCATCTCCTTAGTGCACTCCACCATGTGCCCAGCATAGCTCTACAAATTTTTTTAACACCAACCATTTGTAACCATTAGTACTACCGAAACAAACAAACAGACAATCCATGATACCCCAGAATTTAAAAAAGATAAAAAGGGTAGACTCCAAAACAGTAACAATTTTACAAGAGTATCAATACCTTAAGTCTGTCTCCCGTGAATGCAGGGGCAACGATGTGACGTTGTTGGTACCAATCTTCACCATTTGCCATCAACAGTCCTTGCCCAATGAAATTCTTTGAGCCCTGCCTTTGCTGCCAGGATTTCCCAGATACCGTACTGTATTTTGAAAGGAACTCTTTGATCAATTCGGTCTCAGTGAGGCACAACCTCGGTTCTGTACCATTCCAATATAGAAACCTCTTTCCTACACAGTCAAATTACCAATTTTACCGAACACGTCCAATTAAGTTACTTAATTAAATAATAGAGATCATATAGTATAAGTTTGATTAATAGTATGTTCACATACATATATATATTTATGTACGTACATACCAAATTGGCTAGACCAAAGTAAGAAATGTGGGAGAAGACGGCCAACAATGTCATGGCTTATGGTTTTCATGTCTTGGGAGGTTGCTTTGGAGACAAGGGAAGCCATGTCAAGGATGTTGCCTGTGAAGAAACTATGTTTTGGGCCACGGACTCCTTGCATCTCCATGATCTTTTTTATGCGTAGAGGGGTGAACCAGTAGCTTGAGAGGTTGTCATAGACGATTTTAAGTAGGAGAATAGCAAGTATGGCTAAAAGGGGAGTGAGGACCACCATAGCCATGGTGGTAATATACGAGTATATGTTGTTGTTGGGTTGAGAAATGAGAAATGAGAAATGAGAAATGAGAAGTGAGAAGTGAGAAGTGAGGGTGGTTATTGTGTGAAATATGGTTATGGCTATTGCTAGCAAGAGGGATGGGAATTTGATGCGTGACTCAACCTATATATAGTGGGAATTTGATGGGGATCTCTTCCATTTTATATATACTAAACTGCTAGTGAAGACTACAGTTTTTTTGGTTTAGTGGTTATGCTTGTTATGCCAATGTCTTTGTTCCCGATCAATACAATCATCTTCGTTGCTTATATCTTCCAACTTGAAGAGAATTTATTCCCCTAATTCTACTGCTATTTTTGTTCCAAACTTGCTACCATTTCTAGAACACAAGGTGGATGTGCAGTTCAGTTATTTTTTTCAAAACCAATCACCTTTTTTTTTAAATTTTCTTTCAAAAAGGTGTCACGGTGGTCTTATAAATTCTAAGGACGGTGAGGTATATTCATAAAAATGAATGGGAATATCTCAGCCCAAAGACTCTTGTTTCTACATGGTCAATGAGAACACAAACAGCATGTGAGAAACAATTCAGTATGTGATTATGGACTAACTTTCAAAGCAAAAGATTGATTTTGGAGTATTTATGAGATTATGTAGGAATCTGGTTTAGATTAAGTTCATGTCTGTTTTTTATTTTCCAATAACACCCTCGTACACTCATAAATCATCATTATTATAAGGTCAATAAAATTTTCATATATGACTACTAATTGTGGTTTTTTTACCCTTTCAGTACATTAAATATTTCTGAAATGTATATATTGTCTCCTAAGTAATAGCCGCGAGGCAAAATAATGTCATGTATGATTGGCTTAATTTTTTTATACCTACTGTGCTTAGGATTTTGATTTCTCAGCAAGAAATTGATGTATTTACATAAAATTTGATTTTTAGGATTGACTATGAGACTGATTTAATATAGATTCTTGGGACAATTAAAATTTATTCTTCTTCTTCTTAAGGGTGTTATGCAGGAAGCTAACCTAGTAAACACAATTTATGTTGTCAACTCAACAACACCTATTGTAGTTTTAATAGTTGATTTGAAAGAGAATATTCAATGTTTGAGAAAAAAAAAAGACAGTTATAAATGAAAACTTTGGCTCATATATTTAATGTGGTTTCTCATTTTAACTTTTACATAGAAAACATTTATGAATTGACTCATATCACTCCTCAAAGTTATAATCACATTAGATATTTATAGGGTAACAGAAATGTGTTGAATTGGTCCTACAATCAAGTGAGACAAACATTTCATCTTCATAACCCCGGGAAATGATGAAAAACAATTCATATGTTTTTCTTTTGTGACTAAAATGCCCATTTTTTATGAAAATTTTTTTTAAGAGAGATAGGGATCATTAATTAACTAAATGACTCACATATTGATTGATTACGAATCTTAATGATAATTATATAAGGCCATTTCATTTAACACATGCCCATCACATGTTTTTACTTTTCATATTTTAAGCAATTCACCTTTAATCCAACAACTCTAAAAACTTTACTAAATAAAAAATTAAGCTATTAAATATAATCCGAAAAGTAATTAATGTAATAATGTGTTGGAAAACTCATATTGTCTAGAAATAAAATTAAATTAATATATATATATATAATAGGTGCAAATCTCACTTTATTGAACTTATTTTATAAAGATGAATTAAGTTTAAAATTTACTTTTGTTATGATATCAAATTTTATTTTAACAAAATTATTAATTTTATTAGGTTACAGATCTCTAAGTTAGATTATTAACCTTATTAGATAATCTGCTATCGTAATTAAACATAATGTATAACAAATTATAGTAAAAATAAGTATTCAAAGAATGGTTGATGGAGAGCATGGAACAAGAAATGTGACAGAGGAACTAAACCTAATTGATGTGGTTAAGTACAATGTATATGATGGAGAGATTAAGAAAAATTGAGAAGTGTTCTGATGGGTGAGCTGTGTGACTATGAAACTGATTTGTATCATGTAACAGAAGACAGAGATGGTTGTTTAAGTGGACCTCCCTCTTCTCATATTATATCCATAGCTTGTGCTCTTGCACCCTGTCCTACACTTAATAATAACTACACAAAAAGAAAGTTGAAGAACAACAACATCAACATAACTGACCTAACATTAACACAAGGACTGCATAATAATGTCTTCTTTTTCGGTGACTCTTCTGCTATTTTAATTCTATATCATTTTTTTTCACGTGATACTACACTGATTATGTTTTTCATTCTCAGAAGAAAGAAATACGAATATCAAAATAATAATATGATTTTTTATTTATCAGAAACATGAGTGGAGAAGTTTCTTCTTCATATTTTATACTAATTTAAATCATTGTCTTTTTTATTCATTACTTGTAAAACAATAAAATAAAATGCACACACTACCACTATCATCTCCGGCCAATTTTTTTATATTTTTTCAAAAACAATGACAAAGAGGGGATCACCACCTTCAGCCCTAACTTCTTCTGTACGTGTTTCATGCTCTAAAAGAAACATAAAAAAAGAGTAAAATTTCTAATTAATTACAACAAAAAATAAAAACAGATGATATCTTACACACTATGTTCTAGATTGCAATTTTTACGATAAAAAAGAGTTAAAAATAACCAAAACAAATTAGAACTAGAATATGGTAAAATCATTTTTTGTTTATTCTTTTCTACATAATTCCTCTACAACAAGTTTCAAAACCAAAATAGTGAATTAAGATAATAAACACCACAAACCAAGTAAACAAAATTTGGCTAAAAGAAGCACAAACATCTCCATATTTGATGAATCAATCATGCAATAGATGCCGATTATAGTTTGTCAAACAAGAATATACTCCATAAACCTAGCAATTGATTCTGCATAAATACATAGAAAAGCAAAAAAAAAAATATTCCACTGTATCAATCAACACGAAAAAGTAAAAGAGTTATCTTTAAACAATTTCTTTTCTTTTAAACACAATATGGTATGGATGTTAAACCAAACAAAGTCATTTTATACCACGAAACCAAACCAAAAATAAAAAAAATTTGAAA
This sequence comes from Macrotyloma uniflorum, assembly GCA_016859785.1. Lineage (NCBI taxonomy): Eukaryota > Viridiplantae > Streptophyta > Magnoliopsida > Fabales > Fabaceae > Macrotyloma > Macrotyloma uniflorum. The sequence goes on along the minus strand of BDMB01000008.1, from coordinate 436,711 downwards.
ACTGATTGAACAAAAATAGAAAATAAATCACATTATAGTGTAATTTATATAAATTTTTTCACTCTTTTTATCAATCTCAACTTAAACCAAACTAAATCGCACATTATATATTATATAATATATACATGAATGAGTTATTTCATAAGAGAAATTTGTAATATAATTATCATGCTATACACAGACATTGGTTTCTAGGTTTGATCATGACTCAATTAGTTATAAAATTTACATGTGTTAATTTTTTTTTTACTAAATTAAATAGTGAATACAAACTAATTAAGCATCACACTATGAAAGAAATGGTATAGCAAAAAAAATGAAGAAAGAATTGTTTAAATGATTACGCAAAGAAGTCGTCATTCTCATTTGCATCATAACGTCCTTTTTTTCATATTAATAGTGTTTGGTTGGTAGGACAAAACATAGATCAGAAACTATCGTGAATGCAGAACATAAAAGAGAGAAATATATGAATGAAAATAGGTATGAAAAAAAAAATCAATGTTTGATTCAAAAGAAGTAAAAAATTAAAATTGGTTTTAAAGTCAAAATAACGAAGAATTCATAATGAGTTATGAATTCATTATGAAAAATTGACATCGATTATGAATGTTTTTGAAAAAAAAAATTGTTTAATTTGGGTGTGATCAATAAACAGAAAGAAAGATACTGTAATAATACTATAATTTCTGCATAGGAGGATTGTTAAATATAAAGTTGCATAGGAGATAGAAAAAGATTAGAAGTTGAGATGAGAAAAGGAAAATTTTGAGAGTATTTTAGAAAGGTTTGAATATAGAAAGTTGTTTGAACCGTTGATTGAACCAATGAGAGATTGGTACTGTTTACCAGATGAGCCTGCATGCCAGCATGTATAACAGCCTTTGTTCCTCCTCTCACTGCACACCTCACTGCAGTTAATAAATTCACATTTTTCTGCATAATTTCATTTCATACATCTATTTTTCTGTTCATAAATTCGTCTCAAAACTCAGTAGGAAAAATATTTAAGTTGACTTTGTTGCAACAAAAAAAAGGCTGTTCTTGTCAGTTATTAGTTGGGACAGAAGCCTGAAAATAAAGAAACCTTTAATTTACTGCTTCTTCTGCCACACAGACACATCCTCAATGAGGAAAAAGATTTTGAACAACTTAAACATCATTCAACGTGACTGCATGGTACACAAAAGTAAACAAACCATCAAAATTATTTGCATGGTTAAAAAACAATACTCCTTCCATCATATAATCTAATCATGCAATGCTTTTCTCAATACACTACAATATTAGTGTGTCAAAACCTCCACTGTTTTCCACCATGCTGCTACCATTACAGGTTGCCTTCCCTTCCCTTTACAACTCATCATCAACTACACTTTGCTCTGTTACATATATATATATATATACCTTTATTCTACCTTATGCTAGCTATAATTATGGTTTAGGCTATTTTCTGATGATGATGCAAAAAACTCTAAATAAATGTAGCCATCTTTTCCTATGAGTCAGATTTTTTTGCTGTCTGATTTTCGTATATTCACGGCTACACCAAGTAGATCCAGTGGTTTGGTTATTCCTTAGTTACACACACTCATGCACAAACACACACACGTATATATATATATATATATATATATATATATATATCACTTGTCCTAGCTGTGTTCATGACCAAAAAGAAAAATAAACAACGAAAATAACTAAGGTCGACTTTGACAGAAGTTATAAGTTAAAAATACGTTGCTATTGGTAACATTTTAGTTACAGATGATTTTAATTAAATATTAATTTCATCGTATCTTAAAAATCTTGGTATAGGTAGACATGTATTCATGTTACAGAAAATTGCAAATTTGATTATGATATCTTCAGATGGGTTATGAAAACCATTAGCTATATTTGAAACTATTTGCTTTGTTTTAATATCTAGGCACTCTCCTAATATTCCTAATATTCAAAAACAGGAGAAAATTTAGATCCTTCGTACTTGATGTTTCAACACAGCATCAAACAAAATTTCACAAGGCATAATTTATTAGCACCCTTAAAAAGTCGATACCCAACGGAAAAAAAAATGCCTTTGATAGGACAGAAATGATTCTAAAAGCAAACTACTAGAAAGTTAGTTAAGTGGAATATATAACAGCCAGAATAGTCATACATGAACATTTTTTTTATGAAAAGAGAAAAGAAAAGAAAAGCTAAGACTCTATATGAAAGCTTTTAGAATTCTGATGATGCATAAAGGACGTGTAAACAGCTTTTGCATCAAGAATTGTCTATGTATAGTTATCGTTATCGTTATTAATTAATTTCTAAACTTAATAGTATCTACCTAAACCTATTTTTAATTTATAGCTAGACAAAAAATTAATTACATGATCGATAATAAGTGAGTTTTGTGAGAAGACTGTGGACAGATTTGAAAATAGTAATATAACTTAAAAATAATTATTAGAAATTTAAGAATCTTATTTTGCATGTTAATCTAAGATGGGAAGATAATATAATTCTTTTTGACAGTGCAAGTGTGATTAAATTAAATTGATAGCAAAAAGAGGGAGAAAAATGTTTGGTAAACAGTGTTTCCTTCCATGGCTTTCTGTCAAAAGATGATCTAAACATTATAAGGTGGGTCCTTTGGAGGCCCTTTGTTCTAAAGTGGAAGATGCCTTTGACATTGTGTGTACTGAAACTGGCATATTAATCCAACAACGAAAGGAAAGAGTTGTTCAGATAAAGAGAAAACTTTTTTTTATGGTTAATTGAAGTTACCTAATAAGAATAAAGTATATAACTTTAACATGATTATTCTTTATATATACCAGAAGAATATCTAGCAGTTCATGGCTTATATAAAAATAATAAACAAATGGAGGCATGAGGTACATTCATGAGAATGCATGCATGTCTTTGACTGGTTTGATTCCTCTAGCAAATTGCACAAGCTCTTTTAATGTCCCAGTTTCATGTATATTAAAAATTTGATGAACAAATTTCCATCGTAAAACAAAATTTCACGAACACCAAACCAGCACTATTAACAGTTTTAACATATCCTCTTTTTCGAAATTGGTTTTGACATCATTTGAAGTAGATGACAATGACTATAACAAGAAACTCACTTTTTTGCACATGAAGATGAGTCAACGTGGAAAACAATTGTATATATTTTGAATCATCAACTTTTGATTGCAGCAACGTTTGAGTCTTGGAACTACGAACCTAGTCTAGCTAGCCATATAGCAAAGTAGTTTTAGAAAATCCCTCTGCATGGAACCAACCGAAAGCTTAACATCCCAAGTCCTTAATCTTAAAGATCAATGGCTTAATAATGTGCTTATAGAAAGAAAAAGATTAACCAGAATCGAGTCGAAGAATCTAACACCGTTTTGGATTTGGATATGTTCTATAGATCAAGATGCCATGCATAACAAACGGTGGTGATTGGCATGACGGTGCGTGAAAAATATCCGTAATTATAGTAAATCTGAACGTTAAGAAAGATGGTATAAATTAAAGGAAACAAAGTATCATTCTTGGATTTGAAAAGCGATTTCTAGTAAAATGTCATCCTTGGCGGAAAGGGCTTGTGAACGAGAATCAAAATGTGTTAATGATTAAAAACGCAAGTTTTTCATGGTATAAAAGTGAGAAGTTGGTGTTGACCAGCATTCCAAAATTTAGTTGCAAGACAATCTCAAAGCCTTTAGCTTTTTGCCCTATGTTCATACATTTTTTTTATTGAACAAGTTTTTGAAGAATTAAAAGAAAATTATTTGAATTAAGTGCATTGCGATGGGAATGGAGAAAATGGTAGGGACATATTCCCATGTGGAAGTTGGAAGAGCTTAACAGGGACAAGGTGCCAGAAATCAAATAACAATGGAGATTAATCATAGTATAGATGCCCTTGTACGTTTAAGATGGGGATATATCGGAGAAAGCATGTACAATCTCTTGGTGCATATTTTGCTTCGTAGCTTCCTTTTCTTCCCATCATTCAAATGGAAAGACACAAATTAGAAAACATTTTCGTTCCCAAAACTGAACATGTGGAAATCTTCCTAGGATCTTAGTTGATGCACTATGGAGCACTTTTTCATGGGAATGAAACATTGAAGAGACGCTTTTATTCTTATCCCCAAGGAACAACACCCTTCTTATCACATTCTTCTAGGAACATATATGCTTACTATTCCACCCTCTTTATACTTAAATCAAAATTCACATGTTCATTCATCACATATATGGTTAAATTTAGTAGAGTAATTAGTTATATCAAATGTATATGTTTAGGGTTAACTTTTGATATGATTAAAAACAACTCTCAAATTTTCGAAAAGCTAAGCACAATGGAGCATTTCGAAAATCCAACGTAGCACAATTCAACTAACCAGATTGTCAAGATTTTTGTCAAAATTAAGAATCATTTGAAAACCTTAAATAGGAAATCAATTCATTCAAATCTTGATTCTCCACTCAGCATGTCATTTCGACCAATTATCTGTCCATCGAGTTGTATCTTTAAACCTTTTTGTTAAAAAACTATACTTTTTTACTTGATAAAAAATTTCACCTCTCAAGTTTATAAAAATATCAACTTTATGAGTTTCTGACATAATACTGTGAGTATAGTAAATTCAACTTACTTTTTCAAAAAATGATATCTTTGATCTTCCAACATGGAGGAGAAAATTTCCACACCAACAATATAATTTTTGTTTTTCATACAAATTACATTGTAAAGAATCTAACCTGATACTTGTTGAGTATTTGCATTTGTGGTGTATATGTGGTATCTAGATCAAATTGATAAATCTATAATTAATATGATATGTTTTATATTTTTTTTTCTTTCAAGACTATAATTTTATTTAAGCTTATAACTTAGCATATAATTTCATTAATGGTTTTGTAAACCTGTGTGTAGTAGTCTTGTACATTAGTCATTAAAGGATAACATATATCATATTGTTTGAAAGGATAACATACATCAGAGAAGAGGGTTGAGCATGAGGGAATAGAAGTTCTTCAACAGAGAAGAAAACTCTTTATGACCCTCATAACAGTAGAAGGAGACTCTTAAAAATTGAAAGAAGAAATATGTTTTAAAATCATTATGAGACATGAAATGGCTGGGAAATATTTGAAATAGAGGAGAATATATAGTAAAAGAAGAATTGGCCTCAACCACATAGAAAGTGTATATCTTTTTGGGGAAAAAGAAAAATCTTTTTATTGTGAAGACAGTTAGTTATATGAAAGTCTTATCAGTTGATGCAGAGAGAGACAGAAAGACAAATTGGAATGCAGAAAGTGAGATAAACAAAATTGGGTGTAGCACATCATATGTTACAAAATTATTAGAAAAAAAATGTCATGTGCATTCTAACAATGCCTTATAATCTACCTCTTATTCTTTGGCCCACATTTATTTGGCAAATCAGAAATTATTAAAAATGTTTTGTGGTCTCATCACCTAACATGAGTGAAGCTCTGTGTTAATAATTTTTATACCTATATTGCTATGTTAGGTTTTAAATCTATTCAACACATTATTTAGATACCGTGTTTCTCTGTTAGGTTTTAAATCTATTCAACAGATTTGTTCTCGCATTAAACATGGCTTTTGTTGGTTAAACTCAAGTTTGAATCACTGTTTTGAAAAGAAAACTACATTAATATTAACAGTGATTCAAATAAAATTATCATCAAAAGAAAATACGTTCATATGATGCATGTGGGTGAACACCAGAAATATAATGTAAAACATAGAATAAAAATCAGGCTTGTGACTTGTAAATTGAGGTTAAAACTTGAGATAGGGAGACATCTGCAAAATTCTCTGCCCAATTAATTTAGTTTTAAAAATTTGATTTTTGAGATTGCCCAATGAAAAAACATATGACTTAGTTTAAAAAAAATATGTTGTAATGAGTAAAAAAGTGAGGAATAAGAAAGATGGAAAAGACCAAACATTCTGATTTAAAGAGAAGAAGCTGAATATGGTATTTATTTAAGAGAAAAAAAGAAAAAGAAAAGTTTTGATTTGAAAATGATGGTATGTATTTGCTTAATAAAGGTAAAGGTATGGAGAAAGGTGGTGGTAAATGATGAATTATTGGTGAAAGGTTTTAAAGAAGAGAGAATGATAGCAGTATGTACAAAATGGGGAAGAAGAGGCATCCATCAAAATTTTGCCCCAACCAAACCAAACCAAATCAAAGGAAACAAAGACAAGACAAGTAGTGAGTGTGTGGTTGTAGGATTGTAGCGCACTTTGCGCCATGGTAAAGGGGCCAGGTCCAATTTCCAACATAAACAAATAACCCAATAACTCTCTCACTACTTTTAACCAGCACACCAACCTTAGGCTCCAACTTTTGGGTCCTAAAAGCCTTACCTACCGACATCAAGGTTGGCATCCAATTCCCAGGATTCCATAACTCTTCAATCACCTCTGCCAAATTTTTCACAAACACTTCATCTACTTATTAATCTATCAACCCTCTTACGTGATCAATTTGTATAAGATTGTTTCTGTTTAATCTATGGTTTAGAGATCCAGTCTCAGATATGCATTTCCACTCAATAAACAACTTTCATTTACTACAGATTTATCTTATTTGATTGAGATTGCCTTTTACAAAAGATAACTATGTTTAATAAGGTAAATAATTAACTCTAAGACGCTTTCTTTTCACTAGTATTTCCCATGTTAGTGCCCTCCCAATTGAAAATCTGTCATAGAAACTTGCAAACAAGTTTAAGCTAGAGACTTGTACAATATGGTGATTTATTATCTTTTTAAGTAAATTTTCATGTCAAGTCATATGATGTATGACTAGATAATTAAATTTGCTTTATGTACAAATGGGATATGAGCTGTAAGGTTTAGAATGTATTAAACTGGAGCATGCAAGAATGGATTGTGAGAAATGGGGACCATATGTACATTGGGAAAAAGAATGAATTCCACATTCTAACTACTTGAATAGTTTCATGGTTTGCTTGTGTCCATTTGAATCTGAGTGCTCATTAAGCTATTGGAGTTGACTCGTAATAGTGATATTTGAAGGTGAATTTTCTTTCTAGAAGGAAGAGTTAGATGAATTCCCGTGACAAAAGCTTTATGCCAATGTCAGCCAATTGGATTGCCTCTCCTCTCGTGACTACTGCATAAAGTGAGGTTGAATCCAAAATTGTTCGGTTGATTGTCAATTTATAATCCCATTGTTCATTATGCTGTTAGTTTACCTTAACTTTGAAATTTAGACCTCTACCTTCACCTAAAACTTTATTAATTAGTCTTCATGTCGCTTTACAAGGCTATATATAGCTTGAGATTTCAATGCTCTATTATTCCTCCTCATGGCCCAAAACTGAAATTTCCTTTCCTTGGACTGTTAGTGTTGATGCAGTGTTGATAAGTAAGAAAATTGTGCTCCTGAAAACAGAACTCACATTACCCGGAAATAGAACCTATAGGCTATATAGAATTTCAAACTATTGCTTTGTACCTTGTGACAAATAAAGATACACCAAAATAAGATAATGGAAAAAATTGAATAGTTTCAAGTATGCATTGGCTGAGCTACTTGCTACAGTTCAAGTGAAAATTGAATCAGACATATATGTTTGTTAGCTTGTATGGATGTTGCATTTGTTATCCTGATGACACTTCTTCTGAGGACAAAATTCTTCAAACAGCCACATTTTCTGAGTGTGCCTCTAATAATAATTGAAGATACATCCAGAACACAATTTCAGCTACTACTGTACCAAGAAAATGTGATAGCATTGGAAGGAGTGTTCATAACAGAAGTGTAGTCCGGAGAATGATTTGTAACAATGTACAGTAAGCCAATGCTCTGTCAGTAAGTAATTCATCAAGTGGCTTGGAACATGATCCGTTCTAAAATGTGCCTAGTAAAAAGTAAAAAAGCTCAAAAGCTGTGACAAATATATGAATTCATTGAAGGGTAGTTTAGAGCAGATAGCCCTGTAGCTTGTGGGCTAGTGCATGTTTGTCATGATAAGCCCTTACTACATTTAAATACTTCACACCAATCTTAACTTGATTATTGGTCCTGGTAGGCATATAATTTGTTTATGACTTATCCATAGGCCCAATAAAGTCTGGATACAAATGAACATGTGTGAAAAAGTGTAGACAATAAACAATAATAATTATGGAATTACTTTTCTTGATCTGAAAAAGAAATAATACATGAGTATTTAAAGGAAAAACTTAAATCCTAATAAAAGGAAATAAATCTCCTGAAATAAAGACTCTAAATCAGGACAAAATCTTCTAAATAAACTCCTAATCAAAATCTCTTAATTTTAGGGATTTCTTACAAACAAATTTATTGTGCAATATTTACACCCATATTTCAACACCCCCTCTCAAGCTGAGGAATAAATATCTTCCATTCCCAGCTTGGTTATGAGATTATGAAAAATTGAAGTATTAAGTCCTTTTGTCAGCACATCAGCCACCTGTTGCTTGGATGGAATGTATGACATGCATACTAAACCTTTTTCTAATTTTTCCTTAATGAAATGTCTATTTATTTCAATATGTTTTGTCCTGTCATGCTGAATGGGATTATGTGCAATGTCTATTGCTGACTTGTTATCACAGTAGAGCTTCATGGGTCCCTCCAAATTAATCTTCAAGTCATCTAAAATAATTTTGAGCCATAATAACTCACATAGTCCTTGTGCCATGGACCTGAATTCTGATTCAGCTGATGATCTTGCTACCACATTCTGTTTTTTGCTTCTCCATGTCACCAAGTTCCCACCTAGAAAAGTACAATATCCAGTTGTTGATCTTCTATCAACAAGGGAACCTGCAAAATCTGCATCAGTATAGGCTTCAAGAGTTAATCTTCCATCTCTTTTGAAGAGTATCCCCTTTCCAGGGTTGCCCTTCAAGTAATGTAAAATTCTATAAGCTGCTTGAAGATGAGATTCCTTTGGTTCATGCATAAATTGACTGATGACACTCACTGAATAAGCAATGTCTGGTCGTGTGTGAGCCAAATATATTAATTTTCCAGCCAATCTCTGATACATCTTTTTGTCTACTGCTGGTTCCTCTTCAGCCTTACATAACTTATGATTAGAATCCATTGGAGTTGATACTGGTTTGCATCCAATTTTTCCAGTTTCTACCAACAAATCAGTTATATATTTTTGCTGGGATATGAAGATTCCCCTATTAGAGTAGGCTACTTCAATGCCTAGAAAATACTTCAATCTTCCTAACTCTTTTAGTTCAAATTCCTGGACTAGTCTCTGTTTCAATTCTTCCTTCTCCTTTTCATCATTTCCAGTCACTATAATATCATCAACATAAACTAGAATGATTGTTACCCCCTCTTTCCCTGAATGTTTAATAAACAAAGTGTGATCTCCTTGACTTTGTTTGTAGCCAAATCCCTTCATAGCTTTGGTGAATCTTCCAAACCAAGCCCTAGGGGATTGTTTCAATCCATAAAGAGCTTTTTGCAGTCTGCACACCTTATTTTTTCTGTCTCCTTCAAACCCAGGTGGAATATTCATATAAATTTCTTCTTCTATATCTCCATGGAGAAAGGCATTTTTAACATCATATTGTAGAAGTTCCCAATCAAAGTGAGCAGCTAAAGATAAAATAACTCTTACAGTATTCATTTTAGCAACTGGTGCAAAAGTTTCTTGGTAATCTATTCCATAAGCTTGAGTGTATCCCTTAGCAACTAACCTCGCTTTATACCTTTCAATAGATCCATCAGCCTTATACTTTACTGTGAATATCCATTTGCAATCAACAATATTCTTTTCTTTGGGTTTGTCAACAATTTTCCAAGTACCACTTTTCTCCAATGCATCCATCTCCACTTTCATGGCATCTCTCCATTCTTTTCTTGTCAAAGCTTCAGTAACAGTGTTAGGGACAACAATAGAATTCAAACTAACAATGAACCTTTTATGGTTATCCGATAATTTATCTAGAGAAACATAATTTGACAAAGGATAGAGAGATTGTTTTGTGCAGTTTCTAGTACCTTTTCTGATGGCTATTGGAAGATCAAGGTCATTTGAAGAGTTGGAAATATTCTCATTTTCTGGTTCAACTCTGTCTGTAGTTTCAGGTTCAGAACTTGGATTGGATTCATGGACTTGCTGCATGTTTGAAATGCTCTTCCTTCTTGTGTAGACATTGCTGAATCTTGGGGTTGAATCTCTAACTGCAACAGTATTTTCTGGTTGCAATTCAGTGATATTATCATTCCCACTTTTTATTCAATGATTCAAAATCAATTTGGGGTTAGTACAACCTCATAAAACCGACTTATGAGGTGAGGTTTGCCCCCACTTATATACATTAATTTAGCCATACCACTAAGCAATGTGGGATCTTTAACACACCCCTTCCACGTCGAGATTACCATTAGCTCGAATGTGGGACAAGACAGACAGGTCGAGATTATCATTAGCTCGAACGTGTCCAATAACTTTGTTAGGATAGACTCTGATACCATGTGAAAAAGTGTAGACAATAAACAATAATAATTATGGAATTACTTTTCTTGATCTGAAAAAGAAATAATACATGAGTATTTAAAGGGAAAACTTAAATCCTAATAAAAGGAAATAAATCTCCTGAAATAAAGACTTTAAATCAGGACAAAATCTTCTAAATAAACTCCTAATCAAAATCTCTTAATTTTAGAGATTTCTTACAAATAAATTTATTGTGCAATATTTACACCCATATTTCAACAACATGTAGGAAAATAACTATGAAACAGGGAAAAGCCACAAAGCAAACAAATGGTGAGAAATTGTGCAAGAACTAAATTGGTGGATATGAGATCTAAACATAGTTAACAATTTAGAGAAAAACACATTCACGAGTACTGGTTTAAAGAGGAGAGATACCTCTTTGGAGGTTTGTATGCTTAAGTAAACAATGTGGAGAATAGAAGATCAACGACATAAAATCATTGCAAGGCTCCTGAGAAAGAATAGTAGGAATCAACAACATGTAAAAAGAATCATGAAGAGCATGGAAAAATAAAGGCTCCACCAGTCACCACAGTAAAATAGACTTCTCATGCACTGAGACCACAATGAGGGTCAATAAAAGATCCAAAAATTAGAAGTCTTAAAATATTGTATAAAATTACTCAAATGTATAATCCGATTCTAGCATATACTACAAGAAAAAAAAAATCTAAAATTTAATGGCTTTAAATTCTTCACATTTACTTTAAAACAAAAAGAAAAAAAACTCATTTATTATTACTTACGTTTTTATCATTACAAAACTCCATATTTATAAGTTTTCTCAAACCGTGGAAGCGTTTAAAACCCTAATCATCCTTCTTCCATTTATATATTCCTGCATGTTTATTACTTTGTATCAATTTTATTTATCTAAATGTAAAACTTCATCTTCTTTCCTTTTTCATCCTCCATCAACTATCTTATTTTTTTCTTTCTTTTTTCACCAACTACATTATCGGTTATTTCTGTTCAATTTTAAAAGTGTATACCAGGTAAATTGCATTCTTTTTCCTTTGTATTTGCTTTATTTCATACATATTTTTTATTATTTTCATTTTTTTTAGGGTTCCATTCTTAGTCTGGTTTTAAAGAAATATATACCTTCAGAGTTTAAAATATATTTTAATGTGTATAAATTAAGAAATAAGATACATTTATATATAATAATTTTATTTATTAAGATCAATTCTTAATTAAAATAAATATTATATGAAATATTTTAAAATTAATAGTATATTCATAAAATTATTGGTTTTAAAATATATCTAACATTTTATTACTATTATACTCTTTTTTTAATATATATATATATATATATATATTCTGTTAAAAGTAATATTTTATTATACTAAATCATTATAATAATTTTTGAAAACTTAAAAAAAAAGTTTATTGTATTTCATTCAATTTATTTTTAAGAGAAAATATATTTTTTACATTTTTTAAAAATTGTATTTAATTATTATATTTTTCAAATTACGAATTCAGTCATCCAACTTAAAAGAAAAATTGATTTTAATGTTCTCAATACTTAAATTTAATATTTAATCATATTTTTTTTTATTGTTACAAAATTTAATTATATGTCAATATAAATAATTTCAAATCTCAAATTTTTTAATTAAATTACATTATCTTTTCCTTCTAATTAAATTTATCATTAATTGAATGGATCTAGCAAATGAAAGCATGCATTCTTTGAATTTAATCACTCTCTAATGTAATTAGATGTCAATATAAATTATTTCAAATCTCAAATTTTTAATTAAATTACATTATCTTTTCCTACTAATTAAATTTATCATTAACTGAATTGATCTAGCAAATGTACATGCATTCTTTAAATTAATCACTATCTAATTCAATAAATGATGGATATTGATATTTAATAATGCATATAAAAATACAATTTACCTAGCCATTTGTTGAGGTGTTGAAATGTCAAAAGGAGTAAAAATGTAATAATGATTTATAAAAGGAAGTAATTTAGATATGGGGTCTTTCTACTAAAACAAATGATGAACATTTAACATTTTAGGTTAAGACTAGGTTCAAAGGATGAACATTTAAAATTCAGGTTAAGACTAGGTTCAAAGAATGAATTTAATTAAATAGATTTTCATTATTATATACATTTTGAAATAGAACAGAACTAAACAAATTCATTCTATTGCATTTATTTTTATTTTTATTTTCTTTAAAGAGTATCAGATTACTTCTTTTTCCCCTTTTATAACTAAATTGAAATGGTAAAACAATAATTATTTTTCATTCTAATTAATATAGTTTTTTTCTGTACATTTCATCACATAGCATCCTTGGCTATATAATAACTCACCATTTTCATAATCTCACCAACCATACTCATCCCATTTTCTTGCAAGCTTTATCAGGTTAGTTAAACCACCTTCTTCTTCTTCCATACAAATTGTTTCTTCTTCTTACTTTAATTTGTTTGTGTTCATCAATATATCAGATTTACATTTTGACCCAAGGGATCATGCATTTCATGGATAAAATTTTGTTTGCAAAAATCTCCTTTTTCAATATTATTTCAAATTCTCAAAACTCAAGAGTCAATCCAAACTAAAGTTAATAGATATGCTTACAAAAAAAAGTCTAGTATGATGAGAAATTATAATTAAATTTTATTATGAGATGAATATATTGTTGTTTCTCATTAATTTTTTTAATTTTACCTTTTTTATCTTTAATATATATCTTTTATTTTGGTTCTTACTATTTTTTTTTTACTTTTTATATTTGTTTAGAGCGTAATTTAAAGAGTGAAAACATTATTTGGATATCCCTTCAGAAACAAAAATAAAATAAAAAATTATAAGAAATTAATAGTTTAAAAAAATATCAAAGACAAAAACAAAATTCAAAATTTATTAAAAACTAAAAACATATTTACATCATTTTATTATTAATTATCAGTGTACAGAATAAGATTAATTTTTTTTCAACAAATTCTTTATACTGATTTTTTATATTTATTAAATTATTCATTTTATTAAATTTTTTATTTTCATCTCTGATTTTTTACAATACACGGGATAAAATAATGAAAAGGGAAAAAAATATTAGGAAACCGAATTTACATACTCATAATTTATGTTTCATAAAATAAATAACTATATTAAAGTGTCAAATATGTTGTAATTCTTGTTTAAAACGTTTTTGTATTATTTTTTCCTCTTCAAAATTTAAGTATAATTTTTAAGTTCATCGAAAATCAAAAGATAATAATTTTATAACAGTTTTAACTATTTATTTAACGAAAATCACTTTTAATAGTAAAATCCATGTGTTGAAATCATCATTTACATCACTTTTGACAGAAATCTTGTTTTTTGTTCAAAGTATAGGTATACATTTGTTTAAACCAACTATTTTAATGTTTTTATATCAACTTTCTTGAGATAGCGTATCAAAGAATCTATCTCATGGCGTCTTTCGCTCGTTCTGCACCCTCAATCACTGAGAAGAAGAAGGTTCTGTCCATAATGGGTGCAACCGGCACTGGCAAAACCAAGCTTTCCATCAACCTCGCCACTCAATTTCCTTCTGAAATCATCAACTCTGACAAAATTCAAGTCTACAACGGCCTTGACATCATCACCAACAAGGTTCCAGAGTCTGAACGTTGTGGCATTCCCCATCACCTGTTAGGCATCATTGATGACCCTGATTATGACTTCACCATTGATGAATTTTGCAAGCATGTCCTTGCTGCTCTTGATACCATTATTGAAAACGGACACCTACCCATTATTGTGGGAGGCTCCAACACTTACCTCGCAGCCTTGCTTGAGGACCCCAACATTGCATTCCGTTCCAAATATGATTGTTTCTTCATCTGGGTTGATGTGTCTTTACCTGTGTTGTTTCCTTATTTGGACAAAAGGGTGGACGAAATGGTTGATGCAGGAGTTGTGGATGAGATTCGAGAAGCTTTTGTGGCTGGAGCAGATTACACTCGTGGGATTAGAAGAGCCATTGGGGTTCCTGAGTTCGGAGAGTATTTCCTTGTTGAGAATGAAATAGATGATGAAGCTCAAAAGGAGAAGATGCTTCAAGATGCTATTGCAAAAACCAAAGAGAACACTTTTAAGTTGGCTGAGATGCAACTTATGAAGATGCATAAGATGAACTATGATCTTGGATGGAGAATGACCAAAATTGATTCCACAAAAGTGTTCGAGGCTATTTTAAAGGGATTGGATTATAAACAATTGTATGAAGAAATTGTGCTCAAACCAAGCATGGAGATGGTAGAAAGATTTCTGCAGGAAACAACTTGGACATGGGAAAAGAAACTGCTCCAAAATGGTGAAAACGTCTCCATTTATGTTTAAAACATCATTAAAATTTGTCAATGACCAATTTCATATGGCTGATAAAGAATAATGAGGAAAAATATAAAAGAAAAATTAGATGTTATCGGAAGATAGATTGTTCTAATTGCTTTTATACTTTTTCCCTCTCTTGTTAAGACCTACCAGCTCATTTTGATGAGTAAAATAATAAATAAATCTAGTTATTTACATGTGCATTAATTGCATCAATCCTTTTTAGTCTTATATATTATTAATTCGATGAATAAATTATATGCACACTCAATGTGATGATAAGTTAATTAAACTTTTTATAATTGGCTTATTTATGATATGTGATTGTTGAAAAGTGTAAAAAATTTTAACATAGTGTGTGTCTATTTATTAACTCCTGATATTTAAGTTTTAATTATTTTTAAATGAAATATAATGAATATGCTATCTCAAGTGTATTTTTAACGAAAGCATTAAACATATTAAATGAACAAAAATACTTATAATTATTTTTATCAAATAACTCTTTTAGAATTGAATAATTATGAATAATCAAAACTCGAATCTTAAAAAGTATTCGTATAGAAAGTCAATATATGCTTACAAACTAATCCTTCAATATTTTAAATTGTAAATATATATCAGAGTACAAATTGCTATAAGAAATATCCTAAATATAATTAAAAATAAAATTTAAAATCAAATTATTTTTTTAATAAATGTGATTAGAAATTTTTAATATTGTATTACTTGAAAAAATGAATTTTATGTTAGAGACAAATAAAATTAGAAAAATAATAAAAAAATATTTAAAATAAAATAGGGTAAAATAATTGAAAAATAATAAATTAAAATACTTAATGATTGAATTCATATTTTTATTGTATAAAATTTTTTTAAGCCAATTTATATAATTATTATTTTTAAATATTACGTGAAAAAATGAAGTTATTTTAAGAGAATTTCTGATTTATTTACTTTTATCTTTTGTTAATGAAGATAAATATAAAATTTAATCTACTTATTAAATTATTAATATTAAAGATAAAAGTAATTTCTATATAAAAATAGAAGTGAAATAGTTATCAAATTTAATGATCAAATAAGATTCGGTCGCTATTAGCAACCGTTCTAGTGACATTTTAATATGTAATGTTTGTAGAGAAGTTCTGTATTCACTTAAAGCAACATTTTTTTCATAAATATAATTATCAACATATTAAAACAATCCAACTACTAATAAATATGAGGATTTGGATTTGATTTCCTGATTCATCTGTAGGAAAAGTTGAATCCTAGAACAATTATTTCTTTTTATTATTTAATATCATAGACATTAAAAGCCTATTAAATTCAGAAATAAAAATAATATTTACCTACACTATTTAATGTTATATACTTTGAAAGGCTCTTTATTTCATGACTACAAATACAATTTTTCTCTATAAACTTATATTGACAATTTATTGCACTTCTTAAATGCTTAAACTTTATTTTATTAGTTTTTCTTTTTTCATAAATACTACAAAATTTTTCATGTATGTAATACCAACAAAATTCTTAATATTTAATGGTACTGCATATCTAAAATTATAGGGACTTTTCTAAATTATATTAAATTATTATAAAAAATTATTTTTTATAAAATAAGTTTTTAAATAATATTTAAAATTAATACAAAATATTTTTTTTTTCATAAACTTTCTACCCAAATTCATAGGATAAAAAATTATTACAAAATTATTTTTATTATTTTTTAAAATAAATTTATGAAATTTTTTTTATATCTCACCAATAAATTAACAAATTTTTTTATAAATAAATATATAAAAATTTTAAAAGTTTAAATTTGTAAAAAATATTTAATAAATAATTAATTTTTTTGTAAAAAAATATTTCATAGTTTTTATTTTTATAATAAATATAAATTTAGTTTAATTAACAATCAGTCATTATAAAAAAGTTATATATAATTTAATTTTTTACAACAATTTATATACACTTCTTTTTTATTACATCAGTTATTTTATTTCATATTTTTTTTATCTCTTTTCTTGTATAATATGTAGGACATGAAAAAAATTTGGACAAATAATATCTAGGAAATCAAATTTACATATTAATGATTTAAATAATTCTACTAAACTATTTAGATTAATTAATTTTTTACCATATTTACATACACTAATTTATTTTTCTTTGTCTTTCCAACCATTTTTAACAATAATTTATATACTTATTTATTTTAACAATAATTTAAAAAAAAAAACGAAATTTTTTTCTTTGAAAAGTGTTTTTTTTGGGAGCATGGCACTTAGAAAGAAAAAAGAAAAAGTGAATGTGAACACAATTAATGATAGTTAATGCGACTAAAAGAAATATACACATAAAATAATAGGAATAATAAATACAAGAGCTCTTAATTTCTTATATATATTATGAACTATTTTCATGTTCTTGCACATCAAACTTTGTCTAAGGTTACGTTACATCGAAGAACATCGAAGAATCTCATGGCTCTCTTCACTACTTGCGCTGCTGCACCTTCAGTCGCTGAGAAAAAGAAGGTTGTGTTCATCATGGGTGCAACTGGCACGGGTAAGACCAAACTTTCCATCTGTTTGGCCAAACAATTCCCTTCTGAAATCATCAACTCCGACAAAATTCAAGCCTACAAGGGCCTTGACATCATCACCAACAAGGTTACACAGTCTCAACGTTCTGGCATTCCCCATCACATGGTAGACATCATTGATGACCCTGAATATGACTTCACCATTGATGAATTTTGCAAGCATATCCTTGTTGCTCTTGATACCGTCACTGAAAATGGACACCTACCCATTATCGTGGGAGGTTCCAACACTTATCTCACAACCTTGCTCCAGGACCCTAATATTGCATTTCTATCCAAATATGATTGCTGTTTCATATGGCTTGATGCATCTTTAACTGTGATGTTTCCTTATCTGCATAAAAGGGTGGAGGAAATGGTTGATGCAGGAGTTGTGGAAGAGATTCGAGAAGATTTTGTGGTTGGAGCAGATTACACTCGTGGAGTTAGAAGAACCATTGGGGTTCGTGAGCTGGGAGAGTATTTCCTTCTTGAGAAGGAAATAGAGGATGATGCTGAAAAGGAGAAGATGTTTGATCGTGCCATTGCTATAACCAAAGAGAAAACTTGTAAGTTGGCTGAGAGACAAGTGTTGAAGATCCATAAGATGAAGCATGATCTTGGATTGAAAATGAGCAGAATTGATTCTACAGAAGTGTTGGAAGCTGCTCTAAAAGGAGTGGATTATAACCATTTGTATGAAGAGATTGTGTTCAATCCAAGCATGAAGATAATCAAAGAGTTTTTGGAGGAGGCACCGCTTCAAAATGGTGAACAAGCCAAAATTGGTGGTTAACAAATCATTAATTTGACTTAGGACCATTAGCATGGAGTGAATAATAAATAATACAAGAAAAAAATATAAAGGCAAATTTAGATGGAATAGTGAAAGATAAATTATGCTGTAATATTTGCTTTTATAGTTTTTTCTTTTCCATGCAAGTCCTTTCTACTCATGCTAATGAGTAATATTATAAATAAAATAAGTTATTTCACATATGCATTCTATGAATTCTTTTTAGTCTTATACTATTTTAGGCTATTCATTTCATAAACAAATACTTAATGATTAAATAATCCAAACTTTGACCATAATGAATCATTTTGTATTTTATAATATTATAATCTTACGTATAAAATATAACCTTGAATATTAAATTTTAAATTTTGGCAGTATAGTATTTGAATACTTCTTGAAAGGTGATGCTCTACAAACCAAAAGGAGAGTTTAGCTTTCATAAATATTTTTACTAGTTGACAAAATTGTTAGTTAAATATGTTTAACATTTCCATAAATTATCGAGGATGCACTTGTATTTTTTTTCATCGCAATAAAAAGTAAATGTAATTTTTTTTTAACTCAATTTGAATATATGATTTTAAGTTAAATTTAAGACATTACATTTTTACATTATAATTCTTAATTTTATTTCCGATATTAAATAATCAATTTAATAATTATTTATTTATTAATTTAATTTTTAACTTTTAGTAAGAAATATAATGATTTAGTTAATTATTTAATTGTTTGTACATTTTTGTTTACTTTTTTATTATATATTTATAATTATTTATAATATTTTTATATTAATTTTTATTAATATATTAATTTTTACTCATTAAAAATAGGAGGTGTTAGATTTGTAGAAGCAATTGATGTGATAGAAATCACATACTTAATATTTAACATGAAATTTTTCAATCATTGAATGATATCATGAAGAAATTCTCCATAATTTCATAGTAGAATATATAATATTAACATGCATTTCAAAACATGGGGTGCCCATGAAACTGAAAGAAAAATAAATATACGAGTTCAATGATTCAGATTTTTTATTTGGTCTCATATTTCAGAACTAGCTTAGAGAAAAATAAATTTTAGTTTTTTCATAATTAAAAAAAAATCAGTTTTGCTAATTATATTAACATGAATATTATGTAAGGTATAATTAGTTATACACGTGACATATGGTGAATTGGTATCTTTTTTTAATTAATTATATTAACTAAAATTAATTAGGAAACATGAGAGCTTTTGCTCCATCAGATTACTGGTGAAAGTGCACGGAGCATTTAAGGTTAAGGCCACGTGGCTTCAGATGGAGGTGTATAGAGTTTGTGTAATCGTGGTCGTGCTCGCATGAGATAACTGGCTGCTACAATGTGCACGTATAAATATATAAGCGCGGAAGGGAGTGCAGTGTTCAATTTTTCAATTCCAAATCCGTGGACTTTGTGCAGTGTGTGCTTTTCCCCCAAAAGAAGCAAACCACTCACTCCTCTTCTTCGTGCTGCGTGTGGTGTTGGGAGAAACAGAAACCGAAACCGAAACCCGAAGAAGATGAAGATTAGAGTGAAGACTCTCAAGGGGACTCACTTCGTTATCCAAGCCAACCCTCAAGACACAGTAATGCTATCAACACTCCTAATTATTCAGATTAATCACTTTTCTTTTACTCTTTTCCAATTTTCATGCTGTTTCACTTTTTTTTTTAGTCTGTAATAAGGTACTTTACAGTTGTGTCTAATGCTGTTGAATTTGAACTTACATTTTTCCGGAATATTGATTTTGTTGTGGATTTTTAATTTTATTCAGATTAAACATTTTCTTTTAGTTCTTTTGTTTTCTTGAGTAGTTCTCTCGCTGTAGTAGATTCTTAAGGTGTAGTTACATTTGCCTCAAATGCTATTGAATATTTGAATTTTCATTTTTCAGGAATATTGACTATTTTGTGGATTGTTAAATTTATTGGTTGATCTTAGGTTGCTGATGTGAAGAAAAACATAGAGGAGGCAGCGAAAGGTGCTCGTATTTACCCTGCCGCTCTACAAATGCTTATTCATCAGGGGAAGGTGCTTAAGGATGCCACAACCTTGGAGGAAAATAAAGTGGTTGAGGATAATTTTGTGGTGATCATGTTAAGCAAGGTGAGGGTGTTGTTTCGTCACTTGGATTGTTTCTCTTCTGTTCTGTTCTCTTAATTTTCTTAAGGATGAAGGGGGAAAGGAAAATCTTGCTATTCTCTCCCATTGAAATGGAACTATGAATATCGACTATAGGATTATATTTAAGCGGTCAATATTGAAAGAAAACTATAGACTACTTCTTTAAGAGGTTGACTACTAATGAACTTTTAACTTTCATGATAAGAAGTGCAAGGTTTAAACGGTGGTCATGGTCATGGTTTCATCACTTTCCTCGATATTGAGGAAAATAATCCATGGACAAATGTGGTTGAGTTACGGTTGTGGACGCTCCTGAAACCTTCAAAATTGTAGTCGTGAATGGTATTATAACACCTTGAAGAAGAGTTCTTCACTTACTTTCCCTTTCTTCCACAATCATTTTAACTATTTAAATTTATTGTAGAAGCTAGTACATTTTATCTGAGAGTGGAGGATACTCCTTACACACCACTAGATGATTCAGCTTACATTGTAATATTTTTTATTATATAATTTTTCTTTTTAAATTGTCAAACACAAGGTTTTAAATTGCGGTCAAACTTCTGTAAATACAATTTCTATTTATAATTTTGAAACATCTGCATGAGATTTCAAGCCATACCTTTAATTTTAATATAAAATGGAGAGAAAAAACTTACATGAATGAGGAGATTAGTAATTGCTCAGATTGCAGTTCTTTTCAAACTGCAGGAGATCCATTTTCCGCTTTTACTGAGTCCGCAATTATTAAAATAAGAAGCAATATCTTATCCACTTTTTGGCTATATTTATGTGTGTTCTGCCATATTATGTCATTCCTGTATCCTAAAATTTTAAGGAGTGCTGCATCTCTGTAAAAGGTTTCCGTTTTTGCCTGTTAAATGGTAGAAGGTGGAAAATCACGTTCTAATTGCATTTTCTAGTTTCCAAAATTTGTGGTTTGGTGTGAAAAGAAGCTCCATTCCCCTTTCAACCTCCCCACATTTTTTGTTTTCCGGTAAAAAGAAAATGTGAGACTTCATATGTGTGTGATTGTTGTGTTAGTAAATTTTTTATTGAAATTTTACTATCTGGGGGAGAAAAAACATTGCCAGTATTGTTCCTTTCTAAAAAGGGGGAGCAAGAGAAATGATGAGCACGTTTAAATATTGCTAATTTTTAGTGTTGTTTCAGTTGGCTTACTGCTAAACCTTTGTAGTGATCTACCGATTGCAGAATAAGGTATCATCAAGGGGAGCCTCAACTGACTCATCTCTACCCTCAAACGTGGTAACTCCAAGAACTTTACATTAAATCTTTTTCTTATATTTTTTTTTTTTATCATTTTCACTTTTTTGACTTTTATTTTGTCTTGTTACATTTTTTAACTTCCTTGATGTTGTTCTCTATAAAACTTCGAGCTTGATGTCGTTTCTTTTGTTGCAGTTGGATGGATATTTTAATGATTTAAAAAGTAATATTGTTTCATCAAGTCTCTCAATGAGTATATGTACATGCTTGAGCTGGCATTGAAACACAATATAGTGATTATGTATATATTCTTTATTTTGAGTATCAATATTGATATGAACTATTTTTTTTTTAACTCAGTATTTTAATATTTAATAATATTCAATTTTGCATAAGTATGTTTAGTTTTGACTTCACAATAAAGTCTCATTTTTCTTATCTTGTTGTTTCCTTTTACTTGATACCTACATGTTTAGGAAGCTCAACCTCAAAGTTCTTTTCCTCCTACTTCATCGACATCCGAACCTCCTGCATCGACTGTTGAACAGTGAGTCATACTTAATTTCCTGCTTCAAAGTTTCAGCGGGATGGAATGTTCTATTTTGGTTTTCATTGAAATATTTAATTCCTCTCACTTTGATTGCAGGGGACAATCCTATTCCGAGCAAAGTCCAGTTATAACTCCTCCCACTGCGTGAGTATCTGGCATTTTCTCTAATTAAAACATGGTTGATAATTTTTGCAACCATCATACTACCAACTGCTTGTCACTTATTTGTAACTATTGTCTTATTACTATCATTGATTCTCTGTCTTTTACTCAATTTTAAAATCCAAGCTCTCTTTATTTGTGTTGTCTCCTATCATTGTGTGAACTTAAGCAGTTTCGTATATACTGGTTATTACAGTGCTGTGTCCAGTATCAATGCCCATGCAACATCAAATCTTAATACAGGAAGTAATTTAGAATCAACTATTCAACAAGTTCTAGATATGGGGGGAGGAAATTGGGATCGGGATACTGTTATCCGTGCCCTTCGAGCTGCATTTAACAATCCTGAAAGAGCTATTGAATATCTCTATTGTGTAAGTCTATGTGCAGATTATGGCTTCTTTCCTGTTTAAAGAATGGATGTTTCAGCTGTTAATTTTGTAATTTGTTATCTGTTGAATGCTTTCTTTTAGAGACTTCCTTTTGCTGCACAGTCTTTTCTAAATTTTGATTGACTTAATGCTGAAAAGAATTATGCCCTCAAAACTCGTGTTTTTAGTCAACTATGATATCTTGTGCCAATACAGTTTTAATGATATATCTATTTTTACCAAGTACATCTAGCATCTAGGTGGAAACATTTGGGGATGGAGAATTTGAAGATAATAAGATTGAAATCAGTTGAAGTGGATGGTTGTTTATTTTTTAAGTTTCAAACATATGGCTTTTGTTTTTCTATACAAACAAATCAACTTGGAGAGTGAAAATTATGTTTGTACCTGTTGTGTGATTTTTGCTTAAAATATGATTGGAAAGAAAAAATTTGATCATGTCATGAAGTTGTCATTATTATTCATCATTATGGCCTATATATAGTAGTAGTTTTATGTGTATTTCGATTAGACTTAAGTGGTTATGGACTTCTGGTTTTGGCTTAACTTCTTAAACATAGGACAAAAACTGAATGTAATTGTATGTCAACAATAAAAGTTATGTTTGCATGTTTCTACAACTTTTTCTTTTAAACTAAAATGGATGCAAAATTTATCTGTTAGGGCATTCCTGAACAAGCTGATGTAGCAGAAGTTACCAGATCCCCCATGACTCGGCAGGCAGAAAACTCACCACAGGCTCCCCAACCAGCTATACCTAGTGGACCCAACACCAATCCACTCAACCTGTTTCCTCAGGTCTCTCTCTGTATATATATGCACACTTTATCATGCTGTAGAGTAAAATTTTAACATTGGTTGGTTAAAATATAATTTGTTTGATTGTTTAAACCAGGGTATTCCCGAAACGGATACAATTACAAATGATGATGCAAGATACGTGGATGAATCAGATTTCTTGCGAAACAATCCACAGGTAGTTTAATTGGTGTTTTATTTATGGGATCTAGGTCTCATTTTAATTTTCTTTGGTTATGCATCTAAATGTTATTCTATACCATTTCAGTTCCAAGAATTAAGAGCGGTGGTGCGAGCAGACCCCGGAATTTTGCAGGTATTATAGGTACTTGGATCCAGTTAAATTGCCAATTTGGACTCCCCTAAATTATAGGGCATCATACATCATTTTCTTTTTCCATTGCAGTCTATGCTTGAGGATCTGGCAAAGTCAAATCCTAGGCTACTCCAGGTCATCCGACATCATCAAGATGAATTGCTTGACCTTATAAATGAACCAATAGAGGATGAGTAAGATTGGCCATTTTAAGTTTGTATCATTTCTTTAATTTGATAAGTTCGAATTTTAAATGAGATCCAAATTAGGTACATGCCTTTTTCATTAAGTTATTCAGAGTTATAAATGGATGACAAAGGTTTAGAACAAAATTCTTACACAACCCCAAAAAAACATACACACATGTCTATATATATATATATATATATATATTTAAAATAACGTATATAGGTAGTTTCTACCAAAGATTATTCATTGGTTTAGGATTGATTTTGACTTACACTAGTATTGCAATCTTAATCCTATAAGGGACAGGTAGTTTGGATATATTGTAGGTTTCGACAGTCAGGGTTTTTTGAAATTATAATGTCGAGATTCATGGTGGGAAAGGGAGGGGAGGGAGGAGGGGGTAAATATTGGGTTTCTTTGAGATTTGGATGCTCAAGCTATTTTGTAACCAGGAATCTACGGAGTCAGTTGGCTTCCATGATACCTGAGGCCCCCACTTTCACCCCTGAAGAGAGTGAGGCCATTCAACGGGTGAGCTATTATACTTTCCATTAAGTTGTTTTATCTTGAACTCCTGATTGTTATTTTACTGCATTGACTTGATAGTGCATTCTTGGTATTTTCACACAATTGTTGTATTGCAATAGGAGTTTATGAAACTTATCCTAGATTTTTTCATGCATTTTTTTCTCATCCAAGGGCAGGCTACTAATGTTTGTACTTTCGATATGTCCTCTTGTAAATTAATTTTGTTCGTGCCTTTCTTTTCTTTTCTTTTATATTGAGACGAAACCTAAACGCAGTTCCTTAAGTATTGTTTTTAATCAGAATGGGAGTTTTACCTCAGTAATCCGGATAATCCTTTAATGCATTTTTGTTATTTGAATATCTGACGTGAAACTCAAATTTTGATTGGAGAACAATGATACCTAAAAAATTGTATATAATGATTACTGTTTGTCCTTTAAAATAATATAATGATTACTGTGTCATCTTAGTAATCTGCATAATTCTTTAATACACACTTTTATTATGCGAATTATTAAAATGAAATTCCATTTTTTATTGGAAAACAACATGAACAAACCTTAAGAACTGTATGTTTGTTTGGTCCTTTATAGTAAACATCATGAAAGCTACAATGTCAATTATGTCTTGAATGGAATGAGTAACAGCACTATATGCTGTCCATAACCATGACAGTGTCCCCCTCCTCCAAAAAAAGTTACTGACCTGGACATTTTTGCAGCTTCAAGATATGGGATTTGATCGAGATCTTGTGTTGGAGGTGTTCTTTGCATGCAATAAAAATGAGGATATAGCAGCCAACTATCTATTGGATCACCAGAATGAATTTGAAGACTAGTCAAAATTCAAATTCATCTTCAACTGAGTTTTCTGCGCTGTGCCGTGTCAATTGTTGTGGAATCTTTTTGGAGAAGTGCCATTGTTAATATTCTATAACTTTTGCCCTTTGGTACATTGTTTGGTACATTGATAGCATCGGTTTTATTTTTTCATTTATTTGACTGTCTATCATTTACAAAATGAGAAGGTAGAAACTTCATGAACATGGAGGCAAATTGGTCAAGTCATTTTAGGTGGCGAATTCGTGCACAAACAACAAAGAGAGATGGGAGGACGATAGTGGGGGAGGGGATCTTGTAAAGGTCATCTTATTTTACTATCAAAATCATTTTTAGCTAATGTCCAAACATTTATATATAATTTTTACAAAATCAAGTTTAACTAATTAAGAAATCAACCACACCTCCATATTTTTTAGAACATGGACAGGTACTGGAACCCAATTTTGAGAGTCAAACGCCACAAACCTTTTATAATGAAAAAATGAACTAGGGATTAGTGAGTATTTTATTATAATACAACAAAGCCTAAAATTTATTTATTTAGTATAATAATAAGAAAGAAATAACTTTTTTTTTTTTCATCTCACAATTTAATAATTTTGTTTCTTTTCATCTCCTCTCCATCCACTTTCTTTCTTTGACATCAGGTGCTACCCTGTCATAGCCAGCCGAATTCACCTCTTTCAAATGTATACTTCTCTCAGTTTATTTAGAAAGAAGCCACATAAGAAAATGTCATTACTACGCGCCTCAAATTTTCAAATTTTGGTAAACTCGTACAATGGTGGCTACGAAAATGCTATTACCACGCGCCTCAAATTTTCTACTTTCGTTAAAATATATTATTATGGTGGCTTTACCAATGCCAATCCTACGCTTTCCTACAACTACTTCAACCAGAATAGGACAATAATAAAAAGGTTTTTGACCTTTCCAATTCTAAACTAGTTGCATGAGAAGGGGTCATATCCCACGTGACATCCCTGTCGTGGACCCTCTTGAAAGATGACGAGTTTCCAATAGAAATGATCAAAGCTTCTAGTATTTATGTTGCAAAAAGGACCAGATAAGAACTACTCAATCTTAGGTTAGGTCAAATTCCAAACAATAATAAAGAATCCTAGTCATACTTCTATACTTGGGACTATTTC
This sequence comes from Macrotyloma uniflorum, assembly GCA_016859785.1. Classification (NCBI taxonomy): domain Eukaryota; kingdom Viridiplantae; phylum Streptophyta; class Magnoliopsida; order Fabales; family Fabaceae; genus Macrotyloma; species Macrotyloma uniflorum. The sequence continues at coordinate 410,090 of BDMB01000008.1, read as the reverse complement.
ATTTATAAGTGACAACAAACATTATCGTATAGCATAAAGTTTCGACTCTGTTACTATACTGGTTTTCTTATATAAGCGTCTCCGATCATATAATCCTTCATTCATTGATCACAAACATGGGTCTGCTTGGCAAAAGCTTCACTTCCAAATTCAAAAGCATCAGCGCACTTGCTGTTTCTAGAATTTTTATCTTGAAGAATCAGCACAAAGCTCGAGCCTCTTATGCTCGCTCTGATGTTGCTCAACTCTTGAACCTTGGTTACCATGAGCGTGCTCTAGTTCGTGTAAGTTATGGCTAATAACCACACACTATAAATCCTCCTCTTTCTCTCTTACAAGTAAATATTGACTTTATCTTTTACTTACTAACAGGTGGAGCAATGGATAATAGAACAAAACAAGTTGGAAGTATTTGCTATGATAGAAAGTTATTGTAATTTCCTGAGAGAAAGAGCTGAAGCTCTTGAAAGGAACAAGTAGGTTTTCTTCTTTCCTTGCTTCTGTGGCTGTTGAGTGAATCTTTAACAAACACCAAATGAATTGGTGATGAATTATTCAATTATGAAGCCATTTTACTATCTTAATTTTACTAATTTAGATTTTTTTAACACGTGTAGGGAGTGCCCCGTTGAGCTCAAGGAAGCAACATCTAGCCTTATCTTTGCATCCTCAAGGTGTGGAGATTTTCCAGAGCTGCACAAGATAAGAGAGATTTTAACATCAAGGATTGGGAAAGAGTTTGCAGACCATGCTGTTGAGTTGGATAAAAATAATAGAGTGAACTCTGAGGTGCTGATTAGTTATTTCATACATCGTGTGAGAACTCATTCAAGAGAATTTCCCGTTATTCTGATAACTTTTTCTTGGTTTGTGTAGATGATACAAAAGCTTTCACCAAGGCGCCCCACCGTGGAAATCAAAATGAAAGCGCTGAAGCAAATTGCTTCAGAAATTGGAGTTAATTTGCGTTTGGAACAGGAGCCCTTATTGATCAATAAGGTAAGAGAACCTTGGCTCGAAATGAAATAACGATATGCACTGTGATATTTCATACTGAAACAAATTCTGTTACACTATTTTAGGACAAATTGAATGTTGACCGAAGCCAAGATGAACGTGAAAACAGAAAAAATAGTGTTGATGATCATAAAAGTAAAGATAATATCCAAAATAATCCAGAAAAAAGAATTCAGGGTCAGCATTTATCTGATAGGTATGAAGAAAGGAAGAGACACACAGATACAGCTGCTGCAGCTGAAAAAGCCTTAGAATCAGAATCTTTTGGGATCGAAGTTAGTAAACACTCAAATCATAGAGTTTCTGTCAGCAAGATGCATGTGCATCCCTCCATGGTGAGCTCTAGTTCTAAACAAGACTATGAAGTCATATCAAAAAGCAACCATGCTATTGAACTAAAATCATTGGAAAGGAGGGAAGTTAAAACACAAGTTGGATGGGAAGACTTTCATTTAAGTTTGAATCCAAGAGATAATATGACAACAACATCAAGGAATGCAGAGTTAATTTCCAAGGAACATGTGGAAGAAGCAAATAGAGAGGGCCACATGGTTGGCGAGTTATGCCCAGCCAAGAGCTTACTAATGAATAACAATGATCACAACAGTAAGTCTGATGCAGCTACAGAAAATGAACACTTCAATGAAGAAAGAGTTCAGCCTTCTTCCCACACTATAAATGGAATTCAGAGTTCTCTTTCTGATCCCCCTCTAAATCCTATGGCAATAAGGCATGTGATGGAAACTAGGGATGCAACAAATTTTCGAAAGCAGATACATACACATCAGGAACATGTGGACTGGAAGATGATGTCAGTGAGGACTAAATAATCACAAAGGTCGACAAAAGGAAATAAAGGATTCAAACATATTGTTTCTTCAAAAGCGTACATAATGCAAAACCTCAAAATTATTTTGCACTTCAAATAAAAAAAAAAAGAAAAGAAGCAATTAGTAAGAAAAGATGTACCAAAGAATATGTAAAATTCAATTCAGATTCTAATGGCAACATTTTGAAGGAAATTCTATTGACATGGTTTCCCTCTAATAAAATAGTAGTGTAACAATTCAGCCTGCTGAAGCGTGGAAGTTGTTCTCCTCATCAATGTCAGATTTAGCTAACCAGAAAGGCAACATAAGAAGTTGCTGTAGGGCGAAAAAGTAAAAATGTTCAAGGCGGCAAACCACTACTCCCTCGAAAATTTTATATTTACCCCAATGATGGTAAAAATCAGGATAAGGAGTGATGCCAGATTATCACAACGCTTAATTATAGGAAGTATAAAGTAATGTTCTTATTGATAATGATGATAGTGTTTGCTATAAGATAATTTAGGTATTAAGGAGCTTCTTTACTTCAGTACCTGACTGCTTGTCAACAGGCTATATACAGTTCTTGATGAAAATTTGACCATGGAAATTAAAAAAGGGTTTCTCTACTGACTGGGGTACAAAGAAGATTTTGGATTAGTTAAATACATGACCACGGCCCACGAGTGGAAGTTTTTATAGATATCTCATCATTATTCATGTTATTGAAAGTGAAGATGAATCAATAGAATGACAAATCGAATCAATCAAATTCCTGTTATTTATCATCTGTCTGGTTACCCTCTTGGTCTCTCCATAAGCAATAGAAATCTTTACAAATAGGTCCTGGATCTCATAAGAATATTGAGAGCAATACATCGATCAATGAACAAAGCTTTAATCAGGGTCAAGAGTGAATTATCCATCCTTGTCAAATATATGAATTGTAAAATAAGAACACAGGATGTGATTTCCCTTCGAAACTAATGAGACAATAACTAAACTTCAGAACGTACTCCTGACTCCTGAGTCTTGATTTTCTTCTGATAATGCATGAGCATGACAAGGTCCTCAAAGACAGATCCGAAAATCGAAGCGTATTTGCAATTAAAGTTTACTCATTGAAATCAAATAGTTAAACAATTCACTTAGTCCTTATTCAAGTTTTAATTCCTATAAAAGAAAATGATAAGCTTTAGACCTTTCATAGATTTTTTAGCAACTGATTACTGCATGAAAGTTTTTACAAACAGAATGCCTTCTTTTGAATTAGAGAGAGGGACCAAACCTAGGCAGACAATACGTAAGGACTGAAACTTACAATTTAGTCAAACAAAATCTAAAACTTCAAATGAATACAAGAATCAAGTGAACATTTTAACTAATAAAATATGACACACAGAAAAACAAATGAGTTACTTGAAAGAATTTTGGGATTAGTTGATTGATAATAATATTAATTAAGCACATGTCGGTATACAAAGCAAGAGAAAGAACACATAACAGAACAACATGAACATTAAAGGGGGAAATATCCTATCATCAGAAAACATCAGTGATTACACCAATCCAATAATACAAGAGCAAAAAATGTTTGAAATATGTTCCAACAGTAGAATTGAGGTCAGGATAAGTTGCCACCACTCTGCTGCCACAAATTGATGATATCAGTGGCTTGATTGAGCAGAATAATCATCTGCTTTTGGGAGATCCAAGGCTTGCTCTCAAGCAACTCCTTGAGCTCTTCCCAAGCATCTTTTCTGGGCCAAAAGTAATATGGGCTCAGAGGAATGGTGCCATGCCCCGGTACCGTCTGGTCAAGTGCAATTCCGATGTTCTTCTCCATCCAAATGAACTTCAACACAAGTCTCGGCTTCTCCGTTGCCTTCACAACCACTCCAAGCTTCTATTAATCACAAAAATTAAGATAAATAAGGATTTTTTTTTAATTACTATTTTAAAAGAAGTGGATAAATGAGAGAAATTGAAAGCATTATTTCAATGTTTGAGAGTGAAAAGTGAGAAGAGAACCTCAGGTTGGGGTCTGGGAGGGGCTTCTTCTTCGGCAACGGCGGTTTCCGCGGCGGAAGCCGAGAGGGTGAAGCGCGTGGGGGTTGGAGGTGGGAGGTGAGAGCGTGAGAGAGAGAAAGAGAGAGAGGGTTTGAGTTTGATGGAGGGAAAGGTTAAAGGGTTGGAATTGAAGGTGGGAAGAAGATTTGGGTGAAGAAGTGCCATGGAAAAGGTGTTCATTTGGTGATGCTACACTCACTCACAGATTGGAAGACTACCAACAAGATAAGGAAGCTAACCCGACCCGATCTGTGCCTCACTTTTTATGGGTCACCCGAAAAATCCACACGGATTTTTATTTTAATATAAACCTTTTTTTTTCTTACACGATTTTCTTTCGACCGTCTCCTCCTCCTCATTCGATAAAAAAATTAGTATTGTGGCTGATTTCATGAGATCTTGTATAAAATCAAAATCAAAATTAAAACTTTAGTTCATGATAAATATGTTTTTATTTACAAACCTTAAAATTCATCCATTTTTGTTTTCAGAAAATTAAAATAAATTATTGTGAAAATGACTTGATATCTGTTAAACACATAAACAAAGTCTCTCAAGATTAAACTAGATTTTTTAATTTTCATTGCATATATTCACATTTTCTATTCATCAGATTCTGAAAGATTAAAAACAAAATACTATGATTTTAGAACGTTAAATGCCAAAATACTATAATTTCACAATCTATATTCAATTCATACTGATTGTACAGCTCTTGAACCTGTTCTATTACCCAGTCATGAAAATATTTAAAATACTATATAAAGTGTTACAAAATAAAAAATTATTTTCTAATAGTGCTTTTAAATAAGCAGCAATTTTTAAGTCCTAAAAGACAAAACCTAGACACTAAAATGTATGAAACTAATTTCTCAAAAATATTTATCTTTTAATTCTATTGTTACTAGTAAGTTTCTCACATCTTTCTTATTTGTAAATAATCAAGTATTATTTTCATTAATATGATATAATGATATGCTAATTTATTTGTATATGGTGAGGCAATTATGTTCTTTGATAGATTGTCTAATAGAGAAATAATAGGGGTTTGAGTTAGCTTATAAAATGATTGGATAAACTATTCATCAAACACCATGCATGCAAACTATTCAACAATTAATGAAACAAAATTATGAAGCTAGGAATGGGGATTGTAAATTAACTAATTAATTACAGAGATTGAAAACAATTTTTAACCAACTCGTATGTTGGCAGGTTAATTAGCTTCTAATGTAGCATGAGATGGCAATCTCCATCACTTATAAAGTGGAGTGAAACCCAATTAATTATTAATTGCTTATACATGCTAATTAAATCATCAGGATTACTTTTATCATGCAGACACGTTTGAGATATTAGAGTATCTTCACAAACAACATCTGAGTTGTTTCATACATTAATTAAAAGATAATTCTTAATATATTATATCATTGCTAAATAATTGCTTAGCACATCAAAATGTTCAAGGGAAAAAGTTTCTTTAAGTGATAATTATTTGTCTAAACATTTCTTAAGTGTCTGTCACTTAAAATGCTTGCATATATTTTAAAGTTTAATGAATTAGTTAAAATTTTGTTTTCAAAATAATATTACTTCTTTCACATCTTTCCAATGTTCTTTAAGTTTCTTCTAAATGTATATATAAATTTTATTTTGCTCTTTTATTTGTATATCACAATACATATATATAAATTAATTAATAAGAAGAATATAAATAATAAAAGAAAAATGAATATGATGTTAAATTTTGAAAATGACATAAAATATTTTGTTTAGAAAATATATCAAAGTCAGCAAGCACATTTGCACCTAAATGGTAGAGTTGCTACTGAAAATAGTCATCATGTTTTGGTGTTTCTGAAAGAATAACTGGAAATTGGGAGGTCCTAATCACATACGCATCCTTTAAGTTTTATGTGTTGTGGCTTCTGACAAAGGAAAGTGTGTGTGTGTGTTTGGTTGGATACTTGCATTGCATCACCTTGATTCTTCGTACCTTTGTCCTACCCAATTATGCTTCTCATTCCTCATAAACCATGACGTGACACTGCACCATCTACTTCCATTTCCACAGAATCAACTTTCGGTTTATCCCACTATACCCATATTCAATCCATCTTTACATTCTCTCAATTTAGCATGTCATCTGCAAGCAAGTCACTGCAACCATCCAGAACTTCCATTTCCAAAATATGCACTGATATTGTTCTAACCATACGAGGTGCTTTCAAAAGCTTCATTGCTTTTTCACCAAACCATGCCTATTAAGAACAACTGAACTCTCCTTATAATGGAACACCAGCTCAAGTTCACAATTTTCGACTAATATCAAGATTCAAATCAAAATACATTGCCAAATTTCATCTGAATTTGTTATTTTTAGATTACATGCAACTTTTCTGAACAAATAATCTTAATAACATAGTTCTAATAACTTAAATATACTAAACACGCATAACAAAACAAATTTAAATAATCTAATGAATCAGAGTAAAAATATCAAACTCTTGTTATTGTGATTGTATATACTATATTGTTGTATAAAATATATACAAATGAATTATGTGAGATAACCATGTGAATTAAAAAAATAGAATATATATACACGTTCTGAAATATCAGGAAATTTATAAAATATTGAAATACTAACATAATTCTTGATTTCGTATTTGGTTCGTATATATATATATATATATATATATATATATATATATATATATATAAATCCAAGGTCAAAGGTTGGTAAAAAATCCAACGTATTTACAAAATAAAAATAATGGGAAATAATCCCATCACACATAACCTTAACAACTAGGATTATCACATCCAAAACACTAGTGGTTTGGAAGGGATCAAAGTTGTTCTTTTCTCCCTTTGAGGAATCAAACATTAATAGTGAAGTTAAATAGTTGATAAATCCCTGTTTGTATAAATCTTTCAATAAGCATTTATACAAAAATAAGATAAGAATATACAAAAATTGAGCCTCTTTCTTAAATTTTTTTAATGAACAATGGATGTTTTCTTAAGTTTTGTAAAGGAATTCAGCCCCCAAGTCAAAGTAGCAGCTGTTCTTAGTTCTTACATATACTATGATCACAGATTTGTGTTTTCATCATGATATGCTTAGTAAGGCCAAAACAGGATCTCAATTATAGTTTCCCTGCCACACAGTCATCATACATAAAGCAGGTTGAAACTTATTAGCAGCTAGATTCAATATCATTCTTCTTTTTAACACTCCCAAGCAGTAAAAAACTTGATTCCAAACCAAAACAATGAATACACCCAAAGTATTGTTTTTGTTGTACAAGCAATGAATGAGCTTTAGACCTTTGATGGCATGTTGGCATCACCCTCATTCTTGCTCTTGTCAGCTTCAAACTTGTCAATTGCTAACTGCAATTCATCATTGCCTCCAACAGCCCTCATGGTGTAGAAGTAGGCACCAAACACAAAAGCTGTCAAACCCCCAGCAACTACCAAATTCTTTGCCTTCGGTGAAAGGCTCCTATATCCTAAAAGTCCAGCCATCTAGGTTAATGGGGAAAAAAGGGTTAGCATAATTTCACACAATTACACTTGCCCTTCATTGATGCAAGTGCAGAAAACACATAAGATCAATAAATAATTTATAGATTGTGATGATGAAGGGAATGTAGGAAAATAACAGTTAAACATTTCCACAAACAGAATGAGGGCAGTCCCAAAACGATTGAAAGAGTAGATGAATTAAACGCATAGAGAGGTGGCTAAATTGTTTCATCTAACAGAAACGGTTTTGGTGGGTAATACTCATACTTCTTTCAATTGAAGAGCATCTTTCAATCAAGTTTTTATTACATGAGCCAACTTTAGCAATATAAAAAATTTTCAGAAATTGTGAAACCAAAGAAAGAGGGAGAGAGAGCGAATTTGCATTACCTTATGGAACAAAACACAACAGATCCTCCGATTCACTCCACTTCTTGGATTTGTGAACACAGTACAATGGATACTTTTCCTTTTGTCAAGACGAAAGAGTGCAGAACGCACCGTCCTGTGTTTAAATATATATATAAAAAAAAAACTGTAAAATATATTTTTTATTTTTAGGAATCAATATAAAGTTTTCAGAAAATAAAAATTAATAAGTTGCTGCGAAGATATTCTACTACAAAAGAGTTTACAACAACAATAATAGTTAACAACTTTTTTCTTAGTTTATTTAGAACAAGTGCAAAAAAGTTTTGTAACCTATTATCTAACTATTTTATTATGTTATTACAAAGTTACTTTTCAAAAATAATACGCAATTAATTAGATTGAAATTTTTATAAATAATAATTAATAAAAATATAATTACTCCCAAAAATGAAAATAAGGACGAAAATTTTATTTACAGAAGTTAGGAAATATATAGCATTGTTATATAATTACTCTATTCACATGAATGGTAATATTCAACAATTATATCATCAGTGCATGTATCTGGATTCAAATTCCAATGTCGTTTAATCTGAGAGAATGAATATCGAATTATATGAAATTAATACAATTATATCTTAATTGTATTTTTATTCAGTCACATAATTTAGTACAAGTTCTTAATAATTATAATTTATCTATTTATATTAGCCATTAAATAATAAATATGAATTACGTAAAAAAAAATGAAATTTGAATAAAAAAGCTAAATGTTTATTTAAAACAACTAAATAAAAAGAATATATAATTATCTTTGTTTTCCCCTCTCTGCTCTCTTTCTTCTTCTCTTAAGTAAATAAGTAACTTCACGACAAACACATCAAATTTTTCAGTTAATAATTGGATGACACTTTAATAGTAGACTAGAATTGTTTAATTTTAAAAAACTAGAAAAATCAAGTGTGTAGTTAAATTTTTAAAAAAAAAAAAAAGGATTGCACGTTTGGGATAAAAATTTTATTTTAAGTTTCAACTATATTTTCATAATAGTTTTAATAAAATGCAATGGTTAAGGGAAAAGCAAAGCCTAGACGAAATAGAGTGAACTAAGAGGGAGGACAAAAAGCAAAACAAAGAATAAGTGGAGGTTTTGATCCAGTGCATACGGTTTTCATTTTATGTTTCAATTTAATTTCATTTTAAAACTGTCATGCTGAGTAGAAAACACTTGAAGCCAAAACTAAAATAGTGAATGTCCCCAAAGTATCATTGGGCAAAAACAGGAATGCGATTCTCTAAGTGCAACAACTATCTTTATGAGGGTGCTTCGAAAGATAAGACTAAATTCTGCTAACCAGATAACATAGACCTCAACCAATACAAATGTGGAACTACAAGGAGCTCAGAGATACACTATATTAACCGTAGACTCCAGAATTTCTTTCTCAAGTTTACTTTCTTCAATCCACATTGAACTCTGTCGGCGCAATAACTCTTTCTTCTCTTCCTTCTTCTTCTCATGCATTTTGACTTTCATCCTCCACATTTCAAGTTTCTCAGCTCTTTCTTTTAACTGGTTCAAAAGATAAGAAATCAATCATAAAGATGACAATAAACTGAATTAAGACTGTCACTGACTGCGTGTTTGGTCTCTTCTATTTAAAAGAAACAGTTGCCCATATTTATCACATTTTGAGAGCTTTTGAAATGGCCCAAAAGTATCTTAATACAAGAATGTAAGAAATTTAACCGAAAAACATGAAATGAACATTGCGAGAATTTATTTTATCAAAGTTTATCTCATATGCATAATAATAGAGAAAGAAAAATAGATAGTCCCAAAAGACTTGAATGATAGATTTGCAAACATATTGTAATTAAACAAAAAAAAAAAATATTTCATCAATTGACAAACAATTGCAATACATATTGTAGTCACGACTAAGCTCTTTACCACTAAAATCCACCTCCAGTACAGCAAGAAAAGTTCTCTAAGCCTAAATCTCCAGACGCCTATTGTATATTTATACTTGTTTTCACCGAGTAGGACATATTAAATGTATTCAGAAGTGCAAGATATTAACAACACATATCATATCACACATGAAGTGTGGACTTTGGACTTCAATGTAAAATCCAAATCCAGAAATTGAGCCTTCAACATTCAAATAGCAATATAAACAAACAAATTGACATGCCAGTAAATCCAGGTACATTTTAACTTTTCAGCAAGCATATACTAATCAGGAAAACTCAAATGTAGTTACTCAATAGGTGTTTTTGGCGTTGTTATCTAATCAAAATTTTAGTATCACCTCAGTAACCTATGCTGATATTTAATGTGAACCTATACTGTGTACATTAAAGAAGTAAAACTTCATTTGCGAAAAAAAAATTGTGCCAAAAACGTTTAATTAATTGCATATAAGTTTTGTCAAAACAATAATTGGATTGGAGGAACATCAACATACAAGCGTTTGTCGAAACTGTTGTCGTTCGATGTCGCGTTCTTGGGCTCTGAGCTGGGCGGCTTGAGCCTTGAGCTTCTTGCGCTCTTCGTTGGCGACTCTGAGGGCTTCCCTGCGAGCTTCGTCCTTGCGTTCCTTCTCAATCTTCATCGCCTCCATCTCCCTTATGAATTCCTTCCGAACCTCCTTGACTTGCTTCGCGTAATCCCTTCGCAGCATCGCCAGCTTCGCCTCCGCCTCCTTCGGGTTTCGCGGCGCGTCCCAGCTCCCCAGGAAAGAGTTTGGAGAGAGGAACATGTGGTTCTCGCACTGCTGCGACGCCCTCGCCGACGTCGAGAACGAGCGGAGCGATGAACGGAGCATGCTGATCACGCCGAAAACACAAAGATCGAGAAGGAGTTTAAGTGAGCATTTCCACAAACAGAATGAGGGCAACGCGATTGAAAGAGTTGTTTGATATTATATTATATTAATTAATTAATTCAGAAATGAAGTGAAGAAACCAAAGAGAGAGACCGAGAGCAAATCTAAATTACCTTACTCCACAAATTTTCTTCACTTCTTTCTCTTTCTCTTTCTCTTTCTCTTTCACTTTCTCAACAACACACCCTCTTCCTTCTTATGTGCACTTTAAAAGAAGAATTAGGCTACACTTTTTGCTCTCTTATAACTTTAACAATTTCTGATTTGATATTTTATTTTTAAAAAGTTTTATTTGTCTTTCAAGTTTTAAAAATGTCTATTTTGTCTTAAAAAAAATAATTTAATATAGTGATAACTTTTAATCATCGTTATTTCTATTTTATTAAAAATTTAAATAATAAAAGTTATTTGTGAAAGTTTCTGGGAGTTGTTTGATATTAATTAATTAATTAATTCTTTGTTTATTTTGATGATTGACTCTTTTTTTAAATAAAAAAAAGGAATTATTCATTGGTTATAAGCAAATGTAACAAGTATTTTTTGAATCAAAGTACTTTTTTTTTCAATGTTCAGTCTCTTTCAGTATCTCTCATTTCCCTTTCCAAGCAATTATACCTTATAGAGTGAGTTACTCGTATTGAAATGACATGTATAGACCCATTTAAAAAGATAAAATAATTTGCTTTTATATTAAGATTATTAGAGTGGCTATGATGAATATCAAGTTAAATGGAATGAATGTGACTCCATTTTAATTATATTTTATATAGTGAAAACAATAATTATAAGTCAACTATTACTCTTAGTATTCAAATATAAAATATAAAGGTGATATAATGATTCATACAATCACCATAGTAATTTAAAAATACTAAATTGATACGAGATGTTATTCATATCACAACTCATATAACATAATTTTAATTATAAACTACATATTTCTTTATACAATTATAAATAATTCTGAAAAATTTGTTTTTACAGTAATTTAAAAAGAGATATTTCTATTCCTACTTTTAATTTTCTTAGAATCTAATAATTAGAATAAATAAAAGAAGGAGAAAGAATTGTTTTAAAACTATTGTTATAAATAATTAAATTCCATAGACGGAAGAAAGAATATATTGGGTATAATTGCAGTATGAGGAGTTGATGAGTAGTTCTAAGACCATGCCTCAATATGATATTTACCACACCTTTCTAATGCTCTAATCCACCTAACTGCATCATCTCTTGAAACATGATTTTCTTTAGATACAATTTCCTCAAAAGCTGATGTTACATCTGCAGGCATCTTGGTCGAAGAACCTGCTATATAAACTGCAGCCCCCTCAGCTAATAAGTTCCAGATCCTTTGGCTGTGCTCCCTCATCTTATGCTGAACATAAACCTTCTGAGGCTGGTCCCTTGAGAAAGCAACATAGAAACCTCCACCCTTTGTTTCTGAGAGCACCCCTTTGTTCTCTGAATGACTCAACCAAAAGTCGCGGTACAGAAAGTCACCGTCTTCCTTCCAACAACCAAAGAAAAAAATAATTGGAGCAGTGGCATTACTTCTACTTTGCACTGCTCTTTCTTCTACGAATCCACGAAACGGTGCACATCCTGTTCCCGGTCCAACAAGTATGAGGGGAAGTGTCGGTGATGGAGCAGGAAGCAAACCTTTTTGGAACCAGGCTGGAACATGGACACCTTAAAAGAAATAAAAAAAAAGAAGAGTACATATAGATGTAAAACTGATGGTTACTTAATAAAAATGAAATAAGTGGCTGATTTTGTATTCATACCATCGCAAGGATCTAATGCAGCTAGCCATGAGGAGCATAGTCCTTTCTTTTTCCTCTTGTAAGGTGTTGTCCAGGACACCACATTCACAGTCAAGTGTACTTGATTGGGATGAGCTGATTGAGAAGAGGATATGGAGAATGCTCTTGGTTTCAGAGGAGGAATTAATTGGACTAGCCACTCAAATGGCATTTGTACAGAAGGAAAATCCTCTAACACCTTTTTTCCCACCAAACAGAGAACAGACATATGCATAAGTTTGAAATGAATAAGACAAAAGCAAAAGCAGAGAATCAAGGAATATCTAAATAGTTGTTAAATGGAAGCCAAATTAGAAAGCTATCATCAATTCATTACGGAGGCTATCATATCCTCTTGCATTTTGTTCCCTTCCAATGGAATTTATATTATTTTCGAAGAAAGAAAACATATCATGATTGTATAAAATAAAATCCCAGAACTGCTACAAACTTTGGGATCTACTTGTACATTCCTTGCGTAAGTAATGAAGCCCCTTGGTTATTTTCCTTTTACTTATATTTCCGTCCTTCAAAACAATGGTTCCAAAAGAATATTACCAAAATAGTGATCATCTATTCACACAAAATACCAACACCTTTGAAGAAAACAGATAAAAACATTTTCAAGACTAAAACATAAAATAGGTAATTCACCATTCATTAAGTCAACATCTTCCCAATTCAACTTTAGCTTATTCATGCCAACGAAAAATCAGTCATATGACTGATAGCGAATATTTAAAAAGCTATTAATTTAATTTGAACAAAGCTATATTTACCTTGAAAACAGAACCAGAACTTTGGGACAGGAACTGAAACTGTAATCTAATAATTTCTCTTCATCAGATTTTAAACGTAATTAAAAATATTTGTCTAATATCACTAATTTTGGTAGACAATATTCATATGCTCCCGTTATATCTACTTATGCATCATATTTGACTAAGAGCTTAAGAACCACCACACCTTATCAATTATTTTTTCTTTATTCTTTTACATTCATGGACCAGTTTTAGACACAACCCTTTAAGCATTCCCCACTTTCTTAGAAGCTGCTTAAATGACAATAAAGTGACCCACAAAGAAAAATCATGCACGACATATATTCATTGACCTTACCTCAAGAACAGTTCTCCTTTCTTTCTGGTTATATTGGTAAAGGTCATCTCTTCCTTCAGGTGAAGCAAAATATTTAAGTCTTTCCCTCTCATGTTCTGCTGTTGCAAAAAAACTCATAACCTGGAACATAAGAGTAATGCTAGGTTAGCTTTTGATGCAAGAAGTTATAGGCATAATAAGACTTCCAATTTGTGAAGAAACTCAAATATCCAAACTGATGTCCGTTTATTATCATGCTTCTTTCCTATACGTCAATATTTAAAAAATCATCATGTGTCATAACAAAATTATAAGATACACAGCATACACAGCATCTTGCAACAGAAAAATAGATATGTCATATGCCCAGGTAAAGAAAAGGAATATTGTTTTATAGAATGTGGCATAATAGGTTTTACATAAATTAACACTTACATATATAAAAATGAACAGTACATAGGACTGCTGTATTTAATTTCAGTTCCTCTCTTGGATTTTGAGATATCACAATTGCAAAAGATGGTCAGAGGTCATTTCTCTCCACACCCAAGATTTGCTATTAGAAGTTCTACTAGATGAGTGCTATATTATAAAGAGGCTTGTATTTGATTTAGGGCTTGGCCTGTCATGTGACTTGACCTAAAAGCCCAATCTGAACTAACAAGGAATTTTAGAGGAGATTTGTGGAGGAAAGCCAATAAATATATTGAAAAAAAAAAAAATCCTCTGCCATTGTGTGAGTTTCTGTTTGATTACACAAAGCAACCAATTCTAGCAATTTATTAACTCATTATGTATCTAATCCAAGGTTAAGAATTTCAAATAAAAAAGAAAAAGAACATAAAATAAAAGACAGAGGAAAACATTGAATTCAATTATGCCATTTTTTAAAAATGGAATAGCAAATGGGCTGTCAAAACTTACTGCATCTTACCTCAAAGAAATAGCGCCGTGGAGAAGCTGAAGCTACATCCATTGAATATTCCACAAAAGTTCTTAACTTTACAGGGATTCTAGAATCATGTGCATTGTAATCATCCATTTCTCTTGGACTAACCTGAAATTTTGCAGATATCTTTGTAGTAAAATGTGCATACACGTTGAAGAAAATAAGTGTAATAACAAAAATACCAATCAGGTAGAAGGCATGCACACAGATAAAGTACACATAAAATTGGGCAACTATATGATTCTACTACACAGAAAACTTTTTCGGGAGAACATGGCTTCAGAAATCCTAGAAGCAAAAAGCAATGGCGGAAACAACCATAAGACTTGCTTCTTTTATTTCTAGACACATTAAAAAGTGATCATTTAGCTGATTAAATGTATCAAACAATATTTGAAGGATGCATTTTATGTCTAGACACGAGGCAGCATAATCTGAAATCAATGCTGACTGAGGAAGTTTGGAGAACATCATTAATATTAGCTGATATTAAATTACTTACAGTGATGAATGAATTAGGATCCAAATTACAACGTTTTATGAAAGCATCAACTGCAGCTGAATCTTGACCAGGTAGAATTTCAAGGACATCACCAATCTCATATTGAAGAGCCTGAGGAAACCATAATGCATCTTTTAATTCAAATGAGGAGGATGAATAATTTTGAAGCCAGTTATTTCACCATACGGTGTAAAAATAGGATCTGAAACATTGTAAACTATTCTAAATATGTTTCAAAATTAAGAAGTTTATACATCTATCCACCACAAGGTTAAAAAAGATATAGGGGAAGCTTACATGTGAAACAAATTCAAATTCAAAATGACGAACATCTTTTTCACAGTTTGATTTGGTCAAAGGAAAATTCTTTACCTGCATGATCAGAACCAAATAAGGTGAGTCATACAACAGAAGCAGATGACTTGGTAGTACACAAGTGTTTAGAAAAATTTGTTCATGACAAATTTAGACTTAGAACACACAGAGTAAATCAAGTCTACAAAAAATTCCATACAATTTAAGCATAGATTAATACTTCAGCAATCAACTTCAATTTTAATAGATTAGATACTATACTTCTTAAAATACAAGTACATGTTAACTATAAAAATCACATACTTATAAATATTACATTTATCAAAAAAATTCTGTAAGTATGAGCATCAAGAACTCAAGATAATATCACATAATTCTATTTTTAGATTATATTTGTTGAATTCATATTCAATAAAAAGGTTTACTAGTGGAGTAAGTGTGTCCAAGGCCTAATTCTAGAGCCAATGGGTCCTTTCACACACACACAAAATGCTAATAAATAGTTTTCATACAGAAACAACATTTCCTTTGTAACTTGTAATGGATATAAACCAGTAGAATACTAAATATCAAATTTATTATTCTATACTACAGAAGAGATGGTGAATTGATCTATGTACTATAAACTTTTTATTAATGGACAATACACAACACCGGAATTATTGATAACTGTTACTAAACACTAATGATCAGCAATACTCATTCTAGATATTGTTTACAACTACTAATGATACAGTGTCTTATGCTATACCATCTTAAGAAAGCACCCAGGTGTACTTCTGTCAGACAATGCTTTTCCAGGGTGCATTGATCGAGCACTCCCAATTTGAATATTAAGACATGCTAAATCTGAAAGAGTCACATGTTATTCTAGTCAAATATACCAATAAAAAAAAAGCCTTATCAACAATGAGGGTAAATTATGTAACTCCACCAAACCATTACAGCTTTAGCTCAACCAAATGTGGCATAAACAGTTTTGGGAACACCAAAGCAAAATTTCCACACCGTCGGGTGTATTACATAATGTGTGTGTGTGTGTGTACTGTTTTTGCCCAAATATGACAAAAAGTCAAAATGCTCTTGGATTTTTCAAGACTCCATAAGCAATTCAAGCCCTAAACCCTACATCCAATAACATGTCAGAAATTCCAGAAAATGGTTATGTAATGAAGTAATGAAAGCAAGCACTTCCACCAATTTGGCACTAGTGTAGTTCATTACTTAATATGCAAATTTTTATTACCTAAGCATATATGTGTTCAACCCAATTCAATTACTCATAGAGGTGGTGAATCATAAACAACAAAGGCAACATACATACATACAAAGACTTTCTGAGGTAACAAATATGGAAACATTGCAAGTCAACCAAGAACTTAACCAGTTTGGGATACCCGAAGCACTAGAAAAATGTGATTCATCATTTTCAATGTTGTGATATGTGATCTGGACTTTGGGTTGATCAATCAAAACTGTATCTTGAATCACAACATCAGGACCATTTGATAAGAATTCTGGTTTAATCATGTTTAACATTCTCCACAGAGAAGACATCCAAGGATCCAGAGAAGCTTCATAGCTACAAATAATTATACCATCTTTTAGTCACTTGAAATATGGTTTGTACTACAACATATGATGAAGAAGAAAATCCTTAATTTTGATTAAAAAAATATAAGAATTTAATTAAAAATATATAAGAATTTAATTAAAAAAATAATTAAAAAGCATTAGGTATTCATTAAGTATAACAAAGTTCTCTATAGCAGGTAGCAGCAAGCTGTAATAGAAAAATATTAAAGGTAGATTCATATCTTCCATAGACCTTTACTCAAAGAACCCATGTTTTTGACATTTTGACCTTTTAAGTTAAAGAACATAGAAAAATAATAGTTGTCACAAATCAAATCCAGAAACAATTGTCACTTAGACAAGACATAGTGTCACTACTTTCTTATGAAACAAGTTAGTTGAAGTCTAAGTGAGGCTTGAGGGTGTCCTTCCATTATAGAACAATTTCTGCCATAAGGTTTGAAGAATTAACCATAAGAACAGGAGAAGTAATCTTGGGTTTGAATGAATATTAATTATTAAAAATAAAAAATAATTGAACACTCAATTAGTACATTCTAGATAGATGAATCAGTAATCCAACAACATCAATGTTTCATACTTTACAAACATAAAGGTGTATGTCTGAACTATGCCAAGTAAAATTATCTAATTGACAACATAACCTGTAACCATACCCTGAAGGGTGTTGATCATCTCCCAAGCCTTTTTCTACAATAGCTATTCCTCCAAGGTCCATTAATCTTTTGTCTAGCTTCTTCGCTACAAACTGTAACAATTCACATGTAAGGTTTTATCCAAAGCATAACTAAAGAAAATAAACATATATGCAAAGACAGTAAATAATGCTTTGTTAAAAATTGTATAACTAAGTCATTTTCAATATTGTCCAGTGCCTACTTCGCCCACATGCTCACAATGTTTCAGCATCAAGATGTACATACTGAATAATCAATGCAGCACTTATGAGTGTCACAGTACTTTCTCCAACAAATAAAACACGACACAAAATGTGCAAGAATTAATACTTTACATTGTACTTCTGATAGCTAGAATCTCCCAACCCGAAAACTGCATAAAGAACCCCTTTAAGCCAATGCCGGCCTAGGTTCCTTTGGAGAAGATATCTCCAAAACACCTGCAAAGGCAAGAGAAGAATAAACAAAACAAGTTAAAATAAGAGTTTAATTTCATGCACTGAACCGTATAGACTTTCACACAATCAACTTAGATGTGACTATTAACATAGTTATTACAAAAGTCAACAATTCTACCGTACACAACATTCCGATTGAATGATAATGTAAAAAACCTTTAGACTATCAGCACATTTAATTGAATATGAAAACTATCTCAAATCACACCATGAAAAGTTTTGAAAAAACAGAAGTAAATAAATAGTAGAACACCCTTTTAAGTTAGTTACCTTCATGGAATCAGGTGTATCACCCTGGCCTGTTGTAGAAACAACAAAAATGACAGCCTGCTCCTGCGGTAACAAACTCTGCACAAACCAGCAACATTGCATTCAAGCCATGAACAAAAAAATAAAAATAAAAACTTAAAACTTAGATTTCAAAACAACGTTTTTGGCACACCCAACAAAAGAAGTTTCATTTAATAGCAAAAAGATGAGGCGGAAGACATGTACAGGGTCATATTGATCAAGGGAGAGAAGGTTGACGGGACAGCCTCTGCGTTCAGCTTCGCGAGAAAGACGTTCGGCTGCGTCCAATGCATTGCCGGTCTGAGTGGCATACAGAATAAGGAGTTTACGCATGACTTTCACCTCCAACAACTGCAAAGCTAAGATCTTTTTGGTGAACGAGAAAAGGGGTTTTGGTGTTGCTGCGTCGCGGAAGACGGCTACAACTTCCCGGAGCGGCGGGGCAATAAGAGAAAGAGTAAGGTATGTGAGGGGAAAAAGAGAAGAGAGAAAGGAAATCACTGAAGAGTTGATTATTCACTTGGTTCAAAATTCGACAAGGAATATGCCATGGTTGTTTTTAAAGTAAATTATACAATTTTTTTTGTCTACTAATTTTAATTTTAAAAAATAATGTATTTTCAATAAAAATACATTCTCTATTTTAGACGAGAGACCAAAATCACATTATTTTTTATAAATATATTTATGTATATATATATATATTATAATTAAATTCAGAAATTAAAAAGTATTAAATTATAAGAAACTAAAAATAAAATTTCAAAATATTTTGAATGAGTAAAAACATATTTTATCGTTAATATAGATATATAAATTGGATAAAGAATCCCAAGATTATTAGTGTTTCCGTATTCTTTATATAAAATAAGGAGTTCAAAGTTTCTAGTAAGAATATAAACAATTAGTGAGACAAATTTATATAGTTTTTGGTGTGAAAACAGAGAGAGGATAAAAAATTATAAAGACAAATAAAAATATAAATTAATTATAAAGTATTAATAAAATTTTTAAATAAAGGACTGAATATAATTCATTCCGAATTACATTTTTAAATATAAACTAATAACATCAACATTTATTTATTAAGGAAATCTAATTATAATTATAATTAATAAATAATAATTGAATTGAACTAAAAAGACATAGTTCAATCAAATAAAATTTGTGAGTTCTTTTTAGAAAGAGGAATGGCGCTGTAATTCAAGAGGATATATAGAAAACCTTTGGATTTTAAAAACAGTTTACAAATGTGCTATTTCCCTTCAAAAGGACTAATGAGGATTGTAACTTGTACTTGTAAGGCCTTATCTTATTCCACTTAAGCAACTCTTTAAAATTTATTTCCCTTGACTAATGGTGATCATTATTAACGACTTTTATTCATATCATTTATATTAAAAATTATTTTGTTTTATAAAACTAATAATCTTTCATAATTTATATTCGATAAATTATGAAAAGCAGTTGAATAACATAATATATTTGAAAGAATTTGAAACCCCAAAAAGAACTAGTTGACAAACGATCGTTAGGCATAAATATTGGTTTTTGCTAATTTTTTCATAGATTATGAAGAATATTACTTAACAAATTGGAGTTCAATTTTAGCATAATTTTTCTTTTACTTGCTTTCATAGGTTCATTATTATTACTCGCCGAGAATAAATGTTTAGAAGAAATACTTATTTTTTTATATTTTTACTTCTTACTATATATACACATACAAAACAGACTAACCCAAAAATTTAAAAACAAAAAAAATAGATGCGAGAAATAATAGAATATAGATTGGAAAAAATAAAAGCTTTACTGGATGACACATTTTTACAATGCTTCAAATTTAGAAATTGCCACAGCTATCATGCTAGGGAGTAATAAATAATCATTATATGTTATGCCCTTCAATTTACTTACTCTTTATGGTCTTCTTCAGCAAATGGTTCTAATTTTGTACTATTATCTACACTCTCTATTGGACTTTCAGTCATTTCTAGCTGCGGGGGATGACTTCTGTTTTCATTAACACCGTTTTTCTCACCATCATCACCAGACCTGTTATGCTGTTCACTATTGTCTGCTTCAAAACCCCCCCGCTGAAGTGTTGGAGAATCTGGCAGTACTTCCTCTTCAATTGATCCTTCAGCTTCTACCTCAAGCTTCTGATAACAAGAATTTAGTTCATTTCCTGGGATTGATGCCCCCTCTTCTTGAAGCCCGGAGTTTTGCGAGTTTTCCTCCTTAGCTTCTACCTCAGGCTTCTGAGAAAATAGTTCATTTCCTGGGATTGATGTCCCCTCTTCTTGGAGTCTCGAGTTTTTCAAATTTCCCCCCTTCTCAACTTCTACCTCAGGCTCGTGATCACCGGAACCTAGTTGATTTATTGGGATTGATGTCCGCTCTTCTTGAAGTCCTGAGTTTTGCGAATTTTCCTCCTCAGCTTCTACCTCAGGCTTCTGATCATAAGAAACTAGTTCATTTCCTGGGATTGATGCCCCCTCTTCTTGGAGCCTCAAGTTTTGCAAATTTTCCTCCTTCTCAACTTCTACCTCAGGCTTGTGATCACAATAAACTTGTCCATTTCCTGGGATTGATGTTCCGTGTTGCTGAAGCCCTGAGTCTTGCAATTTTTCCTCCATCTCTGCTTCTACCTCTAGCTTCTGATCACAAGAAACTAGTTCATTTCCTGGGATTGATGTCCCCTCTTCTTGAAGCACCGAGTTTTGCAATTTTTCCTCCTGCTCCTGATTCTCATTATCATGTGGGTTGTTAGTACCAGGATAAGTTCCATCGTGTTTCTCTTTGACAATCTCCAGACATTCATCACCTTTCAGCTCCTTTTCACTATCGATCGATTTTGAAATAGAACATTCTAGAAACTCAACACCTCCAATAGAACTTTCCACTTCTGATGATATTTTAACCCGGCCTTTGCCTTCAGCAGTATGCTCTGTTTCTGAGTCATCTTCATCCTCATTTTTAGAGACAGGAAACGACTGAAATGCATCCCAATCATCTTCACTGACTTCATCTTCTTCCTTGTCATTTTCATCTGTCTGCATCACAACAACTGGTGATGGTACAGACTGTTTCACTTCACTTCCTTCTGATGGCTTCGGCATTTTTATGTCCAAAACTGGTACTTTTAGATCTATTGGATTCTTATCATGTGTTACAGAAGCTCGAATTACACCCTGCAAATTAGAAATTATAGTGGGACCTTGTTATTTTTATGGACAGAAAGAAATTTTCCATTTCTAAAAATATAATCTCCGTCAGCATCTTTCAGATAGTCAATTAGTAATGGTAGAAAAAAGAGGATCTGCTAGTTGAGCAAAATAAATGTCTATAATCAGTAGACAAACACATCCATTAATAACACAGAAGTACCTGAAGTTGCTGGAGGTGAAGAGGAGGCATTGATAGTAAAGCATCCTTGAAATGAATGGCCGATGAAGGAATTTGAGCAAGGCGAGAAACAAGTTTGACAGCTGTGCTTCTTAAATCACTGACTTCCTGTCATTTTTTTGCATGATCAAAAGAATGTATAACAAAATTCCGAAGAGCTAACTTCATCAATAGAAAATCCCAGTTCATATTACCTGAGAGAACCCAGCTTCAGTTGACAAGAAAATCATGACAATTGCCTCCAGAAGTAGGTTCATAAAACTTCTCTGGCAGTCATTACCTTTTGACAGGGTTTGTAACAGCACCAGGAGACTCAAGCATTCGCTAGCAATTGTTACCGATTCTCTTGTTATAGTATTCTGTTAACAGTAAAAATATAGAATCCTTTAGCTACGCTATGAATTACAAAGTTCAATATTAATATGAACTTATGACAATATTAGATGCATTAATGGAAAAACATATGAAACATTGGCTATACCTTCAATAGTTTGTGGATCAAAGTGAAAATATCAGTAATGAGCTCCCCAACAACAAACATCATAAAAGAGTTATCTTCTGTATTTACTCCTCTTTGAATCATGGTTTTAAGAAATTGCAATCCTATTACTTGAACCTGTTAAGAAGAAAGTTCTGTCATTTGTATTTCTTTCTGGGTGACAGCCATGGTCATGTGTGTGATGTTCTTATATATTCATTTACCTGCATATTTGAATCAATCAGTAAGGTTTGGATACATCGAATACAATATTTTAGTGCACCAACACAGATGGAGTTCCTTGCTTCACAATCTTCGGCATATTTACTTTCAAGAGATAGTTTTGAAATGGATATAATTTGTTCAAGAGAAAATGCAAGCTTTGTATGCATTAGCCTGCGATGGTTGAAACTTTTAACCTCCTGCAAATGGAATTCCTCAATGCAATCCTTAGTCAGAGCAGCAACTACACTCAGACAAGTTCCAAACATATCTCTTAGAGGGATAATACTATCATCAGGTTCAGGCTCATCTGCAAAACGGAATGGGTAAAAGATCCATCAGCTGTGATGTTGAATGAATCAAAGTTGATTCTTCTGTCCTGTATTGGTTAGCTTGATGCTGATATCAGCTCAAATATCTTGAAACTTGAGGGACTCGAGTAAATTTTTACCACATAAAGATTGTACCATTAAATTGAATTAAGAATAGTAAAAGTGCACATGAGCAAACATTGAGGAAATACATGCAAAATATTAACATTCAAACTAGCGATTCACACGGAGGCATGAATGAACATGGATCACGCTACCTCCAACTAAAATGGCTTACCATCAATGATTCTCTTTAATAAAGGACTTGTACAGTTGACCATGTCAATGGCTTCTGATAAGCACACCTCAGTTGAAGCCTCTCTAACGCACTTGTAGCCAATTAATACTAATGCCAAAACCACTGATTTGGGATTCTTATGCATCTTAAGTAATCATCATAAGAAGAAATCATCAATAAAGATAATTTTGGAGAACAAATATAAGAAAAGACCAATTTAGGATAAAACATTGCACAACTTCCATGAATACAGAATTACAGATATTTCACAAAAAATATAATGGAAAAAACAAAAATCAGTCATCCAGTTTCATCGACAACAGACACACCTTGGTCTTGATACAGTTTATGACTGCCTTTGTTGTGCTACATAGTGTTTGTATCACATTTACTTCACAGTTTGGATGAGTTACTGAAGTTGTGTCAGCACTAGACAACACAAGAGCATGAACGCTTTAGCAAAGTATGTATATCCAATGCAAAATGTCCATCAAATAATTGAAACTGCCCTAAATCATCAATTGCAGGAAATTAAATACCTCTGAAACATTTTAAAAAGGTAGTCTAAACAAAGTTCCATTGTTATCAAAGCCAAATTTTCACTATTGAAAACTTCTCGTGGACAATTATGCGCAACCTGTGGGGAAAAAAATTGAAACTCGAACTTCACAAGTCTCAAAAATTGTACGAAGCAGCAAAAAACTTACTAGACTAAAATGAGAACCTACTCTACCGTAGGAATAGAGTGCATGAAGTGTTCAGAAAAAATAGAATGCAGAGTTACCATCCTTAAATCAGTTGTCTAATGTCTACCTTTGATAAAATGGATACCACGAGACTATGCCAAGAATTATCCATGTAAGTGGAATATGAAAGAATCTGCATACATTAAACAGAATAAGATATGTAAGAATAGTTTTATCTATGCCCATTCCAATAAAATATAAACTCGACCATATGGGGACATGAATTATTGTGACTGCAAATAAACAGGACTCTCAACATTACAATATCCTCAGAAACTGTAGTGGACTACCATTGAAATATTGACACAGAGCAAATCAGTCATCAATTCCTTTAAATTGTCAAATTCTACTCTGAACCAATAAAGAAAAAAAAAAGGGATCTGATATATCTAGGACTGTCAGTAAATTTTAGAAAGTCACAGGTTCTCCAAATTCAACGTTATCTATGAGGTTCTAAATCACAATTTGTAGTTCCAAATACTACCAATTGTATATAAGGAAGAATCACAGAAGAAACTAATATTTCACAAGGACTAGTTTATTATGAATATCCATGTCAATCATATTTGCAAATTCTGTGTCAAAGACCTCTCCTAAAACTTAGGTGGTTAGGTGGAGGAACGAGAATGATTTTACACGAGATATAACACCCACCTGCAGCAGTTCTTTGCAAATATCCATGGTAAGTAACCCAACTCCAAAAAATCTTTCAGTCAGAAGAAATTGAAACATAGGAAGTACAACTTCATATAATTTCAAGCCTGAGGGTTTCACATCATTACTAGGCAAGTTCGCACTATGCTTAACATTAACAAAAGCCAGCTGTAAAACTGGTTGGCAAAGGACAGGATGTTGTGACTGAAAAAGGCCAAGAAGAGAAAAGCCCCACAGGAACTTAAAATCTTCACACTTCAATTCAACCATGCTATATTGATGTGCAGTGGCACTATGTTTTTGAGTGTTTTCAACAGAGGCTTCATTTCTTTTAGAATCCACAGGAACTGCATCAAGTGCAAGTGCTTGCAAAATTACAGGCCAAGATTCATCTAAGCATGGACGCAACTTTGAAGATACAATAGGTGATTGCAGTCCATCGAGGAATAGATTACACTGCAGAAAAAGAGCAACTACAATGTGAAGGAAACCGTAAAGATATTTACAGTTTCATGTTGATCCAGGTTTCATCTCCCAATTAAATTATGCACTCATTAATATTTGGTAAGTTCAAATTCTGGCATACCTTCCTCCTTGGGCTTAGGCATAAGCATATATAACTATAATCTTTCAATGTACGGATCCAGTACTTCCCCAGAATACTAGAGCTTTTTTGGAATAATGGTAACAATGCCAAGTACTTATCGGGAACTCCATCTCGGTGCTTCCTCATGGATGCATATATATAACACTTAAGAGAAGCATGAGCAGCAAGAAGTCTTATTTTGATCTAAAATAAAAATTATAAATAAGACAAAATATCTAAATAATAAATATTGGAAAAATTAACAAGTAAATGATAACAATTATTGTCACATGCCTTGCTTGTGACCCATTCTGCAAATGAAGGATAATAAATGTCCTCAAATTCATTCAATGGGCGAGAAATTAATGAGAATATGCGCTTGACCACCACTTGGTCTCCACTGATGATTCCACTTGTCAGTATCTGAAATTTTGACATATTACTATTATATTTAATCACATACATGAATAACTTCACACATATAATTGCAACTTCCAATAACTAATTTGCGATATGTTCAAGGGAAGCCCACAATTCCATTTAATGAAATAATTTTGGGTATTTCTAAAAAAGTAAATAAATCAATTTCAAAGATAGAAAAGGGAATGAGGATGATGATGAAGCCTTCTCTACCTTGGTAGCCAAGTGCAAGCCTGCCTCCAATAAGCTAGGACTAGAAGATGTGTCCAAGGTAGTCCGAACTGCAGATACTAGCTGGGCCTATATACAGTTTAAGTTATTTCAAATAAATCACAAAACTCATAATCTACTTAAATCATAAAAAGAACGTTATATGGGACTACTTAACAAAAAGAGCATTTGAATTAATTAATAATCCCTAAAGAAACAAATTTTGGCCAGGAATTGAAATCTTGCGATGGAAAACAATTTTGGCACATCTTGTCAAATACCTGATACTGTTCCATTAGAAGATGCCCAGGAAGCTCTGGGTCAGCTGATTTCTCAAACTGTCAATCGATATTCACATACAGGAACAAATTAATAAAAAACTTGACCAGTTGGGAGATAATAAGATTAGGACATACCACACAGTACATAAAATAAAAATAAGCGGACATAAATAAACTTGACCAGCCTTTTTGTTAGCTCTTTTCTGTAGTTTATCTCAGCTGTTAGTGCTCCAGCTGTGCGAGTTAGTTATAAACTGGTATATCTGTCATATAGTTAGTTTCTCGTAAAAGCTGGCTATTCTGTCTACATACTTACATGCTACTGATCTCAGATTGTATTGCACACAAAAC
The DNA here is from genome assembly GCA_016859785.1 of Macrotyloma uniflorum. Lineage (NCBI taxonomy): Eukaryota > Viridiplantae > Streptophyta > Magnoliopsida > Fabales > Fabaceae > Macrotyloma > Macrotyloma uniflorum. The sequence continues at coordinate 383,741 of BDMB01000008.1, read as the reverse complement.
TTATCGAACAAACTCTAAATTTTCTCTTACTTTCTATCTCTTTCTCTCACTTTCTTGCCTATACTGAAAACATGTAGTCAGTGTTGATAAAAGATAAAAAACTCTTAGAAAAATTTCAAAGAAAATTGGAAAAGATAACATCAAAGGCAAATAAGAAACATAGAAAGGATAAAATAAATATTCAGTATAATACGGTTCTTGAATGCCTTTGCATATTTGTTACAGAGGCCTGCTTAACGATACCATAAGCTGAACACCAAATATATGCCCAAAACTGGTATAAGAAAGTGAAAAGAATTTATGAAAAAGCAGGCATTTTACTCAAACCAAAAAGTCAAATATAACAGAGTATCATAGTTGCCAAACCACCATAAAGCCTCCCGCTTAGTTCTATCACAGAAAGTAGCTAATAACAAGAGGCTCTCACAGAAAATAAAAGATAGAGAAGAAAAAGAAAAAAAAATCAATTGGCTCAAAAAAATACTTTATTTGCCTCTTTTTTTTTTTGCATGGTTATAAAAAAAGGATAGGAGAGAGAGAAAGGACATTCCAGTTGCAAAGACATCATATTTCAGGGGGAACATATTACCTTGTCCACAATAGCACCAAGAAGACTGACGCCTACTGGCTGCATGTTCTCAAATTGAATTGTGCTAATCTGTTATGGGGGGAAAGAAGAGGGGAGGGCATGATTGATTTTTAATATATCTTGAAAACCAAATAAAAGTGTAAAAGGTAGGTCAGGCATCGCTAAGCAGTACCTGATAAGCAAGTGATATTAACTCTTGCAAGTGGAGAACTAACCAATCACCAGTGGAACTTGCATGTTCTTTTCTTGCCAAAGTTAGATCAAAATGTGCAGGATTTCTTCCTACAGCATCTGGTAGATGACTCAAGCATCTGCAATAACATTAATTATTCAAATAACAACCTATATTAAAGAAAGAGTGAAATCAAATTTTTTAATCAGAAAAAATCAGTCTCAAAATAATGTCATAATTTCAAGATTAACTACTAAAGGAAGAGGATATTTTTAGCTTTAGATTCATTAACATCAAATGAGAGAACCCTTTCTTTAACTATGTTCAATAGTAAAACAAAGGGGCTGATGATACTTTGAAATTGGGTAAATTTATCATTGTCAGATACATGCAAGTTCTAAAAATATAAATTATAAGGTTAGAACATACTCTGCAGCAAAAAGTCTGGTCTTATATCTGAGGTACTTCTCCCTATTAGCAGCACCAATGGAAGCTTGAAACTTGTGACTTTGTATGTTGTTGGATCCAGAAACCATATTTTCATCATCTCCAAGGTTCAAACCTGAATCACCATCTGGGTTATCATTTGCCGCAATATTATTTTCAGTGTTCCTCATTGATGTTGCAAGGACCTGTAATAATCCCATCATACGGTAGTGAAGAATACTGTAAAGTATCAGAAAATATCTTTCTACCCAAAAACCAAGGTCACTGATTAGAGTTTGACTATTGACAGCATTTGCTTGCAATATTCCTCTAGCATATCTACTATAAATTGGGGGTAGAGTGGAGGGAATTTATAGACATCTAACTTCCAACAAGTGATCAAAGCAGTACCATCCATTGTGACCTGAACCCATCATGGTCATATGATCTTGTTTTCTATCTATTTTTCTCACTAACAGTTTAGTACCAAAAGTAGTTTACTGTCATTTGAGCTTGTTTTCTATTTCTCATTGTTTTACAAACCAAATCCCTGCATTGGTTATATATTTCTATACTAAACAACTACATAAATACCCCCCCCCCCTTCCCTCACTCAAAGGAAAAATTTACATATGCCATGTGTATTATTCTTTACTTTCCATCAAAAGCATCAATTTTCATGTCTTTCTGCAGTACAGTTTGTAGATATTATAATTGGTGAGGCATATAGAAAATTCTGCTTTCTTAAATAGAAAGCTTACCACTTTGCGACATACTGATATCCAATGTGAAGGACATGAAGGGCAAGATGCACAGAGTAATCGCATAATTGTTGTTCGTACTAAGTTTCCAATTCTGCCAAAGGAGAGGAGTAAGAACAAAGCAGTCTAAAAGCCAAATACCAATAACTATCAATTGCCATGGCAAATATGTTAATAAAATATAAATGATACTGTGCTTGACCATGAAAAATGCCACATTCACCTTTTCTGTCTTAAAGGAATTCATATAACCGCCCCCTCTCCCCACCACCCATTCCACCACAATAAAATAAAACAACAAAATTGTGAAACCTGAGGGAGAGCCAACTAATAATCTTATCAGAAAATAAAGCTGAAAACAATCTTTTGAAGATTGAAACATTGAAAACAAACCAAAAGAAACAGAGGAAAGCATACAAAAAAGAAAAGCAAGAATAATATCGACACAGATTTAGTAGTTTCGTTTTTCGTTTTGTAGCACATTTCTCCCTTAATTGTTGTTAATTGGTATTGTTTTTCTATTGACTTGTCCAGGAGAATGACTTATACTAGGTTTTGTATTCGTTCTGACATCTTTGTACTGCTCTAATATAAATTCTTACTTAAAATAAAGAAGTGAGACAACTGCAAAACAAATGCATAGCCAATGACCTAAAAAATATCATGACTCTAATAATAAAAAAGGTGTTTATTTTGATCTTAACCCAAGAACTAATCAGCAGGAAAAGGTAAGAAAGTTTTCTCTTTTTTATCTGTGTACATACTCAGAATCAGTTTCCTCGTCAAGCATAAAGAACAGGTTATCTTCAATCTGCTCAACAATAACCGAAGCCTGCAGAGATTAAAATCAGATCTTAGCAAAAAAATCTGACATACTAACTTTTCTATATTGAAAATCATACAAAGATGGGAAACTAACTGCATCTTTCTCAATTAGATGCCTTAGAGTAGACACAGCAAGATGCCGCAAAGTTGGCTGCATTTAGAAAAAGAAAAGAGTAAGCAAAAAAGAAGAGTTAATAACAAATTATTTCCTATGATGAAAAGTACTTCGGAGGGAAACCTGTCTTGATGACAAAGTAGACAGAAGAGTCTGCACATGGGAGTGTACAGAAACAGCTTGAGGCGCAAAAAGAACAAGTTGTTGCGTGAAGCGTGCACTCCTGCAACAGAACAAGCAAAACTATTCGTAATAAACACTTTGACTGAGAAATACAACTCCCAAAGCCAAAAACAAGATGACCACAAGAAAATGTTAATCATATGATAACAGGTGTAATGAAGAAACATACTCGAGCATAGTTGAAGTTTCTTGCCAGCTGCTAATCTCGGCAATGGCAGACTGGAAAGTAAAAAAATACAGTATGAAGCATACGAAAATATGCAGAAGACCCTAGATTATTTGAAGAATCTATGTCCTACTTCAGTGAATAAGGTTGTAGTCTAGGACTGCAACTCTCATATCAGGCTTCTTCCAAACAGCAACTGATGATTTGTAAGGGAGTTTCCAAACAGACATGCTGAGGAATTTGTAGCTTCACTTCATTGATTTTTTTTTTTTCAATATTTATCATTTTCGTTTGTTTCCTTATACATTAAGGACTATCATTTATCCTCAAAATTCTTTTTAAATTACAATTATTTTCTCTTTCCTCTTGATAAGTTTCTATTTTTATAAATAATTAAAAAATACTAGAAAAATTCACCTTGGAGCGCGAGAAAAAAATGCTTCCTGGGACAAGCTCAGGACCAATGACAGTAACTATAGCATTTATAAGGCGGCCAACTCCCTGCTGAATGTCTACTAAACCATTTTCATCAGATAAAAGAATGTCCATAGCAAGAGAAAGGGTCGCCTGTGAAGAAAAATAGAGAGAACCACATGATGTCTAATACGATTATATTACACAAGAAAACAAGGTACATTGATTTGATTTACAAATAAAAGTGGCTAGTAGTTTTCCCAATGTTTGGATGTCTGATAATAAGCGGAATGGATTAAAATTATCACTCCATTGTTTGGATACATTATGATGCAATGCAAACTTGTTTTGGTTCAATCACACCCCTCTCTGCCTTCAAATTGTCAGGAATAATGTTAGGGTTTTGGATGTAATGGAGTACAATCCAATACATTCTAGTTTAAAAAATTCAAATGATAGTCAATATCAAATCTCCATTCCATCCTACTCTATTCCTTCATTTTCCCCTTATCCAAACACATTTTTCTCTTCATATTTTGGGTGCAGAACGATGGACCAAAGAAGTAGATACAAGAAGGATGAGGAAGCAGAAATGAACTTGTCTGACAAATAGTCAAGGCAGGTGGCAACTAAGAGAGGAATATGCCTTAATAACAAAACAAACAAAAAATTGAAACTTAGTTCTTTTTATTAGTAAATATTAGCAACTATTTCTCTACCATGTTAGTTTGGTCCTTTACCAATATATTATCACATTAAAACAAGAACAGAGTTCTTCACGCTGCAATGATTCTGTCAGATCATTAGTTATATTGAGACAAAAATCAAAACTATATTAATATAATTTAAACTAAGAATACCTGGACATGAGAGACAAAGGACAAGCCAGCAGCTTCAATAGTTAAAAGAAGCCCATGCATAGACCAAATCTGCAGATTAGCTACCGAACTTTTAGCCAGTAAGGATATAGAGCTCACTGTTGCAGGCACTAAAGTTGACAAAGCAATCCCTCCTGCACTGCAGTCAAGATATATAAGAAAAGAACTGTCAAATTTTGTAACTAGGCCAGATTGTATGTTAATTATGTTAATTACAATAGCTTATATTCTTGTAATTCTGCAATTACCCTGGTATTTCTGACTTCTAATGTATGCACCAAATAGCAATTCAAACACGGAATCCATCTCATATCTCTTGTACTCTCCCTTTCTATAAAAGTTTTATTATAATTTTCTTTGATTTTTGTTCTAGTGGAAGATTTATTATCCTCCTCTCTTTATACTCAACTTTTATTTCATAGCAATCTTTTATCATAAAAAAGAAAAAACCTATTAAACACCTTTATTTTAGCCCAACCCAATACAATATAAAACTCAGTATAATAGTTTTATACTCTTTACACTAGTCAAATACTGATTCTGATACTTTAACATTGTTTGGAACAATTGAAAGATGGTTTATCAAAAAGCAATGGACGGAAATAAATTCAACAAGTAATCCTTGTAGAATTTGTTAGCATGTCAGGAAGGAGGGAAATGTAAAAAAAGCATATCGGACCCATTACTTATTTTATCAGCTCAATTTGGATAGAAATAGGGTGAAAGCTTGCTCTTGTGTATTAAAATACCAAATTAACCTTATGTTAAACATTTCAATTTTTTGTTATGTCATTTTATATACATATTTTTCCTTTCCTTCTATTTTCTATACAGTCAAACAATAGAAAGGAAACTATTACCTCTCATTCCTTTCATTTTCACTCCTACCAAACAACCTATAATCATCCCACTTTCTAATCATTTTACTTTCTTGTTGTTCACTTTCTTTTTTAAACCAAACTAGTCATAAAGAAGGAATTGTTCTAAAGTATAGACAAACACAGCTCAAATAAATAAAAACTCATAAGTGATTAAGAATGGTAGGATGATATCTTGAGAGAATTAAAAAAACTGATAAAATAAACATGCAAACTATTACGCAGTCATTGGTATTATAATAAAGGACCTGCGATGAATGCAGCCAAGTGCGAAAGCAATTGATCCTGCGTAGTTGGGATCAGTTGCACCATTTAGGTCACCTAGTAGTGATCTAGTCTGCTTGCCACCATTGATGAAAAGGACAATCAGAGAAGAAAACATTAATTAGCACAGATTAAATTTTAAAGCTAAATGTGTCTGTGTCAAGTGAGAACCCAAGAAATAAAAACAGCTACTATTTCACATATAACCATACGTGAATGGTTAAGATTTTTTTTATTCAAATTTAATCTTAACTGTCCATAAATGATTCTATGGTCAAAGATTAGTTCTCATTTCTGAAGTTCTCACATAATATGGACCCCCCCTCCCCAATAAGGAAGAGGTTTCTTATAATTAAATCACAGTTACAACAGAGCAGTGAACAATAACATGTGTATTGAAAAGCACACTGAAGGAACTTGCCATTCTCGCAGTGAAGATATCATTTCCAAATCGAGCTAAATATCCAAGACTTTCAGATAATGCTCTGCGTTGCGATGCACAAATGTCTCCCTCCACCAAAATACCCTTCCATTCAAATTCAACAAACACCATAGCAAAACATTTAACAAAAAAAAAGGGCGACAACACACAGTAACAACAATTGCTGTTAACAAATAATTGAAGAATAATTCTAAATCATCCAACAACATCTTCCCACTAAGCTTCCAACTTATCAAAGGAAGAAAGTGTTTCATACTTTTTATATTTTCAAGATACTAAATGTATCTACTTTTTGTATGTGGATTAAAATATTTCCTACCAGAAAAATAGATTGTGCCAAACCCAAAATCTCCTGTCCTAATGTTTGTGGTCGAAATGAGAGCAAAGCCTGGAAAAGATAACAAAAACATTATGTTAGGTGAGATCCACACAAAATACTTCAATAATACCCAAAGAAGGAGGGAAAGAACCTTAAAACCAGCAAGTAATCCCACACAAATATTGGTAAGACTAGCTTTGCGCCAATGTTGTTTTTTCCCAGCTTTCAAACACTGCTCAATAATGCCCAGAAGGGAGAGCATGCCAGCACTATCCTGAGATTTAAAACACTAACTGATGTTCACAAAACTAACAACCACTCTCTAAATTCTGCAATATCCTGAGGTTGTGTGATGGACTACCTGAGAAGCAAATATGGTCCCAAAACACAGAAGCATCTGGTTCACCAAAGTCTTGCTTATGGTCTCCGGCTTCAAGTTAAAATTAAAGTGTTAGTGAAGTAGAAATGCATCCAATAATAATAAGATAGCATGGGAAAGACATATATGAATGAGTTGGATGAACAAATCAAATTTTATTTAAACCTAAAGAGAAATTCTAACACAAATTGTACAATATCAAAAAAATCCTTTCCCACTCTAGACAGGGTCAAGTGTTAACTACATGGATCAAATGACACTATTATGCTATATCAAATACCAAGTTTTCATCAAAGGCCATTTTGATCAGGGCTTCCTAAAATGTTTTCTTCCAGGGGACTCCACCATTTCTCCACCTCTATTTATCAGGCTATCTTCCATCCACTCAACTCTTCTTACCAAAGCCATCATCAGTCTTCTCCTCACATGCGAAACCTTAATCTGAACATTGGTTGGGGTCTCTTTTTCAGCTCCCACTTTCTACTTTGACAATCACAGTGGTGTCTCTCTTGCTCAGAACGGATCTCTCTATGCTCACAGCAAGCATATGGAGAATAACATGTTCTTTGTCAGGGAGAATGTACTTAAACTTATCAAGAAACTTACTATTCAGCATAGAGAGTTTATGTTCTTTGTGAGGGAGAAGGTACTTATCAGACAAAAAGGAATTATGTTCATATAATTACTTGATAACATTAAGGCGAAAAGGGCACATGTAGCAATCACAAATTTAATTAGAACACTAAAATCACATTTTAGTTTTATAAAACTGAAAAAAAAATTATATATCTACAAAAAACAATAGAGAATTACATTTTAGAAATCTCAGGCAAAAATAATTTCTAATCTTGAAAAAAAAAAAAAGAGACAAACGATCAGTTAATATATACTTAACTGTATATATAACTACATATGCAGCTGATTGTTAATTGTATCCTCCAAAAAATTAATACCTGAGGAAAGCTAGAAATTTCATTCTCCCATACACAGGGCATAAGGCCATCTTTTCCTCCTTGGAAAGCTCGAAGCTCATCTTCAAACCAATCCCTTTATTTTACAGAAAACCAAGTTAGAAACTGAGAAAGAAAAGAGACGCGTAAAAGGATCTCTCCACATGTTTTCAAAATAATGCTAACCAATATCTAACATTCTATATAATATCAGCCTCACTCAGATTAAACATCATAAATATATACTAGAAATATTAGCATAATTAATAACATCACTAAATTACATTGCAATGATTTGTCACTAAGTTGTCCTGAGTTTCAATTGTTACAAAGGAATGGAAAATCTCAATACATTGAAATTCTATTGAATACAAAACCCAGTATTTTACCACAGAATCATCAGAAATGGTTAACAGAGAGAGAAACTGATGAATATAGGTCACCTATTTATGTCATTTGACAGAGACAACTGATGCTTTGGGATGCAGTTAATAGCCAAGGAAAAAAAGGTTCAAAGGAGAGCAACATAGGCTATACAAGTTTTTTTTTTATATTTTTAGATAATATTTTATTAGGATATAGAAAACAAATACTTCAGCACCACAAAAACTCCTATAAAGCCTAGAATTGAATAAAAAATAGGCTTCTCATGTTAAAAGTGTGACATGACATTTAATTAGCAGGTCTTGTTGAACCATTGAAAATACTACAATTTGGTCAAAAGATACAAGTATGAGTTCAAAAGTAATATAAACAAATTTTCAAGGAAATATCAGTGTGTCACATGTTTTATAATTTAATGTGAAAAGGGATTACAAAAATTAAAGATTGGAAAAATATGAGAAAATTTATGTGAATAATTTCATCAACAAGCCATCTCTGGTAAAGAGAGGTAAGCAGTTCTGCAAAAATATTAATAGTTTAACAAATCACAACATTAGATGGATATTACTGACTCTCATTACTCTCTCAACCAAAAGGTATGGTACTGGGCTACTGCAATCAAAATTTATAAACTCTAAATTTGTAATTTGCAGAAATCACAAGAAAATATCCTACTCCAGAAAATGTATACTGAATCAAACACCTTAGAAAGCCACTAACAATGATTGGATGAAGAATACAAAAATGTATACTGGATCAAGGCAAAAAAAACCAACATAGTATATTTTTACCTAACACAACATAGTATATGCTTCTTGCAACTAAAAGGGGAATATTTTTAACTTTGCAACAAGATAGTAGACATTTGTAATTTCATCTGACAACAAGGGTTCATTGTAATTTACTATAATGAATAAGAAAGAAACAACAAAACTTAATTGCATAGTAGTCAGCTAGAAACCTTCCAGGAATCCATGGACCCAACCATGCATCTCTCTTATCTAAGAGCAACCTCAAGCACGAACTTTCTTCACATTCTGAAGCATATCTTATTCAAACAACCAACAAAAAAACTCAGATCAATCAATGAATATTTACAAAAAAAAAAAAAAAAGTAAATGCAAGAAAATCATTTAACATTTTAGATCAAACTTTCACTAAGTATACCAATAAGATGTCACAAAATTAGCACAATTTACATATTTTTTCACAATATAATAGCATTTTACATATTTTTCACAATACCAAACATTACTTACATGTCATCTTAAAGGAATCATTATTTCAGAGAAAAGATAAAATTAAACTCTTTTTAATGAATCAACAAATAACATCTGTTGAGAAAAATATCAACTCCAACATTACAAGCCAAATTAAAGTATATATGTGAAGAGGCAATTCTCACATTATAAGTCTGTTTTGTGAGCCTAAGATAGGTCCAAACCCAAATTCTAAGAACATTCAAACTCAAGTCAAAATATAAATGACAGAAAGAGAGCAAACAATACCTGAACGGAAATGTACATAGTTGAATAATCTGAGAATGGTCATTTTTATATGACACAGGATCAGGAAGAGATTGGTAAGCTATTAAAATTTTGATAACAAATACGTCCACTGCAGGTTTTACATATGGCACTTCCTTGGCTCTTAATGCTGATATATATGATAATGCACTGGTTTGAACAAAAATTAGGTGTTAAATATAAAATAATGAAGTCACAGTCACAAATAAAAGGAGTAGGAATACATGAATAAGTTAGACCTATTAAGGTATACGAGAACTGGTTGAAGTAGAACACCACCATTTACTACATTAGGAGATATGAAGCATTTTATGAATGCAGTGAGTGCATGAATGGCTGCAGACCATACGCTACAAAATATAAGAGGGAACAATCAGTCACAAATGCTCAAGCAAACATAGTTTACAATTATTATTGAACAGAAAACAAATAAAATGTCAACTTTGGATCTCAAATACCTTCTCACTTATTTTAACTTGTTCTATGAAAATTGCAGTAAATACTTCAGCATTTTTTTTTTCTTGTTTTTCTTTCTGATAATAAAATAATATATGGTAAAAGACAATTCATCAAAAAGTTCACAACCTAAAACTATCACGGAAGGTGCAAAACAAAGTTATCTGACAAAGACTAGTGGCACTGATCTACGGTTAAAAGTTACAACAAAATGAAGGCCCACTTCTGCAGCAAGATTAATACGTTACTTATTTCCAATCTATTCCCAAAACATTTACAACAATAAAAAAGACCACTAAGTTAAGGAGGTCATATATATATCAAAAGTTGTCATTCTTACCCAACAATTTACATAACAAGTCCAAGTTACTTAATACGGTCATGATTGTGAAACTCATAATACAGTCAAAGTTGCATGAATTGTTTTACTATAAAATCTTTGAAACTACACCAAATCTTTATTGTTACTGCTACTATTATTGAGAACAAAAATTATTTTATTCCTAAAGTGTAGTGGTATGCAAAGTGACACAGCATTCAAGGAGAAATACTGTCACATGCTCCACAAATAATTTTAAAATGATATAACAGAAATCAATAAAGTCATATCCCACCAAATGAGTCAAAAGCAACATAGATCAATACCATTAGATTCCACCAAGTGAAATTTTCAGTCATCCTATTTACAGTAAGGAAGTTTTAGTGTTCCCCCCAAATTTTATTAAAGTATCCTCTACCAACTATGATTAGACGTCTTCCATTTGATCCATTATTATCACTAGAACCTCCATTGCTTTCACCTCACAAGAAAAAAACATCATTGGAGAGATTCTCTGCCCTCTACAATACTTTCTATTCTAACTTTCTAATAAATACATTGTTCCCAATCTCATCTTTTTCTTTGGGTACACTCCTCCTTTGTTTCCTTTTGCATTTTGTACTCTTATCCACTCCTAAACTTGTTTAATCCTATTCTTCCTACAAATAAATTTTTGTCCTTGTTGAAACTCTCCTACCAAACATTCACTCATCACTAGTCTGATAGATGTTTGCAAGCTTAACAGAGTTAGTTACTTCTAGATGTGTCATCAGTTGCAAGCAGTTGCTAACTGCAAAATATTCCTGTACACTATAAATACTGATCTCTATGTTTTAGAGAATCATATAATCACCAGAAGGATGAAAAACTCAATTAATAGGTGAAAATATAAGATAATTTAAGAACAATTTGATCACAGAAAAGATACAGGATCATGTTAAGATGTACTTACTATATCCTTGACAATAAATCATCAGTTTTCTTGATTTCATTTTCTGGATTCCCAGTAAACAGGCTAGCCCATAAGGCAAGAATATCAAAGACATTCTCTTCAAGCTCCTACACACAAAAAAAACTTCCATAGCATGAGAATTTAGCTTAAATCAATTATGAGGTGTATCATAGGTTCCTATCCTAATAATAATTTTTAGATTTCATCTTAAGAACATCTTATGAAATATGTAGAATTTTGTGTTATAAGTTTCCAAGAGGTTAAATAGCTAAAGAAAAATTTGAAAATGGACATGGGCTTCAAAAGAATAATACTAATTATTCTGAAGGAAGTCACTAAGACTTTACTCTCTCAAAGTCTTGATTCTTATCCTTAATGTTGTTATAAAATACTAAGGTTGATTTTATGTAATGCTGATACCAAATATTTACACATGATTTCCTTTATCATTGTTCTAGTTTTATACAAAAAGTATAGCTTAAGAAAATCCCAAACGATCAACAATTCCAAACCTCCTTGGGTATAGAAGCCAATAATGATGATAAAAGCAACCATCCGGCTTCTTTTTCAACTGTGGCTGCCACAGGGTTGCGACTATGTTCTGTCAGCATTTTCTTTGAAACCCCAAAGATTAATCCGGGAAGCCTGGTTATAGCACATTATTATTAATTAGGGCAGGAAATCAAGCAAGCATTAAATTTAATAAATGACATATATTAGTATGCGCAGTATGAAATATGTCCATTGTGTTTAGCAGTCTATTGGAGTTAGTTAGTTAGAACTTTTTATAGCAACCAGCTTATATCAAATCTAATAATATATATATATATATATATATAATATATATATATATATATAAAATAAGAAAATTGTTTTTCTGAGAATGAGAGGTGTAAATCTTGGCCATACATACATGATTAAGATTAAAAATGGTTCAAAATCACAACCACTTAAAAAAGTAACATGAGTTTTTGAAAAACTAGCAAAATATTATGAGTAACCCCCAAATTAATCCTCTTGATTCTATGTACCAATCAATTTAGTCCCTGAGAGTTTAAAAACTTTCCATTGTCCCTCAAATTTAAAAAATAAATAAAGAAAAAACTTCTATTAATCCCTGACTTACAAAACACAATTCACCTTAGTCCTTTTTTATTGCAAAACAACAATGAAAAATAACCAAAATGAATGACTTTTTGTAAAGTCTGGGTCTAATGGTCGGGGACTAAAATTCCCAACCATTCAATCTTGAGGACTAATACAAAGCTTTACTTTATATTTTAATCTTGATCATTCTGGCCTAATGGTCAATTATCAGTCCCTCTCAGTTAATAGATCTCCTATGTATAGATATGTATAGTTGCTACTATACTTCTAACAGATAATAAATCTAGCAGTAGCTGACTGGAGCTGACTGGCTAACAGTTATGTAGCTCATTAACAGTCTTCACTAACTGTAAGGGACTGGTTACAGTCTAATGACACAAAGAAACTTTAATCCATGTAAAAGAATAAAGCTAGAAGAGTATACCCTGTAAAAGAATTGGATAAACCTTGATTCCGTTTCATGGAAAACAACAAAAAACAAAAGAACTGACATTTATATCAAATATCATATAGCAAAGTACAAGTCCGTGAATCAGTTGACTCCTTTTTAACACAATTGTGATTTCTTTTTAAATCTGAAATCATTTCACACTTCACCATCCAAATAAAGTTAGGTGTTAATCAGCTTCTATTCCATCATAAGACATGCATATAAATTACAACCAAGGCAAAGACTGAGCACTTCCAAATTCAAGGCTTAGACACAAATATATACATAGGGGAAAGCAATTCATAAATTTAGTGTAGAATGAAACGTAACTTATCATTGTAAAAAATAATAAATAAAATATAAAAATAATTAATGAGGGAAGGAAGACAACTCACCTGGCTGGATAACCAAGAGGTAATTTTGGCGAAATGGAGACTAAAGCTGCCAAGACAGTAGCCTGCCCATGGAAAGAATCAAGCTCAAACTGTAAATTGCTTCCCTGCAAATAAGCCATCAATGTCAATTCATAAAATGAAAATTTATACGAGAACCAGTAGTTGAAGATAGATTTTTCATAACCTCTCCACAAATAAGACAAAATATTTTCTGAACAATAGAAACAAACCATTTGCATAGAATTTTATTCATGTTTCTAAATAATTCACTTGAAAAAATCCTTGTAGTAATAACAAAAATTAGTTATATTTCAATGGTTGAGCTAACTCAGCCAAATCAATTTCTATTTTTCTATAGTTAGTTGTTAAATGGTATAATTGTGCCTAGTTACCCTACTGTCAGTTTATCTCACTCAAATCAGAAACGAAAATCCCTAAATACAACCATGTGCAGAACACCAATTTGAATCCAGAACACCATCTTATCCTATAACCCATGCACATGCATCAAGACGCCCTTGGAGATGTGGGCATTCCACATAAACTGCATGTTGCCACCTTATTTTTATCAAACATTTAAGACATACAGGCAAACAAAATTTTAACAACTCCGAACTATACATGTGCATAACAAGTATCCAATTGCCTCTGGAACAAATCAGTTGAAAGACATACCACTTCAACTAAATATTACATAGCTGTCAAAAGTTTATGGTTTTTTCCTCACCTACAAATCTCTAAAAATCACAGCCAGAAAATAACTGCATCTTTTAGAGATTGAAATTAATATTCAAATTTTCTAATGTGTGGCCATGGGCGTACTTCAAGTAGCACAAAATAATAATATTAAATACTTCTGATTACTTAAAAAAGAAAGTGTTGAAGTAATAACTTCTTACTTTTGGCCCCTTCTTAACGTGTGTCCACGGCACACAATAACATTAGAAAAACTGATTAAATTAAATTACTTCAATAATCAATTATATTCAAAACCAATTTTTGTTTGCATAAATTTGTAAAAAATGTTTTTTGAAAATAATTTTGTTTAGCTGCAACGAAGAAACAAATTTTAATTAGTAAAAGAGTGAAAATAACTGAAAGAGAGAAAGAGTTGAAAAATAATCATAAGCTACAATTTTTCTCATTACAAAAAGCAGCATATTTTTTTCTCAGAACAACTGTAAAGTACACTTTTAATCATAAACCTTTTTTGTAAATTTCAGTCAGATTCCCAAACATCTATCCTTTTTATAAACAACAACAAAAAAAACAACTGCAAAGTACACTTTTAAGCTGTCCAAAACATACTATTATCAATGTAATGATTGACAGATGCAATTGCAACATAAGAGAGATTGAGAAAAATAGTAATGACTACAGAAAAAAGAACACGAAGGCAACATAAGAGAGATTTAAACAGCTTCAATAATTCCAATCCAAAAGAAGAGGCTGAAATCTAAACAACAAAATTTTGGGCGACTTGATATTTTAACTATATAAACTAATACTAATAAAATCCTACATAATTGAAGCATATATAGCATATAAATCTGAGCTATATTCTATTGATGTGTGCAAAAAAAACACACTAATCAGTTAGCTAGGTCTAAAATGGTAGATGGAGCCTGTCAAAACAACTAATATTCAGTCAATATATAACAGGCATTGATTATCCTAAAACAGCTAAGAACATATAATTCGCATAGAAGAGGGAGAACAAACTCCTTCACCATCAACTCCCACCATTTTCCTAGATGAACTAATGAAAATACCAAAGCATAAAGAAAACAACAATTTGCATAATGAAATGAAGGGAACTAGACTTTGAGCCTGTTTGAATAAATTTCTCGACAAATACTTACACGAGAAGAAAAATAAAATAAGTTACACCACAAACTGAAATTAACTAATAAATTTTGTTTGTGTATAAGTTAATTTGTATAAGTCTTCTCATTTTAACTTCCCCAAAAACTATTTTTTAACTTATATATAAGCTAATTTTGGCTAATGGAGAATTTTATTTCATTTTTCTTTCTTTTTATTTCCTCCTATAAGTGCTTTTGAAAAATTTTATCCAAACAGAACCTTTATCAATTAAAACAGGCTCCAGTCAGCTACCAAACTAAACTTAGTTATCAATACATGTTTGCCTATATTTTTCATGTATCACATTTATGCATCAGTTATGGAGATTTCTCATCCTCTACTGTTGCACTCCTTTCATCATACTACCTTGAATAAAACTTTTTTTTTAGCCAATTATAAAACATGCAATAAAGTACAGATTATCATAAAATTGACAAACTTTACCTTTTCAAAAGAAACACTCTCTCTTAAAGCAGTAAGATTGGTCACCCCATATGAAGTTAAACCACCGACACAAGTGGGATCAACTTCAGCCAATGCACGTAATGCCAAAGCAGCCTCAATCCGAACCTAACAATTTGCATATTTAGAACAGATATGACAGAGACAAAAAATAAAAGTCAGAATAAAAGAACTATGCCGTGATTCCATATTTATCACAAACAAGATTTCAAGCAAAAGGTTTGTGAATTGGATAAAGCCATGCAGTGGGTAATAATACTCACTTATTACTAGCATGCATGCTTGTAACTCCAACTGTTGAGTTATTATCAACAGTCAAGGAGATAGTAATCTCAATACATTTTTTATTATGAAAATTCACAGTTAGGTGCACACCTAGTATATTGATTTTATTTATATCTCCAATAAACACACATCACAAAAACTGATAGAGCTTAGAGCATAGAAAAGGAACAGAACAGTAGACTCATCACAACTACATGCTTAAATTTGATTATTATATACAGAGAATGTGAGCAATAAATATCATAAATTAAACAATTGGTCAAATAAGTTTTAATAACATGTATACAAGCAATCTTTTTTATTTTACATCTCTAAAATCACTCAAAGAAGTTGTTTCATTTATCTCCACAAACTGCCATCCTAACTGAATTTTTGTTATCTTATTCCCATTTCATTTTCCTGGAAGAATCTATTTACCAGGCCAAATGACATATTTTCAATTAATGTATGAGAAAAATAAATTAGTATTGAATCCAAAATGAAAAAGGATATTAATGTATGAGAATAATAAATTATATCCATATAAAATACAGTTTCATGAGCTCACCAGTTTTGAAGAATGTGACACTGCTGCAACTACAGTGTTGTCAAGAATCTCCTTAAATTCAAATGGAACCTGCACAAGGAATAATTAAAATAAGCACACCTCAACACATTTCAGTCCCTCATAGTTCCTGGTTAAAAGAGTCTAGATTTCATTACCTAATTGAAACATAAGCAGTTATGCCTTACCTCTCCCAGTGTCTTCAGAGTATAAGACAGTGTACGCAAGGCTGCCACTTTCATGGAGGGACCTGCCTCAGGTGATTGGAGCTACAATTTTCCAAAAAGGGGGGAAAGAAATGGAGGAAAAGGAGTAAGATTCAGTACACATCATTAAGATGGCATCAGAGCTGAAATACTCCACTTGAAAAACTTACGGCAACTACTGATTTAATTTAAATAAATTGTACCTGCTTTCCTAAAAAAACCAAAAAGCTCCTTTGAGTAGGTTCAGTCATTTGATCGGTTACAGCAATACGAAGGACATAAAGAACGCATGCCTGCAACAAGAAATAAGACATTCTTCTCAACAATTTACAATGCTGATACTATTACAACCCTGAACCTAGTTTATAAGAAAGAAGCAAATAGCTAGCCCACAAACCAGTAGCTTCAAAGAAAACCCAAATTTGAAACTAATTGAAAGATGAATCACAATTGAGGCAAAAAAACTATTTTGTGATCTCTATTTAGAGGTGTTTAACTCAACCTTATAAACAGGCTTGTAAGGATAAGGTTTACACTTCACTTATATAGTATAATTTAACCTTATCTCTAATCGATGTGTAATTTCTAACAATCTCAATCACAATGCATTCAAGAAAATCACTGGCTGAAAATTCTAGCAGTTTTCTCTAACCACATGATCAATGTCTGCAGAAAGAGCACCAATTCACCGGCAATGCCCCTATTTTCTTGTCCCAAAAACACAACACTTAGGTAGCATATTTTACAAGTCTCAGAAATTGTTTCCACAAGTCTCAGAAATTGTTTTCAAAAGTGTATTCTTATCTTCATTCAGTCAGCGACAAAAGTTGAGAATAGCTCAAAAATTTTAAGCTAGGATGTCTTGCTATTAGCATGAAGCCACTATTTTACTGTTTTTACTTGAATTTCTTCATTTCAAATGTTCTGCTCCAGATGGCATCCAAATTTCAATCAATCTTGAATTCCATAAGAATTTGAATGGCAAGTATACAATTTTAAAGATCTTTTTTATTATGCTAATGAAATATATACATGAAACTGAATCAAACTTCTATCCATTCTCTTTCAATCCAAGACATTTGACAGGATCTCTAATTTCTAAAGAAAAATTTAAATTTATCTTATCAAGGTTAATGAACTTTACTCCTTTTCAAATCTGTTTCTTAGTCCAGCTTTGATAAAATAGGAAGGACAGAAAATTTGGATTTGAAGTACGTTGAAATCTGCCAATAATCTTCATTGTTTTTCACCTTTTGATTATAGCTTTGTCCCTTTGTGGTAGCAAATCTAACCGGTAGCTTGACATCATCTGTTGGGCATTTAATGGAATGTTTGGTATAGAGGAAAGAAATAGAGGGAGAAGAAACTAGTGGAAGAGCACAAAAAAATGAAGAGGAATGGGAGGGAAAACAGAGATTATTTACGTCTGAGGAGCAAACAATAATTTTAGCAAACTCATAAGGAAACTTCCTTCAGCTATCTTCTCTATCAGTCTATTGCATACAACAACCAAGACTATCCCAGCAGGTGGGAAACTTAGGTACACGGTGACTGTCTGGACTTTTTACCACTATCAGTGAGCAACCTTAGTAAACTTCTCCATGAAATAAACAGAAGAATTGAAGCCCTAACGTATTGATCATAGATTTTGAAAGTTCCTTATTTTCTTAGTTAAACCTAATACCCGATCTCTGTGCTCTTCACTCTGCATTCATTGATACTTTTTACCAAATAGATTTCCTAACACAATGTGTTCGTGTGAAATTATAGATGATGCCCAAGGAAAAGAGGTAGGCTATAAAACGTCATTGGTAGTAGACAATAAAGAAGGATATGGGTACATGGAGCTTCATGAATATCTGCTTGTTATTCTTCTATATTTTCTTCAGGGAAAGATTTCTGCGGGACCAATGTTATCAGACAAAGTTAAACATTGTACCTCATTATGGTGCTCAGCTTGCTTATTTAGAGCAGTGTCCAGAATTGTCTTAATTTAACACACACTCATGAACTACACGAGCAAAGCCACCTTTTACCAAGGATTTTTGTTCATTTTAATCAGTTTTATAAGAAAAGAAAACCAAAATTATGTTTTCACCTTCACTTTTTCTACAAGCTTCACCTGATTCACATATAGATTATGTACTAAAAAATGTATAGGCTTACAAAGGCCCCATTTGGACATGCAGCTTCAATAGGTACTGATTCAAGTAGAGTTTGTTAAATAAGATTTACTTTCACAAAAGCAGACTAAAATAAGCCAAATAGCCTTTGGATACATTTTCAGAAACGCTTATGCAGAAATGAACTTTTAACACTTTATAAAGGTTAATTTAGTACGAAAACTATTATTAAAGAAACGGCTTAAGACAATTTAGCTTATGCAAAGGTTAATTTGATAAGCTTCAGTTTGTAGCTTAGGAATATAAGCTCAAATAGCTCATACTGCTTTTAATAGCTATTTGATAAGCCAGTCCAAATAGGACCAAAATGTTTCACACGTGCTTATTGCAATAGATAAGCTGAAATATTAAAATAATTCCTCCACTGTCCAAACAGCATAAACATAAAATAACAACATAACTTAAATTTAAAAAAGTGGTACTATTTTCTTTCTCCTCTCCTATTTCCACCAGTCTATCTTAATGAATGCACATACAAAATTAACTAAAAGCAAAAAGGTCAAACTAAAAAATACCAAGGCATGGGCATCAATAGAAGTTTCAGCACGGAGCATTTCCATAACTTGCAATGCATAATTTGGAAGATCACTATCAGGAAGCAGATATTTTGTGCGAATGACCTGCAAAAAGAAATTACCAGAGAATAGTATTCATAATCAGAACAAGTAAATGCATTTCAAATTTCTTCTTAACAATAACTTGTGTAGCAGCAACCAAACTACTAAAGGGGACAATCTACATATACATAAAAATATATAAATAAATATCAATACATAATATCGAAACTTTTTCAGTCATATCAACAACCACACCACATAAAAGTGAGTACAAAGAGTCTTTTTCTATTCATAATCCATTAGCCTCCCAAGCTTAATGTGCACAAAGTGACTTGAAAAGAAGTATCTGGATAATAACATTGCTCATCGGAGAGAGAAAAAATTTAAAAAGTAGCTAGCATACCTATATTATAGAAAAGGATGAAAAGCAGTCAGTGTTCCAAAAAAAGAGGAAAGTAGGAAACCAAAATTAAGAAATAAAGACAATAAAAAATGGCAATGTTTCATCAAAGTAAATGAACTCATTAATGGCCAAACCCAAAAACAGCAGAATAAGGATGAGTGCCCCCCTTAATAAAACAGAAAACAATACAAGGTTCTATGTTCAGACAAAATAAACAATCTACAAATATCCACAAGAATGCCTTTAAATAAACTGTAAGCTGAACATGTATCAAAGAAATGTGATTCACCTGTAAGAAGAATACCCATGCTAAAGTTAACCCAACCTGAACATTCCTAGACTTCACTCCACTAACTGAAATGGAAATAAAATATTCATTACATGCCCACAAAGAATGTGTAGTATAAATGGAAGCCTTAATAAGAATATGAGACAGTTGTATATTTGTAATTTTTAGATGAATTCAGTGTAGTATTGAAACAAGACATGAACTCCATTCTATACTTTGGGTTTATAACTTTTGTATTGATAGTAATGGATACCAATCAAAAGGCAAAAATCTGCAGGGTATAAATTTAACCAGCACATACAAAGAAAAATAATACTCTGTTAAAATACAGAAGATATGAGAAAACAAAAACAATCTGCAGCCAACTTCTGAAACAAATTTCTGTTCGTAGGAACAGAAGTTTTTACTGATAGCAAACATTAAAAGCAATATCCATTCACCCCTTACGTGCAGACTACCAATAATCAGAAAGAGCAAGGCACAATTGGCTGGGCATCGGGCATAATCCATTTTCTGCAATTCTTAGATGGATGTTCTAAGTATTGACACCTCTCATCCTAGAACTCACTTGCAATCATTTAATTAACATCCAATGATCAAATAGAAATACAAGCATTCAATGCATTTCACTAAATACTATTAGAAATCAGTGAAAATGATATTAATGCACGAAAATAAGAGAAAGTAAGGCAAAGAGAAAATGGAGAGTACAGAGATGTAGATCTAAAAAATGGGAAAATGTATATTCAATTAACTTTGTACAAGCTTCAGCTATATAGTCCGAAAATATTAAGTAACAAAACAGAAATTAAACAAACTGTAAAGTACTGTAGAAACTATAGAGGAGTTAGCTTGCTAAGAACTCCCTAACAATAGAGAGAATAGGTAGCAGTAATACAGTAGCAAACTTAACAATGATCTGCCAATCACTGTAACAACTACAACAGCTTAAGTAGCAATAAAAGAATTCATAGCCTCCACAAATAATAATAATCAGAAGCAAAATTATATGGTATATAACACCCACAAATACCACTAGGTGTGTCCTTAATTTTTTTGGGGTTGGGAGGAGGGGGGGACTTTAAGTAATATTTGGCCCACAATTTTATGGCCTACAAGTTACTTTAAAATTGAAGCAAAAAATAAGAATTTTAAATAAATAAAAAGTTGTTTGGAAGTTTTAGCTTAAAAGCTCCAGTTAAACTAAACAATTTGCTTCACTGTCCTCACACCAATTAGTTCAGGATGAGATGGAGAAGGCTAACATGCAGTTTTTTTTTTTTTTATCCGTAACAATAGAACACATGTTAGGAAGTTTACCACAACTCATGCTCATCCAACTCAGATACACCCCCTTGACATATCATACAAGATTATGGTTGTTAATTTTTCAAGAGATTTTCTCAATGAGTGTTTTGCTCCGGCTCAGGCACATCTAAAAAAGGTTAAGCCAAACACTACCTAAAAATATGGTATTTTCGCATCATCTTGACAGACAAAAATACAGTGATCCGAACAGAGCATCAAACCTTTTGTAAAGGCCAAAATCAAATGCTTCTGCAATCCACCTTCTAGTTTTTTTGCTTGATGTAAAGGACCCTTTCCCTTTGGTTGAACCTAGAAAAAATTGGGGGGAGGGAAATTATGAATGATACAAAACCAAGGAAAAACCAGAGAAAAACAATAGGTTTAATTATGTTTTTAGTCTCTTGAAATTTTGCATAAATTCTTTCTTAACCTCTCAAATTAAAAAATATATCATTTTAATCCCTCAAATACAAAATTTGAAAGACTAAAAACAGTTTTAAAATTTTATTTTAGTCCCTCATTTGATATTTAGGGATTAAAATCATATTTTCTCAATTTTGAGGGACTAAAATAAACATTTTTTAAATTTAGGGGACCAAAATCAAAATCACCCTAAATTTTAGGGACTAAACATATAATTAAGCCAACCTGTGCTTCAGGATTCATTCCAAGAGCAAGCAAGGAACCCAAAGTTTCAGCAAAGGCATCCCGTACAGATGAAACAGGATCTTCAAGTGCCTATCAGAAGTAGCAGTGACAAAGAAATGTATAGAATACTATGATTTTGCACCAAACAATTGGCATATTTATAGGTGAAAGAGATGAAATCGAGAAAAAATACCTGCCTTGACACAGTAAGAGGCTGAATTGTCCAGTTCTGTGACCCCTAAGCCTGGACCTCCAATGCTAGCAAATGCCTTCAAACATCTTGCAGCAGCTATTCTCACAGCAAACGACTTATCCCCAGTGGCAGATCTCATTATGAGACGAAATGCCTCTGCATATGCTGTTGAAGCAGCGCTACCACCAGAGCCTTCTAAGGCATTCCGAAGCATATATAATGCTTCTTGTCTAACAAACTCCTGATGTTTGATACATAGCAAATTCATTAAACGAGAGTACAGCCAATCAGAATAGAATAAATGCCTTTGTTAAGTGGCAATTGACAATTTATGCCGAAATGACAAATGTAATCGATGAAGAAAAGGGAGAGGCAAAGAGAGGCACTTTGCCAATTTATAGACCCTGCCAGTAAAAATGAAACACTGAACTACTTTAGGAAAGGGAGAAGTATAGGATAAACTAGACTTCTCTCTGACTTGTCAATGCAATTATTCATATTTAACTGCCAATGCCTCCCCTTAATTGTCATTTTTTGTAAACAAAAAAAATACTAAGAAAGAAACGAGGGAGAAACAATGACAAGAGGATAAGATATCCTCAAATACCAAATCAAGAGAAAAAGAAATAACTAACATGAAGTGTTCAGCATAGCCACCTAAGCTCTCTGAAGATAGGCCAAAGACACAGCCTTTAGTGTCTAATGGTTCTCTTTTCTGGGTTGAAGAATATACAGCCCAATTTTTTTTGTTGAAAAAATAATATAATCCTAACTAGATTAGCACTGTAACCTATATCAATCATTGCAGCATTCCTGATAGCATATATAAAAGAAAAAAATACAAAAGTGGGGGGACCCAATCAAAATTTGAAATCCTATTCTCTTCTCTAAAAATATGGGAAAATTTGAAATTCATCCTTTTAACCAAACTAATAGAATTATCACATTTGTTCCTTAATCTCCAACGAACTAACATATTGCATGGTCTAGTGCAAAAGGAGAGTATAGAGCTATGGCCACAGTCACTTGTGAATTGATATGAATTAAACAACTTCTTCAAGAGTTTTTTTATATTCAACAAAATGAAGTTATATTGTAACAACTAGGCAGCTATTCACATCACCTCTAACCCAGTGTTCTATGAAAGAACCAATAGAGATTGACTGTCATTCTATTTGAGATAAATTGTTCGTCAAGGAAAATTTTCGCTGAATTTGTCAACTCAAATAATCAACTTGCAGATATCCTAACAAAGTCTTTGAGAGGGTTTTGAATTCAGTTCATATGTTCCAAGCTTGGCATATGTAATTTATATGCTTGAGCTTGAGGACGATTATCCGATTTACTTCAGATAATATATTTTATGTACTTGTAATTGTAAAAAACTGTTTTCTTCCCCCCTATTCTGAATTGTAGCCTGCTGCCATCTGTAGACACAATCTGTGTTGCTTTCTTTTCTGTTAGTGTACTCATTGCTCCTTTTTGATATATATATATATA